>CM044561.2:6456221-7056221 GCA_024416835.2 Perccottus glenii
CAGCATTTTGTGATGTTATTTAAATTAAACACTTTTATCACGTTTATCTTTAAAAAAAAATCTTGTTGCATTGCGTTCCAAGTTTAAAGTGTAGTCTGTATTAGAGCATACAGGTCAGTCCCTGCATGGGACCTTTTCCCATGACTCAGAATACAGAAACATCAGTGTAGCACTGGATGAAAGATACAAGGGTCTGTCAGGAGTCCAGAAACTCACTGACCTTTTATACACACACACTGATTACAAACAAACAGATCACAGGTGAGGATGGTTACCTTTAGTAGCCATTCAAACCTGTTTGTGTCAACTTGTGTGCATGTTATCAGGCTAAAATCATGTATGTAAACTTATGATCAGGGTCATTTGGGTAGTTTCTGTTTCATTATGATTTAAAAAGAGTAAATAAAGACAATAAATGATTTCACCTAACCACTAACTATGAGTGAAAGAAAAGATTTTGTGTTATCATTCATTTTCTCTTAAATATGGCCAAGCAATCATAAATTCTGCCATGGTATGAGCACAACTGTACTTGTGTCTGACTGTCTGTCCAAAACTGTGTTAACGTGTTTGTTTTGGTGACTTTTGCTTCACATTGCCCACACTTTTGAAAAGCTTGCTACTCTCGTGTTGCCAGACACTCTTAAGTGAACAATGTTAGTTGTAATAGATAATATGATGATCTTGGCGCTACAGAAGCTTCCTTCAGTGAGTCGACTGAATGTGGCATGCTGCTATGTAACCAATCATGTGAGGACAGACTAGTATAATAACACCCAGCAGAGAGGGACGGGGCTTATGCACAAGTGCTCTGAACAGGACGGAGGGAGAGGAGAAGGAGGAGTGCGCTAATATCAAAGTGAGTGACAGTAGAAAAAAAAATGGCATTTGGATGCATTTTAATAACTGAAAACACAAAGGCAGAATGCAGACTTAGGAAGATTAAGACGACCATAAAAAATGCTGACTGACAGATTTAACATTTAAATGAAGAGTAAGAGTAAATCTGAGTGGCTACACACTGAGTAGCTTTTTGCCATTTTCATTTTGCAGAAGTAGCTCTCTGAGGAAGACCCCTGCAGTAGCCTGTCTCTGTGAATCTGTGCTCTCTTTCAGCACTGTTCTGTCCCGGTCCATAACACATACGATAACTTCATGGGCCAATTTTTCTGAAACCATGGCCGGCTAAAAAATCATCTAAAATGCACTAGAATTCAGGGAATCAGTTTTGATTAAAATCTTACCCCCTCCAGCAACTCTTGACTTGAGCCGGCGCAGGTATAAAGAGGCAGGACTTGAGCTGGCCAAAGATTGTAAATAAATATGGATGTATTCCAACCATTTCTACCCCATTCACTAATATTTTCCTTACCACAGGGCAGTTACATCAGGGCTTTTTGGCTTTTACTGCATAGTAAATCAATAGTTTTTAGTTGGGTCGACAACCCCCAGAGTTGTCATGTAGTAAAAACTTTGCTCTAGAGACCGAAGCCATCTTTTGTACCAGGCTGTAAGCATAAGTTTTATACTTATAAAATTGCCATTGGGTTTCTCCTTATATTTCCAATTTTGGAGCCTGCCCTCTGGTGGACGGTGGGATATCACTGTGTGGTGGCGCCCTTACTCAAGGCCCTTATAAGGGGTTCCATGAGAGAGGCTTGGAGCTGGCGCAGGTATAAAAAGGCGGGGCTTTAGCAGCTCGTCTGAAAAACCTGGGCTTGGGTGTGTCCTTGGTGTTTCAAACATTTTACCAATCAGACGGCTGTCCTCCAAATGTCCTTCAAAACCACTTGCACCCACCATAATGGCGGATTTGACAGGGAAAGAGAGAAGATGAATGAAAAAGGATGAATGAATGAATGAATATAAATTTTCCTATTGTTTATATTGTTTATAGTTACTGGGTGCTAATAGTTCTCTTCAGGTCATGTCAAATCGGATCATGTCCTTCATGCTAATCCAAGAAGGAACTAGACATGACTAGATGTAGACATAACTTTCTGCACCTGGAGTCTGTACCTTGAGGAGTGTTTATGAAAGATACGCCTCCCACAGCTTTCACTGCAGTGATATAAAATCTAATGTATTGTTTACTTGCCCAGGTCTCCTTACGTCTCCAGAACCGCGTGGAGCTAATAATAATAAATTTATAATAATAATAATAATAATAATAAATTTTATTTGTAATGCACTTTACATTTGGACAATCTCAAAGTGCTACAGAACATCTAAAAAAATCAAAGTAATTCAATATAAAAAGAAAACAGAACAACATAAGCCTATAAAAAAAACGTTCATTGAAAAGCTTTTATAAAAAGAAATGTTTTTAGGTGGAGCTCCTGCTTGAGCCACATTGCTGATGCCTTGGAGCGGATCGGTGGCGCGAGGACCCCTCCGTCACCATTGTCGCCATTTGCCATGTCGCCTCCGACATCTCCTTCATTCACCGGAGCACACTGGCCTCTGCTGCTTTGGCCCCCACCCATGGTCATCCCCACCGTGTTGGTCCCCGCCTGCGGATCCGAAAAGGGAGAAGAATTTGAGTGTGTTAAATTAAATGTGTTAAATAAAAAGCATTTGATCTGATTTGTTGCAACTTTTTCATGCATTTTCTTTTATCATCAATTTGTATTAAAAATAAACCGACAGTCTAAATGAATCTTGCTAAGAGGAAGCCTACAAGAAGATATTTTTGTTACAAAAAAAGCAGAAACTAAAGGTACAGAGGAAAACATGCAATAAAGCTATTGGCTACAGTGTCATGTCCACTTCAGCTTCTTCAGCTTCTGCCCCTCCCTCTTCCTTCTGCTCAAGGCTGGCTGGCACACCTGTCATCAATCTCTTCATCAGTATCCTGTGTACTTAAGCCCAGACCTTCGTCCCAGAATCTGACCGGTTTTGTCAGTGTACCTCCGTGGTGAACTTTGGCGCAGGCTGTAGTTTTGTTTTCGTGTGATTCTTACCTGCTGTTTTTCTGTCCTCCGTTCCAGTTCCTGTGCCTGCTAGCCTCCTATTCCTGCACTGGTTTTTGGTATTCCTCCAAGAATGGCCTCTGTCTCGGCCCTGTGGCTTTAGTTATTTACGTACCTGCTTTCAATAAACCCTTTTGAACTGTGTTGGCTGCGTCTGCATTTGGGTACCTTTCTCGTGGTATTGTGACATACAGGGATTATGGCAGTTACTATGCCTGAGCTACTTTGGGGTTGAATTCTGTAGTGAGTGATCTAAAGGGATGTAAGTGGCTGCAACTAAAATTAGATGTTTGGAAATGTATATATTTAGTCTATAAAGACCTACACAGTGTAGGAGTGTTCGAAAGCATCTCTAATTTGCAAGTTAACCATCTTATATAGTCTTTCTTAACATCCCAAATTAAATTAAAACAATTTTGAATATTTGTACTTCAACTATTAATTGTAAAAAAAGAAACAGAACTTACCAGGCTGCAGGTAACAGTTCTTGAACCAGCTGATCCCTCCACACCTGTGCTGCCACCGGCTTATTTGGGTCACCCGGCATCAGCACATGCAGCTCTGAATCCCGGCTTCTAAAGTCCTCAGTGATTTCCAACAGACATCCATAACGAATGGCAAAGTTATGTAACACACAACACGCCACAAAGAATGAGAGCTACACTTTAATGTCCCACCTGACCAAAATCTGAAGCTATTACACTGTGGGCTTTTATGCGTTTTCTGTTGTACATGCTATAAGCTCACGCTGGTGTCTGCGTGATAAACGGTGTCATGTTTTTCAATGAATAGCCATATAAAAAGAGTCATGGGTGGAACCAAGTTGCATCACAAATCACATGAATATTAATAGAATAGGTTCCCTTACGAATGATGTAGACCATACCATTCTCTGAACCCAGGATTCACCTTTCACCTGTTCTCCATGAGCAGGAAAGATTGAACCCAAGGGATGCTGGCATGACCAACACGCAAAGATGTACACTGCAGCCGTTACTTTGGCAGCAATAGGGAGAGCTGGAACTTGATTGTAGGTCATTTGCTAACATGTGACAAATCTATTTAAAGGTACGTGCGATAATACACATGATAACTGCTATTATTCAATCATCATTTTATCATTAAACTCAAATGTTTATTTTATTTAATTTTTGAAAAAAACACAATGAAATTGTTTAAAATATTTATTTCTATTGCTGCATATCACTAAAGGTTCAAAGGTGAGCACCTGCCAATGCTTTGTGTTTTGACTATGAGCAGCTGTTGTACCTGTCTGCACAATGCCACACCTCAATTTTTAAACCACCACCCCTCACAGCGCAGGCAGAGACGTAGAGCCAGCTGCATTGGGTACAAGATAGCAAATATACCAGTTTGGATCACTGCTAGATACGGCCTGTGGGGTCCACACTCCCTGAACAATGTGTGGGTTTTCTGTAGCTAAACATGTTAGAGATCAGATGGGTGTATTAACTAAACATGCGCACCATCAATAGGAAACCCGGCCATTGCCTGAAAGCCTTGAGTAACTAACTGAGAAAATTCCCTTCTTCTGGCATCTTTCATTTTCCCTGCAATTTCTCAGTCTGAAATAAATTATAGCAGCCATACTGGAGCACAAACATTAAAACAGTAAGAATATATTTAATGAATTTTTTTTGTGCACCTAAAAGGTACAGTTGTGCTCATAACTGATTAAGTTATGAGTCTTAATAATGTCAGCCCTGCGACGAACTGGCCACTGTCCAGGGTGTACCCCGCCTCAGGCCCAAAGCTGCTGGGATAGGCTCCAGTCACCCGCGACCCCTAACGGGACAAAGCGGTAGAAAATGAATGAATCTTAGAATCTTAATAATGGCAGAATTTGTGATTGTTTGGCCATTTTTCAGAGAATATGAATGATAACACAAAAACTTAGTTAGTGGTTGGGTGAACTTATTTATTGTCAAACAATTGTGTTTACTCTTTTTTGATCTGAAATAACCCTGATCAAAAGATTACATACCCTGGTAATTTTGACCTGATAGCACACACACAGGTTGATACAAACTTTGAATGATAAACTGCCCTGCCACCCTTTATAAAATATGGATGTGCTGTTTGTCCAACAACAGCAGGGTCCTAACAGGCATTTAGTGATGACTCTTTCACACAACCAGGCCTGGTGACATATCGACCCTATGATATTAAAATTACTTAATATCCCAGGTTCCATAATAGATATTAAGTACATTAATACCTAGTACACACGGACAATATATTTAAAATATACTGTTTTAGTCAATATTTCTACCTTGTTTCTTGCAAGGAGACGGTCCCATCGAGGAGTGATGGAGACAAGTGTATTCCTCTGCTTTACAGAGGCAACACTATGAAGTGCCATAAATGAATTAAAAGACAATAAGATGTGCTAAAAATCCTATTAGGAGATTAAACAGTTTTTTCTCAAACAATAAAAAAAAAAAAAAATACAAAAAAATATAGCATACACTCCACCTACATTTGATTTGTTCTTTGCATTTTTAACAATACACTATTATTACATTCACCTTCTTCATTTCTCATATTTACCCAGAATCTATTCCTTGAACTTTCTCTTTCTCCATTTTTGATGACTCAAAACACCTTCTATCATTTTGACTGTTTACACCTCTTTACACCATGGCCTTTTCATTGTCAGCTCCTTTCTTTGAACTTCACTTTTGTTCACCTCACAGTGACACACACTGCACAATGCATTGAAGCACAGGAAATATATTTTTAACACTACCATTTTACCTTTTTATACATTTGTTAGTCTTATAAATTGTTGTAATAGTGAATGTACACATTACATACCAAGGGCCCCACATGTCCTTGCTATTGTGGAGTGGAGTTTTGAAAAACCCAGGAAAAAGTTTGTGATAAACAATAAATCCATTTTTATATCTGGTATAAAAAACTGGTTGTGTTTTTTCCTCCTGAAACAATGTGTGAGGAAAACATATGGGCACTCAACATATCAGGCTGAGCAGAGGTGTTTTTGAGGGTTGATAGTCAATGTGTTCCTGTCACAAAAAGTAACGTTATTGGGGCGCAGTGGCTCAGTGGTAGAGCGATCGTCCTATAACTGGAAGGTTGGTGGTTCGACTTAAACCACCTTGTGTCCGGTGGTCGGAGAGGCCGTAGAGCAAAATGGTCTGCCCCAGAGCAGCTGTGGCTACAGATGTAGCTTACCATTGACTGTGGCTTGAATGAATAATGGATTCGTGCCACAGTCACTGGTAAAGGGGCTCAAAGTGCTTGAGTCCCTGTTGCGATCCCCGCTAAACTAAAGGGACTGTAACATAAATCCAAACAACACAAAGTGTAAGGCAACACAAAACAATTTAATAATTAAACAGAGGATTTGGGACAAACAAAAAAGCCATACACAACTAAAACTCCAACTGTCTATTTAAAGTAAGAATCGAAGGAGAACAAAAAGGCGGTGTTGGGTTGGCCAAAATAAACAAAAGAGGGAAACGCGTCAAGCCAGCCCGCCATATGGTCCGTAAAGACAACCACCCACATAAACCTGAAAGTGTTCCAGAGCCATTACCACTGCCAACACTTCTTTTTCTATGGTGGAATACAACCTTTGATGTTAATCAATTCTTTTTGAAAAATATGAAACCGGATGTTCAATGCCATCAGGCCCGTCCTGTAGGAGGACAGCACCGATGCCAAAGTCACACACGTCAACAGTTGGTCAAATTGAGGCGCAGCTAGAACGGGAGCATTAATTAACATAATTTTGATTTGCTCAAATGCAGTTTGACACCCATCAGTCCAATGAAAATCCACCTTAGTCAGGTGGAGGTCAGTCAACGGAGCGGCAATGGCGGAAAAGTTTTTACAGAAGCCCCTGTAATAGCCCACCATGGCTAAATAACGGCGCAACTCTAAAATTTACATTTATATTTAGTCATTTAGCAGACGCTTTTAGCGACTTACAAGTGAGGAAAACAATGAAAGCAATTTTAACAACACAAGGCAACAAAAAAACATGCACCAAAAACTTGTCTGTTTAAACCCAGCACAGTATACAAAGCTAAGGATAAGAGAATTTATTTTATTATTTTTTTTTTTATAAGAAGGAATCGATAGAAAGGAAGTAGAATTCAGTGTTTGTCAGTCAGGTGTTGGCAGAAGAGATGTGTTTTCAGGCGTTTTTTTAAGATGGCTACAGAATCTGCTGATCTTGTAGCAGCAGGTAGATCATTCCACCAATGTGGAACAGATCCAAAGAAGGTATGTGAGAGTGATTTTTTTTACCTTTTTGGGACGGTACAACCAGACGTTGTTCATTTGCAGGTAGGAACGTAGGTCTGTATTAGTGAGTGAAGATATGAGGGTGCAGAACCAGTGGTGGTCTTGTAGGCCAAGAGCATAGCTTTGAACTTGATACGGGCGTCAACCAGGAGCCAGTGTAACCTAATGAAGAGAGGAGTTACGTGCGCTCTCTTTGGTTCATTAAAGACCACTCTTGCCGCTGCATTCTGGATCAGCTGCAGAGGTTTGGTCCAGGTTTGAGTCCAGCCAGTAGAGCATTGCAATAATCCAGTTTGGACAAGACAAGAGCCTGGACTAGAATTTAGGTAGAGTGCTCTGATAGGAAAGGTCTAATTTTCCTAATGTTGTAGAGGATGAATCTACAGGACTGTTGCAGTGGTCCATACATTATGAAAAGGAACAAAATTTACCCTGAGTCAAAGCCCCCCGGACCAAGAGTCATTTTCAATTTCAGTACCAGACAGCTCCTGCTTACCAGCTGCCAAACCAAGCTTAGAGCTTTGATAATAACGAGTAGTTTAAAGCTTTTATTTGACACTGAAATGCCTCAGTGATTAACCTTATAAGTAAATTTACCTTTGTTAATACCGCTTCAGCAAATAACACTGGTTAATAACTAGTAAATGCACCATACAGTTGAAACTGAACTCAACTAATATTGTGACCCACCCCTGTACATCCCATGTATTTTATGAAGCTTTGCTACTGATCACTGCATTTGACTTGGCTCAAATTTTAGTGGTTTAAGATTGCTTTGTGACTCTTCTCCCTGCAGGAGTTTTAACTTAACCCCTCCTCCTAAATTGTTCATTTCACAGATTAGCACCGCCCACGCCACAGCGCTGCTAGCCCTAAATTAACATCCAGCCAACAGGCTATTGCTAATAGCCAATACAAATTTAAATCTGACTCCCTCGATTTAATCCTCTTCTGAAATTGAATTTTAATGCAATTAATTGTTTTTATATATAATTTCTTTTTGAAAAAAAATTAATTATTGTTTTTGAATCATGAAGCATTGTTGGCCAACTTCGAAAAAGCTCTCACTGAACAGAGCGTTCCTGAGAGTACAGGTGGAGGCTCTCACTCAGGAACGAGACCTACACCACCTGCTCATTGACCACCTGCAAATGCACCTGGCAGAAGCCGCCGAGGTGCCATCAGGTAAAGAAAAGAACCTGACCCCTTTCCCCAAGCGTTCGCGCCTAGGCAGTTGGACTTTGTCCCGCAACCAGTTGCCTCAGTAAGTCCACTGTAACCATTGTTAGCAGTTCCTCTGTTAGAAGCGCAGATCAGTCAATGACAACAGCAACCCCAAAATGGCAGGGAAAATGTGAAGAACACTGTCTGTGGTAAGCACTCACAGTGAGCCTTAACAAAACCCTCCGCGCGGTAGACTATGCACGCACGCAACTGGTCCCATTGCTGACGACTGACACGCTTAGAGACACCAGCTCATCAGTGAACAGCCTAACAATGAGAAGACTTCTGTATTATATCTTTGGTTTGATCAAACATAACCACTAGGTACTTCCTCTAACCACCCTGTTTAACTTTGCCCCTAAATACGTACAAAGCCACTCCAAATTATGATACCCTAATGTGTTTCCCTTAATCAGGTTCACACTAGTACATATGACGCTAAGGCGTGTGTGTGTTTAACGTGTGGCTTCCTTCCTGGTCTGCAAGATGTCAACACGAAAACTTGTGAACCAGCTTCGTGCCGAAAGGGGGGACTGTAGCAGATCAGCCCTCGGAATTCCCCACGGATTAACTGTCTTGTCTTTTCTATCATTGTCAGAGGCCTTCAGAGACAAGCTTGTATCTAAAGTCTGGAAGAGGACTGGGTTAACCCTGTTTTCTTTCAGATAAAAGGACGGCCAAAGTGTCTTTGAAAATAAACTTCTACAATGGTCAAAACACCACCCCCTGGTGGTTAAATAGACGAATGACTCTATCCAATCATCAAAAGACAATTTCGTAATTATTGCATTAAAAGAAAATGTATTTTCGACATTGTGTTGTTTATACTGTTCTTTTCCAGGACGCGGAGTTTTACAAGGCAAATAATTCCTTATCCCATTTTTACAAGATTACGTTTTATTTTTAACAAAATGTAATGAATATGTTTTCATAAGAAGTCTGACGAATGCATTGTCTTTGTATAATTTTACAAGTACGAATGTTTTTGTGTGTTTTATGAAAACCAAGGAAAATATGGTGAAACAAAGGAATGTTTTAAAACTTCGTGTAAACATTTAACTTTAGTAAACTTCATTCACTAAGCGACTTCCCCTTCCGCTGGAAGAGTGCATAGGACACGCCCCGGCCTGAAGCTGATAAAGCTGGCTGCTAGCCAAAAATCTTCCTCTTACCCTTCCACGCTAATCCTGCTCCTTCCCAGCCCGGGAGGTTCCGTCCCCACTCCCCAGGGACCTCCCCAAGCTTTGGGCCTTGTGGAAACGAGTAGAATTTCTTTGTGCCAGCCTAGCTTGATACACAAAGTTTTTCCTCCTGCAAGCAGCTGCTAAAATGCTCCTTCCAAGCATGCTACAGACAGAAGTAATTTTGGCCTTTTTATTTTTAAAGCACCGTTAAAAGCCCCTTTGTTAAGTTTCCATCATTTAGATTAACATGTCTAAACATTCCTTTGGTTCACAAACCCTCTGAAGGCAAATGTTTATCCCATGTGTTTATGCTGTGTTTATCCCATGTCTTGTTAATCCTTTCCCGTTCCCATAATGTTATTCACTTATTGATTTGTGTAATTTTTAATAAAATCCCATAAAAGACATTAATGTTTCTCTGTTTATATTAAGAAATGTTCGAAAACTAGGAGAATTCTCTTCCTTTTAGATTAATGAGACTAGCTTAAACAGTTTCTCTGGACCTGTCCCAAAATCAGAGTGGTGCCCCCTTTCTAATCAGAAATTAATTTTAATAAATTAATATTAATATCAAAGTTAATTATTAAAATTATTAAAATGAATTTGATATATGTTTATGAACATACTTATATGCTACACATGGGCTAGAGATTAGATTAGATTAGAAGAACTTTATTGATCCCCGAGGGGAAATTCATTTCATGTGGATCATAGACATGTATACATAAAGGACAAGATTACAAACCATACCTTGCAGCCCAAAGTCATTTCATTCAGGCGCAAAGATCTTCAGAAAATGAAATGTAGTAATTGCAATGTGCAGACATAACAGACGTAGTTATAACAACAGTAGCAGTTACAACATAAACAACAGTAGCAGTTACAACATAAACAACAGTAGCAGTTACAACATAAACAACAGTAGCAGTTACTACATAAACAACAGTAGCTGTCACAACATAAAATACGTAGTCACAACTACTAGACAATAGCAGGATAACAGCACACGTGGTCACGTGAAGGGATTTTTTCATAGCTTTATTTATTTACACCTCCTGCAGGTAGAACACACAGACATTACATGCAAATGTAACAGTCCCTTGTGGGAGAAAAGTTAAATAAATCTAATAAATGATGCCAATTTCTGCATTTAATTATTACACCTCTAATGTATGCTCTAAATTACAATATTTTTATTTGGAATTTGGGAAAAATGTTGTCAGTAGTTTATAGAATAAAACAAAAATGTAAATTTTACCCAAACACATACCTATAAATAGAAAAACCAAACTCACACGAGTCAGTGAGACTTGCCTTGTTTCTTGCAACGAGACGGTCCCATCGAGGCGTGATGGAGACAAGTGTATTCGTCAGTTCAGAGCTGCTGTTATGGTAGAAAACTGCGCTTTACAAAAAATGTAAGATGTTGGAAATCAAATTCAAAGGGTTTTTGTTAGAGCTCAGCAGTATTTGACCCAAAGGCAGACACAAGAAAGGGGCAACACTTAAAGATTCTTTATTGTCCAGAACAAAGACAAGAGTTATGGTCCCAGAAGGGAAGCCGGGAAGGTTTGTAGCAAGCAAACGCTCGATCTGTCACGGGAGTCTTCACCACCAAAGCTAAAAACTCAGGAAACAGAGGTTAGTTTACAGTCTCTCAAAGGTAAGTACAAAACACTCCAAAACATATATATAGCGCAGCCGCCTGGAAGTTCACCATCTTGTTGACAGAACAATCTGGTAGAGTCTGCCTGGAGAGCTGGCTGTTATTGGCAGCAGCTTGATTGCAGAAAGCCCCCAGGTGTGTAGATAGTGGTTTCCAGTAGACTCCGCCCACACACAAACACAGAGGGAAGAGAAAGTTCCTTTCTTAACCTCCTTCCTTACAAAAATTGGATTTTGGACAGCTCTTTTAATTGCGCCCATGAAACACAGCCGAGTTAGGACATTTCCACAGCAATCAGAGGAATTCGGATCAGACCAGTGTCTTTAATGGTCTCAGATCAATGTCTGCAGCTCTAATGCTGTGTACTTTACTACCTCTGCAAAAATAAAGTGGTTTCAGTGGATGTCGAATAACAGTTTTTATTTTCTTGAGTTGCTGTAAACGGTACCTTTACATTGTTACGGAAGTACTTGTGTGAATAGTTTTGCCGCCGTTGGACTTAAAGGAGATTTAAGACCTGGGCCCGGATCTTGTGGCAATGTAGGCCTGGTGGTGTGTTTTATATCATTGTTTATTTATAAAGTTTGTGTTCAGCACTTGTGTTGTTTTTTTAGGTGCTTTATAAATAAAGTTGGATTGGAAGACGGTGGTATATTTGCTATTTTGTGCCCAATACAACTACCTCGTGAACATCTGCGACTCTGCCAGCGCTGTGAGGGGTGACTGACAAATGAGTTTGTGATAAGTTTGAAGTGACTCTACATCTACCATTACGCTCTTCTATAATAATATTTATATAAGTCACAGTTTAAAAAAGCCACAGCGTCTTATATCTGACTTTTATTAATCACTGTTGATATTGGCTGCAGTAAAACACTGCTTTGCACACATTTGAAACTAAACGTAAGCCACGTGGCTCATTTGCATAAATCCACTACGGCATTCGTCATTAACGTTAATTAATAAATGGAAAGGATGTGGCTTTGGTGGATTATTTGGCCAGACCAGCACCAGACCAGGACCATGGGTGGATTACAGCTGTTGGAAATGTCATGGTCGGTGAGTCTTTTCTGTGTAGAATAGGCTACATGCACACACTCTGTGCTGTTGTGTGGGGTTCACTGTGTGTTTTAAAACCTTTTGATGATCTTTAAAGGGACTATATGTAACTTTTTAAGTTCAAATAGCGTTTTTATTTGCCCAAATATGAGTCGACCATAATTAGATGAGATGACTGAGACCTTTACAGTATATTAAAAACTGTTTTATGAGCCTGTAGGCTCATTTCATTGTGCAGAATTCGGGCTGGTTCTTCCGGGAAATCAACCCGGATGTGACATTGTGCGCGCTCCCGTGTACAGCTCTGACTTCCTACTAAAGCCGCCATGACAGCGAGCGTTTGTATCATTATTTTGTATCAAGATAAACTCTGCGAGCAACAAAACTAAAAAAATAAAATAAAATGTTTTATCGAGCGAGTCCCGCAAAAAAAAATAGGAGTGTGACCAATGTACTAAAAACCTGGATTATGCTGGTTAGTCACTTTGTACTGCTATTATTTTTGAACAATACTGTACCTACAGCTACAGCCAGTCTGAGTGTGTACCTATAGCTACAGCTACAGCCAGTGTGAGTGTGTACCTACAGCTACAACCAGTGTGAGTGTGTACTTACAGCTACAACCAGTGTGAGTGTGTACCTACAGTTACAGCCAGTGTGAGTGTGTACCTACACTCTCGGAAAAAAAAGTACAAGTTTGTACCAAAGAAGGTACAAACCCTTGTCACTGGGGCAGTACCTTTTACTGGTACAAAATTGTACCTTAATGTGAAGTAACAAATTTGTACCATTATAGTTTGTACCTTTAAGGACATGATTTGTACCATGGAAAACCAAAATGTACCTTTTTTTTTTTACTTACTGGTACAATATTGTACCTTTACCTAAGGTACAAATTTGATCTTTTAAGGTACCACCCCAGTGACAAGCCCTTTTGTACCTTAACTGTGTCAAATATGTTCCTTCAAGAACTATTAAAGGCCATTTTTCTATTGAATAACATCAATTTAATATGAAAAACAATACACGTGTTTGTGAATACTTTGTTACAGGTTATTTTGTAAAATTCATCTCTGCAGTTTACAATGAAGATTTCAAACATTTTTAACAGAACATACAAAAAACATTTCTCCATTTGCTACAAGATATTTCACTAAAATGTCACAATGTCAATTTCATTTTCCAATCTACAATAAAAATTCATAAGCTATTCACAATACACAAATACACGTGTTTGAATACTGTTACAGGTTCAAATATTTCTTGTATTGTAAATACATCTCTACAGTTTACAATGGAGATTTCAAACATTTTTAACAGAACATAAAAAAACATTTCTCCATTTGCTACAAGATATTTCACTAAAATGTCAATTTCATTTTCCAATCTACAATAAAAGTTCACAAGCTATTCACAATACAATTTAGACTTACATTTTTAAATTCCACACAATACCCTTGAATTTACATAACATTAACAGTTTTAAAGGACTAATTAAATTATGTATAGCATTATAAACATTTAATGAGATGTAGGTGAGTATGTTAAAATTTAAACCTAATGTTTTGTAGGTGAGTGACTATGCATATCTGGCTCCTACATACAAATGGTCATCAACCACATAAAGGTCAAGTGCCTGGTGGTCCAGTTCCTCTCCTGGCATCACACAAAACCAATCCTTATCATATGAAACACGAAATGCATGGAAATGAGAGTCAAGCGATTGTGGGAGCAAAAGTTTCCCACACAGTATCCACAATGTATCTACATTGAAAACGTACTTCACCTGAAAGAATAAAGGAACTTCCTCTGTATGCACAACATCAATAACAAACACATCTTTGGTGCTGTACTTTACATTATTTACACAAACCTCTTTTACACGTTGAAGTGTTTTACCTGCAAAATCTATGGCTTGACAACTTTGTGACTTTTAAGTGTATTTTGAAGCTCTCTGGGTAAAGATGTAAATGGAGTGCTTATGCTTGTTCCAGTCACTTTTTCATAATCACTCAACATGCTTTCTGATGAAAACTCCCAACACTGTTTGAATTGGTGTCTTTTGCTTAAGGAAGCAGCAATATTCATGAAGTTTCTACAGGTGCTAGATACAGTTTTAAAATACTGATGTTTACTTTCAAAACGCATACACCAAAGTGGGCGAGCGGACCATAAGATGAAATAAGTCTAGCATAATGAATTAGATAATGACACTTGGGTGTAATGATGTCAAATACATCTTTTAACTCTTGTAAGAACTCTTTCACTTTCAAATCAAGAATCGGGAGGTTTTCTCTTTTCACTCTAGGGGCCATAACTGTATCTGCAATTTCTCGACATAGAAGATAAACATTCCAATATTCAGAATTGGGTGGAATGCGATGTGCAATCAAAAAAGGTAAAAGCCTAAATAAGCACCATTTTTGTGAGGCTGATCCCGAGATGCTAGAATTGTGTAAAATTTTCTCAGAAAGCTGGGATGGTTTGTTTGCGCTGTCATTTTGACCTATTGAGAATTGACTCAATTCAGCATTTACTTCCTGTATAGTCATATGCTTTTCTCTATGTGCTTTACATAAAACTAATTTGACTACTAAAGGTATTACGCCTTCTAATAAGTCGTGCATAATATCTGGTGGCAGTCCTTTTGTCACATCAAAGTAACTTAGTTCATCAAATGGACAGATTCTCTGAACACCATATACTGCACTGTTGGTAGGATTTTCCTTTATGGACTCTAAATGATATTTGTGGACTTCTGAAGTTCTGAGAATGAATTTATCTTCACTGAAAAACTCATTCTTATTTGAGTGGGTTGCCATACAGTATCTGCATATTCGTCCTGAGTTAAAGGACATGCTAAATCCACCAATCATGTGAGCAGACAAATTGTCCCCAGAGATAGAAGCCAAAGCACGCACATTGAATGTCTTATTATTGAACATCAAATCAAAGCCATCAGTTGACAGTAATTTTAGATCATCCAACAGAGGTTTCAAAATAATGTCCATGTCCTGCTTAAACAAAGAATGCTTAACAAGTAATGCAAGGTGGATATGCTTTAGCTGAGACCTGCGTTTTACACCTATATTGCCAACACTATAGTAAATAGCACAGAGTTTGTGTTTGTTTCTTTTGGAACCAAGCGGATTGACCACTTCAAACTCATCTTCGTAAAAGTGCAGGCGCAATGCAGCTGGATGTTTGGAAAAGAATGGATGTTCCTTAAAGTACTTTCCATCATTGTAGTCCCTCAGCACATGCTCATCCCTAGGCTGAATGTTTTGTTCCTGTATTGAGTCCCATACATCCTCATGGCTGCAGTACTTTTGAGCACATCAATGATGGGAACATAAGCAAAATTTCCAATCACATGACCATTAACATCTCTAACAGTATGCTGCACAGGTTCTATCATGTCCAAATGAGAAATACAGTATTCTTTGAACAAATGTTCAGAGTCTATTACCTTACAGGCCTCAGCAAAAAAGTCAAATGATTGTAAATGCCCTACAAGTTCAGGAATTTCTTCAATATTAAAACCATTTTGCTTTAGATGGTAAGAAAGCAATGAATCATAGTTTTCTTTGAAGAAACTAAACAGAAACTTGACATCTTGCAAGATTTCTTGCTGAACAGACTGCAGTAGGACATTTTTTCTCTGCATTTCAATACAAAGGAAACCAGATTTCCTCTGAAATTAGTCAAAAGATCGTTCATATCCAGCATAACATCTTCAGGAGTATCCTCTGCAGTGTCAGTGTTGACTTCATTGTCACTAATGTCAACTTCATCCTCTCCAGTGACGTTATGACTTGGCCAAATGTGAGTTCTGTGTTTTCTATATACATGACGCCTGAAAGACTCGTATTTGAAAAAGTAATTTTGACATCCATCAAGTCCGCAACAGATGGAAAAGTCATGCTCATGAGCATGAATCAATCCTACATGTTTGATTAGTTTCACTACAGTAAAATGTCTGCGTGAACACTTTGGACATGCATAGGGTCGTGGCATCCTCTCAGTCTAAGATAAAAGATTAATAATCCTGACGACAGCAGTTGGCAATGGTTTGTCACCAGGTGCAGTTACCTTCAACACATGCCTTTGGAGAAAGAGTAGTGTGTTCCTGTTGTATGAGGATATGCAAGGTTGAATAAAAATATACATGCAAAAAGCAGAGAGACACCGTCCTCCACCCCAACTGCTCGGCAAACTTCAGATCCCTCCATTTTCACAGTGCTGAAAATTCTCTTCTCGCTGAAGACCTGTTTCCAGTTAGACGCTCCCAAAATCTGTACAGTGGGATATGGTGTGGCTGGTTCTTCCTAAACAGAATGGAAAAAACATCAAAAGTAAATCTGGATTAAATTCATGTTTCCAATGACTAAATTCATGTTCTAGCTACAACTGTCTATCTACACTTAAGCCAGAATAGTTTTATATATTATCCTACTTTTAGGGATGCACCGAATAAATTCAGGGCCAAAACTTCTAGATGCACTTGGCCAAAAACCAAAAAATTACTTTTTAAAAATAATTATTAATTTTTTTTTTTTTTTAAATTTTAAAAGACTTTAATAAATTAAATTATTTAATGATTCTGAATTTAAAACATACAAGCCAATAAATGAAAATAATCAATTTCTGTGCATACCTATTTGCTTTAGATTCTTTGCATTAAATACCTGTCTGATTGTGACATAATCGTCCACTTTCTCCCTGAAAATCACCGGAAGTAAAACCAGAGCAGCACGAAAATCCAGATCTAAAAAGACATTGAATAGGTATTAGGGGTGTAACAGTTCAAATTGCTCACGGTTCAATTTGTATCATGGTTTTAAGGGTCATAGTTTTGGTACATGTCATGTTCACAGAAAAAGTCTACTGACAAAAAAATAAATCAAACTACAAGCAACTGCAAAATAAATACAATAAAGCAAAGATACAAATAAAATAATTATGGTAATTATTTTCATACAATTTTCTTCAACAAACCATATTATTGTTACGGTGCTCAGCTGCAACACCAGTTACATTACTTTCCCAATGTTCTTATGGTAATAAAAGTAATTTAGTTCAGTTAGAGAACAAACACTACAATTAAAAATGTGAACGTTTTACTCTCGAATTAGTGATTTAACATCCTGCCCCCCAGGCACCTTATAGCAGGTATAAAGGACGTACAATATTCAATTTGTATTTTCAATACAAGCCGTCTAAACAGAAAACATGCATACCACAAAGACTCTCTGCAACAGCTTCTCTTCTGGCATCCATGTAATGTGCTTCTATAACGGATTTCCCCTTAGCCAAACTCAAAACATTGGACACAATTTTGCTGAAGGAATCCTGGAAACACCGGCTTAAATTTACGGCATGCATTCGACCCATTTCCTGGAATAACTGAAATACAAATACAGAAGAAAAAAAAAACTATTTAAATTAATGTTATTTCTTTTCTCACCATAGTATAAAGTTACAGTTCACACACCATGCTCTAATGGGAAATTTCAAAAGCTTGTTCCCACATTGAGAAATTGTGTTGTTTACACAAAAATATTGTTTTCACTTAAGCAGCATTTATGCACAGCTATTGTGAATGGGCTTCTCTCATGCACTCTTGAATGTTCAAAGGAGAGCAGGGTTTTCCTGCAGAGAGAATTACGAGGCGGCCGCCTAAGTCAAATTTCATATAAAAACATAACATTTCAATTAATCAAGAGTGGATGACAAATAAATTATAATACGTTGAGTTTAATAAAGACACAGAACTCTCATCACTGTAAAACGCAAAGAACGTGTGACCCCTTTACTTTTGTTTTCAACAACGTAATTCTCTTCAGGGAAAAACATTCAAGGAAAACATATCAGGGCTCGATAATAACGCTTGTCTGTGACACGTGTGTTTTTTTAAGGGACAAGTGAAAGAGAATTGTACTTGCCTGACAGGACAAATGCCCTGATTAAAATAATTTTCAATATTAAAAAAAAAAATAACTAGGGAATCACAGAAAACGCGAGGATGATTCTGATTTAATTTAATGTAAGTGGTGATTAATGAATTTATCTTTAAAATGAAAAAAAAAACTTCCGGGAGGTGCATGTCCACAGACATTTTTTTTTTTTTGCACAAGTAACATGGACAGTAATTTTTATGCTTTCAGAATTGTTTTTTTTTTAAAGTAATAATCCGCTACCATTGTCTGGAAAACAGTAAACAATATGTATAAGCTTTTTTTCTTACTTACAACTGAAGGGTCCTGAGGAAGGGATATTTCTGAAAAATTTCTGCAGTAGGAATGCCATTGGTTATTTCCCTCCTCCTCCAAGCAAATGTTTGTTTCATTTTTTCATCCACTATTGCAGCATCTGGTTGGGTCTTCTTGTACTGGTCCTGTAAGGTCTTCACATGGGCATTGATTGAAATAGCATCCTCACCAATAGAAGACACACAGTCTTCATCTGCCTATAATGCAAAACACATGTAATGACAAGATTACAGGTTTCAAGATTTAGTCATATATAATCTGAGTGAATTATTCCTTTGATGAAAGACTACAGTTTAAAGCTGTAGTTTAGAGTTTTATATTGTGATGTATCACTGCTAGACATTGCTTACCACAGATCTGCTGGTTCTCTGACAACTAGCCTCTTTTTCTCCAGGTTTCTTTACACTGTGACCATATTTCATTTTAATCTTTTTTACCTCCTCTTCGTTAACAAGTGGGGACCTTTCAGTTTTAAATTTTCTTTTCAGGGACATGTGCCAGGTATGCTGTTGTAAAAAAAAAAAAAATTATGTCAAGCTGAAGTTAAGTGTTTTCTTGGAATATATATATATAATATATATATACACACACACACACACACACACACACACACACACACACACACACACACACACACACACACACACACACACGTTGTTAGCTTAGGCTTTGTTTTTAAAATATGGACATTAGTTTGGCTATAATGCTCAGTCACAAAATAGTAAAAACAACATTTAAAAAAAATTGTGATAAAATTGTGAATTTCCTGGAAAAAATCGTGATATGATATTTTTGCCATATCGCCCACCCCCATTTCCACGTGAAACTGAATATAGAAAAGAGGGCAGGGTTTTACTTTAGCACTCCTCCTCTCCAGCTCTCACTCATTGCAGACTAACGGTTTTACGGGAGTTGCCACGCAACGATTGGTTGCTGATCAAAAAGGAAATTACCATATTTGTATCTGACAGCATTGTACAGAAGAGGAGAGAGCTTTCTAACCATGTATGTGATGACAGGGAGCAGACAGAGATCACGGAGCAGTGGGATGATTTAGAATGCCAACTTTTGTTGAATTATTGAGAAATCTACAGACGCAAATAGATAAAGTGTAATAAAATAAAGACCTAAATGTGTATGTTACTGTATGTGGACTTTTTCACCAGAAAGTCTCTTCAGCTTGCCACTATAAATCGCTATTTTCTGCACTGAACTAATGAATATTGCCATAAAAGAATTTTCAAAAAACATTTAAACCTGTAGCGAGAAAAAAGCAGGTCTATAAATTACATTAATGTAAAAAAAAAAAAAATTAATTAAACATCTGACTTACATATCCATTTCCCTCTGCATCTCTCAGGAAAGGGTATTTGGAGGTAAGAGCCTTGACTGCACAAACATAGTCACTGTTTGAAGGATATCTATCAGAAGATTTAAAAAAAAAGTGTGCAAAGTTACTACAAATGTTTACCAGGGTTTGGAATTTAAAAAAACAAAATAGTGTTTATCAAACTTACAGTGTGTGCTGAGCCATAGTCTCGTGCAGCACTCGTACAATTTTATGCCGGTAAGTGCTGATCTTATGACATGGTTCTTTGTTATCCAATTTTAACTGAACATCCTTTGGGAATTTTGGTAGTGAGAAGACAAGAGGAAATGGGGCTGGAATTCTTTGCTCTTGGCTGTTTAGAGGAATGACGCAGAATAGAAACGAAACAGTATGAAATGTTCATATCACGATTGTAGTGACCAAAATGATCTCTGAATTTTAACAGCATTTGCTACGTTTACATGGACACAATCAGAAAGAAATAAATACAATTGATGAATCTGAACAAGGTGTATACATGAATGATAAATAAAGTAATCGGGTTGATGTGCGCGTTTATACGTCACAAGTTTCAAATCAGATTTGATGTTTTATACAGTTTCCCGCTGTTCGCGCATAAATATTCTCCTTTATTGGTTATTTATTTGTTTTAAACAGCAGACGTAATATTAATTCATCTCTGGTCATAATTTAGAGCAGATTAACCGGTTTGCCGTGCTGCTTATTGATCATGCAGGAAAAATGCCCCTCCCGCAGCCAAAACCAGGCGTCTGTGGATGAGAATCCAAAACAAGGACTGGTGGGACATTGTCCTGCTTCACTTCACAGAGGCGTGAGTGAAATGAGGATTTTAGAATGACGGAAGCGTATTAATATAACACTTAATTCAACAGGAAGAACAGCTCGTTCCACGCGTCATACGTCATTACGCTATTTAATGTCATTGCACAGTCCTTTCAGTTTCGATTTTCAATCCGAGCAAGTAATTACATGTTCTCTCGATCGGATTACAAAAGGGATAAACCACCCAATTCAATCCGATCGAAATTTCATCCGGATCAAGCTAAATCAGATCGATCAAGGTGTTTACATGTTTTTAGTCCGATTGAGCCATCAATTCAATTACAAGTGTCCATGTAAACGCAGCCATTGATAAAATGTTCTGGAATGTTCTAAAAGTACTCACATATACTGAAATCACTTCACAGAATTGTATGTTGAAACCAACAAAAATTTGCAGCATTATGCACTTTTTGTAACATAAAATGATGGCCAGATTTTAAATAAACAAATTAACCGACTTAATTCATTTGGACTTATTTTGCGATCTCTTCATTGAAGTTTTGAAGCATCAGAGTTTTGGGTGAATAGACTTTTAATAATAAAGTGACTGTGTTTTCTGTGAAATCTTTCAGACTTGAATTTGAAGTGCAGTTTTACTGTGCTTTATCAAGACTGACATCAATGTCATTCTGGCAAAAAATAAAATAAATTTAAGGACTTAAAGAAAGTCAGTCAATCAGAAGAAAATATAAAGGAACATAAATAAAAAAAATACTAATACTTGCCTCAAAGCTGAAGGTGTAGTCAGACTTTCAGACAGTTCTTCACTCTGGTTCTCTTTAAGTTGTTGGATAAGTTTGATAAATTTAACTTGCTTCTTAAAAGACTTCTCAAAAAGTTGTGCTATCATGTGATCCGTTAGACCAGCATTGACAGTTTCCCCATCAACTTCAAAATCTAAGAGTCAAAGAGACATTTGCTAAGTTTCAAAAAACGTATTTAATACAATGAATGAAATGTATATGACTTATAGATAGGGCAGAATCAGGTAACGTTAATCACACTATGACCCTTTGGCAATTAGTAGTTTTCTATAAAAATCCAGTCTAAAATTTGGTACATCTTTAAAGAAAATTATGAATTTTCAGGGGGCTTTTATTTTGGAATGCCACATCAGATTCTTCTGAAATTTCTTGGAGAGCATCATGGGGTCCTCTGCTACTCACCAGACGTGTAATGACTCTGCAACTTTACTTTTAATCAATTAAATAAATTTGGTGTAAAAAAAAATTCTGAATTATCAGGGGGCTTTTATTTTGTAATTCTGCATTAGACTGTTCCTAAATTACATGCTTTAATATTATTTTTACGTTTATTTGAAATTTAACAAAAACATTGTTGTATCATTGCAACATCAAAGATACATTTTTAAAACTGAATTGATTATTGAGTTTGTGAATAATATATATTTATGATAAAAAACTGAATATTAACTGTCAAAACAGACGCAGCTGCCGAGAGGGAAAAATGTAAAAAACGAACATTCATCAGTTCGGGAGGACGTGTAGGCGCTGTTTCCTTGCATTACCGTAAAACAGCTAATACGGGAGCACTCCGAAATAAAGACGGGGCTGGCTTGACTGGTGTTTTGCGAAACGGGGATGGCTTGGCTTGACCGCAGTATCCGAAACCACTGTGTGTGGCACTGGATGAGACAGAAACAGAATCCCGCGCTGTACTTGGACCGGGTAACGTTTGTGACGGAGCCGAACAAAACTGACTGATCGCACGCACTCGCTGCAGGCTTTTCCGACTTTGCATGCGACTTCAAGGCTTTTATGCCTAAACTAGACATCTCCAACGTCTTCTTACACAGAGTAGGCTACAATAGGCTTGATACCGATTATTTGCGACGGGCTTAAGCCAGCTTCTAAACGCACCGTCTTCGAGCCACAGATCATTAAACGTACATTTACCCATTGTGATCAATTAAACTAAGCAGTGACAGTATGATATATTCGAGTATGATATTCGGAGTTCGCACGGGTTTCTGGGAAGTCCTTCTGACAAGTCTGTATGCTGCCGCATGGACCTTGTAGTTCTGGAGCGCTGTGATACCAGTGTGATACCACCCAGATTCCTCACACAGAACTACAACAGGCAAAACCAATTAATGCCATTGCGCCGCGCTGCATTTTGATGGAAGAACAAATTAATGGACGAGCATATCAATTTAAGACGTGACTAAATGTTTTTATGACTTTGTATGGAAAAACCGGACGTTTTATGACTTTTATGGCCTTAAATTCTTATTGTTAAATTTATGACTTTTTATGACCCCGCGGAAACCCTGACTATAAGTGGACGGTTAATAGCACTGGATTCATACATAAGCTAACGTTAAATAACGTTACACTTGCTAATGCCATAAATAGTTGTAACATTTTATACATTTTTGATTTGATTAAATATAAAACTCACCTTTGAATTTTCTCTTTTCTTCCTCTGAGAATTCGAGTCCGGCCTCGTTTAATTTTAATAGGAGTTCTTCTGACGACATCGACGACAAAGCCATGGTTGTCTGCTTCCGCTCTCCGTTCTGTTAGAAAATTCTTTGGCCAATCAATGTCGTATTGCTATGCCTAATGCCATAGTGTATTGTAACGTAATATTAAAGTAATTAACTGCTTTAAAAATGTCAAAAAGTGTACACAAATTGCTAACAGCATTGCATGCTGTCGTATATGCTAAATTAAGCTAATTTCGCTTTGAGTAGTTGAAACATTTAAATTGTTTGCCTCATGTACTAAATATAAACAAAAATAGTCAAAACTCACCTTTACATTTCGTCTACGAACTTTTTGATAATTAAAATCCACCTTCTTAAATTTTTTAAGCTTTTAAGTCGAAAATGACAGAGGCAAAATGCCTGGACGTGTGTTTCAGGAGTGCTTCTTCCCGCTCTCCATAATGACAGAAAAAATTCCCTAACGGCTGCAGCTGCGCGCCGCGCCGACCAATCAGTGTCTTGTTGTTATGTAAATTATTTAACACAGCAACCAATCGTGCATGAAACAGTAATTTGGTCGGATTGCAATGGAAAGCAAATGACAAATTGCGTGGATACCAATGATAAATGTATTTCAACATGAATGTCTTTGACTATGAAAATATTTATTAAAACACTGCATGAAGTATTTTGTTTTATAAATATCACAAAACCTGTTTCCTCGTGGTTTTCACATGTTTTTGGCACTATTTTTCAGAACTGTTATAATAATGTACATTTAAGACAGTTGTATAAGCTCATTTAAATATTTTAATCTGTAAATTATTCATAACTCTACTATTTAATCATTTTCGTTCACAGAGATTGTATGCTATTTGCAAATGTAATAAGGGAGCTGTCTATCAAGGTTGACAGCTATTCAATGTACCCTTAATGTGAGAACAATTTTGTACCTTTATTTCAGTTGTACCTTAAAAGGTACCAAACAGTCTCATCATAGGTCTTTCCTGTACCATTTAGGGTACAATTATTAAAAAGGTACAAAACCGTTCTTCGAGGAACATTATTTGTACCACCGTGTACCTTTTTTTCTGAGAGTGTACAGCTACAGCCAGTGTCAGTGTGTAACTACAGCTACAACCAGTGTGAGTGTGTACCTACAGCAACAGCCAGTGTGAGTGTGTAACTACAGCTACAACCAGTGTGAGTGTGTACCTACAGCAACAGCCAGTGTGAGTGTGTAACTACAGCTACAACCAGTATGAGTGTGTACCTACAGCTACAGCCAGTGTGAGCCTGTACCTACAGCTACAGCCAGTGTGAGCCTGTACCTACAGCTACAACCAGTGTGAGCGTGTACCTACAGCTACAACCTACAGCTACAACCAGTGTGAGCGTGTACCTGCAGCTACAGCCAGTGTGAGCCTGTACCTACAGCTACAACCAGTGTGAGCGTGTACCTACAGCTACAGCCAGTGTGAGTGTGTAACTACAGCTACAACCAGTATGAGTGTGTACCTACAGATACAGCCAGTGTGAGTGTGCACCTACAGCTACAACCAGTGTGAGTGTGTACCTACAGATACAGCCAGTGTGAGTGTGTACCTACAGCTACAACCTACAGCTACAACCAGTGTGAGCGTGTACCTGCAGCTACAGCCAGTGTGAGCCTGTACCTACAGCTACAACCAGTGTGAGCGTGTACCTACAGCTACAGCCAGTGTGAGCGTGTACCTACAGCTACAGCCAGTGTGAGCGTGTACCTACAGCTACAACCAGTGTGAGCGTGTACCTACAGCTACAGCCAGTGTGAGCGTGTACCTACAGCTACAACCAGTGTGAGCGTGTACCTACAGCTACAGCCAGTGTGAGCGTGTACCTACAGCTACAGCCAGTGTGAGCGTGTACCTACAGCTACAGCCAGTGTGAACGTATACCTATGATCAATCAGTCTCCATACGTTTGGTGAAATAAGAATGTTTTGAGTTTGCTTTTGAAAGCCTCAACAGAGTCAGCTCGCCACACTTCCACTGGGAGCCCATTCCATAAAAATGGGGCTCTATAAGAAAAGGCTCTGTAGCCAGCAGACTTCTTCTTAATTCGAGGAAGTTGAAGGAGGCCATGTCCTGAAAGGGAAGGAGCGAAGCTAGTGTAATGAATCCAGGACCGGAGTAATGTGATTGAACTTCCTGGTCTTAGTTTAAAGTCTGGCGGCTGTATTTTGGACCATTGGAGAATAACGCATTGCAATAGTCCACCTGGCCAATATACATTTTTTTTGTTAATATGTTTGTGTATTTCTATGTATTTATCAACTGTCCTTAACACATTTCTGCACGGTCTGTCCGTCCTTCTGTGGATCCCTCCTTCTGTGGTTCTCCCTGAGTTTTTCCTTACCCTGATGGAGGGTCTAAGGACAGGGGATGTTGTCTAGTGCAGTCTGTTAAGCCCTTTGAGGCGGCTGTTATTGTGATATTGGGCTATACAAAAACAATGTCTAAATGCAGACTGAAACGGCTTAAGAAGATCATTTTCTGATAGATATAGAGTAAGTTGTTTTAACACAACTGTTTCAAGGACTTTGGTTAGGAAAGGTAAATTGGTGACAGGACGTAAATTATATAGGCATCCAGAGTAGGTTTTCTGTACAGGGGTTTGACCACAGCCTGTTTGAAAAGGGAAGGAACGGTGCCAGTAGACAGGGACAAATTAATAATGTTTAACATAATTTGCCCTACATAGGGCCACAGTTCTTTAAGCTGTTTTGCTGGCAGGATATCCAGGAGGCACGTAGTTACTTTACATGAAGAAACCACCTTTGTCAGCTCATCGAGGGATACAGGATCTAAGACTGAGAGACGAGAGGCCTGTGGATGAAGACAAAATGTTATTCCTTATAGCTTTAATTTTAAGATTAAAGAAATCAAAAAAAATCTCTTCTGTCCAATGATCAGTCATTGGGTTCGTTGGACTGGAGGAATATTATTTGGTAATAAATAAATATATTTAAGATCTATCAAAATCTAAATTTAAGAAATTTTTATTTTATTGAATTTGTACCAAACAAAGTTCCTGCTGACGCTAGCCTACTACATTTACCACTTCTAAATGCCCCTTGAGGTTTTGCAGAAACAACTTACTAGCAACAACCCGCGAATTATCTGATTGTCTGATTATTTTCAAAGCCGTGCTGCCTTCATTGAACCTCAAGCAAAAACGGCACAGATCCAACTCGTGAAATTATTACTATATTTTAGTTTTTATAATTATGCCATTATCTCCTACACACAGCGCTGGTGTGGGGTGTGCTGCAGACGGGTTAGGGTCATGGGTTAGGGTTTTGTGCGTCCTGTGTAAATGTGCACTATTTTCAGCAGAAGTTTTCCGTTGCCCTCACTGAGAAAAAAACACAACAATTACTTTTGCTCCGTATCCACGTGCCGCACCAACACTCTGAGGTTTGTACCCAAAGAACCACAACTACACTTTTGTGAACATGGGCATGTTGTACCTCAATTCATTCGCTAAATTAATTTTACAGACAGACATCAATCAATGTAGTGACATATTTCAGCAGCCAGGGGGGGCAGTGCCACCCCGCAATATCTGCCTATGCTATAAACTCCCTCTCTACAGCCGCCCCACCGCTCCAAAAGTGTTCCCTCCTGCCCCATTCTGAGCTGCTCCGCACCGAGTCTTGAGGCTAATAATGCTCCAGACCCACGGTGATCTTCATGGGACAGTCCACTCCAGTTCTCGGTGTAGCCACGAGGCTAACCGGTAGCTATCAAATATCCATTTGTTCTGCCCGGCGGCAGCACAGGTGTGGGGGGATCAACTGGCTCAAGAACTGTGTCACCTGCAGCCTGGATGTTCTGTTTCTTTGAATAATAAGTGTTGAAGTACAAATATTTAAAATGGTTTTGACTTGAATTTCACTAAGTTTTATCTTATGTTAGTCATGGGGATGTTAAGAAATAACAAAAGATAACTTGCAAATTAGAGATCAAAGATGCTTTCGGAAACCCCTACACTGTTAAGGTCTTTATATACTGTATAAATATAAATATATATATAAACCCACAGTCAGCCTGAGGAGTGCCATCACTCATCTGAGTTATAGCTGAGCACCATAACTCAGCTATAACTCTATATTTCTACCTGAAACATGGTTGAGCGCACCTTTGGGGTGATGGAAAGCATATTTCGAGTTTTGCAGTACGTAAAGGGATGCAGACTGAGGCAACAAAACGGCAGGAGGACGCAGAGAAACATGAGGAGAATCCAGGTTATTAGCCTAGTGACGGATGATAGACTCAAGACACTTTAATAAGAACAATTACTCTTTAAAAAATTATATAATTAAAATTTTTACCCCTTTATTTGAATGCCATTTGTATCTACATTTGGTAGCCTACATGTTATTATTTTACCAGTTGTAAAAAGCACATCAAAGCCTTTAAAACAGAATATTCACTAGGTCAGCCCACAATGGACCACACCTGATTTGCCTTTCTGTCTGTCCCTGCCAAACAAATACTGACACTAAAAGAAACTAACAAAAGCAAAAGAGGAGCTGAAGCAGAAGTGCAACAGGAGATGGGAAGAGAGAAGCAAAGGGGCACAAGCGACCTCCTTTTAAATGGGCAGATAATCAATGGCTGGGGCTCTGACACACAGACTCTTCCTGCAGGTAGATGTAGAACGCATAGAAATTAATACATTGGCAAACACCCTCACCCAGAGTCACTGAATATGTTTGATGAGTGAACTTTGCCAGCATCAAACTATTCAGAGCATTTGTCTGGATAAAAAAGACGTAATAACTCCTCAGCTATAACTATTTCTTTTTCACCGATGTGTTTAATTCTCAAATTCATCATGCAGTCAAGAAAAACTAATGATTATGATACATATAAATGGCGTCAGGCAGACTAGCGCTACCCATGTAGACCTCTGTGTTTTCCAAGGCTATCACCAGCACCAATGCCTCTATCTCAATGGTGGAGTAGCCTATAGATGTTTGTCCGGCTTTTCTTGGAAAATAAGAACCTGGTTGCTCATGGTTAGACAGCAATACTGGAAATGCGAATTATTGAATCCAGCCAATCTAATTTTACATTTTTCCACCAAAATGCGGGAAAACAAATAGGGTGGCGGTGTATGTGCTTTTCTTAGGGATAATATTCTTATCCAGAAGCTATCACTTGGAGAGTTTTTATCATTTGAGTATGTGTCATTCAAAATGGAGTTGAGGTTTTCTCCATCCATTTTATATGTAGTTCTTTACAAACCACCCCAACAATGTCATGACTTTATTGATGAGTTTACTAAAATGCTTTCGGTTATCTGCACAGAATTTGAACAAGTAGTCATATCAGGTGATTTTAATGCATGCGGATAATGTTTGTGACAGGAATACCAAAGAACCATTCTTGATAATTTTGGTCTTTGTCAGCATGTTAATGAGCCGACCCATAACAGAGGTCACACTCTGGACCTGGTCATTACTAAAGGTGTTCATATTTCAGATGTAACTGTGGTGTAATATTTTATATGTTATGTGTTTTAACGCAGTTAGTTATTCATTTAAACATATTAATATAAAAGAGAAAAACTTAATGTCAGACACACACACACAGGAAGGACTAGATAAAGACGCAGGTGTCTGTTATCGGAGGATACAGAGCCTGAGGAGGATCCCCCCCCCAAGGCCTCTCAGAAATGACACCAGAGAGTTAATGAGGAGATCTACCAGGCCTTACAGGATGATATCAGAAAGTTAATAATGAACTTCAAAGCTTTACAGGAAAGAGTTATTACTGTACTGTCATATCAAAACTGTATAAAAGCTTATGTCTGTCAGGGTTCATGTTTTATTTAGTCTGTCTGTTTTGTTTGTGATGTTATGGTTCTTTTAAGTATCTTAGTGGTTTTCATTATTATTCTGATTTCTAGTTTGGGTTATGTATCTGATTGTTGTTTCAGCTTGTTTTAGAGTTTTGGTTTTATTATGAAATGTCTTTACCCTGTCTGTGTCTGTTGATTGACTTCCTACCTTGTGTCTTTTCCTTCTGTGTGATTGCTTGCTCCGCCCTGATGTGTTTCACCTGTTCCTTGTTGTCTGAGTGTCTTTATAACCTGTGTGTTTTCCCCTGCTCCTTGCCAGGTCGTCGTCTCTTGTACCGTGAGTCTGTTTTGTGTTTCCCAGTGGCTCATCTATCGTAGTCTGTGTTTTTCTGTGGAGGTTCTATTGTTCTCCTCCTTGAACCGCAACCTTATCGTGGTGGAGGGGTTTGAGTGCCCGAATGATCCTAGGAGCTATGTTGTCAGGGGCTATATGCCCCTGGTAGGGTCTCCCAAGGCAAACAGGTCCTAGGTGACGGGCCAGACAAAGAGCGGTTCAGAACCCTTTATGAAGACAAAAAAATCAAGGACCGTGACGTCGCCCGGTATGGCGCAGCCGGGGCCCCACCCTGGAGCCAGGCCCGGGCTTGGGGCTCGCATGCAAGCGTCTGGTGGCCGGGTCTTTCCCCACGGGGCCCGGCCGGGCTCAGCCCGAAGGAGCGTGGGGCCGACCTCCGTGGGCCCACCACCTGCGGGAGGAACCGTAGGCCGGTGCAAAGTGGATTGGGTGGCAGCCGAAGGCGGAGGCCTCGGCGACCCAATCCCGGACACGGAATCTGGCGCTAGGGACATGGAATGTCACCTCGCTGGCGGGGAAGGAGCCTGAGCTTGTGTGGGAGGTTGAGAGATACCGACTAGAGATAGTCGGGCTCACCTCCACGCACAGCTCGGGCTCTGGAACCCAAATCCTCGAGAGAGGCTGGACTCTCCACTACTCTGGAGTTGCCTGCGGTGAGAGGCGGCGGGCTGGTGTGGGCTTGCTCATAGCCCCCCAGCTTAGCCGCCATGTGTTGGAGTTCACCCGGTGAACGAGGGTCGCTTCCCTGCGCCTTCGGGTCGGGATAGGTCTCTCACTGTTGTTTGTGTTTACGGGCCAAATGGCAGTGCAGAGTACCCGGCCTTCTTGGAGTCTCTGGGAGGGGTGCTGGAAAGTGCTCCGACTGGGGACTCCGTCGTTCAACTGGGGGACTTCAATGCTCACGTGGGCAGCGACAGTGACACCTGGAGGGGCGTGATTGGGAGGAACGGCCCCCCTGATCTGAACCAGTGGTGTTCTGTTATTGGACTTCTGTGCTAGCAACAGTTTGTCCATAACGAACACCATGTTCAAGCATAAGGGTGTCCATCAGTGCACGTGGCACCAGGACACCCTAGGTCGGAGATCGATGATCGACTTTGTAGTTGTTTCATCTGACCTCCGGCCGTATGTCTTGGACACTCGGGTGAGAGAGGCGGAGCTGTCAACTGATCACCACCTGGTGGTGAGTTGGATCCGATGGCGGGGAGAAAGCTGGACAGACTCGGCAGGCCCAAACGCGTGAGGGTCTGTTGGGAACGTTGGCAGAGCCCCTGTCAGAAAGACCTTTAACTCCCACCTCCGGCAGAGCTTCGACCAGATCCGGGAGGTTGGAGACATTGAGTCCGAGTGGACCATGTTCTCCACCTCCATTGTCGATGCGGCCACTCGAAGCTGTGGCCGTAAAGTCTCCGGTGCCTGTCGTGGCGGCAACCCCCGAACCCGGTGGTGGACACTGGAAGTAAGGGATGCCGTCAAGCTGAAGAAGGAGACCTACCGAGCCTGGTTGGCCCGTGGGACTCCTGAGGCAGCTGATAGGTACCGGCAGGCCAAGCGGACTGCAGCCCGGGTGGTCGTGGAGGCTAAAACTCGGGTCTGGGAGGAGTTCGGTGAGGCCATGGAGAAAGACTATCGGTCGGCCTCGAAGAAATTCTGGCAAACCGTCCGGCGCCTCAGGAGGGGGAAGCAGTGCCCTGCCAACACTGTTTACAGTAGAGGTGGGAACCTGCTGACTTCAACTGGGGATATTGTTGGACGGTGGAAGGAATACTTTGAGGATCTCCTCAACCCCACCGACACGTCTTCCACTGAGGAAGCAGAGGCCGAGGGCTCGGAGGTGGACTCCATCACCCAGGCTGAAGTCACTGAGGTAGTTGGGAAGCTCCTCAGTGGCAAGGCACCGGGTGGATGAGATACGCCCTGAGTACCTCAAGTCTCTGGATGTTGTAGGGCTGTCTTGGTTGACACGCCTCTGCAACATCGCGTGTGATCGGGGACAGTACCTCTGGACTGGCAGACCGGGGTGGTGGTCCCTCTTTTCAAGAAGGGGACCGGAGGGTGTGTTCCAACTACAGAGGATCACACTCCTCAGCCTCCCGGGAAAGTCTATGCCAGGGTACTGGAGAGGAGAATGCGACCGATAGTTGAACCTCGGATTCAGGAGGAACAATGCGGTGTTCGTCCTGGTCGTGGAACACTGGACCAGCTCTATACCCTCTCCAGGGTGCTGGAGGGTTTATGGGAGTTTGCCCAACCAGTCCACATGTGTTTTGTGGATCTGGAGAAGGCATTCGACTGTGTCCTCGTGGCGCCCTGTGGGGTGCTCTGGGAGTATGGGGTCCGGGGCCCTTTGCTAAGGGCTGTCCGGTCCCTGTACGACCGGAGCAGGAGCTTGGTTCGCATTGCCGGCAGTAAGTCAGAGCTGTTCCCAGTGCATGTTGGACTCCGGCAGGGCTGCCCTTTGTCACCGATCCTGTTCATTATCTTTATGGACAGGATTTCTAGGCGCAGCCAGGGGCCGGAGGAGTCTGGTTTGGGGACCACAGGATCTCGTCTCTGCTTTTGCAGATGATGTTGTCCTGTTGGCTCCATCAAGCCAGGACCTTCAGCGTGCACTGGGATGGTTTGCAGCCGAGTGTGAAGCGGCTGGGATGAGGATCAGCACCTCCAAGTCTGAGACCATGGTTCTCAGTCGGAAAATGGTGGCTTGTCCCCTTCAGGTTGGTGGAGAGATCCTGCCTCAAGGGAGTTCAAGTATCTTGGGGTCTTGTTCACGAGTGAGGAAGGAGGAGCGTGAGATTGACAGGCGGATCGGTGCAGCTTCTGCAGTGATGCGGTCGATGTACCGGTCTGTCGTGGTGAAGAAGGAGCTGAGCTGTAAGGCAAAGCTCTCGATTTACCGGTCAATCTACGTTCCTACTCTCACCTATGGTCATGAGCTTTGGGTCATGACCGAAAGAACAAGATCCCGGATACAAGCGGCCGAAATGGGCTTTCTCCGCAGGGTGGCGGGGCGCTCCCTTAGAGATAAGTGTTACTATGTCTCTCGGCTGGCCTGGGAACGCCTCGGTATCCCCCCGGAAGAGCTAGAGGAAGTGTCTGGGGAGAGGGAAGTCTGGGCGTCTCTGCTTAGACTGCTGCCCCCGCGACCCGGCCCCGGATAAGCGGTAGAAGATGGATGGATGGATGGATGGTTCTATTGTTTTCCTTAGTCTGGTTTTTTGCTTGTATTATATTTCCTGGATTATTCTGCTCGGACCCTAGCTTTGGTTTCTCCCTGTTCCTTGTATTTTGTTTGTACCTGTTGGACCAAATAAATCTTATTTTAACTCTTTGCCTGTGCCTGGGGTTTTGCATTGGAGTCTTCCGGTTCCTGGGCCATTGGCCATAACAATGTCTACTGTTTAAACATCAGTAGTGCTGGGGAAGGAACAATTGTTTATTGTGTTGGTTGTGAACAATAAAGACTCTAATGGCATTGGATCTGTGTCAAAGAATCAATACACAAAACAGTGTAGACAATCAGATTTCTCTAGAGATCAACCTTAAGGTTTTTACATGCATGGGGAGGACAATGTGGCGCATTGACTGCTTGTTCCACCTCTGTAGTGAGCCGCTCACTACAGAATCTCCAACTGGCCACCTGAATTCTCCTTGTTTTATTGAAACACAAACACAGTCTGCCTCCCCCCAACCACGAAGGGCGGAGTTTTGCAGTTAGTTACTAAAACCAGTACATTTAAGAGTTATCTCTCTGCACCTAGCCTAAACACAGGGACTGTGAGTTAAGATAAACACTTGGGCTTGACATGTCTGGCTGGGTGCAGCTACATGACTGTTAATTACACACATACAATATTAATGACCCTTTCTTAGCAAAGGCTTGTTGGCCTTTGGTTACAATATTTTGCCTTTTTTGGTCATATACAATTTGACAACCTTTACTTACTGCAAAGTTCTAACATTTCCCTCCTGTTTGTCAAATTTCACAATAAAACATCCATAATTTACCCCTTAATGAACACACATAACAATCACCTGTAATGTTGAGGGTGTTTTTAGAGAAATTCATAAATTTCCACATCACATTATCTGTAGGTTTGTGATTAGAATGATCATCTCGTGTGTGTCTAGTCACATTAATGGATGTGGGTGTGGTGTGTATAGGCCAAAGGATGAAAAACAGTGCTACCACAAGTAGAAGTGTAAACAAGAAGCATATAATAGAAGATACATTACAACATTGGCATCTTTTTCTCAGTCTCTGTCTTTCAGCCGGTGTCATCTTGCCTCGATGTCAACGATGAGTGCCCAGTAAAACTGTAAAAACACCTTTTTTCAGCGTAGCGGTGCCCAGCAGTTTACCTACTGTAAGAACACCGTTGTTGTCACTGCTTTCAACAGAAGTCCTGCGTCTAGGAGGTCTCGAAGTCCTGCGTCTCAGTGTTGAGTTGATTTCTCAGCTTAATGTGAGACAGATGAACCCACGAAGAGCGCCCTTCCACCTTCACAGCCGTTGGGGTGGAAAGTAGAACTCTGAAGGGTCCCTCCCAGCGGGGGCTGTTCCAGCTCTTCCGCTTGATCACTTTGATGAAGACGTGGTCACCTGGTTTAAGGTTCTGTGGGGGAAAAGAAGGACCTTCTGGCAGTTCATTGATTCTTCTGCATTGTTTCAGTTCAAGTGTCTTTCTCATATACGTTATTAAATCAGTCGAGGCGTCTGGATCATTTTTCACTTTAAGCTGTAGGTCTGGTAATGTAAATGATCTTCCATACAACATTTCAAAAGGACTTAGTGTTTGTCCTTCAGCTGGTAAAATATGCATGTTCAATTTCACCAAGTCAATACATTCAGGCCATGGTCTTCCAGTGTCTTTGGTTGCTTTTATTAATTTGTTTTTAATTGTTCCATTCGTTCTTTCTTCAAGGCCTGCTCCTTGTGGATGAAAGGCAGAATGTCTTTTCAAGTTAATTTTGAAATGTTCTCCAATCCTGTCAATTACTTTGTTTACAAAATGTGAACCATTGTCTGATCTGATCAGCTGTGGGATGCCAAAAGTAGGTATGATGTGTTTACAGAGTGCTTTAGCTACTGTTAAAGCATCAGGTTTTGCTGTGGGAAAAATCTCTACCCACTTTGTTAACACATCAATAATCACTAAACACTATTCTACACCTTGAGATTTGTTCAGTTGTATAAAGTCCATGTGTATAACCTGAAATGGATGTTCAGGTTCTGGAAAAACTCCTCTCTTTGGTCTCATACATCCTTGTGAATTGTTCTTGATGCACACAAGGCATTGTTTACAATTTTTTTTTTTTGAATAAGTATTAAATTCACAAGCGTTGTATTGTCTCTGTACCTGGTCCACCATCCCTCCTGTTGACATATGGCAAGGCCCATCTGTCACTTCTGCTGCCCATTTGAACATGGATTTTGGGAGCCATGGCTTGTTGTCAGGTTCTTTGTACAGTCCATCTATCAATTGTGCCCCTTTTTGTGTCCAAAGATGTTTTTCTTGGTCAGTGGCCTGTTCTTGTCTGTCTTTTAGAATGTCATCAAGGTCCATGTCTAGTGCGTTGACTAACTGTGTGTGTGCGTGCTCTTCTGCTTTAGCGGCTAGATCCGCTAGTCTGTTTCCTTCTGATACTGAATCCGTTCCTCTCGTGTGGGCCACACATTTACATACTGCTAGTGTTTTGGGTAACAAGACCACTTTTAACAGCTTCTGCAGCAATTGTTGTGGGTCACAGACTTTCCTGTGCTTGTGGTAAATCCACGTTTTTCCCGCTGATGACAAAATTGATGAACTGAACCAAAAGCATATTGGCTATCAGGGTAAACTGTCACATCCTGTCCTGTGAACATTTCACATGCTGTAGCTAGAGCATGCAGTACCGCTGCCTGTGCAGAGAAGTTGGAGGGTAATTTACCACTCCGCAAGATGTCTGTTGTAGTAGTTATAGCATAACAGTTTTGACCTAATTGGTTCTTTGCTGCAGAGCCATCTACAAACACTACCTGTCCAGTATGCAAAGGTATGTCCTTTAAATCAGGTCTGGGCTTGTGAGTAGTCTCAGTCAGGCTAACACAGTCATGGGGGTGTAGCGTACGAGGGTATGTTTGTATAAACATATAGAAGATTCATTTTAATAATTTTAATAATTAATTTTGATATAAATATTAATTTATTAAAACTAATTTCTGATTAAAAGGGGCACCACTCTGATTTTGCACAGGTCCAGAGAAACTGTTTAATCTAGTCTCATTAATCTAAAAGGAAGAGAATTCTTCTTGTTTTCGAACATTTCTTAATATAAACAGAGAAACATTAATATCTTTTATGGGATTTTATTAAAAATTACACAAATCTATAATGGTAAATAACATTGGAACAGGGAAAGGAATTGACAAGACACAGGAATAAACACAGGGATAAATATTTGCTTTCAGATGGTTTGTGAACCAAAGGAATGTTTAGACATGTTAATCTAAATGATGGAAACTAAAAGGGGCTTTTAACGGTGGAGGATTTGGCGGTTTCGGCTGGAGTTTGGACAGAGGACATTTAACAACACCAAGGCTGTTGTGTAATGCGTAACTCACTCTGCAGTCAGCGGGTGGGAGCCCGGTTCAGTGGGCCTCAGGGGTCCGAGGCGAGAGTCCTGGGTGTTTTCCAGAAGTTTCGTCACGTACTGAGGAACGTTCCACACATCGGGGTTTGCAGCCCGGGAAGATAGAGAGAGAGAGGGCGTCCTATTGCTGTCCAAGTTAGCCTGGGCCTCCGTGTACCGTTTAAAAGTTTGAGGTTGTGTAAGTTATTGCAATGTCCATGAAAGAGTTCTCAACTGTTGCTTTGCTGGTTAAAAACTTGCTTCTGCATGCTCTCTTTTGGAGAACAGCAGACGCTTTAGCAGGCACGGTCTTTAGAACAAAGGAAAATTTACTCGTGCTTACACGAGGCTCGAAGCTTTGGGAGGTTGCCAAGACGGGGCGGTCCCCGCAGGGAGCGGACTGTCCGTAGACACAGGGTCCGAGGAAACAGGAAGCCAAGAGCCAAGAGAACGATTTTTGGCTAGCAGCCAACCAAAGTTTTAAAACATTCCTTTTGTTTCACCTATATTCTCTTTACACACACCAAAACATTTATACTTGTAGGATTATACAAAGAAAAGTAGAGTATTATGAATATGTAGAATATTGTTGAAACATTCATTACATTTAAAACAAAACGGAAACCATAAACTGGGGTAGGGAGTTATTTGGTCACAACTCCGCGTCCTGGAAAAGAACAGTATAAACAACACAATATCAAAAATACATTTTCCTTTAATGCAATAATTACAAAATTGTCTTTTGATGATTGGATAGAGTCATTCGTCCATTTGACCACCAGGGGGGTGGTGTTTTGACCATTGTAGAAGTCTGTTTTCAAAGACACTTTGGCCGTCCTTTTAGTCTGAAAGAAAACAGTGTTAACCCCGTCTTCCTTCAGACTTTAGATACAAGCTTGTCTCTGAAGGCCTCTGGCAATGATATAAAAGACATGACAGTTAATCTGTGGGGATTCCGAGGGCTGATCTGCTACATGGGTCTCCATCTTCAGCTATGGGTAATAAAGTATCTGGGTTTAAGGTTGTACATCTCTCTACAGTCAGGTGTGGTTGTGAAAGTAGTAAAGTCATACATGAAAGGTGTCTAGCAGGTGACATAAAGGACATGTTGGTCTGTAACAACAGTACATGAACAGCGTGGGGGACTAATAGCTTTAGTGGGTGATATAACACAACTTCTGCAGATGCCTTAACTGCCATTGCTGCTGCAATTACTGCTTGCAAACAGCAGGGGGTGGCCCTAGCTACAGGGTCAAGTTGTGTTGAGTAGTAAGCTATAGGTCTGAGTTTAGTTCCGTGTTGCTGTAGTAGTACTGAGGTCATAAATCCTGCTTTTGAGTCACAAGTCTGTACAAATGGTTTAGCATAGTCAGGTAATGCTAAGACGTCAGTCGCTACTAAAGCAGTTTTGATTTTAACAAATGAGTCCTCCGTTTCTGGTGTCCAGTTCAGGGTTTCAGACATTTTTAAGGGCTGTGAATGGATTAAATTTTGTAAAGGTTTAGTTATCACTGCATAGTCCAGAATCCAGGAACGACAGTAGTTAACTAAACCCAGAAAGGACATCATTTGTTTCTTTGTTGTTGGCTTGGGGGCCTGTAACACTGCTGACTTCCTGTCCTCAGAGATTTTCCTGCCCTGTTCAGTGAGGATGTGGCCTAAATATCTCACTTCAGATTTATTTCCAGCACTGCAATTTCTTTTTCCTCTATATGATGGTCCTGGTCTCCTACTGTCAATTACATAAGTTTCTCCTTGCTCACTAAGTAAAATTTGAGAGGCTTTTTTCTGTTTCTTTTCTCTCACTACTCTCTCTGCATGAATTGCGTGAGTCATAAACTCACTGGGTGTAGAAGTGGGCAGACCTACATAATTTTTAGTTAGCCACTCCCTAATGGGAGGCTGCAAACCTCCTAAAATTGTCATTTTGAGCTGCTGTTGGAATGCACTGTCTGGGTCGTGGTCTTCAGTCAGACCACTATTAGTCTTAAACACCTCCCTCATTCTAGCACTAAACTCTATCACTGACTCAGTTGATTTTTGTTGAGTTTGTTGGACAATAGCATAATTTGGTCTCCTGGTAAATTTAAGTCTGGCTTGGGCAAAGAGACCTACATTTGCTAGTTGGAGTTGGCCTAACACTCTGTCATAGGCAAGAACTTCTCCTGCTGCGTTGCTTGCATTGAAACTAGATGCAATAAAACCCCATTTTAGTCCGAAAATGTTCATTAAGGCCAGTTGCAAATGGGTTACTGCTTGACAGTTTCATTTGCTGTAGCTATTTGGTAGGGTACAATTCTGAGTCACTATGAAGGACTTCATCTAAACCCTGATGTGCTTCCTCAAGCTGGTCTTCTAGCTCTGCTGCTGCCTCGACTGGGGGTTTTTGTACTGGATTAGGGGCTTGTGGTTGTGGATTTTGCTGTGGGGGCTGGTGAGCCCTCACCACAAAATTTGTACCATCTTTATCACATTTCTTTAAGAAGGCTATCGTTGTTGAGGTAGTATTTTTATTCCGTCCACGTTTTTTGCATTCATCCTCCCACATTAAACAAGCTAACATTTGTTTTCCTGGATGAGAGAGTGAGCGTTTTTTTAACTGGTCATGATGTCTGAGATTGGTCTTAATTCTCCTTACTTCAATTAATTCTAATTTCCCACTAAACCCATACCTCTTTTTCCACTTAGTTAGATACTTTACTGATGGTGGGAAATTTGTTTTCATAAATTCCACGTCCGTGGGGACTTCACAAATTTTTACTCTTACTGCTTTAGAGTCTTTCGCTGCCATTGTGGTTTCGTTGAAGAAAACAGTTTCAGGTTTAAATATTCCATCCTTATGACTACAAACCTCTAGGGAATGTAAGTTATAAGTAAAGCTTTCGCCACGGAATATTCCTTTAGTTATTCTCCTGAGAAGACCTTTAATGTGGATCTCCTTCACCCACTTTAATGCTCACTCAGGGATTGTAAAGCCCTTGAATGAGTATTGTTCTGGTGAATTTATTCCACCACTCATCACACTCAATCACTTCTCTATACAGTCATACCCAGATTGACCTTTATATGGTTGTCTCCGTTCACGTTCGGATGGAGGTTTGTCACCGGGGAGCTTAACGAGGATCAGCCGGCCACGTGGAAAGGTGGTCTTTCAGTTGCTCTGGCCAGAGTCTTTCAGCCGTCGTCAATTATCCTCGTCGGGGACGTCTCTCCATCCAGCTCGAAGGACCAATTTCTGTCAAGTAATCAATACACAAAACAGTGTAGAGACAATCAGATTTCTCTAGAGATCAACCTTCAACCAATTTTGAATTAAATAAGAGGATCAGACTCAACTTAAGGTTTTTACATGCATGGGGAGGACAATGTGGCGCATTGACTGCTTGTTCCACCTCTGTAGTGAGCCTCTCACTACAGAATCTCCAACTGGCCACCTGAATTCTCCATTCTCCCTGTTTTATTGAAACATAAACACAGTCTGCCTCCCCCCAACCACGCAGGGCGGAGTTTGGTAGTTAGTTACAAAAAACAGTACATTTAAGAGTTATCTCTCTGCACCTAGCCTAAACACAGGAACTGTGAGTGAAGATAAACACTTGGGCTTGACATGTCTGGCTGGGTGACAGTTAATTACACACAAACCTGCCATTTTTAGGTAAAGTCATCGAAAAAGTTGTATCTCAACAACTTAATAACTTTCTATTACTTAACAACTGCTCTGATCCTTTTCAGGATTCAGGCCCCAACACAGACTGAGACTGCACTTTTCAAAGTCACAAATTACACCCGTCTGAACACTGACGCGGGCAAAGTCTCTGTCTTAGTTCTGTTGGACTTGAGTGCTGCGTTTGATACATAAAATCCTGTCACAAAGATTAGAGGAATGGATAGGCATCTCTTGAACTGCCCTTAAAGGGTTTCAGTCCTATCTTAAAGACAGGAAGTACTTTGTTTTGGTTGGTAACTGTGTATCAGATCAAATGGCCCTGACATGTGGGGTTCCACAGGGGTCTATCTTGGGACCTCTATTATTCAATCTTTACATGCTTCCTTTAGGCCAGTTAATACACAGCTGTGGCGTATCATACCATAATTATGCAGATGACACTCAAATTTACATTTCACTCACAACAGGTGAAAATGGACCAATCCATTCACTGTGTAACTGCAGCAAACAGACTGATGTGTGGATGCAAAATAATTTTCTCCAACTGAACAGAGACAAGACTGAACTAATTATCTTTGGGCCACAGAAACAAAGAGAAAGTGTCAGCAGGCATCCGAGTCTCTTTCTCTAAAATCTAAAAATCAGGTAAGAAATCGAGGGGTCATTGGGAACTCAGACTTGAATTTCCACAGTCACATTAAGTTACATCACCATTTTATCACCTTAAAAACATTTCCAGAGTCAAAGGGATAATGTCTCAACCAGACTTAGCGAGACTTATCCATGCTTTTATCTACAGCAGGTTAGATTACTGTAAGGGCCTGCTCACTGGTCTCTCAAAACGAGGGTTATGACAGCTGTAGTTTATTCAGAACTCGGCTGCTCGGATTCTAACTAAAACCAGGAAGTACAACCACATTGCGCCAGTTTTTTCAGGCGTAACAAAAGCAGCGTTCTCTTTGGCACGCTCAGGTAAAGAGACCTGCTAGTAACCATTTAGCAAGTCTAACTTTGTTACACCAGCATGATCCACACAGTTGTCCATTCATGAAGAGGGTAACAGTCACATCGGCAACCTTCCTGAAGTCTGTACTATTAGCTTTAATTGTTAACAAGCAGGGTGAACTACAGCTTATTTCGGCTATGCCATGTCGCAACATATACTCCCCTTGTTTTTTCTGACGGGAACATTAGTCTGGATTAACTCTATAAGGATGTTGTTTTATAAGCTTTGAATCGGAGACAGGAGGTGAAGCAGAGAGAAGATCAAGTGAAGAGGCATGAGCGGCCAATCAATGGTTGGAACTGACACACCCACTCATCCTGCAGGTAGATGTACAACACACAGACATTAATACACTAGCAGAGGTAACAATGTGCAGTCAGGTTTTGTTTTCCTCACATGAAGACTCCAATACAAAATGGTCAAAAATTATGATGTTTTTATACAACCACAGAGCTATATTAATATATATATATATTTTATTTAACCTTTATTTAACCAGGATGGTCCCACTGATATTACAAATCTCTTTTGCAGGGGAGTCCTGGCCCCATGTGTTTGGGGGGGACTGTTGTACATGTTTTTGGTGGTAGGGGAAACCGGAGTACCAGGAGGAAACCTACGCAGACACAGGGAGAACATGCAAACTCCACACAGAAAGACCCTGCCCTGGATGGGAATCGAACCTAGGATCTTCTTGCTGTGAGGCAGGAGTGCTAACCACTTTGCCACTGTGCCGCATGACTCTAATGCAGTATTAAGTCATAATTTGGGTAAAGCCATTTCACACATCATTGCATTTTTCAAAAATATTGTCCTTCTCTGATAATTATCCTTCTTTAACAATTACTAATTCTTAGTCTAATATTGGCTATTTTAGGACCACACATGAATTAGTAAAGGAATAATAAAGAACTGCAAAAAGCTTGACAGGTTGACCATCTGAAATACTCAGTATGTTTACTTGCAGGTAGAGAAATTTGAATTATTGCCTTAGTCCAATCATAACCAGAGTTTTAAACTGCTGTAAACACCTTACTCCAATTGGAGGAGCAGTCATTTGAATTTCTCCAAATCAGACTAACCCATCTGGATAATGTGGTTTATTATAGCAGCTATTACACTTCATGGATCATCATATTACAAGACAGATACCCCTTTTTCAGGCATGTGATTTTGCGAGCATGTGATTGGTACAGTCTGTTTAATGTTAGATTTTTTCTCTTTTTAACAAAGGCTAAATACTGTTAAATGCAAAGACCACATGAATGCAGCATCATCCCAAGCAGACACAGTAACCTAATTCGTTCATGTACAGTATTGTTCAAAATAATACCAGTACAATGTGACTAACCAGAATAATCTAGGTTTTTAGTATATTTGTATTGTTAAGTGGCAAACAAGTTACCAGTAGGTGCAGTAGATTCTCAGAAAAAAACAAGACCCAGCATTCATGATATGCACTGCTCTTAAAGCTGTGCAATTGGGCAATTAGTTGAAAGGGGTCTGACTTGCTGCTGAAAATATGATCCAGACTCCTGCTCTGGTTGTACATGGACCAGAAATAGCCCCCCCACACACACACACACACACACACAGGATGCTGCAAGGGACACAGTCCAATACCTTCAACAGATCCACAAAGCACATGTGGACAGGATAGCCAAACTCCATGAACCCTCCATCTCCTTTCCCGAGTGTGATCTCCCTGTAGTTGGAGCAAACTCTCTTAAAGAAAGGGACCACCACCTTGTTTGAAACATGGCCGACCTTTCATTGTAAATTTCCTTCATGCGTTTTGCCCATGAGCTGAGTAATGAACAACAGGGTGGCAAATTTGCTCTGATCGCATCATGACATCTGTCACTCTCAGAATGTATACACAGGCGCTAACTATCAATGCTGACAAAACTGTGAGTACAGCTTTGTTTTGTGGCACCGACACACAAAGCAGATCCATATTCAGAAGAGAGCCACTTAAGTGTGTTTGCTGCTGACTTAATGTTTTTCACCTCTGTGCCTTCCCTAATTACTGCATATCTCTCACCAAGATCAATGGCTGTGAAGTCAGCGGGTTACTCACCTCACAGACCGACTAAGGCTCCATCCTGCTTCTTTTCACTGCAGAGGTACACATTTTTACTCTTTTCCGTGTAACTCTGTTCCGTTTGATCCTAAATAAGGCTCTTTTAAATTCTGGTGGCAGGTAAAAGGAGAAAAGCAGTCACAAAATGATCTAATGAAATAATCTCCAAACGCTAGAAAATACAAAACCGGTTCCAGAAACTGCCTTTAATTTAGTCCGACCATAGAAAAGTTTTCCATTTTGCCTCAGTCCATTTTAAATGAGTTTTGTCTCAGAGAAGAAGGTGGTGTTTCTGGATGGTGTTCACATGTGTCTTCTTCTTTGCTAGATACAGCTTTAGGCAAGGCAAGGCAATTTTATTTACAGTATTTCACAGAAGTGAGTACACCCCTCACATTTTTGTAAATATTTGATTATATATTTTCCTGTGACAACACTGAAAAAAAACACTTTGCTACATTGTAGAGAGTGTACAGCTTGTATAACAGCGTAAATTTGCCGTCCCCTCAAAATACCTCAACAAACACCCATTAATGTCTAAACCGCTGGCCACAAAAGTGAGTACACCTCTAAGTAAAAATGTCCAAATTGGGCCCAAAGTGTCAATATTTTGTGTGGCCACCATTATTTTCCAGCACTACATTAACCCTCTTGGGCATGGAGTTCACCAGAGCTTCACAGGTTGCCACTGGAATCCTCTTCAACTTCTCCATGATGCCATTGCGGAGCTAGTGGATGTTTGAGACCTTGCACTCCTCCACTTTCCGTTTGAGGATTCCCCACAGGTTCTCAATAGGGTTTAGGTCTGGAGACATGCTTGGTCAGTCCATCACCTTTACCCTCAGCTTCTTTAGCAAGGCAGTGGCCGGTGCTAGGCTAGCGCGAGTCAATAGATCCCTGTAGCCTGCCATTAAAACAGTTTTACCCACTCCACAGTACACCAAAAGCAAATCGATTATAACGCCAGACTACCGATGTAAATGTCTGTTGAGAGAATAATGTTAGAACTCAAACTACACTTGCATCTCAATGTTTTCATTACATTTACTGGAACTAGTTTCTCAGCAGCGGCGGAATTATACTTTGCTCCGGTTAGTACTGCGCCGGAAAGTAAACAGAACAGAAGCGCACTACAGTCGGGACGGTAGGTTGCCTAGGTAACTTAATATCACTCCTCCGCTGCTGTAGACTGTGCTAATAAATACAGGGAACAAAGTCTAACTATTACAATGTGATGCAAGGTTACACTGGCCCTCCAGGAGTTTGGCACATTCTCCCAAATAATTTACTCACCCTCATGTTATTCCAAACATTTATGCATTTTGATTGCCAACATTCTTCAAAAATATCTACTTTTAATGCTTGACAAAATAGAAATTTCAGGTTTGAAAAGACATGATGGTGAGTAAATGATGACAGAATATACATTTTTGGGTGAACTATCTCCAGTACTTTAATAATCGCACTCAAGGAGATTAGACCTTCTTTTTTTAACGCATAATCATCATCAATCCTTTATTGAGAAAATTGAGAGAAATAATCCATTGTTGTTGTGAATCTACATGTTCCTTCTTTTGGTGATGCACATTTTTGTCACATCAGACACAAGTTTTAGATACCAGACAAAACAGAAGACAAACAGACAATTTAAATACAATTTATTAAGCTTGTTTAAAGGAAACAAAAATAATTTAAATCATCCTTTTAAGAGAATCATAGTGTGTTTTGTTTTTCCTCCCAGATGCACCAAGGATCCAGTTTATTACTGGCCGTTTGCAGGATTGCTGTGACGCTGCTGAGTCTTGAACGCGGATTGACAACAGACCCGAAGAGAATACAATGCTGAATAGCGTTTTTGGACAAAACATTATTTTCGATGCTTCAAAAATTCTAACTAACCCACTGATGTCACATGGACTACTTTGATGATGTCTTTATTACCTTTCTGGACATGGACAGTATACCGTACATACATTTTCAATGGAGGGACAGAAAACTCTCGGACTAAATCTAAAATATCTTAAACTGTGTTCCAAAGATGAACGGAGGTCTTACGGGCTTGGAACGACATGAGGGTGAGTCATTAATGACATCATTTTCATTTTTGGGTGAACTAACCCTTTAATGTTTAGAATCAATAGTGGTGTGAAATCTTGTATGTATCAGTTTTGTGTAGAGTATGTTTAGAAAATTTCACTTTAATCCTAAAGTTTGAGAATTTGATAACTGTTCTATAACTACTAGTTAAAACGTATTTAATTTAAGATATATACTGTAATTTATCAACTGAATCATTCCATTTAATTTAGATCAGAGTTTCCGCTAGAAAAAAATGGTGCCGGTCAAAGTGACCGGCAGAGGTTTCGTTTTCCGGACATTTTGATGATATGCCGGTCAAATATCGCCTCTTAATTAGTCAAGTTGAGGAAAACTGAAAGCAGTTTATGTAACTTAAAAAATTACATAATCAGGCCGTATATGTACGCCCTACACTTCGGCTTTTTCTCCGGTGGTGGCGGAGCTGTCTGGCTCTGGACATCTGAGGCTTCAGGCGCCTGATTCAGTATCCTCCTTCGCCTGGCCTCTGAAAAACTTTAAGGCTAGTCTGCCTGGGCCTGGCCATATTTGGAACGCTCTCAATAGTTCGTGGTTTAGGTCTATGTAGTATTTTCTGTTTATGTTCATTTACCATGTGCGCTGTGGTGAGAGGAAGAATGACTTGAAGTTAATCCGTTAACTCTTTTAATAACCACAAGCACTGCAACAGCCTCCTTAACACATTACAACAAACTCAGATCACTCCGCTCTAAGCGGCACTATTTAACATTAGTATATGTACGCTGCACTATATACTACAGTCTATATTATAGCCGTTAGGCGTGCGCTTTATTTGAAATGCAACATGCGATGTTGTTTAAAAACTTTCAAACGGTCGATTCAGATTGTGTTGGGGGCGGGCCAAGTTATTAGGCAGTTTTAATCTGACAATTTGACCGGAGAGATTTAATTTTGTCGGACATTTAATTTTTTTCCCGGCCAATGACCGGTAATTACCGGACAACGGAACCCCTGATTTAGATTATATGTTTACGGAAATGATTTAAATCCGTTTTATACAGTTTTTTTACAGACTTATTTTGTCTTCCAAAATAAAACTGTTAATGTACAACCTTGAGCACGCCTTGACAAGTTATTGAATGTGTTTGATCGTTATAATTTAGCAAAGGTCTGTTAAATAACAGTGTTTGTCATTAGAACCTTTAGTGCTGTCACTTTATTGAAGGTGTTTGATTGTAATAATTTAGGAAATACCTGTAAAATAACAGTGTTTTCCCATAAAACTATTAGCGCATCACTTTATCGAAGGTGTTTGACTGTAATAATTTAGGAAATACCTGTAAAATAACAGCGTTTTCCATAAAACTATTAGCATCACTTTATTGAAGGTGTTTGACTGTAATAATTTAGGAAATACCTGTAAAATAACAGTGTTTTCCCATAAAACTATTAGTGCATCACTTTTATTGAAGGTGTTTGACTGTAATAATTTAGGAAATACCTGTAAAATAACAGCGTTTTTCCATAAAACTATTAGTGCATCACTTTATTGAAGGTGTTTGACTGTAATAATTTAGGAAATACCTGTAAAATAACAGCGTTTTTCCATAAAACTATTAGTGCATCACTTTATTGAAGGTGTTTGACTGTAATAATTTAGGAAATACCTGTAAAATAACAGCGTTTTTCCATAAAACTATTAGTGCATCACTTTATTGAAGGTGTTTGACTGTAATAATTTAGGAAATACCTGTAAAATAACAGCGTTTTTCCATAAAACTATTAGTGCATCACTTTATTGAAGGTGTTTGACTGTAATAATTTAGGAAATACCTGTAAAATAACAGTATTTTCCCATAAAACTATTAGTGCATCACTTTTATTGAAGGTGTTTGGTCATTACAATGTAGGAAAAATCCATAAAATAACAGTTTTACACTGTAACCCGTAAGCGGTCAAATGACTGGCAGCTACGGCTGCCAAACAAAAACCGTAAAATTAAAGTATTTGCACTTTATTGGATTTAAGATATTTTACTTTAATTTTACGGTTTTTGTTTGGCAGCCGTAGCTGCCAGTCATTTGACCGTTTTTTTACGTTTTTTTTTTTACAGTGTAGATTTTTTATTTATTATTACTTTTGGCAGAATAAAGTTTTTTCTGTGACCATTGTGAGTTTTTCTTTCATTGACTGAAGGGTACCAACATTTTTGTCCACGTCTGTATCTCCTTTCCAGGCACCAGGGCAGGAATGCTTTGATCAGAGCCTTTGAGGATGATCAAACAATACCCCCTGATGTTTAAATGGACAAATGGCTCTAACTTCGCTAAAGGACATTTGGGTGTTAATTTGTTCAAAAGAAAGATATTGTGTTGATGTACTAACAATTATACTGTTCGTTTCCAGGACGCGGAGTTTTACAAGCTAAATAATTCCTTATCCCATTTCTACAAGTTTATGTTTTATTTTTAATAAAATGTAATGAATATGTTTTCATAATAAGTCTGACAAATGCATTGTCTTTGTATAATCCTACAAGTACGAATGTTTTGTGTGTTTTATGAGAACCAGGGAAAATATGGTGAAACAAAGGAATGTTTTAAAACTTTGTGTAACCATTTAACTTTAGTAAACTTCATTCACTAAGCGACTCCCCTTTTGGCCGGAAGGACACGTGAGACGCGCCCCCAGCCCAAAGGTGATAAAGCTGACTGCTGGCCAAGAACTCTTTCTCTTGCCTTCAGGACCGTTAATGCAACCATTACAAGCTTCGGAACTCGTGTAAACGAGTAAACTCTCTTTGTACTTTAAAGCCAGCAAGTTTAGCTTGTTACTCTAAAGCTTTCCTTCATTTTCCTTCAAAGTTTAACTTCATTTTATTTTGAAACCGTTTTTGCCTGCTGAAACCAGTTAGCTTGACCAAACCTAGCTTTCTCAAAGCAAGTTTTAACCCAGAAGAACAGCCGCTAAGACCTCTTCCAGTGGACTTCGCAACGACTTTGAAAGACTTAATTTTTACACGGAACTGATGCCGAAGGCCTGGCTAGTTTGGACAGTAACACGACGCTTCCCTCCTCGGGCGCGCGGCGGCCCTTTTCTGGAGAGTGTACCCGGCGGCCATCTTGGAGGCGACCCGAGTCATCAGCCATTGACAGGGCTCTGAAGAACCTTTGGACCTCTCGTCGCTAAGATCTGGTACCAATCAAGACCCCCAGGGTGAGTCTAACGTTGCACATAAGTTGGCGTCATAAGTTTACTGTCTAAACATAAGAGCCTTGGCCCAGAAGCCGTCATCTAAGTTCCAGTTAAAAGCTCCCTAAAAGCCCCTCGGTAATAACGGAGTCCAATAATCAATACTTCCTTTGTTTCACAAACCCTGTGAAAGCAAATGTTTATTCCTGTGTTTAACCCTGTGTTTATCCCTTTTGTGTTTATCCTTTCCATGTTCCCATTTTATTCACCATTATCGATTTGTGTAATTTTTAATAAAATCCCATAAAAGACATTAATGTTTCTCTGTTTATATTAAGAAATGTTCGAAAACTAAACCTTTTAGATTAATGAGACTAGCTTAAACAGTTTCTCTGGACCTGTGCAAAATCAGAGTGGTGCCCCTTTTAATCAGAAATTAATTTTAATAAATTAATATAATAGCGGGCGGCAGTAGCTCAGTGGGTAGAGCGGCCGTCCTCCAACCGAAAGGTAGTAGGATCGATTCCCGCTCGCCCCACTGTTCATACTGTCGTTGTGTCCTTGGGCAAGACACTTAACCCACCTTGCCTCCAGTGACTGTAACACTGGTAATGTAATGTAAGTCGCTTTGGATAAAAGCGTCTGCTAAATTAATAAATGTAAATGTAATATTAATATCAAAATTAATTATTACAATTTTTAATGATGAATAAAAATTGATGATTCTGATGTAATATTTTATTATTTAATTTAACTCAAATGTTTTCACCATAGGCTTACATTGAAGTGAGTGTTTCACATTAACCCTTTATCCACCTCTCACCTAGTTATATACCCCAGAAATTTCAACATTTTCAAACAAAGTTTTGGAAATTTTACTAAAATTCAACAATTCTTTTGAGCCTCCAACAAATGAAAACCTCAACCATTGCTTTTATATTTTTTTATAAATTTCCAAAAATGATGAAATCTTCAAGATTCATAGTTAAGTCTTAAGGTGTATCCCAGCTTGCCCTATTTTGTCCACAGCAGTGTAGTGGATAAACCATGGCTTAAGAGATAGGTTTAAATCCCACCGACCACATCCAGAAAACAGCAGGAGGTTTTAGACATTTAAACACATTCTGATCAGCAAATGACCATCACCTGGAGGATTTACACAGGTGACAAGAATTAGTGTTTAATGCTTCAGACTAACTAATAGACTGGTTTTAAGCCCAGTCCAACTATTGTTCTGCAATGTTTCCAAAAGCCTAGTGGTTAAAGCGTGAGATTTAATCAATCTATGGACAATGAATTTCAGTAATACACCATTTAAACAATAATCCAAGTTCTAGAATGAAAAAAGAATTTAATCTAGAATCAAGCATACAGTTTAACCATGGGCACCCTTTTCCTGTTAGAATGGATGACACTTTGTTTGACCATTTCCAATCTCAGGGCGCCTATAGTGGCCATATCTAGCACTGCATTGAATTTTTCACAGATTTTCTTATGCTTAAGACCCTGTTCTCTCCGTTCATCCATCCATCTTCTACCGCTTATCCGGGGCCGGGTTGCGGCAGTCTAAGCACAGACGCCCAGACTTCCCGCTCCCCAGACACTTCCTCCAGCTCTTCCGGGGGGATACCGAGGCATTCCCAGGCCAGCCGAGAGACATAGTCCCTCCATTGTGTCCTAGGTCTTCCCCGAAGTCTCCTTCTGGTGGGACACCTTCCTAGGGAGGCGTCCAGGAGGAATCCGAAAAAGATTCCCGAGCCACCTCAGCTGGCTCCTCTTGATGTGAAGGAGCAGCGGCTCTACTTTGAGCTCCTCCCAAGTATATATATATATATATATATATATATATATATATATATATAGCAGTTGCTGGAGGGGGTATAGAGCTGGTCCAATGTTCCACACCCGGGACGAAAACCGCATTGTTCCTCTTGAATCCGAGAATCTCTCAGATTCTGTGTCCGGGGATTGGGTTGCCGAGGCCCCCGCCAATGACTGCCACCCAATCCACATTGCACTGACCCCTTACGGTTCCTCCTGCAGGTGGTGGGCCCACGGGAGGTTGGCCCCACGTTGCTCCTTCGGGCCGAGCCCGGCTGGGTCGGTGGGGAAAGACCCAGCCACCAGGCGCTCGCATATGAGCCCTAACCCCTGGCCTGGCTCCAGGGTGGGGCCCCGGTTGCGATTTCCATTTCCATGGGTTCTGAACTGCTCTTTGTCTGGCCCGTCAACTAGGACCTGTTTGTCTTGGGAGACCCTACCAGGGGCATATAGCCCTCGACAACATAGCTTCTAGGATTCGGATCCTTCGGGCACTAAAACCCCTCCACCACGATAAGGTGGCGGTTCAAAAACCCTGTTCTCTCTCAAACATATCTCCAATAAATTTGAAATGATTTAAACAAACAAAATTTCAACATGTTACAAAAAGCATTCCCCATAATTTCAATGTGATTTTAAAATAAGCCACCAATGTTGTAGAAATTAAAACACTAGCCTCAGCGTCCACATGGAATTTCTTTAGTCATTGCAAACATTTCTAGTTTGGTAAATAATACGATGTCTCCAACATAGTAAACACATTTGTTATTCTTGCTCAATAATTTGGACAACTACTTTTGATTCTGAGACGTTTGTTGTTGTGCATTGCTAAGTGTGACTCAGTTTAAAGCCTGCTACATAATGTATAGTACATGACATATTTCCTCAATCTGTTCACAGATTCTCGGCACAGCTTTACATATGCAGCTCTATATACGTGCAGTAATCATGGGCTGCTCTATGGGGAATTATCCATATTCATTAGTGCTCCATACCTTATGTTACATCCATACAGAAGCTGCGGATATAACGCCATACCACAACATGCATATGATTATTTACAAGCAATTTTTGTTATGAATGTGTATTTGGTGTTAATACACTTGAATATCTCAGTGTTTCCCACAGACTTCAAGTAGGTCTATGGTGTTGTGTTGATGACGTCATTTGTTGTCAGATGATTGAGATGCATTTTGTGTAAATCTTGATACAGAGCTTTATCTTCTTTTTGCTCTCACCATTTAGCACACAGTCTTTGTATTATTAATACATAAATTTAGGCAAAAGATCGGCAAGTAATTCTGAATTTAAACACGCATGTAGCACCACTTTAGCTCTTTTAGCAAAAGGAATACTATAGAAATAGACGTGAGAAAACAGATACAAGTTGCAGGCTTAACTTAACTTAATTGCAACATTGCTAAAGTTTTGCCAGTCTTGAAGCTGAGCATCTCTCCTCTGTCTCTGTTTGTATCCACCGCTCGTGGCTTGTGTCACTGCAGAGAGACAAAAGACGAGACAGCACTGGTTTTCTGGAAAGTTTTGGTTCTGACTACAACTATTGCCAATATATCTACGTTTTCTCTGGAGAATGACTGCTAAAGTTTTACTCGGTTAACGTGAGTCTGCACACTGAGCACTTCACAGAGCAGCCAGTACAGAACAGACATGAGGCACAATTCAATGTAGCTGACTCTTAAAGCAGCACTGCGTAACGTTTAGCCACTCGATGGTACAGATCCCTCTACAGAATGTCTGTGTTTGTTTTTGAGAGGAAACTATCCAAATCCGACAAGTTTGGAAGACAAAAAGCATGTCTTCTGAAATGGTACGGCCCTTTTAGTTCATTCTGTATAAATAAAACTCTGCTAGGGTCCAGTGTATCGGCCTATGTCTGCTCCCTCTTTTTGAACTGCTTAGGTGAGGTCTGCTCATCCCGGTGACATGGAATTATATATCATTTATATCAAGAAACATTAAACTAATAACAACATTAAATTAATACAATAATGTATATATTTTTTTATCAAGTTCTGTAATGCCACTTTAAATATGAACGTAATGCAAAATTTACCTTTGTAAAATCCAACGGCCAAACGTACGTCTCATTTGGAAACAATGGCGACACCAGTTACTCTCCAAATTCTCGTTAATGTATGGTTTCAGCCTTTCTTACCTTCTCTCTGAGAACTGAACACCTCGTACTCCTTGACACTCCAGGTAGGTTGCAGTTGTGGAATATGGCAGCACTGGAGGATAATGGGTTCCTGGTAGCTTCACGTTGATTCTTTGCAAATCTTTAGCGGTTAATTTGCGTCTTTTTTTCTCGACACGTTTCTTGTGACCCTGTTGATTATTTGCTACCAAACGTTTGATTGTTCTGTGATCACGCCCCAATATCTTAGATATTTGAAGAGTGCTGCATGAGTTTTTTGGCCCATTTTTCCTGAGGAGAAGAATCTGCCTAATAATTATGCACACCTTGATATAGGGTGTTGATCTCCTTAGGCCACACCCTCCCTTGTTACACAAATACACATCACCTGATATGCATTAAATCCAATTAGGAGTCAAGTTACAGCTTGGAGTTTGCAATTGTGGATAAAATGATGATATGGTCAAAATAATTACTTCAAATATATTTTTTGCATATCACTAATAATTATGCACACAGTGTATTAAACTGGCTGAACCAAGTCTAAACCAGGACTTTTTATTAAGACGCACCACAGATTGATTTTATGCTCTGTTTGGACAATAAGTTTGAGGCAAAAAGTTTATCACAAAAGACTATAACGTTTTTACAGTTGTGCTCATAAGTTTACAAACCCTGGAAGAATTTGTGATTTTCTGCCAATTTTTCAAAGAATATAAATGATAACACAAAAACTTTTTCACTCATAGTTAAAGGTTGGGTGAAGCCATTTATTGTCAAATAACTGTATTTATTCTTTATAATTCATAATGACAACAGAAACTACTCAAATGACCCTGATCAAAAGTTTACATACCCCAGTTCTTAATACTGTGTATTGCCACCTTTAACATCAATGACAGCTTGAAGTCTTTTGTGGTAGTTGTGGATGAGGCTCTTTATTTTCTCAGATATAAAGCTGCCCAATCTTCTTGGCAAAAAGCCTTCAGTTCCTGTAAATTCTTGGGCTGTCTTGCATGAACTGTACATTTGAGATATCCCCAGAGTGGCTCAATGATATTGAGGTCAGGAGACTGAGATGGCCAGTCCTGAACCTTCACTTTATGCTGCTGGAGAAAATGACAGGTCAACTTGGCCTTGTGCTTTTTCGTTGTCATGTTTTAATGTCCAAGTACGTCCCATGTGAAGCTTCCGGGCTGATGAGTGTAAATTTTCCTCCAGTATTTTCTCATACCAGTGATGTGCCTTTAAAGATGTGCTTTAAAGGCACATCTTTTCCTGTGCCTTTAAAGCTCACACATCCCCAAAACATCAGCAATCCACCTCCATATTTTACAGTAGGAATGTGTACCTTTCATCATAGGCCTTTTTGACTCCTCTCCAAGTTTAATTTTGGTCTCATTTCTCCTAATGACTTTGTTCCAAATGTTTTAAGGCTTGTCTCTGTGCTTTTTGGTGGGATGCTTTGTGGCATTTGCATAGTAATGGCTTTCTTCTGGCAACTCAACCATGCAGCCCATTTTCCTTTTGTGCATCTTGAAACAACACACCACTTTATTTCAGAGAGTCCTGTATTTCAGCTGAAGTTATTGGTCTACCTGACCTTTTCATTTTCCAATTCTTAATTAGAGTTTGAACACTGAATTCAATTGGTGTTCTCAATTTCTTGGATTAGTTTTTATATCCCTTTGCTGTTTTATACAGTTAAATTACCCTTTCCCGCAGATCCTTTGACAATTCTTTTGCTTTCCCCATAACTCAGAATACAGAAACGTCAGTGCAGCACTGGATGAAATTAATTTCTGTTGTCATTATATTATAAAAAGAGTAAACACAGTTGTTTGACAAATAAATTAAATGGCCTCACCCAACCACTAACTATGAGTAATAGAAAGGTTTTCGTGTTATCATTCATATTCTCTGAAAAATGGCAATCACAAAATTTGCCAACAAACAACTGTATATGATAATATAATGATAAAATTATAGTATTGTTATAACGTTTATTTCCTATGTTACTCTGTTTTGTCATGACAACATTGTCATTTACAGGACCTTGTTTGTTTTCCAGTGGAAACTTCTCAAGTTTGGAAGTGAATCCTGTGATGACCTTCAGTATTCTGTCACTCCAAACAATTAGCCTCCAAACAACAAATCACTGAAACTCATGAACCTGATGCTGACACTCTGCTATTCTCCACAGTCCTGTCTCCCACAGGTCTGGGAAAGTTGCCAGTTCAAATCCCTAGAATACACAACTGCTTTTTTTTATTTTTTATTACACCGAAGACAATCCAAACAAAGCCGAGTATTTATGTGAGCGTGAAATTTGATTGGAATGAATGGACCTTGCCATTCCTTTTCTCTGTCCCCCATCTCTTTTAATTTACCAGTGTTGCGGCGGATATGGTTCTCATCATTAATCAGCCAGACAAATGAATCCCTAACAGAAAAAACCCAGATCCTCAGGAAGAGGCGGGTGTATAAATCAAGCGCGCTTTGATTAATTCACCTTGAGAGGACATGGCTAATAAGATCCATTATGTTGATATTCTTCTGTATTGTGCAAAATGCCAATAAAAAGTGGCCCGATCTTTCAAAATGCCTAATTACAGCCAAGCTAATAAAAATCTTTACGTTTAGTGACATCAATTAGTAATGTTCAACTCGCATTACAATCACCGGCAGAGCAGGTAATTATCTTTTTCCAGTGGCTATCAATCAATGGGAGAAAATACAATGTGGGCCACTGTCACTGCTTTTAAACTGAAAGGCTTTTGTGAATGTGGCTGTGCATGTTGAAAAGACATCTAAGCATGAAGTGTCATTCAGAGTGTGCAGTTCAATATTAGTGTCATGGTGTGGCTGTGAGTGAGGGAGAATGGTGCACTCTCCAGAGCAGCCACAAGAAGGCGCTCTGTGACTTGGTATGGAATTCATCATGACAATGGCTGGGAGTCAGGTCCAAGGCTAGAGTCAAGCCTCTCCACAACAGCGTCTTTTGGAACAGGCTTCGATGTTGCCAAGTTACATCAACAAAAACCCAAGCTGCATTTTTTTTTCTAAATAAAATTGTTCCTTTATTGTAAATGTTTTCTTTTTCAAGATCCTTTATAAGAAGTAATAGTGGCTGTGGCAATGTCGTCCTTGTCTCAGACTCCACTCTCCCGAAAACTTTTTCTCAACAAAAAAACAATACATACACCAAACTGAAGTTTAGAGCTGACTGTAAATTGCTTACTGCTTAGCTTCAACTTTAGTGCCGAATTGAAGTGGCAATAACATCCTTCTCTTTAAACATTATGTCATTATGTGATTCAAGGCAATATTTATCCCTGTTTCATGTAGCTTCTATTTTTTTCTCTGTTTGTCTATCTTCTGTCTAGGCTGCATAGTGGCAGTGGTTAGCACTCCTGACTTACAGTAGGAAGGTCCTGGGATTCCCATCCAGGGCAAGGCCTTTCTGTGTGGAATTTGCATGTTCTTCCTGTGACTGCGTAGGTTTCCTCCAGGTACTCTGATTTGCCCTACCACTGAAGACATGTACAATAAATGTACAATTACTTTTACAATTCACTGTAATTGGGGTTTAAACCATTTTCCCCAATAGATGAAAAAAATATCAGGTACAGTATGTAAAAATTAATTATGAGCCATATAGGTATTTTCTGTCACTCAAGACCTGCAGAACATTATTTGTTATCCATAGGATACTTGACAGTGTAATGTTAAAGTTAAAATCATATACTGTACCATTTCTTGTTTAGACAGCAAAAACTGAAGTAAGGGCTAGATTTTCATGACGTGAAACAAAAAGTGCTTGGCAGGTAGCGCACTCACTGTCAGGGGGTGCCCAGAGCTGGGGCAATGTTTAAAGAAATGCTGAACATGACATAAACGGGCAAAGTTTTTTTTTTTTTCTCAGATTGACAAGTTGGGTATTTTATATTTGGACGTTTTAAATGATTTGATGGCTAATTTCACCTGTGAACTCAAGAAAAGATTAAAGCAATAGGCATCTGGATGTAGGTTTCAAGGTGAAGACACCTGAAGGGAGCATATCTGGGTAATAGGTGGGTTCACATGACCCTAACAACTTTCACATCAGGGGTCACACTGCCCTTTTATAGCTAACGACTATGAGACCAGAACAGTCTGGTCTGGGTCAGGGATAGGTCTCTCACTGTTGTTTGTGTTTACGGGCCAAATGGCAGTGCAGAGTACCCGGCCTTCTTGGAGTCTCTGGGAGGGGTGCTGGAAAGTGCTTCCGACCGGGGACTCCGTCGTTCTACTGGGGGACTTCAACACTCACGTGGGCAGCGACAGTGACACCTGGAGGGGCGTGATTGGGAGGAATGGCCCCCCGGATCTGAACCCGAGAGGTGTTCTGTTATTGGACTTCTGTGCTAGCAACAGTTTGTCCATAACAAACACCATGTTCAAGCATAAGGGTGTCCATCAGTGCACGTGGCACCAGGACACCCTAGGCCAGAGATCGATGATTGACTTTGTAGTTGTTTCATCTGACCTCCGGCCGTATGTCTTGGACACTCGGGTGAAGAGAGGGGCGAAGCTGTCAACTGATCACCACCTGGTGGTGAGTTGGATCCGATGGAGGGGGAGAAAGCTGGACAGACTCGGCAGGCCCAAATGTACTGAGGGTCTGTTGGGAACGTTTGGCAGAGCCCCCTGTCAGAAAAATCTTTAACTCCCACCTCCGGCAGAGCTTCGACCAGATCCCGAGGGAGGTTGGAGACATTGAGTCTAAGTGGACCATGTTCTCCACCTCCATTGTCGAGGCGGCCACTCGAAGCTGTGGCCGTAAAGTCTCCGGTGCCTGTCGTGGCGGCAACCCCCGAACCTGGTGGTGGACACCAGAAGTAAGGGATGCCGTCAACCTGAAGAAGGAGACCTACCGAGCCTGGTTGGCCCGTGGGACTCCTGAGGCAGCTGATTGGTACCGGCAGGCCAAGCGGGCTGCAGCCCGGGTGGTCGTGGAAGCTAAAACTCGGGTCTGTGAGGAGTTGGGTGAGGCCATGGAGAAAGACTATCGATCAGCCTCGAAGAAATTCTGGCAAACCGTCCGGCGCCTCAGGAGGGGGAAGCAGTGCCTTGCCAACACTGTTTACAGAGGGGGTGGGAATCTGCTGACTTCAACTGGGGATATTGTTGGACGGTGGAAGGAATACTTTGAGGATCTCCTCAACCCCACCGACACGTCTTCCACTGAGGAAGCAGAGGTCGAGGGCTCGGAGGTGGACTCGTCCATCACCCGGGCCGAAGTCACTGAGGTAGTTGGGAAGCTCCTCGGTAGCAAGGCACCGGGGGTGGATGAGATACGCCCTGAGTACCTCAAGTTTCTGGATGTTGTAGGGCTGTCTTGGTTGACACGCCTCTACAACATCGCGTGGTGGTCGGGGACATTACCTCTGGACTGGCAGACCGGTGTGGTGTTCCCTCTTTTCAAGAAGGGGGACTGGAGGGTGTGTTCAAACTACAGAGGGATCACACTCCTCAGCCTCCCGGGAAAGTCTTTGCCAGGGTACTGGAGAGGAGAATGCGGCCAATAGTTGAAGCTCGGATTCAGGAGGAACAATCCGGTTTTCGTCCCGGTCGTGTATATACCCTCTATACCCTCTCCAGGGTGCTGGAGGGTTTATGGGAGTTTGCCCAACCAGTCCACATGTGTTTTGTGGATCTGGAGAAGGCATTCGACTGTGTCCCTCGTGGCGCCCTGTGGGGGGGTGCTCTGGGAGTATGGGGTCCGGGGCCCTTTGCTAAGGGCTGTCCGGTCCCTGTACGACCGGAGCAGGAGCTTGGTTCGCATTGCCGGCAGTAAGTCAGACCTGTTCCCAGTGCATGTTGGACTCCGGCAGGGCTGCCCTTTGTCACCGGTCCTGTTCATTATCTTTATGGACAGGATTTCTAGGCGCAGCCAGGGGCCAGGAGGGAGTCTGGTTTGGGGACCACAGGATCTCGTCTCTGCTTTTTGCAGATGATGTTGTCCTGTTGGCTCCATCAAGCCAGGACCTTCAGTGTGCACTGGGACGGTTTGCAGCCGAGTGTGAAGCGACTGGGATGAGAATCAGCACCTCCAAGTCTGAGACCATGGTTCTCAGTCGGAAAAGGGTGGCTTGTCCCCTTCAGGTTGGTGGAGAGATCTTGCCTCAAGTAGAGGATTTCAAGTATCTTGGGGTCTTGTTCACGAGTGAGGAAAGGAGGGAACGTGAGATTGACAGACGGATCGGTGCAGCTTCTGCAGTGATGCTGTCGATGTACCGGTCTGTCGTGGTGAAGAAGGAGCTGAGCTGTAAGGCAAAGCTCTCGATTTACCGGTCAATCCACGTTCCTATTCTCACCTATGGTCATGAGCTTTGGGTCATGACCGAAAGAACAAGATCCCGGATACAAGAGGCTGAAATGAGGTTTCTCCGCCAGGTGGCGGGGCACTCTCTTAGAGATAAGGTGAGGAGCTCGGTCACTCGGGAGAAGCTCAAAGTAGAGCTGCTGCTCCTCCACATCGAGAGGAGCCAGCTGAGGTGGCTCGGGCATCTGTTTCAGATGCCTCCTGGACGCCTCCCTAGGGAGGTGTTTCGGGCATGTCCCACCGGTGGGAGACCCCGGGGAAAACCTAGGACACGCTGGAGGGACTATGTCTCTCGGCTGGCCTGGGAACGCCTTGGTATCCTCCCGGAAAAGCTGGAGGAAGTGTCTGGGGAGGTGGGAGGTCTGCAGCCCCCGCGACCCGGCCCCGGATAAGCGGTAGAAGATGGATGGATGGATGGATAGTTTATGACCACCATCATGACTCTTTTAAAATGATGACCCTCTTGCTGTGCATTATTTCTGTTTTTAAATAAATCTAACACTTTTAAAATTACAATACAATGTCTAATGATATACATTTAAAAAAATGAATAGACCAGAGTTTTCATCAGGACCTTTGTAGTTAAAGGAGCCATCTGAAATTGTGTCCTGCTCCAGGAGCAGGGCCCAACACTGAAGCCCATATTACAGAGGCCTACTCAAAATGTTTCGGATTTATTAAAAATTACATCTGGAAAGTTAAGTTTATTCCTTTTATGTCTTTTATGTCTAACTCTAAAGTTGGCCTACAGTCTGGTCACTGACCTTATCTAACTGGCTGTTTAACCTGCTGTGTATCAGCTTCTTTTGAGGGGAAGCTGTCTTTTGTGAAATCAGATTAAGTTGTGCAGCTCTAATGCTGTGTCGTTTTGTGCCTTCACTAAAAAAAGAAAAAAAGAAAAAACTGTGTTTCTATTAAAGTCAAATAGCACAGCATTCATTTTGAAAAGATTACAGGAAGTGTAGCGTTGCCACAAACAGTAACTTAACATCTTGTGGAACTTGTAGTGTTGTTATAATATTTTTTTTTAAAAATAGTTTATAATTACTGGGTGCTCATAGTTCTCTTCAGGTCATGTCAAATCTGATCATGTCATGTTCTTCATGCTAATCCAAACATGAACATAGACATAACTTGCCACAGACTCCTTTCTGCACCTGGTAACATCTCTTGGGGAGTGTGTGTGAAAGATACGCCTCCTACAGCTTTTACTGCATGACATAAAATCTCATGTATTGTTTACTTTTGCAAGCAAACCTCATCCTGGACCATTGTTACATGTTGTCTTTGCTTCATTCTTGCAAGAATTAAACCTGACCATTCATTTTAAGATTGTACGCTGTCTCCGTTCTCTCTGGATAATATAGATTAAGAATTCTTAACATTTGGTACCGTGACCCGGATGCCAATATCCGCTGTTTGTCGTTCGGAGAGTGGACCTGACATGCACAGGGAAATGCAAAAAGAAAGCTTTTCCTGTAAGTCCCAAAGCTGTGCTGTTTAAAGCAGTACGGGTCAGACTTCCACTCTGTGTGCGGTAGATACAGTAATGGCATCTGGACTGAAATGAGAGACAGAGTGACAGAACAGAGGCATCTGGCTGCAGAACTGGACTATTGGATTCAAATTCAAGTAATCAGCTGTAAAAAAATGTTTTTGGTAAGCTAAAAAAAAATCCGGAAGTGGGGTTCAGGAAAGGCCTGTTTGCCGGCTATCACAATATCTACATATATTCATGTATTACCATGTAGTTTAATACCTGGGGTATGTGAGGCAGACCGCAGTGATGCTGGACACTTTTTTGTCACGAAGCAATTTCGTCCGCAGGACGATGTTAAAGTATCTGAAAAAATGCTTTGTTAAAAATGTCAGTGACAGAAAAAGAATGCACTGAACTGATATGTTAAAGAAATTTATGAAGTTTATGCAACTTAATTAGAAAAACTGGTTTTTATTGATTCTATGAAATAGGATTTGGTAAACTAAACGACAAAAAGAATGGAATTAAATATTGTTTTAAGTAATTAGGAAAACTGAAATGAAGACAAATAAATAATAACCAAGGGTTTATTAAAATGGTATTTTTATAAAATAGATGCTGACGAGTGTCATCTATACAATAAAGAATTAAACTGTAATGTAAATTTTTAATCTGGTGAGTTAATCCATCCATCCATCTTATACCGCTTATCCGGGGATGGGTCGCGGGAGCAGCATTGTAAGCAGAAACGCCCAGACACTTCCGGGGGAATACAGAGGCGTTCCCAAGCCAGCCGAGAGACATAGTGTCTCCAGCGTCTCCTAGTTCTTCCCCGGGGTCTCCTCCCAGTGGGACATGCCTGGAACACCTCCCTAGAGAGGTGTCCAGGAGGCATCCAAGACCCAATTATTTTAAACAATACTTTAATAGTTTTTTCTCAAAGAATTCCTGGAGACCGTACTTTTTTTCAAAGCATTGGTCTTTTTCCTAAAATATTTTTTCAAACCATTAGCTCTTATAAAACATTACTTTTATTGTTTACTTTTATCTCATTCTTACATAGCTACATTTATGTATATTTTTATCGGTGTGTTTTCCTAAATAATTGCGCTGTCCATGGAGCGGACCTGACTCACATTTCACTGCTGGTTATATATGCTGTATATAATTTTGTATGTGACGAATAAAATCTTGAATCTTGAATCTTGAATCTTTTGTAAAACATTTATAGTTAATGCCATTTTTTTTGCAGACTTACAGAGTGTAAATATGGTGGTAGATGGAGCCTCCCGTATGACCCAAAACACTGTAAAAAAAAATGTAATGTCAAAGGAACTTTGTCAATTATTTTTTACATCTCACCAAGAAATGTGAGATGGGAGTGGTAATTGATGATCAGCTAAACTTCACAAGTCATGTCGCCAGCACCACCCGGTCCTGTAGATTCATCCTGTAGGAGTACTGTACGCTACTGTACTGTAGATGATTATAGAAATATTAATTTATTAATTTGGGTAAATTATCAACTAATATTTTTATTATCAAAGTTGTCTCGTTGGGGGCACCACCCAGATAAGTTCTGGGAAACTGATTATACTTACTAAGTCTCAATTAATCTGAAGGAATAGAATTCTACCTGTTTTCGGAATACGTCTGATATAACATAAAAACACCAAATCAAGATCTTTAACGTTTTATGGGGTTTTATTAAAGATTATACAAAGTTAACATATTATTGGGCTAGGACACAAAGGGTAAATTATTGACATATAATGGAAATAATGATTAACACAGAACAATAAACAATAACCTTTACTGAGTAGAACTTTGTGGAGGATAATGAGTGTTTTGACTGATTAAAACTCGGCTGGGGAGTTTAATTACCGGATTATTAAGAAGGGGTTTAGGGAAGGATATAGGTGTATTTATGGATATGATCGAAGTTCTGAATGGACCTTTACTCAAGACAGTGTACAGTTTTATAACGCTAAACATCAGTGTCACGTGCTCAACTCACTCTAGTCGTCTTACGAAACTCAGCATTCAGGCCAAAGATCCGAAGTGATGCTCCAGAATTTTAAGCGGCTGCTCCAGCTGGTTGTTGCCAAGCGACAAGATGGCGGCAAGTGTACGCTGATCCCAAAGGAGCCGTGCAGCTCCGGAGTAGGGTAGAGAAGGCGTTCTGTTTTGTCTTTGAGTAAGGCAGGCTTCTACCCAGTGGTTGGGCAAGAGTCTTTTAGCACAAAAATTGATCACTGAAAAAGTGTCTCAGGATTCGTTTTCTCTGGCTTAAAACGGCTTTGCGGGATTTGGTTCAGTCCAGTATCTCGTACAGAACTACAAATTCCCTTCCGTCTCCTGGAGATGACGTCAAACAGAGAGTCTTGCAAAAATAGGCAACGTGTGGCGTTAAAAAGAAAAATCACGTTGTATGGAGGGTACAACGGGTCTAGAAAAATTTAAAGATAAGTTAATAAGAGTCCGAGGCGGAGAGAGAGAAGACGTAAAAGAAGAGCTTAAGCGATGACTAAGAGGGCAGGATTTTAAGAGCGAGTTTCCGGCGCGCACAAGGTTTTTGTCCGCGCTTGCGGAGGGCGTGTTTCGAGGTGGCCCGGGGCATGTTTGGGGTTTACGGCCTGGTTTGGGTGGAGCTTATCCCACCTAAATTTTTTATTCAAACAATCCCTTTATCTTCCACAAAATAACATTGAATATTTAGTTTTGCATCATCATAAGTATACACATACATTTGGCACTGCAGATTTGTACCGATAGAATGCATCTTTAAGCATGCTGTAACACACATAAATTCTTTCAACACTTTATTAACTGTAAACTTGTAAGACTGATGTAAAGAGTCAATTTTTCTTGTTGTGACTCTAAATCCTGTGGGGAAAACATTACCATATACTTAGAGACACACTTTTAATGGCATAAACACAATAACACAATGTCCTTTGGTTTAGTGAAAGACTTAGCGGCGTACCTCCATACTGTCGCTAGAGGGCAGTATGGTATCGTCCAGAAAGCTCAGATTCCTTGACCTCAAAGGTCGTTAGTGTCTTTGTTTTGAGGCCAATACACAAAAATTGTATTTCAAAGAGCCGTAACTGTCACGTCCTGGGCCCAGCCAGTCTAAAGGCTCAGAGATAACACCTTTGATCTGCTCTGGAATGGAGAGAGGTAAAGTCGTTAATTAGAGTTATTTCCTGAGTTTTCTCCTTGGAAAAACAATGGCCATCTGTTCTTCATTAGCACTGGGTTGTTAAAATCCTTTCTGTTGGTAAAGCAAACACTTTCTGAGTAGGGCTGGGCGATATGGCAAAAATGTGATCTCGATATAAAATATCTATATTGAACGATAACGATTTTCGATATTCGATACAAGTTGTTAATGCTTCCAGCTTAAAAATAGTATGCCTGAATGACTGAAGCCACAAAAATGAGAGGGTTCATTAAATTACACTTTAAAAGTATAGTTTATTAAAAAAAAAAAACACACATTTCCAAAATGTAAACATAATACTATTGTAAACATAATTTGTAAACATTACAGTTTTTTTCCCACCAGAAGACTAACTGTAAACAGTGTCTGGCGTTAAGAGGTGCATTAAATGTGCAAAATATAAACATAACAATATACAACTTCTAGCAAGTGCACACAATTTGTAAAACTTTCAGTTGTATTTTTTTTTTTTTGCCAGGAAGACTGGTCTGTAAAAAGTGTCTGTATTTAAGAGGTATTTTTAAATGTGCAAAACGTAAACATGAAAAATACACAACAACTAGCTAGTGCACACAATTTGTAAAACTTTCAGTTGTATTTTTTTTTTCTTTTTTTGCCAGGAAGACTGGTCTGTAAAAAGTGTCTGGATTTAAGAGGTATTTTTAAATGTGCAAAACGTAAACATGAAAAATACACAACAACTAGCTAGTGCACACAATTTGTAAAACTTTTACAGGTTTTTTGCCAGAAACACTAGTCTGTCCACTGTGTCTGGCTTTAAAGCTGCCCTGTGGCAGGACACTATATTACCCCTTGTGCTAAAAGCACGCTCTGAGGGTGAGCTGGTGGCAGGAATACAAAGGTAACGTTTTGCCAGGAGGCTCACTCTGGGGTATATTTTTAAATTGATCTTCCACCATTCCAGGGGGTTGGTCTCGCTGTCTGCATCAGGAGCTTGCAGGTAGCCATTTAGTTCAGCTTCAATAGCCTGCTGTTCTGTGAGATCAGATGTTGCAGTAGACTTGGTGTAGGACTTCTTGAAAAAGCTGCCCAGTGTCATCTTCTGCAATTTGGCTGGTGTAGCACCAGCAACGTCACCTTTGCCTCCTCCCAGTGAAGTGGATGGGACTGCAGGAGCAGCTTGCGATGTGCTCTGACATTCATCCAGCATCTGAGATACAGCTCTGGATTTCACAGCCTCAACCTTGTCATCTTTGATGTAGCGTGTCTTAAAACGAGGATCAACAAGGGATGCTATGCTCAGAAGATCATCAGTGGCAGCGTTGTCATATTTCTCATTCAGATAGGTGAGGACAGAAGCCTTGATGGTCTTGGTGAGCTCCGAGTCATCAGCTACAGGTTTCAAGACCTCCTCACTGAAAAGATGCAGTACAGGTTGCAGGTACACACTCACATATTTTTCACCAGAAAGGGCATCAGTGAAATCAGCAAGTGGGTTTAGAGCCTTACACACAGACTCCAGAACATCGATGTCCTGCCATGAGGAGCCAAGTGCCTTGTTTTTTTATCAGCTGATAAAACTTTTGCAATGGCCTTCTCTTGCTCTAGCACTCGTGCTATCATGGCATGGCGGGACCCCCACCTGGTGGGTGATTCTGTGATCAACTTGTGCCTTGGCAGCTTGAGCTCCTCTTGAGTGACCGCTAGTTCTCGTTTCTTTTTCCAAGAGAAGGAAAAAGCACTGACCACTTTTTTGCACACACCCATGGCTCTTTGGATTCTCTGGTCTCTCATACTCCCCTCTGATGATGAAGAAAACAATATAGGTACATGTTTACAATCTTTAAAAGGCAAAGACGATTGTAAAAATTTTGTATGAAACTAATAAATTTTGTAAAAACTTATTTGTAATGATAAAAAAATTTTTGTGATGATAAATTACAATGTTATGAGATTTTCAATCAGCGAGAAACTACATTTAGACCTTACACACTAGGGCTGTCTTTTATCCTACAAATCTGAGTTAAATAAAGGCTAGTTACTGCAACAATAAACTAACATAACAGCTTAAGCATGCCATGACAACTTTAATGTCAACATAAATGTAACTGAATCAAAACGGAATTAATTGTGAGAAATTATCACATTATTATTGTGGAATAGATGCATTACTTACATTTTAAAACATTAACGGCATTTAACATACTTAATATTGTTATGTTCTGTAATACTTGCTCCATGCCGCTAGAGGGTGTACCTGCGCTAAAAGATGGATATGTAGAAGAGAAGAAGAGAGAGATGCTGAGGTGTGCTCATGCGGCTATGTTTGTACTGACTTAAAAATTATGCACACGTTCTGATAAATTGTTCAACGGTTTCATAAACGATTTGGCTTCTTTCTTCCACACGACACCACAAATATATATGCATATTTATCAAATAGCGTAAAGCAAGGCTACACGACCATTTATTTATTTATCACTGCCTTTACAGCACACAACCACACGCAAGTTGGTGTTTGTTAGGACAGTGTGAATACGACAGCATATTCTAAATTATGCAGTCAAACGTGATATAGCTTTAAATGCTGTGAAATCAATTAGGATATTTTATAAATCCTCATATGCTGTTTAGCACTGAAAACTTTAAATTTTTTAGATGGTTAACTTACCAATGGCTAGATGTAGCCGTGACCAAAACATTGCAGACGTCCAGTTTTTAAGCGAGACAGCCTTGACTATGTTTGCGCCGTTGTCTGTTGTGATGCACACCTGGCGGTCCTCGCTAAGGCCCCAAGATGCGAGTGCATCCTCCAGACCCGCAGAAAGTATTTCCGCAGTATGGTCATCCGGAAAATATGCAGTTTGCAAGCATCTTGATTGCAGACACCACTCCTCCAATGTAATGAATGGTGAGGCTCATATATGGCTCGGATGTTCTGCTCGACCATAGGTTGGAGGTAGTGGCAAAATATTTCACGTCCCTTAGATTATTTTCCAGCTTTTCGCGGCACTCTTCATATAGCTGAGGCAGTGCGGTTTTGGAAAAGTATTTTCTGCCAGGGAGTTCGTGAGTCAAGCACTTTAACTAATTTCCTAAACCCGTCTTGTTCCACTGTGCTTAGGGGCATCATTTCTTTTGCTAAAAAGTAAGAAATGGCCCTGGTTATGTCCTTGCTCCTTTTGGAACTCTTCTCATAGGGGGTAATAGCCACGAAAGACGACACGATAGATTTTTGCTTCTGTACAGCCCCACTGCTAGCCCTGCTTGTTGGAGTAGCATTGGTCCGTATTTTCATGCTCTCGGCGTGGTCGTTTGGGTGATACTTTTTTAGGTGATGGAATAGGTTGGTTGTGTTGCCAGTCTTGGTTTTTACAAACTGACGACATATTTTACAGATCACTTTAATCTGCGCTTCGTCACTTTTTAGATAACCAAACCACTTCCATATTACGGAATTCGTGCAACCTTTTTTGTCAACAATTTCGTCATTTGTTGATGATAACCCGAGGTTAGTTTCACTTTCCTCGCTACTTCCACTCATTTTTGGGGTCTTTTGTCCTCGTTTCGAGTTCGCTTGCAAAGTGCGGTGGGACTGTGTACTGACGTTCACCTGCACGCTGCTGTCGCATATTTCTGCTGTGTGATTGGTTCTTGGATCTTTTTCTTCTTCTCTAGTATTATTGGCGGATCGCAACCAATTGTTTCCGGTGCATACCGCCACCTACTGTACCGGAGTGTGTAATTCATGTTCTAGTACTTCCGGTTATGGTTCATGGATCAATCCATATCGAGTGAAAATGTCCGGAGCTTATCATCGTTATCGATTTAAATTTTATCGCGATTCGATGTGATATCGTTTATCGGCCCAGCCCTATTTCTGAGTCTGAAGAAGGGGTTTTACAGCATAAATTGTCAGGGCGCGACATTTTAGTGCTGTAAACCTTGGTGTGACCTGAGTGTGATACAATCGATGACCTGAATCTGTGTTCTGGTCGCTACAATCCTCTACAACAGTCATTCCCAAACTGTGGTCCGCGGACCACTAGTGGTCCGTGAGGGTACTGCAGGTGGTCCGTGGAAAGGCAAAATAAAATAATATTTTACCTTCATTTTACCAGGAAATTCCCATAAAAAAAAATAAAAGAATATGTAGGCCTATATTGATATAACATTTGCATTAAATTGTCATGTTATTGTGCGATTACTAAAATAGGCCAGTGGTGTTCGGCCGTGACGTTCAAGTTCAGTGTCGTTATGGATCGGTGGATAGCAACAGGTTCTCTGAAGAGAAAAGAGGTAGCCGTTGTGTGCAGTAAACTTTCTTTTAACAAGCCTGTTGCACACTGATGTGATGACTAGTTATAGTAGTGCTAGTAAGCCTATTTAGAGGTGCGGATTAATTCAGGTAAGACTGTGTGTAGACATTTTATTATGTGTATGAGGTGGTCCGCAAAATATTTTGATTACAAATAGTGGTCCACACACACAAAAAGTTTGAAAAACCCTGCTCTACAACATTAGGAAAATTAGACCTTTCCTATCAAAGCACTCAACACAAATCCTAGTCCAGGCTCTTATCTTGTCCAAACTGGATTATTGCAATGCCCTACTGGCTGGACTCCCTGCCTGCACAACCAAACCTCTGCAGCTGATCCAGAATGCAGCGGCAAGAGTGGCGCACGTAACTCCTCTATTCATTAGGTTACACTGGCTCCCGGTTGACGCCCGCATCAAGTTCAAAGCTATGCTCTTGGCCTACAAGACCACCTCTGGTTCTGCACCCTCATATCTTCACTCACTAGTACAGACCTACGTTCCTACCAGATCCCTGCGCTCTGCGAATGAACAACGGCTGGTAGTACCGTCCCAAAAAGGAAAAAAAATCACTCTCGCGTACCTTCTCTGGATCTGTTCCACTTTGGTGGAATGATCTACCTGCTGCTACAAGATCAGCAGATTCTGTAGCCATCTTTAAAAAACGCCTGAAAACACATCTCTTCCGTCAACACCTGACTGACAAACACTGAGTTCTACTTCCTTTCTATTGATTCCTTTCTTCAAAAAAAAAAAATTATCTTATCCTTAGTATACTGCGCTGGGTTTAAGCTGACTAGTTTTTTGTGCACTTATGCTTTTGTATCTTGTGTTGTTAAAATTGCTTCCATTGTTTTCCTCACTTGTAAGTCGCTTTGGATAAAAGCGTCTGCTAAATGACTAAATGTAAATGTAAATGTAATGTAAACTCTTGACAAACCTGGCTTGGAATAAATGTCTCAAAATTTAACAAGATTGGCTTGGACTTCACACTGAACTTCTCAGTGACTGCATCTTTCTCCAATTCAACATCATATCTGAGAGTTTACTCTGGGACCTTCTTTACTTAACATAAAAAAAAATAAAAAGACATACAAGTTTTAGGCCCATTACAGCCACCTTCTGTTGAAAAAGATACATGTATGAGCCAGCAAGAGAGGAATAATTAAAGCCGCAAGCGGCGATAAAGGCCCTCGCCTCCCTTGAGACCGCGGGGACACATGCACTCGGAGGATTGCATTTCGTGCTTTAAAGCGTAAACTTCACGGTAATGTCAAATAACCGGGCCTGTGCTACTGCTGGGGCCTGCTACACCACCTTGTAATTTAGAGTTAAAGGTCTCCACAATCCTTGGTTTTCCTGGGAGCTGTCTGAACCTTTGAAAATAATAGATTATGCTTGGGCTAAGGCGAGAAAAACAAAGTACTGGCTGGAGATTTGAGATGACTCAGGAATCGCTGCACCCCCCTGTTTAAAAAGGCAAAATGTAAATATTACTTGTCTAAAAGTACAAGGTTACAAGTTCCAAAGGATTCTGAGGAGTTTTCTAAGACTCTAGTCTTGGCTCTGGAGGGGCCTCCTCTAAAGGAATGATCCTGGCAATTGGGAAATGGCATTTATTTCCCAAAGAAATGGCTGCCTCTTCACAGACTCATTACGACCACAGCCACAAATGTAACAAAAAACAAATTGATAACTTTTTTGGCACACGTGTCTAGATGAAACTCACCAAATTTGGAGCTGTTTAGATGAAAAGCCTTTAGCACAAGGGGTGCGATTTAGGTGGTCACGCATTACACCCAACATAGTAGATTTTCTGTTGAGTTTACGATATGGCTGTAATAAACTTTTCTGTTTGCCCCGAGGTGTCCTATGGATGTACCAAGTTTCATTTTTCTACGTTGGAAAAAAGTTACTTTCACTTTCCATAGGCCCAATGTATTTTGACTTTTGTAGGGGTCGCCACTGAGGCATTTTTCGTATTTTTTTTTCGGGGACTTCAAATACATAATTTTTTGCCGAGCTTCAAGTCTGGGACCCATAAAAATGACTTTTAGTTGCACGTTTACTGGGTCAAATTAAGGATCATTTTGCAGAAAAAATATGATAAAAAAATATATACCGAATTATAATAAAAAAAAATATAACTCGAGCAAAAAAGTCTAGAAAAACGCTTGTCTATTTTACATACACGTGTTTAGCTCATTTTGCCCAAGTTTGGTGTCTGTGGAATGAAGCAGCTATTGTCTGTGTACTTTTAAAAAAGAGGTGTATTTTAAGTCGGTTCACATTTTCAATTCAAAATGGCCGCCTTCCCGTGTGTGATAGGGTGTGGTCCCCATTGGCTTTTTTGTTCATAAGCCCATGGTGGATGTGTGTACCAAGTTTCATTTGCCTACAACAAACTAAATATTTCACTTCCCATTGACTTTTTTCACATTTTTGGGACGTTGCTATGGCAACACATTTATAGATAGGGGGTGGTTGTCATTGGCTTTTATGCTCGTCATGACATAAGAGATGTGTGTACCAAATTTTATGTCTCTATGACAAACTAAATTCTTGGGTCCCATTATAAGTTTGTAGGGGGCGCTGGAGAGCCATTTCTAAAGATAACCCTTTTATTTACATATCTTTGTGTTCAGGTCATGAATGTGCACAAATGCCTTTTTGGGTCCAACTCGATCCGAGAAGGTGTTTGAGAGTTAAGAGACGTTTTATTTTCACAAAAATGGCCACCTCGTTACAGGCTTGCCACACCCATAGCCGATAAGATATCAACAACAAAGTCACAACTTTGGTTGGCACACGTGTCTAAATGATACTCACCAAATTTGGGGCCATTTAGATTAAAACACAATGATTTGCATCTTTCTGCGCAAAGTGCGATTTTAGTGGCTGCGCGTTTCACCCCACATGGCGGACTTCCTGTTGAGTTTAGGGTGTGACTGTCATTGACTTTTCTGTTTGCCCTGAGGTGTCCTATGGATATACCAAGTTTCATTTTTCTACGTTGAAAAAAACTTACTTTCACTTTCCATAGGCCCAATGTATTTTGATTTTGTAGGGGTCGCCACTGAGTCATTTTTCGTATTTTTTTTTCGGCGACTTCAAAAACATAACATTTTCGCCGAGCTTGAAGTCTGGGACCAATAAAAATGACTTTTAGTTGTTGGTTTACTGGGTCAAATTGAGGATCATTTTGCAGAAAAATTATAATAAAAAATATATACCGAATTATAATAAAAAAAAATATAACTCGAGCAAAAAAGTCTAGAAAAACACTTGTCTATTTTACATACATGTGTTTAGCTCATTTTGCCCAAGTTTGGTGTCTGTGGAATGAAGCAGCTATTTTTTGTTGTTTTTTAAAAAAGAGGTGTATTCTAAGTCGGACCAAATTTTCAATTCAAAATGGCCGCCTTCCCGTGTGTGATAGGGTGTGGTCCCCATTGGCTTTTTTGTTCATAAGCCCATACTGGATGTGTGTACCAAGTTTCATTTGCCTACGACAAACTAAAATTTTCACTTCCCATTGACTTTTTCCAAATATTTGGGACGTTGCTATGGCAACACATTTATAGATAGGGGGTGGTTGTCATTGGCTTTTATGCTCGTCATGACATAAGAGATGTGTGTACCAGATTTCATGTCTCTATGACAAACTAAATTCTTGGGTCCCATTATAAGTTTGTAGGGGGCGCTGGAGAGCCATTTCTAAAGATAACCCTTTTATTTACATATTTTTGTGTTCAGGTCATGAATGTGCACAAACGCCTTTTTGGGTCCAACTCGATCCGAGAAGGCGTTTGAGAGTTAAGAGACGTTTTATTTTCACAAAAATGGCCACCTCGTTACAGGCTTGCCACACCCATACCCGATAAGATATCAACAACAAAGTTACAACTTTGGTTGGCACACGTGTCTAGATGATACTCACCAAATTTGGGGCCATTTAGATTAAAACACAATGATTTGCATCTTTCTGCGCAAGGGGTGCGATTTTAGTGGCCGCGCGTTTCACCCCACATGGCGGACTTCCTGTTAAGTTTAGGGTGTGACTGCTATTGACTTTTCTGTTTGCCCTGAGGTGTCCTATGGATGTACCAAGTTTCATTTTTCTACGTTGGAAAAAAGTTACTTTCACTTTCCATAGGCCCAATGTATTTTGACTTTTCTAGGGGTCACCACTGAGTCATTTTTCGTAATTTTTTTTCGGCGACTTTAAATACATAAATTTTTCGCCGAGCTTGAAGTCTGGGACCAATAAAAATTACTTTTCGTGCATGTTCACTGGGTCAAATTTAGGATCATAGGTCGACAAGAAAGATAAAAAAATCCGAGCAAAAACAATAGGCCCTCCCGGTCATCACCGGCTCGGGCCTAAATATATACCAAATTATAATAAAATAAAATATACCTCGAGCAAAAACGACAAGAAAAACGCCTGTCTATTTTACACACGTGTTTAGCTCATTTTGCCCAAGTTTGGTGTCTGTGGAATGAAGCAGCTATTTTCTGTTGTTTTTTAAAAGAGAGGTTGTATTCTAAGTCGGTTCACATCTTCAATTAAAAATGGCCGCCTTCCCGTGTGTGATACGGTGTGGTCCCCTTTGGCTTTTTTGTTCATAAGCCCATACTGGATGTGTGTACCAAGTTTCATTTGCCTACGACAAACTAAAATTTTCACTTCCTTTTGACTTTTTCCACATATTTGGGACGTTGCTATGGCAACACATTTATAGATAGGGGGTGGTTGTCATTGGCTTTTATGCTCCTCATGACATAGGAGATGTGTGTACCAAATTCCATGTCTCTATGACAAACTAAATTCTTGGGTCCCATTATAAGTTTGTAGGGGGCGCTGGAGAGCCATTTCTAAAGATAACCCCTTTATTTACATATCTTTGTGTTCAGGTCATGAATGTGCACAAACGCCTTTTTGGGTCCGACTTGATCCGAGAAGGCGTTAGAGAGTTAAGAGACATTTTATTTTCACAAAAATGGCCACCTCGTTACAGGCTTGCCACACCCATACCCGATAAGATATCAACAATAAAGTCACAAATTTGGTTGGCACACGTGTCTAGATGATACTCACCAAATTTGGGGCCATTTAAATTAAAACACAAGGATTTGCATCTTTTTGCGCAAGGGGTGCGATTTTAGTGGCCATGCGTTTCACCCTACATGGCGGACTTCCTGTTTAGTTTAGGGTGTGGCTGTCATAGACTTTTCTGTTTGCCCTGAGGTGTCCTATTGATGTACTAAGTTTCATTTTTCTACGTTGGAAAAAAGTTACTTTCACTTTCCATAGGCCCAATGTATTTTGACTTTTCTAGGGGTCGCCACTGAGTCATTTTTCATTTTTTTTTTTCGGGGACTTCAAATACATAAATTTTTCGCCGGGCTTGAAGTCTGGGACCAATAAAAATGACTTTTAGTTGTTGGTTTACTGGGTCAAATTGAGAATCATTTTGCAAAAATTATAATGAAAAAATATATACGAATTATAATAAAAAAATATAACTCGAGCAAAAAGTCTAGAAAAACACTTGTCTCATTTACATACATGTGTTTAGCTCATTTTAAGTTTGGTGTCTGTGGAATGAAGCAGCTATTTTTGTTGTTTTTAAAAAGAGGTGTATTCTAAGTCGGACCAAATTTTCAATTCAAAATGGCCGCCTTCCCGTGTGTGACAGGGTGTGGTCCCCATTGGCTTTTTGTTCATAAGCCCATGGTGGATATGTGTACCAAGTTTCATTTGCCTACAACAAACTAAAAATTTCACTTCCCATTGACTTTTTTCACATTTTTGGGACGTTGCTATGGCAACACATTTATAGATAGGGGTGGTTGTCATTGGCTTTTATGCTCGTCATGACATAAGAGATGTGTGTACCAAATTTTATGTGTCTATGACAAACTAAATTCTTGGGTCCCATTATAAGTTTGTAGGGGCGCTGGAGAGCCATTTCTAAAGATAACCCTTTTATTTACATATCTTTGTGTTCAGGTCATGAATGTGCACAAACGCCTTTTTGGTTCCAACTCGATCCGAGAAGGCGTTTGAGAGTTAAGAGACGTTTATTTTCACAAAAATGGCCACCTCGTTACAGGCTTGCTACACCCATACCCGATAAGATATCAACAACAAAGTCACAAATTTGGTTGGCACACGTGTCTAGATGATACTCACCAAATTTGGGGCCATTTAAATTAAAACACAATGATTTGCATCTTCTTGCGCAAGGGTGCGATTTTAGTGGCCATGCGTTTCACCCCACATGGCGGACTTCCTGTTTAGTTTAGGGTGTGGCTGTCATAGACTTTTCTGTTTGCCCTGAGGTGTCCTATTGATGTACTAAGTTTCATTTTTCTACGTTGGAAAAAGTTACTTTCACTTTCCATAGGCCCAATGTATTTTGACTTTTCTAGGGGTTGCCACTGAGTCATTTTCATTTTTTTTTTTTTGGGACTTCAAATACATAAATTTTTCGCGGGCTTGAAGTCTGGGACCAATAAAAATGACTTTTAGTTGTTGGTTTACTGGGTCAAATTGAGAATCATTTTGCAGAAAAATTATAATAAAAATATATACCGAATTATAATAAAAAAAATATAACTCGAGCAAAAAGTCTAGAAAAACACTTGTCTCATTTACATACATGTGTTTAGCTCATTTTGCCCAAGTTTGGTGTCTGTGGAATGAAGCAGCTATTTTTGTTGTTTTTAAAAAAGAGGTGTATTCTAAGTCGGACCAAATTTTCAATTCAAAATGGCCGCCTTCCTGTGTGTGATAGGGTGTGGTCCCCATTGGCTTTTGTTCATAAGCCCATGGTGGATGTGTGTACCAAGTTTTATTTGCCTACAACAAACTAAAAATTTCACTTCCCATTGACTTTATTCACATTTTTGGGACGTTGCTATGGCAACACATTTATAGATAGGGGTGGTTGTCATTGGCTTTTATGTCATGACATAAGAGATGTGTGTACAAAATTTTATGTCTCTATGACAAACTAAATTCTTGGGTCCATTATAAGTTTGTAGGGGCGCTGGAGAGCCATTTCTAAAGATAACCCTTTTATTTACATATTTTTGTGTTCAGGTCATGAATGTGCACAAACGCCTTTTTGGGTCCAACTCGATCCGAGAAGCCGTTTGAGAGTTAAGAGACGTTTTATTTTCACAAAAATGGCCACCTCGTTACAGGCTTGCCACACCCATACCCGATAAGATATCAACAACAAAGTCACAACTTTGGTTGGCACACGTGTCTAGATGATACTCACCAAATTTGGGGCCATTTAGATTAAAACACAATGATTTGCATCTTTCTGCGCAAGTGCGATTTTAGTGGCAGCGTTTCACCCCACATGGCGGACTTCCTGTTAAGTTTAGGGTGTGACTGTCATTGACTTTTCTGTTTGCCCTGAGGTGTCCTATGGATATACCAAGTTTCATTTTTCTACGTTGGAAAAAAGTTACTTTCACTTTCCATAGGCCCAATGTATTTTGATTTTGTAGGGGTCGCCACTGAGTCATTTTTCGTATTTTTTTTTCGGCGACTTCAAATACATAAATTTTTCGCTGAGCTTGAAGTCTGGGACCAATATAATGACTTTTCGTGCATGTTCACTGGGTCAAATTTAGGATCATAGGTCGACAAGAAAGATAAAAAAAAAAAAAAAAAAAAAAATCCGAGCAAAAACAATAGGCCCTCCCGGCCATCACCGGCTCGGGCCTAATAAATTGAGGGCTATAGTCTTGTTTATTACTTTTACATTTGTTAGGGTTTTTCTATTAAGATGCATCTTTATAACTGTTTACACTTGTTAGTTGTTAACTTTGCATTCTTCACTGCACCCTAGATTAAGGACACTAAATACCTCTTCTGTTGAAACCAGTTAGAACCAGTTGGTCTGGACACTTAGTGGAAAACTACTGATACAAATGCAGGAAGTGCCCCCTCCTGTGTGAGGTGTGGCCAAAGGTTAGGACTTTTGGGGCATTGAGTTAACCAGCAGCACAACACGTGGGCTGACCATGTTAACTCATGTATTGTGTTCCAGCGCTGTAATTATACCTTTTTCTGAGTGGAATTAAACAGACAAACTTTATATTGGTTTTATAGTTCTTAGGCCTAGTCCACACGGACACGGGTATTTTTATAACCGGAACTTTTTTTACACGGTTCGGCCGTTCGACCACACGGAAAGGCATTATCAGGTCACTGAAACCGAACATTTTTGAAAACCCCTGCCAGGGTGAGGATTTTCAGAAACGCCGGTTGCAGCGTTGTCGTGTGGACAGTAAAACCGGTGTTTTTGCCTTGCGACGTCAGAGTGTGCCCCGTTATCCGCTGGTCTGATTGGCCAATATATGCTCATACAGTTGTGCTCATAAGTTTACTAGGAAAAAAATGTGATTATTATTTTTGCCATTTTTCAGAGAATATGAATGATAACACAAATACCTTTTTTCATTTATAATTAGTGGTTGATGATAAAAACATTACATACCCCAGTTCTTAATATCGTGTATTGTCACCTTTAACATCAAAGACAGCTTGAAGTCTTTTGTGGTAGTTGTGGATGAGATGGCCAGTCCAGAACCTTCACTTTATGCTGCTGTAGCCAATGACAGGTTGACTTGGAAAATTTGCACTCATCAGCCCGGAATAGGGTGACCACCTGGCTATTGCTCTGTTGCAGGACAGCAGACCTGATTTTGCGGGACAATGCGGGACACGAGGGAGAGAAATTACTATTATTATACTAGGTGAATAAATATTGATTTTTTTATTAGATATCTTTTTGCAGTGATGTTAACATGTTTTAAATTGCTAAAAGGGTTTATAAAAATGTTAATGACGGCGCTGACCGGCGCTGTGAACGTCACTAATAATATTTAATAGTAATATCAGTAAAAAATTATTTTAACAGCACGTGTCTATTCAATCCAAATTATTCAGTGAAAATAATAATTCAATCGCTACGAAGCACATTTCCAAATAAGCACATAAATTCCATTAGGAAAGACTAGAAAGATTAAATGCGTTCTTACCGGATTCAGTGCATCTTGAATTTATATTTTTTGTCTGATCTGGCAGCTTCGAGTAGGGCCTTCTCGTTCATTATGTGTCTGTAGAACTCCTGGCAGGTGTAGCTGTAGTTCACTTGCACCAGGATTTCACTTTTATGAGGTCCACAGTTGCGCGGTTCCTTGTCTCTGTCCACGCAGCAGTCATGAGAGAAAACACCCTCTCCACGAACGCATTGGTGACAGGAATGCTCAGCCTCAAAGCCAAACCAGAGCTGTTATGTTTGGGGCACGGACGTGTCCAGTTTAAAGCTCATTTTTAATGCTTCCGCTTTTTCTCAGTGTTTATTTTCCCGCTCTGACTAGCTAGCCACTAGAACCAATAATAACGGCTGCGCTGCGCATGTTCAGTGTTTTTTTTAGACAAAATTAAAATGCGGGACACTGCTTACGACTTGCGGGACGCGGGACAAAGCTTCAAATTTCGGGACTGTCCCGCATTTTGCGGGACAGGTGGTCACCCTAGCCCGGAAGCTGCACATGGGACATACTTGGACGTCCCATGTGCAGCTTCCGGGCTGATGAGTGCAAATTTTTCTCCAGTATTTTCTGATAACATCTTGCCATCAATTTTGACCACGTTTCCTGTGCGTTTGTAGCTCAAACATCCCCAAAACATCAGCAATCCACCTCCATGTTTCACAGTAGGAATGGTGTACATGTCATCATTTATTTTAGAAGGAACACAAGAAGTGGATTACATGAAGTGTTGCCACAAACAGTCACTAAACATCGCTATAGCGGAACCTGTGTACACAGTAGTTTTGCTGCGTCGTCGGACGTATGTATATGAGATGCATATTTAAGACAAGACTGAAACATGTAGATGTGTTTATGGTCCTGGGACTGTAGGGGTGGACGGATCAATCTTAGTAATGACAGTAATGATGCCAGAGTCAGTGTCAGTATCAGATCAATACTAGCATAATGACATTACACTTCTTATTTTTCTCTTCAAATTACTTGAATTTTCTTGCTGAGTTTGTGTGAGTGCAACTTCTCTCCCAGTCCTTAGTGGCAAACAGAGCTTCTCTCTCACTCTGCTCATGATCATTTGACATTTCTGTTTTGATCCGATAACAAGTAATACCAGGACAAATATTGCAATATCAATCCGATACCGGAAGTCTATTATAAAAAGGCATGGCCAACCATAAATTGCTTCATGCGTCCAACGCTAAACATCTGCTGACCAAAACAACCACGCGTGAGCTGACAAAGAGCTAGGAAGCGCACATCAACAGGAAAAAAAAACCACACTCCATTCACCCTCATATTATTAGGCATATAGCCTATCTGTAACCACTCCTGTCACTAACTTATCAAAACAACTGTTATTGTGTTATTACAATCACACTCACTGTTGCTGCCTTCATCAGATGAATAATTTTTCCTCATTGATCATGATGACATGCCATCTCATCTCGTGTTCAATCCAGTTTGTCAAGTCCCAATTATGTACTGTACTACAACTTCTATGGTCCCACTCCGAATGTGGTTGCATTGTTTGCTAGCAACCATTGGCTATTACCAGTGGTGGAATGTAACGAAGTATTTGTACTTCGTTACTGTACTTAATTAAATTTTTACGTATCTATACTTTACTTAAGTAAAAAAAATAATGCAATGCAATACATACTTTTACTCAAGTAGATTTTTCAGCAATTATCTGTACTTTGTACTCCACTACATTATTAAAATGCGTGTCGTTACATCCTTCCGAATCTTGCATAAAAAAAATTTTGGTCGACTGACGTTTTGGCGTTGCTGGCCAATGCACGTTGAAACAGATCAGAGATCTGATTGGTCAAAGAACTCACGCACTCAGCGCGCGTTTTGAAACAACACAAGCGGAACTGATAAAGTAATGTAAATCAAAGAAAAGGACACGGTGGACACCAAATATCAAACATGGACGAAGAGCCAACAACGTCGACTGAGCTTGAGCCTGTGCCCTGCAGCTCTGATTCTGAGAGACATCCCTGGCCTTATTTAAGCAAGTTATTTGAATTTAAAGGTTCAAAGAATGACTCCTGGCGTTTTCAATGTGTCAAGTGCCTACCTCAACGCAAAGAACTGTTGGCGTTTAAAAACTCCCCTTCAAAATTGAAGAAACATATAGAGGTAAGACATGCAATGCTAGTTATTAATATTTAAGTTACAAACTTGCTATGACATGGTGCTATGACTGTTATAGAAAAACGGATGTCAGCATAACAAAAATATCACACCAGTATAATATTTGTTTGACGTAAGTTAGTGGTACCCTAACAGGGCAACTTCTTTAGCTGGTTATTAGCACAGCAGGGACGATAGCTTGCTAGTACGTTACATTTTTGGAGATGAGCAAACTACTGCTATATCTGTACATTCGTACTTGGCTAAAATAGCTGTTTGTTTTGACTCAATGAAAAAATGTTCAAACTTTTTATACGCCGTCGGACCCTAGCTTTTTTACCATACAACATTGGGTATTTAGTTGACATTCACAAGTAAGCATGCAGGCAAAACTATATCTTGGTTTGATTCGATTGTGAACAATTTTAAACTATGACAGTTGTTTTTCGTCAATATCATGACATTTTTTAGAATTTGCAGACATATATGTCACAGGGTGCCGGTTTGCACCTGGTGTGTGTTCTCCCTTTCCTACCCTGTGAGTGCGCGTCCCCTTTAAATTTTTCAGACACGCGGATGGACCCGTGATGGGGAACGCCTACCACACCTGCGCAATCACCCAGACCAATCGGATGTGGCCCGGTCGAATTCAAAAGGCCCAATCAAAAAGAACAACAGAGGGAAGAGGAAAGTGACACAAGAGAAGCGGACGGCACCGGAGGCAGCGGCCCGGCGGACGCCGGGCAAAGGAGGAAGGGACGGAAAAGGAAAGGAGGATTGGCAACAGACGGGAAGTGAGAAGGGAACGGAAACGGAACGGGGGGAAAGACCAGCACCGGCGGACGCCGGTGAGAGGAGGAAGGAAGCCGGGAGGATTCCTAAGGAGACCTTAGGCCAGGGTACCCGCGAGGCATGCCTGGTAGGACGGGGAGCGAGGGGCCGATGAGGAGGCCTGGGGCGACCCGCGACCAGAGGGAGAGAGCCAGGGACCGGTACGGGCAGAGGAGCTACGGCAGGGAAGTGAACGGACAGAGAAAGTAAAGGAAAAGGAAAGAGAGAAGCCAGGAAGGAGAGAGAGAGAACCCGGAAGGAACAGAGAGACGGAGAGACGGAGGAACGGACAGAGAAAGAAAACATTGAGCAGCACGAAGAGCTGGACCGACTGAAGGCGACGGGAAGCCAGAGAAACCCCAAGAGTTTACCGCATACACCGCTTTGATACAGCTAAGTAGAGGGACGTGACAATAACCGTGTGAAGGTTATACCTACCCGAACTGTTTTTTTCCTGTGTGCCTAAGACTGCCTTTCCCTGTCCACAGCGCCATCTTCCCCCTTCGGGAGCAGAGACCGGATTAAGACTTCAGGAGCGGCCGGCCGTGTCTAGCCGGACCAGGAAGGAACCAGGGACCTGTACAACGCCATTTTAAACGTTAAGTAAAGGGACGTGTCCCGTGTTTTATTGCATGCTGTGCGGTTCAATTTAGATATATATTTGTGTGGTCGCTGAGCCGACATTTGTGTGTGTTTTAGCCCTGTGGTGGCGTATTGGGACCTCGGAGTCCCCTGGGACCGTTGAGGGAGCGCCAGCACTCCTCTAAACCGGCCCCGCGGCGCGGACGGGAGGCTGAGGCCTACCACTAAAAACTGCTCTCCCTAAAAGACTGCTCTCCCCGCAGTATTTCCCGGACTTTCCCCCATACTCGCGGATTGACTTTAAAGCCTTTAGACTGGGCTTCTTATCACTGTTTTGTTTTGTTTTGTTTTGTTTTCTTTTATTTTAATACTTTTAATAAATTCAGACTCTTTAACTTGGAAACTCAGTCCCCTCGTGTTTCTCTGTGGTACATTTTTTTGGTGATCAAACGAACCTAGAGCCGAAGGCGGCGACATATATATATATATATATATATATATATATATATATATATACACACACAGTACAGGCCAAAAGTTTGGACACATTACTATTTTTAATGTTTTTGACAGAAGTTTCTTCTGCTCATCAAGCCTGCATTTATTTGATCAAAAATACAGTAAAAAATGTAATGAGCAGAATAAACTGGTCATACAAATTTGATTAAAGTGTTCAGAATAACACTCACCTGTGTACTTTTGAGTTTTTTTTTACTGCTCTTAATAGTATAGTGAAAATAAAATAAATTGTATGTCATAATTGGCTTAGCCTAATTATTATTTAATGAGTAATAAGTAAATAACCAGATTTTTCTTTCCAGTACACAATAGATATTGTTTGTGATTGTTACAATTGAACAGCCCAGACATTGATACAACTGATTGTACTTTTACTTAAAAAAATACTTTAAAGTAAATTTAAAAGTATGTACTTATGACTTTTACTTAAGTAAGATGTTGATGTAGTAATTATACTTTTACTTAAGTATATATTTTGCAGGGTAGTTGTACTTTTACTTAAGTACTAAACTTAAGTACTTCCTCCACCACTGGCTATTACATCTCTATTTGTGACAAACGTTGAGTTACATAGTTGCGTTTTGGGGACTGGGGAACCGGACCAGGAGCAGCAGCAGCAGCAGTTTGACTTATGAGCTCTGACTTGAGGTGGAGCAGGGGGCGGAGCCACAGCACAGGAGCTATATGTGTGTGTATGGTGAACAGGCGGAAGGAAAAGTAGTTCCTGTTTACCATAACACCCATAACAGATTTAAATGTAGCTTGTTACGGTAAACTACAAATATATACAAAAAAACTACATTAAATCAACTGTAAATATTGATATTATAATTTGAGAATCGATACTTAAATATCTTATAATTTGGTAATGATCCGCTCGTCCTTACCGGATGGAGCAGCTCTTTGCTGTCTGTCAACCAAGCTAGCATCCTTGTAAAGGCGAAGAGGAAAATTAGCTACATTTACAGCAACAGTCAAAGAAACTGCTGTGATGTGTGCCACAGTGAAACTTACCTGTGATGTGTGCATGTAAGAGAAACACTTTTGTATTTGTAACAAATTTGCATAAACATATAAAAGCAACCAGCACACCCTAAAAAAACTCGGAGTAAACGGAGGGAGGAGGAGGAGGGAGATCCCACACCCAACACAGACCCCCAGCACAGAGACAGAGGTCATTTTAGCTGTTTGACTAGCTATTATTAGATATTCAGCCAGTTGAAATAAATCTTCATCGTTTTATTGAAATTCAAAAATATAAACTTAGATACGTATACTGTAAATCTCAAACTGAAAAATTTATATGGGTGAATATAATAATCATTTTGTAGCAAAATGATCATCATTTAATGATCATGATCATGTGCAAAGCTTAGTTCAGGTGCTTCTTTGTTGGAAACAAATCCTTGTCTTTTGGTCCCTCTGCCATTGTTAATCTCCGTAGAACCTCCGTGTCACTGATAAGTACGTGACATTAAGCTGCGGTGGTGCAATGCTGTTGTGATTTTGTGCAAGTTGCAACAATTCTGTTTTGTGCAATAGAAACATGCGGTGTGGCAAAATTAACAATTAATTACTGACAATTAATTAAGTGACTTTTTAAATTCTGGTTAATTGTGAAACCGGTTAATTGTTGCACCCCTAGCTGAAAGCCCTTGATGGTTGATGGCCTTTGATTAACAATTTTTCATATATGTACAATGTAATACAATGCCTTCACACATAAAACAAGATTTGATAATATGTCATTATAGTCTCTCACAGTTTAGGTCCAAATGTATCTTCATATTGATGTTGAGAAACAACATAAACAGTTAGATAAAGTTGAAGCTAAGATTGCCTTTTTGAACATAAGAGTTTTATTTATTAAAAGCAAGTTCCTCAAAGTCTTTTAAGGTTTCTGGGTGTTCTTCTTGTGGAAGATGAGAGTCACCTCAATGAGTTCTCGAGATTTAAATAAAGGTTTAATGAATGAATGAATGTTGGTCTGTAAGGGGGTTCAATGACATTTAATTTACGTCTTTAGCTTTGCATACATAAAGTGTACTGTTTTTGGATCCTAAACAGAGAGTAGTCAGTCTGATAGCTGTTTCTTGGCAGGTTTTAAAGTTCAAAGGGAAACATCATTATCTAGTATGCCCACATTTAATTGGCCATAGTGTCAAAGTGGCATGCAAACTAATTTAACTGATAAGTTTAATTCAGAATCAACAGTAAAAGTCTCAAATTAAAAACCTAGGCATGAGCAAAACAACTTCACAGATATACATCTCATTTTTCAACTCTTGGAATATATGTCATTGCAAATACAGCTCTCCTCCTTGCAGTGACTTGCTCTGCAGTTGCTGTGCTTTGACATGTCTCTTACAGACTTGACAGGAATCATCAGAGAGAAGAGAAAACCAAACAGTCCACACTGGGTTTATTCTGTGACACACATCGCTGGCCGTGAAGTCTGCTGGAGTTTGTAATGTTTCTTTATAGACTTACTCAGAAAATGTCAATGCAGTCCTTCGCCGTGACCTGAACACATTTGCATTCATAGCTCAGAGAGGCAAGAGGAGCGGCAGCGTGGTCAGGGCGACTCCAGGCGACTGACTTCCACCCACTGAACGCATACAGATACAGCCACAAAGAGGCCCCAGAGCTCAGGGCCAACAATATGGTTCAAAACATAGACAGTGTATTATTATTAGACAGTGTCATGTCTAGTGCATGCTGCATCTCATTTGTCTGAAGCCGCTTTGTGGTGTCCGGATGCACCTTCTTGGTATTCAATGAAGCAATATTTTAAGTACATGGGTGATTCTTTAAGAGCAAACAGCAACTACTTAACAATAAATCCACCCTGTTACAGTGACAAGGTCGGCACTGTTAAGGACTTGAATAGTGATATTAAGGAACTTTAGGAGATTGTTTATTTCGGAAATGAATGACTAACAGTCCTGCATCAAAAATGGACAGTGGGCAAAAACAGAATCTGGGCAAGAACAGACGCTAACACTGGCTATCTTTACAGCTGGTTAATCAAAATGTGTCACAGGGTGATAATGTCACAGGGTTAATGTTAAATAGGCTGAACACAGTCTTTGGAAGAAATGGTACAGCGTTACAGGCCAGGGGTACAAGGTGACGGACAAATGGTTACTTGACATGACGCTTACATTTTTTGTAATTATGTAAAATGATGTATTACAAATTTTCACAAGGTTTTAGGCACTATTTCACATATGTTTTCTTTGCTAAAATAAGCGTTTTAAATGCACATGACTTCTACAATAATATTAACAATAAGTAAAAAAAAAATGTAATGAAACTGAAGGCCTGCAGTGTGACATGAAAGATTACATTTTTAAACAAGCAGTAACAAAAAACATCATCGACCAAAAAGTCCCCCAGTATTTGGCCATAAACTGAAAGTTAAAAAAAAAGTAAATTCTCACTTTCTCATAAAGAGAGGAAATGTCCATTTTTGCTTGTCCTGTGGTGAGACGACTGTATTTAAAGAAAATTAGAATTCTCGTTATCAGTGATGTGATTTAAAAAAAATCTTTTTACTGTGTATTTATTCAGGAAAAAAAGTTGACATGTAAAAAGTGTAAAAATGTTTTTAAATTACTCTGAAGTAGTAAATGACGGCTGTGTCCAAGTCAGTGGTTTTACAAGATATCTGTTGGTAGGTATCTGTTGTTTAAAAATGTTGGATTCAAAAAACATTTGTTCCACTATTTTTTCATTATATATTCATAATGGAATGTTTTTTTCATTTAAATATGAGAAAAAAAGGACAAATTAGTCAGAATAGTACAACCTTAGGCTGACTAAGGTGATGTTCATAAACACATTGCATCTGATGTGCACTGCTGCCCTAAACACAGCAGCATCAGTGAATGTTGTCCCCTTGTTCTGTCCGGACCATAGATTGTAAAAAAAAAAAAATGTATGTAATCCGCCCATTGGTCCCCTATTAGATTAGATTAGATTAGAAGAACCTTATGGGGCGATAGTTGGAAGCTGTAAATTTTTATTGGTTTGTTTATTAATGTCTTGTGTTTTTTCAAAATTGATATCACAATGTGTTTTTATTGCTCTGTTCAGCCCAAGTCCACTGTGCTCTGTGATGTCACTCCTCTCCAAATTAAAACTATTATTAATAATATTTATGGTGAGTTAGATGCTAATTGTTATGGACTGATTGAAGGCTGTTAGAATAAACTTAAAAGAATAATTAAAAAACTTCCCAGATATTGTCATTACGACAGGGCAATAAAAAGGCAGTTACATCCGGGCTTTTCCACTTTTACTCCATAGTAAAACAATAGTTTTCAGATAGCATAAACGGACATATTAATCAAAAAATAGGTGGAGGTGGACACCTATTATTTATACATGTAAAGTAGCCATTGGGTTTCTCCTTATATTTCCGCTTTTGGAGCCTGCCCTCTGGTGGACGGAGGTATATCGCTGTATATCGCTGTATTTCGCTGAAAATCGCCGTATGGTGGCGCCCTTACACGAGGATCATTTAAGAGGTTCCATGGGAGAGGCTTGGTCCGGACCCGAGTTTGCAGTGTATTTACACTTGGTCCGGACCAACGTGGAAAACCCAGAAGTTTTGGGTCTGTGGCGGACAGTGATCAGTTACATAGTTGCAGAGCTGCTAGGTTCATGAAAAGTTCTAGGAAAATATTAACTTTTACTGAGATGATTAATTGTAAGTCTGCCCCAGGGCGACTATGGCTACAGATGTAGCTTACCACCACCAGTGTGTGACTGTGGAGTGAATGAATAATGTGAGCGCTTTGAGTCTCTGGAAAAGGCACTATATAAATCAAATGCATTATTGTCATAATTATTTGTTTTTTGGGGGTTCTGGAGCCTTTTGGCCAAGAAGAATGAGCAGCTTTTCCATCAGTGAAAATATCTAATTCTATATAATAATAATATTTCTTAATGAAATTATTCATTCTTTCTCAGAGCTAATACAGTCAGGGCTGAGACAGTACAGAGACCACAGTGCATTTTCACATCTTACATTTTTACAACAGACATAAGGTAGTAGTGGTCAAAGATCCTAACAAATACATTTATCTTTTTGGGAAGTTTTTTTGTTTATTGTGGGGGGCACATTTTATCATAAATTCATGCAGGACTCATGCAGTGAACTCTAATGAATCACCAGGAATGATCATGTTTTCATTATATTTCCTTCTTAACCCTAACCGAAAACCCCTAACCCTAACTTTAAAACTATGCATGTACTCATGCATGAGTCATTTTGTCATACACACGTGGACAAAAATGTTGGTACCCTTCGGTCAATGAAAGAAAAACTCACAATGGTCACAGAAAAACCTTTATTCTGACAAAAGTAATAATAAATAAAAATTCTATGAATGTTAACCAATGTAAGTCAGACATTGCTTTTTAACCATGCTTCAACGGAATTATTTAAAAAAATAAACTCATGGAACAGGCCTGGACAAAATTGTTGGTACCCCTAACTTAATATTTTGTTGCACAACCTTTTGAGGCTATCACTGCAATCAGACAATTCCTGTAACTGTCAATGAGACTTCTGCACCTCTCAGCAGGTATTTTGGCCCACTCCTCATGAGCAAACTGATCCAGTTGTTTCCGGTTTGAAGGGTGTCTTTTCCAGACGGCATGTGTCAGCTCCTTCCAAAGATGCTCAATAGGATTGAGGTCAGGGCTCATAGAAGGCCACTTTAGAATAGTCCAATGTTTTCCTCTTAACCATTCTTGGGTGTTTTTAGCTGTGTGTTTTGGGTCATTGTCCAGTTGCAAGACCCATGACCTGCGACTGAGACCAAGCTGTCTGACACTGGCCAGCACATTTCTCTCTAGAATCCCTTGATAGTCTTCAGATTTCATTGTACCCGTGCACAGATTTAAGACACCCTGTGCCAGATGCAGCAAAGCAGCCCCAGAACATAGCAGAGCCCCCTCCATGTTTGACAGTAGGGACAGTGTTCTTTTCTTGATATGCTTCATTTTTCCGTCTGTGAACATAAAGCTGATGTGCCTTCGCAAAAAGTTCCATTTTTGTCTCATCTGTCCATAGGACATTCTCCCAGAAGCTTTGTGGCTTGTCAACATGTAGTTTGGCATATTCCAGTCTAGCTTTTTTATGATTTGTTTTCAACAATGGTGTCCTCCTTGGTCGTCTCCCATGTAGTCCACTTTGGCTCAAACAACGACGGATGGTGCGATCTGACACTGATGTTCCTTGAGCATGGAGTTCACCTTGGATCTCTTTAGAAGTCTTTCTGGGCTCTTTTGTTACCATTCGGATTATTCGTCTCTTTGATTTGTCATCAATTTTCCTCCTGCGGCCACGTCCAGGGAGGTTGGCTACAGTCCCATGGATCTTAAATTTCTGAATAATATGTGCAACTGTAGTCACAGGAACATCTAGCTGCTTGGAGATGGTCTTATAGCCTTTACCTTTATCATGCTTGTCTATAATTTTCTTTCTATTCTCCTGCGACACCTCTTTCCTTCGCTTCCTCTGGTCCATGTTGAGTGTGGTACACACCATGTCACCAGACAACACAGTGACTACCTGAAGCCCTATAAATAGGCCCACTGACTGATTACAAGATTGTACACACCTGTGATGCTAATTAGTGCACACACCTTGAATTAACATGTCCATTTGGTCACATTATTTACAGTCTTTTCTAGGGGTACCATCAATTTTGTCCAGGCCTGTTCCATGAGTTTATTTTTTAAAATAATTCCATAGAAGCATGGTTGAAAAGCAATGTCTGTCTTTCATTAGTTAACATTCATAGAATTTTTATTAGGCCCGAGCGGTGATGACCGGGAGGGCCTATTGTTTTGCTTTCGGATTATTTTTAGGCCGAGCGGTGATGGCACCGGGAGGGCCTATTGTTTTTTCGGATTTTTTTTTTTTTTTTTATTTTCTTCCGACCCAATGATCCTAAATTTGACCCAGTGAACATGCACGAAAAGTCATTTTATTGGTCCCATACTTCAAGCTCGGCGAAAAATTTATGTATTTGAAGTCGCGAAAACAAAATACGAAAAATGACTCAGTGGCGACCCTACAAAATCAAAATACATTGGGCCTATGGAAAGTGAAAGTAACTTTTTCCAACGTAGAAAAATGAAACTTGGTATATCCATAGGACACCTCAGGAACAAACAGAAAGTCAATGACAGTCACACCCTAAACTTAACAGGAAGTCCGCCATGTAGGGGTGAAAGTAGCGCTGACCACTAAAATGTCGCACCTTAGCTTGAAAGATGCAAATCATTGTGTTTTTAATCTAAATGGCCCCAAATTTGGTAAGTATCATCTAGACACGTGTACCAACCAAAGTTGTGACTTTGTTTATGATATCTTATCGGGTATGGGTGTGGCAAGCCTGTAACGAGGTGGCCATTTTTGTGAAAATTAAATGTCTCTTCACTCTCAAACGCCTTCTTGGATCGAGTTGAACCCAAAAGGCGTTTGTGCATTCATGACCTGAACACAAAGATATGTAAATAAAGGGTTATCTTTAGAAATGGCCCTCCAGCGCCTCCCAAACTTATAATGGGACCCAAGAATTTAGTTTGTCATAGAGACATGAAATTTGGTACACACATCTCTTATGTCATGACAGCATAAAAGCCAATGACAACCACCCCTATCTATAAATGTGTTGCCATATGCGTCCCAAATATTTGGAAAAGTCAATGGGAAGTGAAAATTTTAGTTTGTCGTAGGCAAAGGAAACTTGGTACACACATCCAGCATGGGCTTATGAACAAAAAAGCCAATGGGGACCACACCCTATCACACACGGGAAGGCGGCCATGTTGAATTAGAAAATGTGAACCGACTTAAAAATACACCTCTTTTAAAAAGAACACAGAAAATAGCTGCTTCATTCCACAGACACCAAACTTGGGCAAAATGAGCTAAACACATGTATGTAAAAGAGACAAGCGTTTTTCTAGACTTTTTTGCTCGAGTTATATTTTTTTTTATTATAATTTGGTATATATTTTTATTATAATTTTCTGCAAAATGATCCTCAATTTGACCCAGTAAACGTGCAACTAAAAGTAATTTTTATTGGTCCCAGACTTCAAGCTCAAGCGAAAAATTTATGTATTTGAAGTCGCCGAAAACAAAATACGAAAAATGACTCAGTGGCGACCCCTACAAAATCAAAATACATTGGGCCTATGGAAAGTGAAAGTAACTTTTTCCAACGTAGAAAAATGAAACTTGGTATATCCATAGGACACCTCAGAACAAACAGAAAAAGTCAATGACAGTCACACCCTAAACTTAACAGGAAGTCCGCCATGTGGGGTGAAAAGCGCTGACCACTAAATCGCACTTGCGCAGAAAGATGCAAATCATTGTGTTTTAATCTAAATGGCCCCAAATTTGGTAAGTATCATGTGCAAAAAAAGTTATCAATTTGTTTTTTGATACATTTGTAACTGTGGTCGTAATGTGTCTGTGAAGAGGCAACCTTTGGGAAATAAATGCCATTTCCCAATTGCCAGGATCCTTCCTTTAGAGGAGGCCCCTCCAGAGCCACGGCTAGAGTCTTAGAAAACTCCTCAGAATCCTTTTACCGTGAAGTTTACGCTTTAAAGCACGAAATGCACTCCTCCGAGTGCATGTGTCGTGGTCTCAAGGGAGGCGAGGGCCTTTATCGCCGCTTGCGGCTTTAATTTTCTTTCTATTCTCCTGCGACACCTCTTTCCTTCGCTTCCTCTGGTCCATGTTGAGTGTGGTACACACCATGTCACCAGACAACACAGTGACTACCTGAAGCCCTATAAATAGGCCCACTGACTGATTACAAGATTGTACACACCTGTGATGCTAATTAGTGCACACACCTTGAATTAACATGTCCATTTGGTCACATTATTTACAGTCTTTTCTAGGGGTACCATCAATTTTGTCCAGGCCTGTTCCATGAGTTTATTTTTTAAAATAATTCCATAGAAGCATGGTTGAAAAGCAATGTCTGTCTTTCATTAGTTAACATTCATAGAATTTTTATTAGGCCCGAGCCGGTGATGACCGGGAGGGCCTATTGTTTTTGCTCGGATTATTTTTTTATTTTTTATTTTTATTGTCGACCTATGATCCTAAATTTGACCCAGTGAACATGCACGAAAAGTCATTTTTATTGGTCCCAGACTTCAAGCTCGGCGAAAAATTTATGTATTTGAAGTCCCCGAAAAAAAATTACAAAAAATGACTCAGTGGCGACCCCTACAAAATCAAAATACATTGGGCCTATGGAAAGTGAAAGTAAGTTTTTTCCAACGTAGAAAAATGAAACTTGGTACATCCATAGGACATCTCAGGGCAAACTGAAAAGTCAATGACAGCCACACCCTAAACTCAACAGGAAGTCCGCCATGTGGGGTTAAACGCTGGCCACTAAAATCGCACTTGCGCAAAAAGATGCAAATCATTGTGTTTTAATCTAAATGGCCCCAAATTTGGTGAGTATCATCTAGACACGTGTGCCAACCAAAGTTGTGACTTTTTTTTTTATATCTTATCCGGTGTGGGTGTGGCAAGCCTGTAACGAGGTGGCCATTTTTGTGAAAATAAAATGTCTCTTAACTCTCAAACGCCTTCTCGGATCGAGTTGGACCCAAAAAGGCGTTTGTGCACATTCATGACCTGAACACAAAGATATGTAAATAAAAGGGTTATCTTTAGAAATGGCTCTCCAGCGCCCCCTACAAACTTATAATGGGACCCAAGAATTTAGTTTGTCATAGAGACATAAAATTTGGTACACACATCTCTTATGTCATGACGAGCATAAAAGCCAATGACAACCACCCCTTATCTATAAATGTGTTGCCATAGCAACGTCCCAAATATGTGGAAAAAGTCAATGGGAAGTAAAAAGATTTAGTTTGTCGTAGGCAAATGAAACTTGGTACACACATCCAGTATGGGCTTATGAACAAAAAAGCCAATGGGGACCACACCCTATCACACACGGGAAGGCAGCCATTTTGAATTGAAAATGTGAACCGACTTAAAATACACCTCTTTTTTAAAAGAACACAGAAAATAGCTGCATCATTCCACAGACACCAAACTTGGGCAAAATGAGCTTAACACATGTATGTAAAATAGACAAGCGTTTTTCTAGACTTTTTTGCTCGAGTTATATTTTTTTTTATTATAATTTGGTATATTTTTTTTAATTATAATTTTTCTGAAAAATGATTTTCAATTTGACCCAGTAAACGTGCAACTAAAAGTCATTTTTATTGGTCCCAGACTTCAAGCCCGGCAAAAATTTATGTATTTGAAGTCCCCGAAAAAAAAATATGAAAAATGACTCAGTGGCGACCCCTAGAAAAGTCAAAATAATTGGTTCTATGGAAAATGAAAGTAATTTTTTCCAATGTAGAAATACAAAACTTGGTACATCCATAGGACACCTTAGGGCAAACAGAAAAGTTTATTACAGCCATACCGTAAACTCAACAGAAAATCTACTATGTTGGGTGGAATACATGACCACCTAAATCGTACACTTTGTGCTAAAGGGTTTTCATCTAAACAGCTCCAAATTTGCTTTAAAGCACGACATGCAATCCTCCGAATATATGTGTCCCCGGGGTCTCAAGGGAGGCAAGGGCCTTTATCGCCGCTTGCGGCTTTAATTTATTATTACTTTTGTCAGAATAAAGTTTTTTCTGTGACCATTGTGAGTTTTTCTTTCATTGACTGAAGGGTACCAACATTTTTCTCCACGTCTGTATATTACTGTACCGTGTCAGTCCACAGTTCACCCAAATACACAACATAGTACATAAATGTACACAGTACAGAACACCAGGAAGCAGAGGAGACAGCATCATAAAGAGGACGCAATCTCGTCAAGCTCAGGTCTCGAACTGGGGAGCGTCAACACAGATAATGGGGACGAGGCGACAACAAGTCTAGTCAGGCAGGTACAGATCACACACAGAAAATAGCAGGCAGGGGTTGGTCAAGCAGGGGTCAGCAAGGTGGAGGCAGGTAAGACGAGCAAAACCAGAACTCACTTAGACAGAAGGACGGTTGAAGACAGGCAGCGAAGCTTGCAAACTGGTTAAAATCAGCAAAACGTGGCCTGGAACACTCTGGAAAATCTGGTAAAAAAGTGGAGTGGATGCTGGACTAAAATACTGTGGCGGTGATGACCAAAGGGTGGGGTGGGAGTGGCAAGAGAAGACCAGGTGAGTCTAATAATTTTAATCATGACAAAAAATACCATATTTAGCACTGTAAATATGAAGGTAAAGAAGCCTCTCCCAGCTACGCGATCGCAATTAGTAATCTAGATTCAGTCACTTTTTCTTTGTAAAATAATTTTTTACACCAATGACTACAATTTGGACATCTTTTGATGTAGTGGGATTGCAAGATTAGAATTGATCGATCTAGAAGATGAATTGTTACACTCCCAGAATAAATGTAAATAAAAAAAGAATCAGACTGTGCCTGGCTTTATCACTGTAGCTTATTAATGGACAGTGACAATTCCAGGATGGTTGTATTTCCATTGACATTGTGATTAACAGGTGTGAAAAAAGGTGAGAGCTAAGCTTTATCTCTAGAGGGAGGAGTTTCCCCTGAAACCAAACCTGATGGACCAGGCTGTTCTTGTCTCATGGTCATTGGCTCTGAAAGGGAAGTGTGACTCCTGATGTTGTTGTTAAGGCTCAGGAGAGTCGTTAGAGCCACTGCTCCATTCAAGTGTCAAGTCGTTAGTGATACTGCTCCATTCAGGTGCTGTGTTTGTTGTTCTAGGGTGTAACTCTTTTGTTTTAGGTTTTAACACTGTTATAAACACTAGGCAACATGAATCTGAGGCCACCTCCTCTGTTCAAAAAAGGCTTTTCCATTTTCACAAAAATGACTTCCTTCAGCCCTCTCTCAAACCATCTGGCCTCTCTGGCCAACATTTGGACATTGCTGTCATCAAAGGAATGCCCTTTCTCTTTGAGTCTCTCAGGGCTTTACGGATGTGTTGTTCTTCTTTCCGTTTACCTTCTGGGGTTGTGGGAACCTCTTGTGCTCTGTGCTGAAGATTCCCGATGACTCCCAGCTTGTGCTGCAGTGGGTGGTGGGAGGCCCTGAGAGACTGTGGATACCCCAAATGGACTTTCAACAAAACCAAGAGGACACAGAAACCAAAAAGACAGGAACCAGAGACAAAAGGGAAGGGTAGTTATCCCTTAAGTGTTTGGTTTATCTGAAAAACTTAAGGATTTTCTACAAACACAACATTCCACTCCACTTTAAACCAGGGAACACATTGCGTCAAAAACTGGTCCATCCTAAAACTACAGAGTAATGTAAATTATGCAGTTCAGTTCAGTGAAGAGTGCAGTGACAGTTATATTGGTGAAACAAAACAACAGCTTCACAAGAGGATGTATCAGCACAGAAGAGCCAATCCTGGAGGACCTGAGTCTGCAGTCCACCTCCACCTCAAAGAGAAAGGACATTCCTTTGATGACAGCAATGATTGAATTTTGTCCAGAGAGGCCAGATGGTTTGAGAGATGGGTGAAGGAAGCCGTTTTTGTGAAAATGGAAATGCCCTGTTTGAACAGAGGAGGTGGCCTCAGATTCATGTTGCTAAAACAAAAGAGTTACACTCTAGAACAACAAACACAGCACCTGAATGGAGCAGTATCACTAAAGACTTGACACCTGAATGAGGCAGTTGCACTAACCACTTTGCACCACTTTGAGCCATAACGACTCTCATATCAGGAGTCACACTTCCCTTTCAGAGCCAACGACTATGAGACCAGAACAGTCTGGTCCATCAGGTTTAGTTTCAGGGGAAACTCCTCCCTCTAGAGAGATAAGCTCAGCTCACTTACCAGTTGATCTCAGAATTGATAAAGTCTCTTGGAATTAGAGACAAAACGTCTTCACCTTGAAAACTGAGTGCTTTTACTTCAACCTTTTTTTCAAGATGTCCTGGATGATTGAGAACCTTCACAGACATTAACAGATGTGTTAACAGGTTTAACCAAGATTTTTGCCAGTATACCATAAATCCAAAGACTACTTCAAAGTTTTATTAAGCCCAAAAACACTGCTGTTGAAGTAGAGACCAGATCACAAGTGTATGGTAGACCTTGATTTAATCTAAATTGTTGATATACCAAATACTGTATAATTGCCAATTAGTTTCTTTGTGTGTCCTGATTGCCTAATACAGTAATAAACATTTATGCTGGCTATACAAGGGCCTGGTCTGATTACTGAGAAGGACAAGTGCACTTTGTCACTAGCCCTCGCCAGTGACCTAATTTCCTGAGTGCCCTCCAGTGATGCTGTTGCCACTAAAGTTTATAGGCCTTCCCTCCACTTTGCACTTAACAGGCTCACAGTAAAATGGTACATAATCGACTGGTGGTTCACTTGTTGATACATTGGGACATTCAACATTCCCAGTTTTCTAATCTGTACAGACCAATCAAATGATCCCCAGAAGATAAATGGTGCTGTTAAGATAGGTGAATATTGCTTTAATTTGTTCTTAATTGTTTTGTTTTCCCCCAGTCTTGCTTTTCTTTTGGCTTTGTGGGACCAATAACTGTTGCATGTCATGTGACCTTATTAATGAATGTATGATTGATTACATGTGTGTTAATTATAATAAAGGTGTGCCCATGTCAGTTGGGCAACATAAAGAGAAAAACATAGCTGTGTTTATGATTTGAACGTTAAAAGTAGAACGCTATGTTATAGTAAACTCTGCTAACACGTGCAAATGTTTTATCATTTCCCAAGGCAGAATAAAGCATGGTTTGGTTGTTTCATTCAAAACTTTTCAAGACCTTTAAGGAACGTTAAGCGTCTGATGCTTTAATTATTTTTCCAGCTGTGAGAGAATCCATGCACAAGGTGCTTGCATGTGTGTCTAGCTATGCCAACTTTGTAAAAACTGAGCACAAAACAGCTAAGTAGGACTTCAAATACTAATCTGGAGAAAGGAAGGTAATTGAGAATCTAGGTCTACTCACTGTCTCACAAATCATCCAAAAATCTGCCTTTATTGTTATTACATCGCTGCAAATAAAAATAATAGCTAATTAGATTAAAACCAAATTAAAACCTTGTATTGTTTCATTTTCTACCATAACCTGTTAGTTCGAGAAAATTGTTGTGTGTCCAGTCATGGACACAATCTGTCCATGGACAGAATTGACTGTCCAGTCCAATCCACTACTGTCCATTCTGTTGTGGACTTGCTCAGGTGTTCTGGGTCATTGTCCTGTTGCATCACCCACCTTCTACACAGTTTCAGTTGACGTACAGACATCCTCACATTACCCTGAAAAATTATCTGATATATTTGGTAATTCATCTTCCCCTCAATGATTGCAAGCTGGCCGAGGCCCTGATGCAGCAAAGCAGGCCCACATCAGAATGTTTCCTCAACCATACTTTTCAGTTGGGATGATGTTTTCATGATGATATGCCGTGCCCTTTCTAGATGTAGCACTGTGTGTTTTTTCAATCTTAGTTTCATCAGATCTGGAAACAGCACATATCAGCTCTCCATCCTCGGCATTATGAACATCACCCCAGTAATCATATTTTCACTTTGCTGCCATCTGGTAAGCGCTACCGTAGCCTGATGGCAAAAACTGAGAGACTCAGGAGGAGTTTCTTCTCCCAGGCCATCAGGCTCTTGAACTCTAAACCTGCTTCTTAACATCCTCATGCCTCTACCTTATGTTCACCTTATCTCTTTATTTTATACACTACCTCACTTTGACACACTGACAGTGTCACCCTGTTTTGCACATTTGCTTCTTGCACCTTCCTGTGTATCTTAATATTTACCTTAATATTTACCTACCTATTTACCACAGCTAAATGCATATATGCACATTGTACATCCCTGTACATTTTAATATTTAAGTCTACAGTTTACATTCATGTACATTATATTGCGATCTAGATTTAATCCCACAATACACATTTTTTAAACTCTATTCTTATATTTTTTATTGTTTACTTTTTATTTCATTCTTACATAGCTATATTCATGTATATTTTCATCTGTGTTGTTTTCCTTATTAATTGCACTGTCCATGGAGCGGACCTGACTCACATTTCACTGCTGGTTATATATGCTGTATATAATTTTGTATGTGACAAATAAAAAATCTTGAATCTTGAATCTATCCTAGGGGCCTGAATCATTCATGTTGTGGTTTTCTTAAAGGAACTATGCATGACTTTCAGAGAAACCTAACAGTTACCGATACCAGTGGACGTTAGGAGAACTGCAGTCAGTGTCCTGCCCTGCTCAGTGTCCCTCATGGCGTGCGCTCATATGTGAGCGTACGCCATGAGCGCATGAGGTAAGAAAAGTTACACTTCTGCATGTTTATTGTTTGACGGACTTTATTGAGAGTAAACTATGTTTGACTCTCGAGTGCGGACACAGCAGTAAAAGAGAACTCCTGAGACATGGGAGATATGAGAGCAACTAATGTTGGACAAATGCACGTTTTATAAAGCGTTGTTCAACACAGTACGGCAGTAAGAACTAACTTTGTATAAGATATTATCGACTGCATTTAACGTTTGTCTAAAGCTATTATATAAATATAGCTAATGTTAGCTGAGCAGCTACATCAACAACTCACACACGATAAGAGCTGCTGCAAGGACAACAGAGGCAGGTAGGTCATATCAAGTAATGATATGTAATTTGATAATTATAAGTAATTTTGATGCACAGTTATAAAGAAGTCCAGATGGTTGGAACTCGACTGGCAGGGTTTTTCTGGATGTGATGGAGAACAGACGAGCCATACCAGGACCAGCCAACCAAACAGGGCTCAGCCAGTGTGGTGCACATGCCTGAACTGCAGAGTCATGCAAACAGATCTAGAAAACAAATGCTGCCAACAGGGTGTCTCAGCCCACCACATGGTGTTTTTTTTTTTAATTGCATGTTTTATACAGATATATAACAATAATTTTTTTCTTCACATATTTATAATAAAGAAATGTTGCATTGATCCACAGTCTCTTTTTGTCGCTGCCGTTTTTTTATTTGACCCGTTTATGTCCTAGAGAGAGAGAGACAGAAAGCAAGAGAAAGAATTTGTATTGGTGACATTTTAAAAGTAATAACATTAATTTCATTACTTATTTATGGCATATATTACACAGACATACAGATAGTGTTTGAGAGGTAACAAATATGTCTAGAACAGTGTAGATGAGTGCACCGCAAAATTCTGGTGTAAAGCTAATTAATACAAAAACTTTTACACAGCTACATGAGTCCTGGTTTAGTCCTGGTTTAGTTGTAAATGAGTCCTGGTTTAGTCCTGGTTTAGTTGTAGATGAGTCCTGGTTTAATCCTGGTTTAGTTGTAGATGAGTCCTGGTTTAGTCCTGGTTTAGTTGTAGATGAGTCCTGGTTTAATCCTGGTTTAGTTGTAGATGAGTCCTGGTTTAGTCCTGGTGTAGTTGTAGATGAGTCCTGGTTTAGTTGTAGATAATTCCTGGTTTAATCCTGGTTTAGTTGTAGATGAGTCCTGGTTTAGTCCTGGTTTAGTTGTAGATGAGTCCTGGTTGAGTCCTGGTTTAGTTGTAGATGATTCCTGGTTTAGTCCTGGTTTAGTTGTAGATGAGTCTTGGTTCCGTTGTAGATGAGTCCTGGTTTAGTTGTAGATAAGTTCTGGTTTAATCCTTGTTTAGTTGTAGATCAGTCCTGGTTTAGTCCTGGTTTAGTTGTAGATGAGTCCTGGTTTAGTTGTAGATGATTCCTGGTTTCGTCCTTGTTTAGTTTTAGATGAGTCCTGGTTTAGTCCTGGTTTAGTTGTAGATGAGTCCTGGTTTAGTCCTGGTTTAGTTGTAGATGAATCCTTGTTTAGTTGTAGATGATTCCTGGTTTTGTCCTTGTTTAGTTGTAGATGAGTCCTGGTTTAGTTGGAGATGATTCCTGGTCCAGTCCTTGTTTAGTTGAAGATGAGTCCTGGTTTAGTCCTGGTTTAGTTGTAGATGAGTCTTGGTTTAATCCAGGTTTAGTTGTAGATGAGTCCTGCTTTAGTTGTAGATGAGTCCTGGTTTAGTCCTGGTTTAGTTGTAGATGACTCCTGGTTTAATCCAGGTTTAGTTGTAGATGAGTCCTGGTTTAGTTGTAGATGAGTCCTTGTTTAGTCCTGGTTTAGTTGTAGATGAGTCTTGGTTTAGTCCTGGTTTAGTTTTAGATGAGTCCTGGTTTAATCCTGGTTTAGTTGTAGATGATTCCTGGTTTAGTCCTTGTTTAGTTGTAGATGAGTCCTGGTTTAGTCCTGGTTAAGTTGTAGATTACTCCTGGTTTAGTCCTGGTTTAGTTGTAGATGATTCCTGGTTTAGTCCTGGTTTAGTTGTAGATGAGTCCTGGTTTAGTTGTAGATTACTCCTGGTTTAGTCCTGGTTTAGTTGTAGATGATTCCTGGTTTAGTCCTTGTTTAGTTGTAGATGAGTCCTGGTTTAGTCCTGGTTAAGTTGTAGATTACTCCTGGTTTAGTCCTGGTTTAGTTGTAGATGAATCCTAGTTTAGTCCTGGTTTAGTTGTAGATGAGTCGTGGTTTAATCCAGGTTTAGTTGTAGACGATTCCTGGTTTAATCCTGGTTTAGTTGTAGATGAGTTCTGGTTTAGTCCTGCTTTAGTTGTAGATGAGTCCTGGTTTAGTTGTAGATGAGTCCTGGATTAGTCCTGCTTTAGTTGTAGATGAGTCCTGGTTTAGTCCTGGTTTAATTGTAGATGAGTCCTGGTTTAATCCTGGTTTAGTTGTAGATGAGTCCTGGTTTAGTCCTGGTGTAGTTGTAGATGAGTCCTGGTTTAGTTGTAGATGAGTCCTCGTTTAGTCCTGGTTTAGTTGTAGATGAGTCCTGGTTGAGTCCTGGTTTAGTTGTAGATGATTCCTGATTTAGTCCTGGTTTAGTTGTAGATGAGTCTTGGTTCCGTTGTAGATGAGTCCTGGTTTAGTTGTAGATAAGTTCTGGTTTAATCCTTGTTTAGTTGTAGATCAGTCCTTGTTTAGTCCTGGTTTAGTTGTAGATGAGTCCTGGTTTAGTTGTAGATGATTCCTGGTTTCGTCCTTGTTTAGTTTTAGATGAGTCCTGGTTTAGTCCTGGTTTAGTTGTAGATGAGTCCTGGTTTAGTCCTGGTTTAGTTGTAGATGAATCCTTGTTTAGTTGTAGATGATTCCTGGTTTTGTCCTTGTTTAGTTGTGGATGAGTCCTGGTTTAGTTGGAGATGATTCCTGGTCCAGTCCTTGTTTAGTTGAAGATGAGTCCTGGTTTAGTCCTGGTTTAGTTGTAGATGAGTCCTGGTTTAGTTGTAGATGAGTCCTGGTTTAGTCCTGCTTTAGTTGTAGATGAGTCCTGGTTTAGTCCTGGTTTAGTTGTAGATGACTCCTGGTTTAATCCAGGTTGAGTTGTAGATGAGTCCTGGTTTAGTTGTAGATGAGTCCTTGTTTAGTCCTGGTTTAGTTGTAGATGAGTCTTGGTTTAGTCCTGGTTTAGTTTTAGATGAGTCCTGGTTTAATCCTGGTTTAGTTGTAGATGATTCCTGGTTTAGTCCTTGTTTAGTTGTAGATGAGTCCTGGTTTAGTCCTGGTTAAGTTGTAGATTACTCCTGGTTTAGTCCTGGTTTAGTTGTAGATGATTCCTGGTTTAGTCCTGGTTTAGTTGTAGATGAGTCCTGGTTTAGTTGTAGATGAATCCTAGTTTAGTCCTGGTTTAGTTGTAGATGAGTCTTGGTTTAATCCAGGTTTAGTTGTAGACGATTCCTGGTTTAATCCTGGTTTAGTTGTAGATGAGTCCTGGTTTAGTCCTGCTTTAGTTGTAGATGAGTCCTGGTTTAGTCCTGGTTTAATTGTAGATGAGTCCTGGTTTAATCCTGGTTTAGTTGTAGATGAGTCCTGGTTTAGTCCTGGTGTAGTTGTAGATGAGTCCTGGTTTAGTTGTAGATAATTCCTGGTTTAATCCTGGTTTAGTTGTAGATGAGTCCTGGTTTAGTCCTGGTTTAGTTGTAGATGAGTCCTGGTTGAGTCCTGGTTTAGTTGTAGATGATTCCTGATTTAGTCCTGGTTTAGTTGTAGATGAGTCTTGGTTCCGTTGTAGATGAGTCCTGGTTTAGTTGTAGATAAGTCCTGGTTTAGTTGTAGATGATTCCTGGTTTCGTATTTGTTTAGTTTTAGATGAGTTCTGGTTTAATCCTTGTTTAGTTGTAGATCAGTCCTGGTTTAGTCCTGGTTTAGTTGTAGATGATTCCTGGTTTCGTATTTGTTTAGTTTTAGATGAGTCCTGGTTTAGTCCTGGTTTAGTTGTAGATGAGTCCTGGTTTAGTCCTGGTTTAGTTGTAGATGAATCCTTGTTTAGTTGTAGATGATTCCTGGTTTTGTCCTTGTTTAGTTGTAGATGAGTCCTGGTTTAGTTGGAGATGAATCCTTGTTTAGATGTAGATGATTCCTGGTTCAGTCCTTGTTTAGTTGAAGATGAGTCCTGGTTTAGTCCTGGTTTAGTTGTAGATGAGTCTTGGTTTAATCCAGGTTTAGTTGTAGATGAGTCCTGGTTTAGTTGTAGATGAGTCCTGGTTTAGTCCTGCTTTAGTTGTAGATGAGTCCTGGTTTAGTCCTGGTTTAGTTGTAGATGACTCCTGGTTTAATCCAGGTTTAGTTGTAGATGAGTCCTGGTTTAGTTGTAGATGAGTCCTTGTTTAGTCCTGGTTTAGTTGTAGATGAGTCTTGGTTTAGTCCTGGTTTAGTTTTAGATGAGTCCTGGTTTAATCCTGGTTTAGTTGTAGATGATTCCTGGTTTAGTCCTTGTTTAGTTGTAGATGAGTCCTGGTTTAGTCCTGGTTAAGTTGTAGATTACTCCTGGTTTAGTCCTGGTTTAGTTGTAGATGATTCCTGGTTTAGTCCTGGTTTAGTTGTAGATGAGTCCTGGTTTAGTTGTAGATGAATCCTAGTTTAGTCCTGGTTTAGTTGTAGATGAGTCGTGGTTTAATCCAGGTTTAGTTGTAGACGATTCCTGGTTTAATCCTGGTTTAGTTGTAGATGAGTCCTGGTTTAGTCCTGCTTTAGTTGTAGATGAGTCCTGGTTTAGTCCTTGTTTAGTTGTAGATGAGTCCTGGTTTAGTCCTGCTTTAGTTGTAGATGAGTCCTGGTTTAGTCCTGGTTTAATTGTAGATGAGTCCTGGTTTAATCCTGGTTTAGTTGTAGATGAGTCCTGGTTTAGTCCTGGTTTAGTTGTAGATGAGTCCTGGTTTAATTGTAGATGAGTCCTGGTTTTGTCCTGGTTTAGTTGTAGATAAGTCCTGGTTTAATCCTTGTTTAGTTGTAGATGAGTCCTGGTTTAGTCCTGGTTTAGTTGTAGATGAGTCCTTGTTTAGTCCTGGTTTAGTTGCGGATGAGTCCTGGTTTAGTCCTGGTTTAGTCCAGCAGTGTAGATAAGTGCACCACACAATTCTGGTGTAAAGCTGATTAATACAAAGACTTTTACACAGCTACATGAGTCCTGGTTTAGTCCTGGTTTAGTTGTAAATGAGTCCTGGTTTAGTCCTGGTTTAGTTGTAGATGAGTGTTGGTTTAGTCCTGGTTTAGTTGTAGATCAGTCCTGGTTTAGTCCTGGTTTAGTTGTAGATGAGTCCTGGTTTAGTCCTGGTGTAGTTGTAGATGAGTCCGGATTTAGTGTTAGATGAGTCCTGGTTTAGTTGTAGATGAGTCCTGGTTTAGTTGTAGATAAGTCCTGGTTTAGTCCTGGTTTAGTTGTAGATGAGTCCTGGTTTAGTCCTAGTTTAGTTGTAGATTACTCCTGGTTTAGTCCTGGTTTAGTTGTAGATGACTCCTGGTTTAGTTGTAGATGAGTCCTGGTTTAGTCCTGGTTTAGTTGTAGATGAGTCTTGGTTTAGTTGTAGATGAGTCCTGGTTTAGTTGTAGATAAGTCCTGGTTTAGTCCTGGTTTAGTTGTAGATGAGTCCTGGTTTAGTTGTAGATGATTCCTGGTTTCGTCCTTGTTTAGTTGTAGATGAGTCCTGGTTTAGTCCTGGTTTAGTTGTAGATGAGTCCTGGTTTAGTCCTGGTTTAGTTGTAGATGAGTCCTGGTTTAATCCTGGTTTAGTTGTAGATGAGTCCTGGTTTAGTCCTGGTTTAGTTGTAGATGAGTCCTGGTTTTAATCCTGGTTTAGTTGTAGATGAGTCCTGGTTTAGTCCTGGTTTAGTTGTAGATGAGTCCTGGTTTAGTTGTAGATAATTCCTGGTTTAATCCTGGTTTAGTTGTAGATGAGTCCTGGTTTAGTCCTTGTTTAGTTGTAGATGAGTCCTGGTTTAGTCCTGCTTTAGTTGTAGATGAGTCCTGGTTTAGTCCTGGTTTAGTTGTAGATAAGTCCTGGTTTAATCCTTGTTTAGTTGTAGATGAGTCCTGGTTTAGTTGTAGATGAGTCCTGGTTTAGTCCTGGTGTAGTTGTAGATGACTCCGGGTTTAGTGTTAGATGAGTCCTGGTTTAGTTGTAGATGAGAACTGGTTTAGTCCTGGTTTAGTTGTAGATGAGTCCTGGTTTAATCCTGGTTTAGTTGCGGATGAGTCCTGGTTTAGTCCTGGTTTAGTCCAGCAGTGTAGATAAGTGCACCACACAATTCTGGTGTAAAGCTGATTAATACAAAGACTTTTACACAGCTACATGAGTCCTGGTTTAGTCCTGGTTTAGTTGTAGATGAGTCTTGGTTTAGTCCTGGTTTAGTTGTAGATCAGTCCTGGTTTAGTCCTTGTTTAGTTGTAGATGACTCCTGGTTTAGTCCTGGTTTAGTTGTAGATGAGTCCTGGTTTAGTTGTAGATGAGTCCTGGTTTAGTTGTAGACGAGTCTTGGTTTAGTTGTAGATGAGTCCTGGTTTCGTTGTAGATGAGTCCTGGTTTCGTTGTAGATGAGTCCTGGTTTAGTTGTAGATGAGTCCTGGTTTAGTCCTGGTTTATATGTAGATGAGTCCTGGTTTAGTTGTAGATGATTCCTGGTTTCGTCCTTGTTTAGTTGTAGATGAGTCCTGGTTTAGTCCTGGTTTAGTTGTAGATGAGTCCTGGTTTAGTCCTGGTTTAGTTGTAGATGAGTCCTGGTTTAATCCTGGTTTAATTGTAGATGAGTCCTGGTTTAATCCTGGTTTAGTTGTAGATGAGTCTTGGTTTAATCCAGGTTTAGTTGTAAATGATTCCTGGTTTAATCCTGGTTTAGTTGTAGATGATTCCTGGTTTAGTTATGCTTTAGTTGTAGATGAGTCCTGGTTTAGTCCTGGTTTAATTGTAGATGAGTCCTGGTTTAATCCTGGTTTAGTTGTAGATGAGTCCTGGTTTAGTCCTGGTTTAGTTGTAGGTGAGTCCTGGTTTAGTCCTGGTTTAGTTGTAGATGAGTCCTGTTTTAATCCAGGTTTAGTTGTAGATGAGTCCTGGTTTAGTTGTAGATGAGTCCTGCTTTAGTCCTGGTTTAGTTGTAAATAATTCCTGGTTTAATCCTGGTTTAGTTGTAGATGATTCCTGGAAAAATCCTGGTTTAGTTGTAGATGAGTCCTGGTTTAGTCCGGGTTTAGTTGTAGATGAGTCCGGGTTTAGTCCTGGTTTAGTTGTAGATGAGTCCTGGTTTAATCCTGGTTTAGTTCTAGATGAGCAGGGGCGTCGGACTGGGTGGGTAAAGGGTACCGAGTACCCAGGGCCCGAGGCGAGGGGGGGCCCTTAGAAGTCAGTTTTCTAAACATACGTATACATGCACTAACATTTGTATAGCATTTCTGTACAAATAAACAAGTTCCTGTGCAAAACTAAACTTGCAGTTAGGCACTGGTTTGGTATAAAAAAAAAAGTCATTTTCATGCTGTGCAGGGCCCCACCACCCCTCTCGAATCAATGTAAATGGTACGACCCGCAGGTCACGTGCTTCTGCTTCGGACCTGCGGTGAATCAGTTAATGAGACAGGAGCTGGAGTTAGCCGTGATATGAACGAGGAAGACAGGGGAAGAGTCATGTTTTTCCTTAAGAAAGGAAAATCAGGGGCTCAAAAACAAAAAGGAAAGAAGATTAAAGAGAGAAAGGCAAATGAGGGAAAGCAGTTGCTCGGTCAGTTTTTTGAAAAGAAAGGTGAGCTCCAAATGCATCATCGAGCATTGACATTGTTTTAACATAAATATCTACTCCAGGTAGAATAGCATACATTTATGTTCATAGGTCCGTGTATCATCCGATCATTCAATTATTCAATTTAATCTGGCAAACCAAAAACGAAATAACAAATCAATATTTTGTTTTTCTGTTTTTCTGTATGAACAAATAATGAAAAACTGACGTTTGTTTCATCGCTTTCAGCTCGAAACGGGAAATATAATAAACAAGGAAACCAAAATGAAATAATGGATCAAATTTACGTTGTTTCAATTTTTCTTTTTTTGTTGTAGTAGGTCTAACTATTTCCCACGGTGCCGTCCTGCTTGCTTTGCGCATGTGCAGTGGATAGTTTCAAAGGAGTAGGTCGCTGAGACCGCGGTGAAGTTAGATTGACGTTGGACGTTGGACATTCGGCTCCGCACTTTCAGCGGGAGCCTTAGTTGTCTGTGTCCGACTAGTGCGTCATGGTTGCGGGGAACTCACTCTCGAAGCACCGCCCTTAGCACGGAGCAATGAGACTTAGTCAATAAATGATGATCACGGGAACGAAGTAAATAAATAAACTCAATAGCTTCAAGATAAACATTTTTTTTGTTCACCAAACTACTTAAAAACAATAGATCTAATTTAGTGGCACCATGCACAGCTCTTTTTTTTCACTTTTATGTTTTTTTTGGATTTTATATGAATTTTATATATACAAATATGGATTTTTTTCAATAGCTTTCAGGTCATGTGACCTAGTTTCTTCAATCCACTTCATATTCATAGTACTAGCCTAGTGGTACCATGCACACCACTTTTTTTTCTACTTTTGTCTTTTTTTGAATTTTATATCAATTTTTATGTACAAAATCAAGGAATTTCAAGGACATTTGTCTGATGTGCACCATGGCTCACTCAAAAGAGCACTCTGAAGACCTGCGATTAAGAATTGTTGATTTGTATAAAGCTGGGAAAGGTTACAAGTTAGAGAATTTGTCTACAAATGGAGAGAGTTTGGCACTGTTGCTTCTCTCCCAAAGAGTGACTATCCATCAAAAATGACAACGAGAGTTCAGCGCAGAATACTCATACTTACAGAAATCACTGGCACAGTCCAATATCTCTGTGCTTACATCGACTATACGTAAAACACTGACCAAGAATGGTGTTCATGGAAGAACTCCACGGAGGAAGCCACTGCTGTCTAAAAAAACATTGCTGCAGGTTTAATGTTTGCAAAAAGGCACTTGGACAGTCCACAGAACGTCTGGCAAAATATTTTGTGGACTGATGAAACAAAAGTTGAACTGTTTGGGAGGAACACACAACATCATTATTGGAGGAAAAATGGAACAGCTCACACCCACCGTGAAGCAGGTGGCGGGAGCATCATGGTCTGGGGCTGTCTTTCTGCCTCAGGGCCTGGACAACTTGCAATCATTAATGGAAAAATTTATTTAAAAGTTTATCAGGATGTTTTGCAGGAAAAACTGAGGCCGTCTGTCAGACAGTTGAAGCTAAAAAGAGGATGGATGCTGCAACAGGACAATGACCCAAAACACAGAAGTAATCAACTTCAGAATGGTTTCAGAAGAACAAAATACACATTCTTAGTGGCCAAGTCAAAGTCCTGACTTGAACCCCATTGAGATGCTGTGGCATGACCTCAAGACAGCGATTCATGCCAGACATCCCAGGAATCTGACTGAACTGCAGCAGTTTTGTAAAGAGCAATGGTCCAAGATTGATCCTGATCAATGCGCCAGGTTGATCTGCAACTACAGGAAACGTCTGGTTGAAGTTATTGCTGCAGAATTATGTGATGATTAAATGTGATGGTTCAGTTACTTATTCCTCACCCTTCTGTCATTGTTTGCATGTTATCCTAGTTAAAAATATGAAAACCTATAAATGTTTGGGTGGTTTTAGTTAAACCAGACACTGTTTTTTCATTTGTGTCATTTTGACAAAGATCAGATCACATTTGATGGTGATTTGATGCAGAAATGTGAGAAATTCCAAAGGCATCAGATACTTTTTCATGCCACTGTATTAGAATCACACACACACATTTGAGGGGTTTTACTATTTACACTTTTTATATAACCTTTTATATAACCAACACAGTATTTACAAGATAAGTCTTTTAGCAGTTTGCAAAAATTTCTTCTTGCTTAGCTATATCCATTTATGAAATAAACACGAGTAATTACACAAGTGTAATTTAACTACTACTACTACTACTACTAATAGCTATGTACATATAAAGTAAACATTCATTTGCACAAATCCATTCATTTTTCATTGTCTCTTCTTCATCATCCATCCCAATACACTCTACATGGAACCATCTGTCACAGTTGTCACACTCCATCTGTTGTATGATAAAGAAACACTGTAAATCTGGAAATTTAATCACTTTATCTATCAGTCTTTCTATCTTACCCAGTCAGTGTTATTCTTGTTCCCACTTGCACCTGCAGATTTCTTTGGCCTGTTCGATGCATTGAAGGATTTTAAGAGCCTCTATGCGCTCTCTTGCCATGCAACTTTTTTTTTGTTAAACAGGATTTGGGAGTTCAATGGAAAGTTCTCCATTATTGCTCTGGCCATCTAAACAAACATATCTTTAATAAAAGGTGTTTTGTCACAATATTATCAAATATTAGTGGACACAACCTTTACAACTATGACCCTGCAGCTGTTTTGATCCTGTTGAAAAGGAGGAGTCAATACTCCTCCTTTCCACTTCATGTCCATCCAGTCTATATTACCATCTTGCTTTTTTTGAGCCTGTAGGTATTCCCTGGATATGTATTTACACAGTTTGCATATTGTATTTCATTTTTGTAAGATGACATGTTGAAATAATTATGCCAGACTAATATATTAAAGTAATCAAGTTATTTGAGGTGAGTGCCATGGAAGCTATTTAAAAAAAAAAAAAAGTTTTTATATCAAAAATTCATAAAATAGACAAATGTGGAAAAAAAGAGGTGTGCATGGTCCTACTAGACTAGTACTATGAATATAAGGTGGATTGAAGTGACTAGGTCACATGACCTGAAAGCTATTGAAGAAAATCCTTGATTTTGTACATAAAAAATTCATATAAAATAAAAAAAAAGAGAAAATTGGAAAATAAGTGGTGTGCATGATAATACTAGGCTAGTACTATGAATATGAAGTGGATTGAAGAAACTAGGTCACATTACCTGAAAGCTATTGAAAAAAATCCATATTTGTATATATAAAATTCATATAAAATCCAAAACAACATAAAAGTGAAAAAAAGAAGTGTGCATGGTGCCACTAGATTAGATCTATTATTTTAAAGTAGTGAAAATAAATTTGTTTATCTTGAAGCTATTGAATTTATTTATTTACTTCGTTCCAGTGATCGTCATTTATTGACGGTCCCTAAGTCTCATTGCTCCGTGCTAAGGGCAGTGTTTCGAGAGTGAGTTCCCCGCAATAATGACCCACTAGTCGGACACAGACAACTAAGCCTCCCGGTGAAAGTGCGGAGCCGAATATCCAACGTCCAACGTCAATCTAACTTCACCGCGGTGTCGCAGAGCGCCAAAAGCGGAGGGTCTGGTCCCAGTTGATCAAATTTTCCATTCAAATGGCACTCGAACCATACATGTCTTTCATTGAGGCCATGGTTATTAATGGAATGCCATATCATGAGATCTCAGTAAAGATGCGAGAAATGGGTGTCCAGCGTGGAAGCTCTGAGATCAGCATTCGGAGACTATAGCCTACTTGCCAAGCATAATATGCGTAGAAAAGGACACACTTCTGATTGAGAACACACAGCCTAAGCAGTCCTTGAGAATGCTCTATATTACATGTAACGTTACATGCATACTGTATGTAGTGAGTGTAGTGGTGCTGTGTGTTGTCAACACTGCATACACTTCTACTACTGTGCACACACACACACACACACACACACACTTACAGGCCAAGGAAGCCGAAAACGTCATTTCAGTGCTTCACAACCCAGACGGGGTGAATTTATGAATGAACGCGTTAAAGTTCTGTCACAAAACAATGTGGTTACGTATCATCTCGCTATTTTAAGTGGGTAACGTTATACGGAAATCTCTGACCGTTACTAGTGGTGTATACAGCGTAACGTTATACAGGCAACCTGCGTATCACGTAGGCTACACCACTGGTCTAGTATGCTACATGCTTTACTTTTTTATATCACGTAACGTTACCTCATTTATTGCTCGAGACACAGCAATGTCAAGCTCTGAATCAGAAGTGTGTCCTTTTCTACGCATATTATGCTTGGCAATGCTGATCTCAGAGCTTCCACGCTGGACACCCATTTCTCGCATCTTTACTGAGATCTCATGATATGGCATTCCATTAATAACCATGGCCTCAATGAAAGACATGTATGGTTTGAGTGCCATTTGAACTGGAAAATTTAATCAACTGGGACTGGACCCTCCGCTTTTGGCGCTCAGCGACCTACTCCTTTCCTTTGAAACTATCCACTGCGCATGCGCAAAGCAAGCAGGACGGCAACGTGGGAAATAGTTAAACCTGCTACAACAAATAAAGAAAAATTGAAACAACGTAAATTTGATCCATTATTTCGTTTTGGTTTCCTTGTTTATTATATTTCCCGTTTCGAGCTGAAAGCGATGAAACAAACGTCAGTTTTTCATATTTGGTTCATACAGAAAAACAGAAAAACAAAATATTGATTCGTTATTTCGTTTTTGGTTTGCCAGATTAAATTGAATAATTGAATGATCAGATGATACGCGGACCTTCATACTCTATTTGAATAATATACCAATACTTTATAGTATCACACCCTACATAGCGAGCAAACAATATTTCTGGGTAAATAACGGCATGAGAAGAAGACGGAGGCGGAGCTGGGAGCTCAACACACCTGTCTCCTCTTCTGCTGCAGTTCTCCTCAGAGTCAGAAGTTTACATGAAAACACAGTATATTTCCTTCCATTGTCAAAATCTAACACCTGCGAAAACACAGATTGTTAGTGCCTATTTCACCGCATTTTTATGCAAATTAGCTGGCACACACTGTTAATGATTGAAAATGACTTATTTTAAAATGTAATTCAAAGACTAAATGTCTAGTTTGGCGGTTAGTGTACCCTGTGATTCTAGTCTGCATTTATTTATATTTTAAAAAAGGTATTGTGACAATAAAGGATATTTTAGCAACCATTTGAAGCCATATATTTCAGTTTCAGACCCTGCAGCAGCAGGCCCCTCATCATGGCCAGGTGAAAGCAGTGACAGTGAGGTGGATGTAACAGTGAGACAAGGTGAGCTTTTAGCAGAATTGCCTGTTTTAACACTTAGTAATAAGTAATTAAGTGTTAAGAGGAAATAAGCAAAATGGGTACTTTGTTATTGTACACATTTAAACTTTAAAGGGATAGTTCACCCAAAAATGAAAATTCTGTTATCATTTATTCTCCCTCAAGTTGTTCCAAACCTGTATGACTTTCTTTCTTCTGCTAAACACAAAATAAGATATTTTAAAGAAGGTTCGTAATTAAACAGTGGTTTGTCCCCATTGACTTCCAAAGTATTTTTTTTTCCTACTATGGACCTTTTGCCATCTCAGCAAGTAGTGACAATACTGACAATAAAATGAAAATATATTAATCAGAGTGTGGCTTATTTTGATTACATTTTAAGTGTTTTTATGATAAAAAAAAAAAAAAAAGCAATACCCCACCCATTGGTATCACTATGGTATTTGGTACGGGGGCCCAGCAAGATGGTTTGTACCCAGGGCCCAGGATTTGGTGCTACGCCGCTGTAGATGAGTCCTGGTTTATTCCTGGTTTAGTTGTAGATGAGTCCTGGTTTAGTTGTAGATGAGTCCTGGTTTATTCCTGGTTTAGTTGTAGATGAGTCCTGGTTTAGTTGTAGATGAGTCCTGGTTTATTCCTGGTTTAGTTGTAGATGAGTCCTGGTTTAGTTGTAGATGAGTCCTGGTTTATTCCTGGTTTAGTTGTAGATGAGTCCTGGTTTAGTTGTGGATGAGTCCTGGTTTAGTCCTGGTTTAGTTGTAGATGAGTCCTGGTTATTTCTGACCTGTTTGCACTGGTCCCGCCTCCTTCGCTTTCTGATTGGATGTCTCTGTTAATACTTGCATGTGATTGGCTTGTGTTTAGCATGACATGGAAAAACAGGCAGAAGCGTGAGATTCACTACATGCTGTAAAATATTCACCTTTATTAATCTAATCAAAAAATAATGCGTTAATGAAGTTGTGGGACACAGAGGTTAGTGACTTAAGGCTGGAGTCAGACTACAGTCAAAATAAGACCAGGTCAGAAGTGGATTCAGAGACATTTACAGTAAGTAGCCCTACATTGCTGATGTTTAGAGCCAACATTAAGACTAATAACTCTCATACAAGTCACAGAGAATATTATCCATCCAGTTATAAGTCCTGTCAGATTAGAGCAGAGAGGGGCAGAAGGCAGGGGTCACAGGCCAAGTATTTACACAAACTGGAGGCTTTTAGCCATCTGAGAAAATAAAGAACCTCATCCACAACTACCACAAAAGACTTCAAGCTGTCATTGATGTTAAAGGTGGCAATACACGATATTAAAAAACTGGGGTATGTAAACTTTTTATCAGGGTCATTTGGGTAGTTTCTGTTGTCATTATGATTTAAAAAGAGTAAACACAGTCGTTTGACAATAAATGGCTTCACCCAACCACTAACTATGAGTGAAATAAAGGTTTTTGTGTTCATATTCTCTGAAAAATGGCCAAAATAAATTGACTAATTCTGCAATGGGTATGTAAACTTATGAGTACAATTGTAAATATACAGTGGCAAGAAAAAGTATGTGAACCTTTTTAAATTTCATGGTTTTCTGAATAGATTTGTTAAATTGTGATCTGATCTTCATCTACGTCAAGGGTATTAACAAACATAATCTCTAAAAATAACTACACAAAAATATTCTGATCTTTTATGTCTTTATTGAACACACTGATTCAACATTCAAAATAGCAGTAGAAAAAGTAAGTGAACCCTTAGAATTAATAACTGGTTGACCATCCCCTTGGCAGCAATAACCTCAACTAGGTGCTCCTGTAGCTGTGGATCAGACCTGCACATCGTTGAGGAGGAATTTTAGTCCATTTTTCCTGTCAGAATGGCTTTAGCTCTGTTATATTCTTTGGACGTCTCATGTGTTTGGCCCTCTTCAAGTCAATCCATAGCATCTCTACTGGGTTGAGGTCTGGGCTCTGACTTGGCCACTCCAAAAGGTGGATTTTGTTTTTTCTGAAGCCATTCTGTTAGGAGGTTGATTGAACTAACTCTTTTCAGGTGTTTTTAAACAACATACTCAGAGTTAATCATCCAAGAGTTCAGAGTTTACCTGATGGTAAGTTAACCATGCTTTCTGGAATACATCCTTTCGTTGTTAAACCTAAAACATACTTATAATTGGCTGGACTGCTCCAACACTGGTATGAACCATAGTGGGTCCATAGAAATTGCAACATGACAAGATGGATGGTGAATTTGTGAACCACCAAAAACCCGGCTGCTAGGTAAGGATAATACTGGTGAATACAACGAGTAAGAAGAAGAATTCAAAAATGAGGCTTGAAAGTGGCCCTGAATCATGGTTCTAAATAAAAGCAAACAGAGTTAGTGATAAATCTTTTGCATGTGTGCCCCTAATCAACCGCACCACTTTTTTTCTAACTATAAAAATGCCATGGCCACCGCTGTAAGAGATTTTTCGAAGCCATTTGCTTTTACAGTTAATTTGTAATGAATATAATTTCTCTTAAGTTATGAAGGATACTAAGTAATGACTGTGCGAGGACTAACATTAAACATCGAGTCAGAAGTACATCTCTCTGAGTGATTGCTTGCCTCGGGTTCTTCACGTTCCAATCAATAGCGGGATCGTCTTTACTTATTTAAGACGTTGGCTCATTATGTACGGCACTTGCGCTGTAATGAGAGCCCGGGGTAAAAAATATAATTAAAACGATAATATCTTCCTCTCCCACTGAATACCCAATGTGCCAGGTGTGTTCAAAGAGCTGTGCAGTTTTGAAAATATATTTTTGTGCTCGCCTTGCATCAATTCCATCTGCGGTGAAGGGATCAATAAGACCAGCTCAATTTATTTAAGGTTTTTTAAAAAGGTTCAGTGCATGCTTAGAGCACTGAACCAGGTTGAATTCAGTCAGCTCCTCACAAAATGGTGATTATGTATTTGTGTTAATTAGCAGCACTTGTTTTAAAGTGCAGGCTCATGATGGATGGATGCATGTGATAAAAAATGTATCACAATGGAAAGAGGGTTGACAATCTCAAAAAGATGCAGAGAAATGTTGTATACTGTACATAGTGTCTGGAATTGTCCATTCACAGCTGTAGGCTTATAGCCTGGTATAGACCGTTTTCCTTTTTTCAAAAGCAGAACGGTCTGGTACCTTTCTCACCACAAATCCCTTCTCCCTTCTCTTGGCTCAATCACAATCCAAAAATTCAACATGGCGGACACTGCTCCCGAGAGGCCATTTATTTCTGCTCCCGCCTCGGTTTTGAATAACCAGCAAAGTATAAAAAAGATAAAACCACTCTGGTGTCCGCTCTGCTGCTGCCATGTTGACAATTATCCATTTCTTTACAGGTCAACCTGCTACTGTTTTGGAGTTTTGTTTTGGTTTGTTTTGTGTTTTTGGGCTTTAGTTTTTCTTTTATTTTGCTGTGTTTTCCTTGTTTTGTGTTTTTATAGCCATATTGGTTTGGTTGAAGTTTTTTTTAGTTTTTGTTTTGTATTGTACCCTGTTATCTGTTTAGTTTTTATTGTATTTCTTTATTGTAATTTAGTTTAAATTTGTTTTGGTTTTATCTAATACAAAGCTAATCTTATTTCAGCTTTTAGGATGTTTGTTTATGTGACTGCCAGACTGGGCGTGTTTTTAAAATGTTCATTTTCAGTGACACTGGGTGCCATACTGGCAGTTAGGCTATAGGCACTTGGATGAGGCTCCCTACGTAAGCATGCAGGAGCACTTGTCCACGAGAGTTTAGTTTGCACTTTACTGTGATGTATGTTGTTTTCCCTGAGGTGAGTAAGTGGTAGCACCCCTGGGCACTTAAGGGTAGTCTGCTCACCACTGGTGGCACCAGCTAATGGCCCTTAGTTTGTTTGTATTTAATCACTTTTCTTTTCACAGACCTATTCTTTAATATTCAATAAAATCTTTGTTTCCACATCTCTGGCCTTCTGTTCAGAAATTTACATGTGTTGCCTTGCCACGCCACATTCATATCTGTAGTATATCCTTGGATACTTTTCCCCAAGATGTTTCTGTATTCTGAGTCATGGGAAAAGCAAAAGAAATGTCAAAGGATCTGCAGGAAAAGGTAATTAAACTGTATAAAACAGAAAAGGGAAATTCCAAGAATTGAGCAATCAACAGTGTTCAAACTCTAAAGAAGTGGGAAATGAGGGATTCTGTTGAGACCAAATCAAGGTCAGGTAGACCAACAATACTTTCAGCTACAACTGCCAGGATAATTGTTCGAGATGCAATAAAAAAACCAATAAAGAACTTTAGCTGAAATACAAGACTCTAAAAAAAGTGGTGTGGCTGTTTTAAGATGCACAATAAGGAGGCACTTGAAGAAAAAATGGGATGCGTCCCAGGTTTCAGATAAGTTGAAGGCTCCCTCATTGTGGTTCATGCTTCTTATTTCACCTTTTTGGATCTCGATGGCAGTTGTCAGACTGGAGAAGGTGTCAGACACCTGTAGGCAGAGCTACTGTCTTAACAAACATCTTAAGCATGCTACAAGACACGTCACAACACCATCACATGACGCTTCTGTGGAAGGCTACAGGAAGTAGCCGAAACTAGTCAAGCAGGTAAACAGTCTTGTCTGTTAAAAATAAAACTATTCTTAATAACTATGAATACAACATGTTATGAGAAAATACTGGAGGAAAATTTGCACTTATTAGCCTGGAAGCGTACTTGGACGTTCCAACATGACAACGATACAAAGCACAAGGCCAAGTCAACCTGTCATTGGCTACAGCAGCATAAAGTGAAGGTTCTGGACTGGCCATTTCAGTCTCCTGACCTCAATATCATTGAGTCACTCTGAGGAGATCTCAAACGTCCAGTTCATGCAAGACAGCCCAAGAATTTACAGGAACTAGAGGCTTTTTGTGGAGTGGCTCAGTGGTAGAGCAGTTGTCCTATAACCAGAAGGTTGGCGGTTCGATTCCCGCACTCTCCTGTTCATACTGTCGTTGTGTTTCCTTGGGCAAGACACTTAACCCACCTTGCCTCCAGTGTCCGTAGCACTGGTGTATGTGGTGTATGAATGTGTGTGACTGTAGAGGTGTGTTTGGTGGTGGTTGGAGAAGGCTGTGAGCACCGTTTGTATGGCAGCCCCCCTCTATGTCTGCCCCAGGTATGAATGTGTGTAAATGGGGTGAGTGGAAGCACGATGGATGGGTGCCCGAGAAGGGAATCAAAAAAGTGCCATATAAATGCATACCATTTACCATATACCATTTTTGCCAAGAATGGGCAACTACTACTATCTACAACTACCACAAACGTTTTCATGGTGTCACTGATGTTAAAGTTGGTTATGGTTATCATTGGGTATTATCATTTTAAAAAGAGTAAAGATAATTGTTTACAATCAATGGCTTTACCCAACCAACAACTATGAGTGAAAAAAAATGAGTATTGTGTTATCATTCATGTTCTCTGAAAAATGGCCAAAAACTCTGACCAGATAGTCAAACCCAGATCTGGGGCCTGATCTTGGTCAGTGACACATGGCTGATTTAACATCTTCCACCTGACTCAGGTGTGGACGAGCCGCCATGCACCGCTGTGGACGTTCTGAGGAGGGGTTTGGGCACAAGTCGGATTGAGGCCTGATAACACACTTTGAAGACATCGAAGGAGCGCACTATTTGAGATTTATAAATAAAATAAATATAATATAGTATAGCTATATATAACTCCTAAAATATTAAGAAAGTATTTAAAATGTATTGGTAATTTATTTTTACTAGTCTAGAAATATACAGTTTATTTAAAACAGAATTCTATTAAACATTAAAATTAATATTGTAGCATATAGGCTAATACTTTGTTAAAATTAAGAATTAATAAATAACTTGTATAAAATAAGTAGGGCTGGGCAAGTTAACACGTTTTTATCGCGTTAACGCATTAATGAATTAACGCCGACAATTATTTTATCGCGCGTTAACGTCGGCCGATTAGTATAGTGAAAGATGTCGGTCTGAAGAACATTCTTAGGATCGCAACGAATGACTGCACGTATGAGCCGCCCTCATCCAGTGCTTTAAGTGGGCCGGTACGCACCTGTACACAGTACCGCCACTTCTCCGTGCGCCCAGAACGTGCTTTTAGCGTACTGGTACGCTCATTTCGACATCTGTTTTAATAGAGGTTTTAATCCTTTGCCTGCTCTGCCGCTTTCCAGAGCGCCCTTCACAATGCACGTTTCCTAATTCGTCCCACCAAGAGCAGAGACTACATTACCCATACACCCTTGAGTTTGACAAGTGAAAGGAGAGGGTGTGTGAAACGTCTGCGGAACTGCATTCACATGCTCTGACTGTAATGAAAACACAAGAGAGACATTTATATTTTTTATATTGTTATAATGCTACGATTGAAGCTCTGGACATAACTTGTTTTTCTATAACAAACTAAACAAAATATTAATGCCCTGTCAGTGGCAAATATTTTTGGTTTAATATTTAATTTGATTACATTAATGTTTAAGTTCAGATTTACAAGAAATGTTTTAACTGCTACTAACCTTTAACTGCTGTAAAAAGCACATTATTTGTTTAAAGTGTTGTTTAAAGTGCAAACCAAATGTTATTGCACTTTTGTTCATATAGCAGTTCTTTCAAAATGTATGCAGTACACTAATTTTGAATTCATTATTAAATTTTGTGTATAATGCGATTAATCGCGATTAATCACAGAACATTGTGCGATTAATCGCAATTAAACGCTTTAATCGTTGCCCAGCCCTAAAAATAAGTGAGGAAATTTTACAAAAATTAGTGCTAACTGGATCTGGTTCTAGTAGCAGTTTTTTCTGGAGCTGAAGACTTTAGTAAGTTCCAATCTTTCTCATCTCAGGTCTGCGAGTGCACATCCACCAGATCCCAGTAATACTCTAAACGCTGTGTCGGCCACAAAAAGCAGCGTGGACTTTTTGAACATCATCAAAAGTAGCAAGCCATGTTTCTGGACTGTACTGAGCTGGACAACGCGGCCCAACGGCACGTGCAGTTACCGGGTGTTTACTTGCTGGAGTGTGTTTATGAGCTGATGAGACGCATGAGAGCAATCATGTATCATTCCTGAGTGAAGACTGAGAGACAAACGGGAAACAGGGATGCAAGATGTTTGTTTTCAAGTATGAGGCTAGCTGCAAAACTGTATTTACTGTTAGTGTCAACTGATTTATCAGAGGATGGAGCATTGTGTTTAACCGCGTCAAGGACACATAACTGTTTTTATGCAAAGACAATAGCATATAGCGTCTCACTGAGTAGATTATTGTGTGTAGCCTATGTCCTCATGTCCTTATTATTAGAATGGGCTTTTCTTTATACAGGTCTTTATGCAGTCACAAACTTTTCAAAAAGTAAATCCATCCAAAAAGAGGATGCACTCAGGCACATGCTCCATGCCCAGACGACTTCCTGCAGTAGATCCACCATAAACAACTTGTTTGTTGTGTTATTATCAGACCAGTGTTTACCTTGACATGTTTCAACTGCTAAACTGAAAGTCGATATTGTAATTTAGAACAATGGTTTGGTTTTCAATTGACCTACATGATTAAATAAAGAATGTTTGAAACATGTCAAGGTAAACTTTTAAAAACATTTTTCTGATTATAAAAAAAAAAAACATAACTTTCATGGCAGAGACCAAATAAACATCTTTGGATTAGTGCATAAACAAACCCATACATCCAGAGGTGAATTTTAAGGCTGGGAAAATACAGGGAAAATTAACTGTTTTTATTAAATGAAATTAAATAAAAAAATATATATATATATATATATTTTAAGAGAGGACAAAAAAGAATACAGCAGAATTAGTGGTAGACTGCTTTGTTCAGGTTTGCAGTACTAATGGAACACACTGTGTCAAAATAAGGGTCTGCATCCTGATCTGGTAGGATTTGACATTAAGAACTGCTTATAACTGTTTGTTTGCTTTCTGTGCCTCCAAAACAAATCAAAAAAGTTGCTGGTACTTGACAAAAATATAATTTCAGTTTCAAATGATGAACTTTACATAATCTAGTATTGTTTAAATCATTGATTTTTATAAGCTTGTTTAAAATTGTGACAAACTTACAGTATATATTCATGTATTTAAATGTCTCTTTCATAATATAAAACCCCATGTGTCTATGCTTTGCAGAAAGCAGCCACATAATAATTTCCATGCAGTGTGTAAAGGCAAAAAGAATCAACACCACACTTTTTATTTCGGACATTAATATCTTTTCTTTTTTATTAAGACAAGAACTCTTCATTTGTTTCTGTAAAAATGTCTATTTATGAACCAATACAAAATGTGTATGGGAATGTGGATCTCCTTTTCGTCATTAATACACATTAACATTTCCCAAGAACAGCAGAGAGACAAAAGATTCAATCTAAAACAACAATGACTGGTGAAGACAACTTTTTTTTTTGGGACTCGACTGAGCTTCCAAAGGCGTGGTGCGTAACAGACAGTAGTAAAGCCACAGCAAGTTAAAGAATCCTGCCTCATTCCAATGAACAGTGTACTTGTTCAATCTGGAGGTGACCTATGTCAACACAAAAGCAATACTTAACACATTGTTTACAGTGCACCAAATATTAAGAAAATACAGAAACATGTACAACATAGATGCAGGATATCTCAGCAGGTTTGTTGTCAGGTTTGAAAAATAACGTTAACTGACCGCATACCGTTGTGTACTTGCTTTATGTCAGCGGTGGGCGGGGCCTAAAGTTTGCATTCTACCTGAGGTGTAGTCACATAGGTCATGAACCTGAGACAGGACTTTTAAGATTTAGGAAAATAACACAAATAAAACAAACAAAACAACAGCACTCTTGGATCATTTTTTTTTTTCCCCTGGCCAATACTAAAAAGACAGTAACTTGTATTCAAACCTGTTCTCATTTCAAGGTGTAATATTGACCAGTGGCCACATGCGACACTGCAGTCAAAAAATCCTATATTCAACATAGTAGTTTCCCCAGACTATTTGGTAATCAGATGTCTAACTTCTAAACTGGTCAGATATGGTATTAACCCTAGCCACATCTCTAAAATCTGCCAGTGCCTCTTTGTTCCTGTGGATTACAAAGAAGCTGACAATAGGTTAAATGACGGCTATAGTGAGAATGCTCTATAGGTGCTCTATAGATGTTTCAGCACTGTATTGTAACACATGGCTTTTGAGCCAAAGGTCGCCAATGAGGAATTTCAATGAAAGTTTCTCATCATGGGAATACACAAAACATTTGCATATACAATTATTTTTGTATCATGTTGCCTAAAGAACAAGTGTGTGTATATATTGTATATGTTTTTCTGCCATTACCTTCTGACCCCTCTCTACTGTGTGGAGATATTTTATAGTTATTTATTGACCTTTTTAGCGGGACAACTCAACTGCTGTCCATGATGGAAGTCCTTAAGTTTTCTATGTTAGTGCAATACTAAAGGTGGCCACTGGGGCCACTGACTGTTGGCGAGGTGGCAAAGTTTGTTCTCCAGTGGCTTTAGTACATTCATGATATTCATGGATTGCAATAAAAATGAACAATGCAAAATTTTCATCTGCTGTCCTGTTCCATAATCGTGCGTCTTGTTTTCTAGTGACACTAAAAGATTGCCTTTAGCATTGTATGTTGGCAGACTGGGTTTAACACACTGTCAGATGTTATAATAATAGAATTAATAAAAAATAATAAGAAAGCAAATATATGCACACACACTTTATTATAATTACTCCATAATTAATGATAATTAAATATTCTTTCTCACTGAAACTAAACTGTTTGACATACTTTGGTAATATAAAATTTTATGTTTGGCCAGATTGAAAAACATTTTTAGTAACCCTTTATAGAACAATGTCAGTTTGGCACACACAGTTTGTTCCCTTTCTATTTTCTATGTACATGTACAACGATAATCAATATCCTGTTTTTATGGATTTCCAACAAAGATGTGTATGCATCCAAATTGAATATTTTAATTTAACAAACAACATTTGAAAATGACAGCATCTCGAAATAAGTGCATCCCCATAAAACACCACGTGGCTCTATCAAAATAAGTCACTGAGAAACATTGCTATATTACACCTTGGTAATTCAAACAAGTTGAATATTTTACCAATTATGTCAAATTGGATTCCCACCATTTTCAAGTGTTATGTGTGCAGTTGGTTGGAGAATGGTTTTAATTTGAAACTTGGGGAGCCCAAACCATCGAGTGGAATACTCCTGCATCCAAACCTCAAAAAAACATTGACAACAAGCGAGAACATCAACGCATCGGGGAGAAGACGATGATCACTTGTATTTCTTTATTGGCAAGTACATGGGATGTTCTGATTCGAATGGAAGCTGCACATGTCACTGAAGCAAAATCATACTCACTGTTCAATCCCAAACTTATGGATGGAAGCCCCATCTGTGATCCCGAACAAGTGGGTTTAATAGATTTATCAGACACCAGACTGTAAGACGTAGTCAGAGATCCTCCTACCACCACCCTTTCTTGTTACTAACACTCAACCCAGCACATAACAAAGACAAAACTTTATCATCAGCATACAGTGTGGACTGAAGCCCCGTTTCCACAAAGCGGCAATCGTGTCAGCATGACTTGATTTCCAACAATAACTCGATGAACCTAGCTTTGTAAAAAGTGCTAGACCATTTATTTCTAGAAACAATATTCTTCTTCTTTCTATTATTATGCCATTAACTAAACACATGACAATAGTGTTGCAAAAGCAATAGTAGAAATGAGAAATATAATAATTAATTTGGATTCTGTAATCTTTCTAAATTACAAACAGAAAAAGCCTGAGAGTTACAACAGTTTTTTTTTTTACATTTTCTGAATTCTTTTATGTTACAAGTTTTGGTCTTGTTACTGAAACATTGCCATGGTTTTAATTATAAAGTCACTTGTTCCTAAGGATTTTAAACTTGCCTTGTTTGTTTTGCTTATTCCAAAAAAGTAAAAGAACTAGGCAGGCTCTGTCTTACATTTTAAAGAGGCACTGTGTAACTTTTATCTGGTAGAGGGTGCAGGACCCTCAGTGTTGTTACAACAGCAGAGCCATATTTATGAACCTCTGTGGCTAGAGGAGACTATCCAAGACAGCAAGTTTGGGAGAAAAAAACATGTCTTCTTAAACGGTAGGACTCTGCTAGAATCTTGTGTATTGGCCTTTTACTGCACCCTCTATTTGAGCAGTGTGGAAAGCTCTTATTTTGGGAAGCTTTGCACCCCTTTTGACAATGAAAATGCTTTTAAAAGCGTGTCATGCTGAATTTATACATGCTGCTTGATGGAAATGGGGCTTACGTGCTAGTTCCTTAGTGAGTACAGACAGTTTCATTTGAAATCGAGTCTCGAACGGAAGAAGAATTAGATAGACTTGGACACATCTTTGTCCACTGTGTCCTGCTCAACCCCCACCCCCCACCTTTCCCCCATACCACTGCAATATTTATGGAAAGCAAACAATATGTCATCGCCCAGCCTAGATTGAATTACATGTGATTGTGTCCTAATGCAAAGAATCGTGACCAATGGGTGTCCCTTGACCTTTGATATGGAGACTGGGATGCCGCGTCCATGCATGACTATGATATATTAAAGCTATCTCCAAGTTAGTGTGTGTGTGGTGACAACTCCCAACCAAATGGTAAAAATGGAATAACAATGCAATAAAACATGTCAATGTTTTATTGCATTGTTATTCCATTTTTACCATTTGGTCAGTATACACAGCAAATCTAAAAAGATCATCAGAAAGGAGCACACAAGGTTGCCAGATGCTAATGAACCCCAGTGGTTACTTTTTGGCTAAGTGAACACTTGCTTGTCATAGTGCAACAGAAGCCCTACTGAACTTTTGGCATCTTATATCTGAGTAAAAGCCCAATATGTGAAAACATGTAGAACTAATTAAGAATTGATGTGAAGCTAACAATGCAATACTTTTCAATTGAATTTCTAAACCTTCTTAATTAAAACTAGTAGCATTGGATAAAGATGTTTCCTTGGTGCATGTTCAAGGTGCTCTGTGGAACGTGTTAATTAATCTCCCCATTTATTTCTTTGCTGTTGATATTAGAGACTGACAAATGCTTTGAAGAGTCAGGTTTAAAGCCTTGTTTTTATTAAGCGGTAGATTACCGCTCAGTTTTGGAATGGCAATTCTTGATCTGGCATGGTTTCTGAGGCAAATGTGTAGTCGGGCGGAGATTGTGGCATCAACTACGTAAATAATAACACAGTAGGATACTGTGTACCTCAACAAAAAAGTAGAATTAGTCCACTTTTTGTTGTCCAAGTAATAGTTTCTGGTTTGTTTAACGCCACCCTTTGGTTCAAATTCCACTATTCTGGTACCCCAGCTGAAGAGTACATAAACTGGGATGGCACATGTTTACTATAGACTGTTTGCATGTTATTTTTGGCATTGAAGGCTAAGGCAGTCCAAATAACATTTTAGTGGATTAGACATTAGCCACTGAAAATTACAAATTCTATATACACAAGATGGTTTTCACAGACAACATATGTGCTGGTGGGACAAATGAATGCAGATTAAACCAATCTCTGAAACTAACCACCTGCGGCAAGCAACAATGAGACTAGTTTCACTTCTTTATGAGTCGCCCACCCTGTTTAGATAGATGATTATAATTTGTTTAGATAGTGTTGAGCTTGGGTTGGATTACAAACCCACTTGACTTTGCTAAGAAAGTTGGAGGGTCAGGCTAGTCTGGCTGGTCAGGTCTCTTTTTGAATTATGTTATTTGTGTATGGGTATAATAGTAACCTCAGAAAAAGCTTATGTAAAAAATGACAAAGCATGCCATACCAAACTGAACCATATTGTACCGCTTCTTTGAAATGGGCTATTGCGACCAATTTCATTTTTTGTTTCCAGTCAGCAGAAACCATGTGTGGAACTAGCTGAGGTTTGTTGTGAATAATGTTGTAAATTGCCATTGGCTAACATGGTAATTGAAACAAATTAATGATATGTATCTGTGAATGTAATCAATGTGATCCCCAACCTCCACACCCCCACCTCCACATACAGTATGTATAACATCTTTAAACTCAAAATGTCGACTTGCTGTGTAAACACAATAAGAAACAACGCCTCCACTGCCTTTCATTGCCACGTTAAAAAGCCAGGGCATGAATGTAAGCCAGTGATTAGCACCGTGGAGCACGACTTGTGTGCTATGTTCAATTAAAACCACTTTAATCACTTTTGGCAGTCCTTGTGTGCTCCCGGCTGCTGCTGCAAAACAGATCAGCTGTCAGTGTTGGCAGGTGAACCACAAAGCGAGAAAGAGAAGAAGCATTTACTGTACATACATGCAAAAATACCTAATGTTTACAAGCTGCTGCGTCTGCGCAGTTTCTCAAAAGGTGTGATGGAAGCTGTGATCGTCTCTCAGAGGATTTCAGAGATTAAAGACTTTTCCCCAAACATTTGCCCACTTTACACATTGACAAAACGCACAATGAGAGTGATACAATAAAATTCACAAACATTGTAATTCTAGTAAAAAATATTTCTTAGTAAGGATTAGTGTATAATACAGCTGTGATTCAGTTGGCTTGGTTTGTGGTAATGGGTGTGGCTGTGGGGTAACGAGCCGACTGATGGACTGATATGACTCTGTTATTTGTATTTGATAGTAACATGAATCTGAATGTTTCAGTTTGGTTAAGGCTGTTTGTTTTTGTAGACAGTAGAATAGTAGACCGTGGAATTGACCTTTTGTTAACCCCTGCCTCCTTTATTCATTTAGACACACATTCACTGCTGGACTCACAATGGGATTTGACACTGTTAAAGCTGTATGTTACACATAATTCATCAACAAATGGCTTTATTTTAAACAGTGGCAAATCAAAAGGGTCTTTAATTAAAAGTAAGGAAGTCTGTCTTGGCAGAACGTCAAGCAGATTTGTGAGGCCAAAACTACGGGTTAACCCAGAAACTACCTCACTAACCCCCCCGATCCAGCTTTAGGGTACAGGACCCAAGTCAGGACAAATTAGCAAAAGATTTGTGTGTCTGGGACCCCTTCAAAACCGTTAAATTTGTAGATAATTAGGACCAGCTGTGAATCCACAGATGAAAATCAAGAAAAGTGGAAGTGTGGGGTACAATTTGACAATGAATAATTATGTGAAAATACTGACTTAGTATTTTCACATAAATACGTAAAAGGTACGTACAAGTAAAAGTTAAAAGATATTTTTTTTTACAATCCTGTTTTTGGAATTGTTTTCTTAGATTTGAAGATTTTACATCGAAAAGGACCAAAATTTTAATTAAATAACAGACCTATTTCTAGACACCTGATTGGAAGAATGAAAGAATAGGATAAATTTTTGTCACTCATAAGATTTTGACGTGGATGTTTAGTAAATCTGGATTCAGCACTACTGTTCTCCCCTGCCAGCAATCCCACTAGTGGCAAGGACCCACAAGACATGATGGCAGGAAACCCCGCCCTCCCAAAGAGCAACTGCTAATCATGACTGGTCTAAAGCATCCATATTTTTTTTCAAATAAAACTAGATTATGCTTAGACCATTTAATTTTTTTTTTTTTTTGCTTCCAACTTTCTAGCTTGCTAGTTTTGACTGTGACTGTCTCTGTTTTTTGTTAATATATTTATTAAAACTTACTTAGACCAAACTTACACTTTCTGACATTTTTTTCAAAAATATCTCTTGGTGCTTCTTGGAGCTTCTCACAACTGTTCTGACAATCCACTATTCTTACACTGCCTGCTACCAGTATGTGTCAGCTATTGTTTGGCGGATATCAAAGCTAAAACAGCCTTTTACTCCAAAAACATTCAGTGATTCGTTCTATTTGCAAGACATCTTCAAAATGTTTGTGATAAAAGGCTTGTGGGTAAACAGAGCTTTCATTTACCCAAAAGAAAAAGGGAGATACGCTAGGTTGATTAAAATATGACCAATTTGAAATTTGTTCATGGTTTTTGAATATACTGTATGCAGTCCATAAAATATTAGTACAATGATATGTAAAGCAATCCATGCATTTTTATGAATGAATGTGGGGCAGAAAGGAGGAGGAATGATTGGAGACGAATCACAGTATACTGGAATACAGGAGAATATGCCAACATATTTAAGAGGAAGTGGTTATGTAGTTATACCCTCATACAGAAGCCAACAGCACATCAATAGTTTGGGAAAGATGGAACAAGGGAAATGGTGAATCAACACAAATCCAAAAATGATGGGTCAGAACCAAAAAATCAGAACAAGGCACAGAATTTTCTGCAAATGGTTTAACTAATATTACCAGCAGTTAGGGAGGTGTGATGGTGAAGCTCTCTACAGTGATTTCTGGCAACCAACCCCGTTTTAGTGACCCCCAACCCCCCACCCCCACCCTCTTTGTCCTTTTTTTGGATGATTTTTTTCAATTATTTTTACACACAAAACATTCCATCTACATCTGCAGACTAGACTAAACAACGGCTTAAAACCAGGCCTGTCTCTCAATCCCGATGTCTGGGTCGACTATACTCGCTAAAAGTGAACCTGAAGCAGCTCAAATCCCTCCGTCTATACCCCCGTTTGTTTTCCCATTTTTGCCCCCAATAAACAGCAAACATGTCCTGTAGAGGACGCAGCAGTGATTGCTGGTCGATCAGATGTAGTATTCCTTCTTCTCGTCCGAGTTGGAGTGGCCACCTTCTGCGTTGATGATGGCCGTGTCTGCATCCGCTGCGTCGTCCGCTCCTTTGGCTTCGTGTGTGAAGTAGGTACCTGGGGAAAAAAGGGTGGACAATGTCAGGCCTGTATGATACTGAGATAAATCTTTTCATGCCGCAAGAGGGAAGCGTAACAGTGTAACAGCAGGTACAATCCACAAGACCACAACTTTAGTGACCCCCACCCCCCAAGGTGCAAGTTTCTTTTTGAATGTGAGTCTATAGAGCTCCAGAGTGTGACATCAGACAACCCTAATTACAGTCAATGACAGGACAGCAACTTTACATGGATAAAAAAAACATTAAAACGATGTGTACTAAAGCATCAGGACGGTTTCCACACAGTTGCCAGTAGATTTGTGGTAATGTGTTCCACCAACAGCATGTATCCCATTAAAACACAAGTGAATACAGAGTGCTGTATTATGGATATATTAATAGGGAAACATTCCTACAATCTATGAATAATATAAACGTCACACGTGGTATATAGAGCTGCAAAAATATATAAACTACTGAACCTTAAAATAAAAAGCACATGGCTAATTTGCATAAATCAACACAGAATGTTACACACATCCCTGAATGCACAACAGGTTGAACCCTGAAGCAGATGGGCTACAGCAGCAGAAGACCACACCGGGTGCCGCTCCTGTCAGCTAAGAACAGGAAATGGAGGCTACAATTCACACAGGCTCACCAAAATTGAACAATAAACGATTGGAAAAATGTTGCCTGGTCTGAGGAGTCTCAATTTCTGCTGCAATATTCAGATGGTAGGGTCAGAATTTGGCATAAAGAACATAAAAGCATGGATCCATCCTGCCTTGTCTTAACGGTTCAGGGTGGTGGTGGTGTAATGGTGTGGAGGGGTATTTTCTTGGCACACTTTGTTCTCCTTAGTACCAACTGAGTATTGTTTAAATGCCACAGCCCAACTGAGTATTGTTGCTGGCCATGTCCATCTCTTTATGTCCACAGTGTCACAAAGCTCAAATCATCTCAGACTTTTGAACATGACAATGAGTTCACTTTACTCAAATGATCTCCACAGTCACCAGATCTCAATCCAATAGAGCACCTTTGGGATGTAGTGGAACAGGAGTGTCCCATCAAGGATGTACAGCCGAAACAATGTGATGAAATCATGTTGATATGGACCAAAATCTCTCAAGGAATGTTTCCAACACCTTGTTAAATCTATGCCACGAAGCATTAAAGCAGTTCTGAGGCAAAAGGTTGTCCAACATGGTACTAGCAAGGTGTACCTAATAAAGTGGCCGGTGAGTGTAGGTGCACATTTACAGTAGAGTCAGGGACATTGATTTAATGACATTTTATGACATATACAGCCTCTTTAAAGACTCAGCCTATGTATCAGACTTACTTTTTATGTGGATTAAGTAGTAAAGACTCCAGAGCTTGTGCTATATAGTTGTTTTACTTTTTAAAATCAATCACTGTTTTGTATTATTTATTAATTTTTTAATACTTTTTTGAGAAAGTCTAGCTTTCATATTGTAATCCCATGTAAAAACAAGCGCTTGATCTGCTGCCTATTTACATTTAAATTCCAATATAAACCAGACTAAGTAGGGTCAGTTACTTCAACACCAACAATGACTCAACCCAAGTTTTCAGTTTAGCTATGGTAGCCTTGTGGGCCCATCATAGCCTGGTCCCCAACAGCTGTGCTCCAGTCCGAATCCGGACCTCAAGACGCTTTGATCCGGGTCGCAAGACTTTTTCAACAAGTGCATTGTGGAAAATGTGTTTTTGAACCATTCACTCCTCAGCAGTGGCAGATTCAACATGCTTAGTGTAGCTTGATAAATGAGTTACAACTAAAGTCAAAAAGTTCAGCCTCAGGTCCCTTTGCACTGCAGTGGCAAAACATTACAGAGATTTCCTGACATTATGGAAGGAGAGGGAACATTTGTTTTAATCAGAAAAATACAGCTCCTAAGCTCTGTGTAAAAGTTGAATAACACCATTATCCTCCAGTCCGGGCTGCTGTGATAAGGACAGAATGAATCCAGACCTGAACCAGGACTGGACAGTTATCATGTCAGGATTAAAAATGATTTTGCTCAGAGAGAAGTCTAATGAAGTGGTGCATTGTGCATTTGACTGCATTTGAACTACTTGTTTGTCTTGCATATTTGACCTAGCTAGATATTAGCTAGATATAAGCTTACGCCATTTGAGTTTGAACCTAACATATGTTAATTTGGGTAAATAAAAATCTGAAAAGGTGTGAAAGAGTGTTTGGAGATAAGTGACAAATATATATGTCTGCCAGTGTCAGTTTCTGTGGGAATCCTAAATTACAGTTTACAATTACAGTTACAGAACTAATCATAAGTATTTTAATTAAAATGTTACCCCATACTCTGAAAACACAGGAAATAAATTTTGGTATTCTGATTTTAAACATGCTTAAAGATGAACCTGGAGCATTAAACTGTAAACATTTTAGTTATTGGCAAGAACTAACAAACTAAAGAAAAGCTCTGTATTTTTTCCTTGTGCTTGTTGCCCTCAGAGGAATGACAATAGGAAGATATGAATTATGATTGCACCTTTGTTAAACCCAGTTTAATGAGTTTGGGTATGTGATAGAAGATATTTACAAATGAAATTATTTTTTATAACATACTGTATGTTGAGGAGGTGATGTATTATTTACAGTGGAGCTTTTGAGTGGTACTGGTCCAGTAAGTAGCACATCTATGGACATTCTACTGTCAGTGAGCAGATCCCTCACAGTCACAGCAACTGTGAAGCTGCTGGCAAAGGAAAACTAATCAGTTTAAATGTTGGGGCATTAATTTTAGAGAAGTAAACCAGATAAAAACTTCAATCTTATTAGTGCAACTGTGTTTTAAATGTTGTCGAAAATACATTACACATTTTTTTTAGGACAGCGTACAATGTACATTATGCCTACATTTTACATGTTTTTGGTGGTAGGGGATACCTACACAGACACGGGAATTAAATCCAGGACCCTCTTGCTGTGAAGCAGGAGTGCTAACCACGCTGCCACCATGCCACCAGCATGATGTTGTTTATGGTGGTATCCATGCTGGAGCTGCAGTAAAGGCTGCCATAACAGGTGCCATGGTAACAAAACATCGTCTGAATAGAAAATGGCCTGCAGCTTCCACAAACCTAAAGATTAAAATGCCCCCGCAGTCCTCACACCAAATTATGCAAATGGAGCACCACTCTGCTATTTGCACAAACGAACACTGGCAAAGCAGTAATATTCTGATTAGACGTCTCTCCCCTTCCTTTTTTACTCAAGATTGGCACATGAAAATCAGCTTTTTGAAATGATCTGGAGTGTGCCGAAGAGCACAACTCGCACCTTCAAATTAACCTTGTCAAGTTTTGTACAAAAAGGAGCTAGCAATCCACTTCAAACCTAATTTACAAGATTTATTCACATCCTATCATGGCGGCGGCTGATAATGGAGGCAATATTCCACATGAAAAGAGGAAACGCCATGCACAATGTGGGGAAAATAAAAGCACAACTACTGTTTGAGAAGAAACGGTAAAACACTGTTCAAAAGGACCTAACATGAAAAGGTAGTTTGACTTTTTTCTTCTTCAGTCTTAAGTTGCTGTTAACTGTGTGTGGCCTTGATGTTCAAAGGTTATGAAGAACTCAGTGTCAAGAGGTCTATGCTGAAAAGAATTTTAAATCAAACTAATATCATGTTAGTATTTGATAGAAATTTATTGCAAACAAACCGAGAAATGTATAGGATGAATTCATTCACATTTCAAAGCTGTATAATACACACACAGGGGTGGGTTGTGCTCATAAGTTTTGTAATTTTTTGGCCATTTTTTTTTTTTTACATATGATTGATAACACAAAAAACTTTTTTTCACTCATTGTTAGTGGTTGGGTGAAGCCATTTATTATCAAATAATTGTGTTTACTCTTTTTAAATCATAATGACAACAGAAACTACCCAAATGACTCAAACGTTTACATACCCTGGTGATTTTGGCCTGATAACATGCACAAAAGTTGACACAAACAGGTTTGAATGGCTACTAACGGTAACCATCCTCACCTGTAATCAGTGTGTGTGTATAAAAGGTCAGTGAGTTTCTGGGCTCCTGACAGACCCTTGTATCTTGTCCAGTGCTGCACTGACGTTTCTGTATTCTGAGTCATGGGGAAAGCAAAAGAATTGTCAAAGGATCTGCAGGAAAAGGTAATTGAACTGAATAAAACAGGAAAGGGATATAAAAAGATGTCCAAAGAACTGAGAATTGAGAATTGAGAAAAAAAGATGTGTGGCTGTTTAAAGATGCACAATAAGGAGGCACTTGCAAAAAAAATGGGCTGCATGGTCGACTCGCAAGATGAAATCCATTACTACACAAATGCCACAAAGCATCCCACTTACAATTTGCCAAACAGCACAGAGACAAGCCTCAAAACTTCAAATCTCATTCACTCATCACTCCAAAGTCATTTGGAGTGATGAGAACAAAATTGAACTTTTTGGCCACAACCATAAACGTTACATTTGGAGAGGTGTCAACACGGCCTATGATGAAAGGTACACATTCCTACTGTGAAACATGGAGGTGGATCACTGATGTTTTAGGGAAGTTTGAGCTACAAAGGAACAGGAACAGATTAATGCAGACTGTTATTAGAGAATTTGCACTCATCAGCCCGGAAGCTGTGAATGGGACGTACTTGGACGTTCCAACATGACAGCGATCCAAAGCACAAGGCCAAGTCGACCTGTCATTGGCTACAGCGAGGTAGAAGTACAAGGTACAAGTGAAGGTTCTGGACTGGCCATCTCAGTCTCCTGACCTCAATATCATTGAGCCACTCTGAGGAGATCTCAAACATGCAGTTCATGCAAGACAGCCCAAGAATTTACAGGAACTAGAGGCTTTTTGCCAAGAAGAATGTGCAGCTTTATATCTGAGAAAATACAGAACCTCATCCACAGCTACCACAAAAGACTTCAAGCTGTCATTGATGTTAAAGGTGACAATACACGGTATGAGCAACTACTCTTGGTAGATACAAGGATAAACCCCCCTTGATGACTGTCATGATGATATCCTGGTGTGGTGTAATATTTTATATGTTATGTGTTTTAAACTATGTAGACCCAGTTAGTTATTCATTTAAACATATTAATATAAAAGACCCAATGTCTGACACACACACAGGAAGGACCAGATAAAGACGCAGGTGTCTGTTATCAGAGGATACGGAGCCTGAGGAGGATCCCCCCCAAGGCTGTAAAGAATGACATCAGGGAGTTAATGAGGAGATCTACCGGGCCTTGCAGAATGATATCAGAAAGAGTTATTACTGTGCTGTCATATCAAAACTGTATAAAAGCTTATGTCTACTGTTCAAACATCAGTAGAGCTGGGGAAGGCTGCTCAGGTCGTTTATTGTGTTGGTTGTGAAACAATAAAGACTCTATGGAATTGAGCTGGTGTTGCGTTCATAACTTATTCCATACAATAGTGCCAAAGACTGTGAGGTCAGTTTTGACACTACACTGGGAATTTTTAAATGAGGTTGTGACCCCGTGCATCACTACTAGTCACACATGTACTCTGGAAAATGCCAGGAGAATGGCCTCCACATTGACCAAAAATATGGAGAATGTCCGCAAGATTTGTGTTTATACATGTCAGGAGATAGTCCAGTGGTTTAGTTGTCCAGTTGGGCATGGGGAGAGTGGGGTATGGCACTTACTTTGTGTGACCCTTTTATAACGCGTAGTTAGCTAAGTGACAAATGAGCCAACTCCTTCACAGTGACAATGGTTAGAGTGCTAATATATATAAAATACTATATTGAAACATGTAAGCTTCAAAATCAGGCTCCAAAAGTAGAAATATAAGGAGAAACCCAATGGCGACTTTACAAGTGTAAAAATCATGTTTACAGCCTGGTACAAAAGATATCTCCGGTCTCTAGAGCTAAGTTTTTACTACATGACAACTCTATACATTTTCTATACACTCCTACTGCATAATCACTACACGTCCGTTTATGCTATCTGAAAACTATGATAAACTACAGTACTGAGGGCCAATATTGAGCACACAACATTCATATTTATTTACAATCTTTGGTCCATACATGCAGATCTGGAGAACAGTGTCTGTGTGAATAGTTAGACTAGAGGACCAAGGTGGGCCATGGAACAAACCAATGTTACACCTTGGTATTGGGAAAGTGGGAACTTAAGTGGAAAATGTATTTTATGTTTTATGTTGAACTAAATTACATAATCATCAACATCAATTTAAAATTCATCAAGCAGTGGCTATTTCACAATCAAATGTAGTCAAAACCCTAATTAATAGTTGTCAGGCTTCCTGCCTCTTGCTAATTTTAACATTTTACTAACTTGTCTTGTGTTGTGTGTAGATGAAATTTAACCCCTGTCATTCGCATGATGGACTGATGTAGATTAATATGCACTGTACCATATTAAATAAGATGGACATAAATAATTGTCAGTTTTCAGACAATAACATTTTAGCCACACATAAATTAGAGGATTTTTAAAAGCACCCAAAAATGGCTCACCTGGGGTTTGATCTGACATTACAGTGGTCGACATGCTGTGACAGAAATCACCTGCAATGACGTTTGAGCATACTTAGCCATTGGTAAGGTTATGACCTATTCCACTGCAGAGGAGGAACACAAGACAGTTCAAGTAGGTTTGTGCATGTGGGCACATTTGCACACTTTAGTCCTATTAGTGCTATTTTTATGGATTTTGGAAGGATCTTGGTAACAACGTAGCGTAAGCTTGTGTGAAACAGCTGTGACAAATAGGCGCTACCTAGTCAGAACAAAATTGAGTGGTAGAGGCTCACAAATAAAACCTGGCAGGAGGTATTTCATTTATATACATGCAAAAGGCTTTTGCGTTTGGCCCGTGGCCCACTAATGTTTCTGTTTTGGCCTCCCTAGGAAAAAAAAATTGTGCACCCCTGCTCTACACAAACTTTCCCCAGCCGTGTGTTACCTTTGTGTCTTGCAAAGTAGCGGCCCAGGACAATGAGTAGACACAGCATGGCGAATACAACCACGGCCACCACTCCTCCGATCACTGCATGGTCCACCGTTCTCGGAGCGCCTTCTCCGGCTCGCGAGTCTGCAGGAACAAAAGGATACAGTTAAACGTCTACATGAACACTAAAGTGAGGTGCTGACTGTCAGTACATCCATTTGGAAAAAGTTAAACCAGAAAAGCTAGGTACTAAGAATCAGAGTCAGTAATTACTTCCCAAAACTATAAGAGAGCTCAGAATGAATCATCCAGGTGCAATGTACAGGTTAATCAACTCAGAGGATTTAATTGCATGGCGCAGAGGCGAAGAAGTGGTTGCCTTCACAAGTGCAATTAAAACTATACACCTCTGAGTTGATTAGCACACGCTGTTTTTTTTTTTTTTCTGTGGTGTTAAAATGTGTAATGTAACTTCATCACTTTAACAGTTGGAGGAGTGAGCAAATGGGGAATAAACATGAGTCATTTATGGCCGAAGCAGCTCCTAATCAGAAAAGAAAGTTACCCAGACTGTTTTAGAAATTTGTGCAACAACTAGGATGACATAAGTTATAAAGTGTAACTATCACTTTAACACAAATAATAAACATGAGTCATTTATGGTCAAGAAGCTCCTAATCAGAAAAGAAAGTTACCCAGACTGTTTTAGAAATTTGTGCAACAACTAGGATGACATAAGTTATAAAATAATAAAAATAGTAATTGGCTAAATGTAAAGATTTCAATAAAATCCCAGGATAAAACAAGAATTCAATCTGAAAACAGTCCCTATATAGGAATTTAACCATTTAATATTGGTGTCCGTATGTCTAGTAGATTTAAAAGCAGCACACTTAAAGTCAGTCAGTACATTTGCACATTTGCAGCTGGATTTATTTATTTACATGACACAAGTACATGATATTATACTATATACATTTTGTATAGACTATATGTTATTTATTAGCCAATATACTGTATATTCTATGATAGATTTTATACATCTAATATTAGTGTAGATCTTATTATACATCTATGTGTCTAATCATTAATCAATGATAAGCCTACCCTTTAATTTCTTTATGAACAAGGGCTAGGAAAATGGGAAGGGGTAAGTGGAAGAAATAGTATGGTTGTCACACCTTGAATTCCTCCAATCAGAAGCAACTTAGAGTGATGACACTCACTGTGCTAATGCTCAGTTAGTGACTAAAGGTTGTTTTTAAAGGGAAAAAAAAAAAAAAACTTTTCTTTCTGATGTATTGTTTTAGAATGCTCGTATAAGATCAAATGTCTATGAATTCAAACAAGTATCATTTTTTTTATTATATACACAGTTTTGTAAGCTGACAATAGAAATGGCTACAAGTATTCAAGTATAACAAGTGTCAAACTAGAGGTCAAGCTAGCTCAAATAAGATGAAAAAATGGTTGGTGATACGGTTGTAACACCCTGTTACAATTGTCCTATTATCACCAAGTTTCATGTTTCTCTTTAATGTGCAAATTAAAAGTAAAATGTGCACTGTGCATTGCAAATTAAATGTAAAATGTAATTTTCTTGCATTATAATTTGACGGTTTCACCTTTTTTTTTATGCATTATGAAAAAAAAAAAGTTATCATTACTTAAAACCATGAAATGAATTGTCATGTCCAACCCTCGTGTTCCAGATTGTCTTCCTGCCCTTGTGTCTTTCCCTCCTCTGTGATTACCTGCTCCGCCCCTAATGTGTTCCACCTGTGCCTCGTTGTGTTCCCTTTATAGTCTGTGTGTTTTCCCTGTCCTGTGCCAGATTGTCTTTACCTTCGTGTGAGCTATCCAGCGATTCCTTGTGTTTCTTGTAACAGCCTTCTAGTGTTTCTGACCTTAGCCTTGTTTCGACCTCGTCTTTTGATTGTGATTCTGTACCTTTGCCTTGGAAATAAACCCTGAGAAACATCTGCCTATTGAGGGGTCTGCATCGTGAGTCCATTCGCCGGTTCTTGACATGAATAGTCAGAATAACATGACTAATAATATTTTTGAGTTTGAGAAAATGATTGATTCATTATGTATATTTTAGACATGTTACGACTATCTCTGTACACTGGGATGGTTGTAAGAGTGGAGAGACTGTATTAAAATCTATTTTGCAACTTGTACATATTTCATAAAACCACTTAAATACATTGTTTCAACAGTTAATAGATTGAAGTTTATAATATAATAAATTGGTTAAAATGGTCTTTAATGTATTGCTAAAAATTACAAAAAGTGATAAATTGTCCCTGGTCTCCCCTTCCAATACTCGACTTGTACAGAATGTCACATAACAGCAGAATTATACACGGATGTGTGTTTGACTAGAAATGTTCTAAAGGATTTTTGTTTTCATTTTTATTAAAATAAGCCTGTTTCTTTATAAATCTCCAAAGGTGCAATATACCAACTTATCCCAACCACACTGTCTGGTTTGTGTGTGCCCTTTGATTCCACTGATAAGATGGTTTCTGGAGGAGAGGGGGTCTAGATATGCCTCCAAATGTCAGTGTTGTTACATATCTCGGCATGGAAACTGGCAAAGTCTGGGTGTGGGAAATTATAAAAAGCAAACAAAGACTAACTTTTCTAAACTTCTTATTGCCTCGGCCCACTCCAATTTCCAACTCATATGTCTTGCATACAAATTTATGATTTGATAGATGTGCTTACTTTTCCTGAAAACTATAAGAGCATCTTTTCAACAGGATTTACTTTAAACATTAAACTGTTACTTCAACTATATATGTATTTTATTTTACGTCATTTAATTTGAAATATAAAAAAAAATATCTGTCCTGTCTTTTTGTCTCTCTTCTGTTCCCTCACCCCAGCTGGTTCTGACAGACGGTCAATCTCTTTGGGTCTGCAGACGTTTTCTATCTGTGTAAAGGGAGTTTTTGCCTCTCCACTCTTGCCTTGTGGCAGGAGTGCCTTGTGACTTTTTGTTGTAATTTGTGCTATAAAAGTAAAGTTGTCTTGTCCCATACTCTGCTCAGCCTCATTTCCATTGGGGTGGTGCGGTATCTGTTGGGGCTGTAAAGGTCAGTTGCCATCGTCGAGACTCCTAAATGACCTGTCCAGTCAGACTCATTCATTTTGATGAATGAAGTAAGTTTGGAACCTCTCCCTTTCAACTGACTTCCAACAAGATCAATCTGACCTGAACATTCATAACGTGTAATGTTTATCTAAAAGTGGTTGGTCTTCATGCAATGCTTTGTTTCTCTTCAAATTGCATCAGTCCAGAGGTAGTTTATTTTGTTGGTGCTACCCCTTGAATTTTGAGGTATGTTACTGTGTCTATTTGTTCCATTTCCAAGGAAATCAACTGAAATCAAGAAGAACCAGGATGGCCAGGCTCATTTTGGTGTCCTATCGGTGGTGTATGGTGGTCGAGAAAGCTCAAACATGCAAATACAAATTAGTACATGCAACACTTTCACAGCACACACAATTCACAAATGCAACATCGCACAGTGAATTCATGAAACTTCTGCATCAGCTTCACAACATGCATTCTGCAAATCAAGACTTGCATGCAAATGGCCAACAATTCCACAAAACATAAGCTGTATTTCAATATGACAACAAAGCCCCTAAAATATTGAAAAATGCTGCATTCAGTTGACAACACATGCTTGAGAAACATACAAAACATTGCACTGACAAGCCCCGCTGAATTCAGAAGAAGCTAGCGCTACATTGACAAGAAGTCAATTGACTGCAAATAAAATCTAGACCAAGAGTATGGCTGTACATGACAAGTCAAATAAAAATTGTATTGTTTTCTCTGGACATTTAAATCGGCTGTGGTTAAAGCAAGTTTATAAACAATGTGCCTGAGACAGGAGGAAGATATTAAGTAAAAATGAGTTTGAGACAGTCTTCTATAGTTTAGCCATTCTTTTGATTCTTGTTCAGTCCTATAGTAATAAATAAATCACATCTTTGTCTGTAGAAAAAATAAATACATAATATTTCAATATGGATATATTCATGTCTTTGAAAAATGTGGAATTACATTAGTACTGTAATTGTAAGTGTTACAGTGTAAGTGCTTTAATGTACTAATCTTTTAAACCAAGTCAGAATAGTATTTATATTTTTACAAAAAAAATTAAAAATCTCCTACACAATTAAACTTTTCTAAATCTTTTCTAAAAGTGACCATTATTGTCCTTTTTAAAGCATTTGAACGCCAGTGATGAGTGTAGAAAACCCTCAGAGCTGGACTCAGGCCTCGGAGCCGTCGGTGCTAATGCTATGTGAAAGGTATTGATCAGGCGTAGAGATCCATGAAGACCCTGACTTAATATCTGCTCGTGGACGTGACTACTGCAGAATGGCACAAAGAAAGAGCAAATGTTTTCATCAATAACTCAAAGTGTGCTGTGGAAAAAGCTTTGGGGAGGAGATGCTGGATTAAGAGAAACGCTGGAGATATGAGGCCAGGCATTTTTTCATTTTTTTCTAACACAAGATTGCAAACATAAATGGTGTTTTAACACAAGAATTACGACCATACTTCCCCAGGTACATAGTTACGCTGACTTATATAAGCAGATGCACGTAGTTGATGATTAGATTTTGCAGTTGCAGTTGTACACAGACAGAGAATCTGACACCAGAAAGTGGCAGCGAGTACAGCTTTTGGCATATACAGTACAGTTACACATCAGTGTACCTTTTGTAGTGGTTATACGGAAATCCCGCTGCTTTGTTAGTGGGCATAGGGCGTATACCTGTGTATCACGTAGACTACACTACTGCTCTTATTAACTGTAAACATTGTGTATTAAAGGTGCTTTATTAATGTATTATTAAAGCACCTTTAATTAATGTATTAAACTATAAGACTTTCTTTAAAACCTTTACCTGTGAATGTGTTCTCTTGTTGATATATTTAGTTGAATAAATGCATCAACACAACTGTGATCTTAGTGATTAGATGCATCAAACCTATGCGTATGCATGGTCATGTGAGAGAAGTTAAATTGAAATGAAACGTTTGAAGGGGGCTTTAGTACCTCCACAAGGTGTATGTTAAATGTGTGGTTTTCAAAATGTCTGCCAACACTTCTAAGTTGCCATTACACAGCATCCGCTTTTGGATAATAATGATTGTTAACACTTATTGTGACGAAAACGTGCCCATGCTGTTGAAGTGTACGTTAGTAGTCAGCGCACGTGAAGTGGCCCTCAGCCCACAGTGTCCATTAGCTGCTGCAGGAAGTCACTAAAACCTAAAGTGTACACTCAGGGGATTTTCGCTGAGTGCGCTTCAGCAGACACAAAGAGAGCCCTGCGGGTTATTAACCGAAACAGAGCGAACCATCATGGAACCATCAACCCACCCCTCAACCTCACCCCTGTGCAGCCGTTCAAAGGACCAAACCCAACAAAACACGAGCCGTTAGATCTAATAGGTTATTTTGACTTGAGAGTTTCTTTTTAGAGGTGGGCAGATTCAATTAAAGCAGGCAGGAATCCTTCTGACAGCCAATTCACTGGTGTCAGGCTGCGTTTTAACACACTTTCCTATTACGATGTAAATGTGCGCCGGTCAGGGCTGGGAAGGTCTGCACTCAACCGATCCTGAATGTCTCTGAGTATTTCCATAGCATTATTGTGAAGCACAGAGCGGAAATGTGTAAAATGTTACTAACAAAAAGCTTCTTTTGCTAAAAACACGGACCAGTCTTTTTGACAGTACTGCATCCAAAAATGTAATTTTTTTTTCAATGGCTGCACTCACAGTAGGTCATCTGTAACAAACCTAAGTGCTGCCATACAATGACAAGTGCAGTTAATCTGGCAGTTATTGTGTGTTTTATCTGGTGATAAAAGCTGACGCATTTATTTCGAAAGGTCAGTCAGTATGTCACGGTTGGCTGCAGGTAACCACTGAAAAGGCCTTATTTGAAGCAGACTTTTTTTTTAAATGCAGGTGGGTTGGCATTAACTAGAATAAACAAGCACATTCTTGTTTATGGCAACATAAAACATAAACATAAACATAAAGAGGCTGGAGATTCCATGTCACACGTTCTGTTTTGATGCATTGTAGACAGGAAATGCACTAGTTTAAATTCACAAAGCAAGAGCAGTAAGATGTGAACATGAGCTAAAGTGAAAACAGTAGTTAGTAGTTTAGGGTGCATTCACACCAGCCCTGTTTGGGCCGCTTTAATCAAACTCTCAAAGTTTGTTTCTATCGGAATGTCCGGTTTGTTTGGGGAGGTGCACATCAAACTTAGGGTTTCCTTTATTGGTCCAAAAAAGTGAACCCTGGTCTGACTAAAAACACAGGTCTCGGATCACCTCCAAGTAAACTCTGGTGTGGTTCAAATGAGGTGAGAATGCAAAGCGGACCAAACAGGCGCTACGTACTGGGGGGTAAACACAACCCAAAACAAACACACGTGTGGCGCGAGAGTCCAGACAAATAGCATGTTTTGGGACATGAATTGGTAAGGGTGTAAAAGCGCTGATAGAAATTTATTCAGACAAAAATGTATCACAGTTGCAATAAACGGTGTTTTCAAACTAATTAGTGGGGAAATTGAGACTTTGGGATTGTAAAGAAGAGCTGTAAAGGGCTTATATTGTGATTAACTCATTTTAGCAGTAAATAATAAGTATAATCACAGCCATTTTATTTCATCGTCAGCGTATAGAGAAATGATTTGTTTTTTCCGATAGTTGTGTCTGTAAAGGTTCTCAGTCATTCAGTTCATCTTGAAGAGGTAAAGTAATAGCATCTGGACTCAGTTTTCAAGGTGAAGACGTTTTGTCTCTAATTCCAGGAGACTTTATCAATTCTAAGATAAACTGGTAAGAGAGCTGAGCTTTTATTTCTATAGTGAGGGGTTTGACCTGAAACTAAGTCTGATAGGACCAGGATGTTCAGGTCTCAGTCGTTTACCTTGAAAGGGCAGTGTGACTCCTAATGTGAGAGTCGGTAGGCTGTCTTCATTATGAAGTACAGCCCAGTTTTAAAAGGTAAATATTCTTAGACCCATGCTGGTGGACAAAGGGATTGGCAAGGAAATTATTATGGGAATATATACTGTATAGTGCAATGGGCTCAAGTTCTTTAGATAAAGTATTTTAAATCATAATCTAAAATGACTACATGAGGTGACACCTGGAGAATCATGTCTGGACCTTTTTCTAAAAACTGGGCGGTTTTATTGAGGAGCAGTTGTGGGTGAAGGGAAAGAAGATGTGTAATTACTGCAACCTAAAACCCCATGTAATATGAAGTTAGCAAATAAAGAAATTGAACACTTTACAGTGATGACAATGCGTGCATTATGTGCATTATATCCCTCATGTGGAAAATAATGTACAATCAATCTGAGAAGAGTTTTTACATTTTAGTATAAAATGTCAACCAATATTAGAGCTCCCCTGGAATGTCTGTTGATGTTTTACATGTACTTGGTGCCCACCCCTACTAGGTCACTGGAAGAAAACCTCCATAAAATATATTTCATTCATTCATTCATTCATTCAAATAAATGAATGAATGAATGAAGTAAAAAAAAAAAAAGGTGGTATCTGTCAAACCAAAATTGAGTGGCTGTGACCGATTAGGACCACTAAAATGGTATTTATCTGTTTTTGCAAATTAACTTTTAAATCTTTTACTCCAATATGTTCTAAAGTCTACCTCCCACCACACAACAGGCTATACTTCTGTTTACCAGCTCCAAAGTTCACCAGAAATACTAGTCTTTTGCTCAAAGCACATCTCTCCGCTCTCCACACAAAGTCCATCAAAATGAGAGCTCGTCAAAAACAAGCAAGGTAGATCATTATCGAAGAAGAGAATCAGCCTCAGGGCAAAGCTGGAAAAAAAACATTTTAACAAGATAAAATCTATAAGAATCCTCCTCAAGGAAACATAATGGCTCTCCAGTGGCCGCTAATGCAAATCATATATTGTGGGAAGCTCTACAAAAAGTTCATACAGCATACATATTTTTCTATATATATTTTTTTATTTGTGCAATTATTATTTATGTGCTTATGTTTTATGTTTAACTCCTGAGCTAACAATGACCACACAGAATAGTAGTTTAAATGCCATTTGTGATTGAAGAGCATTACTCTATGGTGTCTACAGACACCTTGGCTGGTTAGGTTAGAGTTGTAGTCTTGGATTTTCTAAGCTTTTTGAGTGTCATTAAATGCCCATTTTAAATAAATAAACAAAATGTACGTCAGACTAAATTGTATATCTGTTCCACAAGAGTCCATTCTTGCACCATTTCACTTTTTACACTATTGACTTTAAATCTAACCTAAATCCCAAAGGCCCAAAGCTGCTGGGATAGGCTCCAGTTACCCGCTTCCCCTAACGGGACCATGTGGAAGAAAATGAATGAACGAATGACTCTAAATCCTTTCTCTTATTGTTTTTTAACTATTGATGGACAAGAGGAGGAATAGAAGAGCCCATATGGTCCTTGGCATAAAGTCATCTTTTTTTCAAACAGAGAGCATTAGTGGGGCAGAAATAAAGAAAGCGTCTAAATCGGAACAAGCTGGACTGGTCCATAAATACCAATATACTAACCACAGCCAGCAACATTTCCAAAGAAGACACATTTCCTACTACAGTACTCCAAATTTATTATGGAGTTTTTTTTTTTTTTCATTTTCATTTTATTTTATGACTGAGTTTTTGCAGTAGTCTATTGGGAGTTGTCTGAAAAAAGAGAGAAGAATTGCTTTGAGTGAGTAACCTGTGGTAAAACATTGTATTGAAGAATCTGAGTAGTGTTGGAAGAGATGGAACAACGCATATGTAGCATGATAGATTTATATTAAACAAATAATTTGCTAAAGCCAGAGCATAGAGCTGTTACAGAGCTGTCAACACAATAGCTTATTGCGACTAAAGAAGACTTTTAACAGTACCAAAACAGGCAAAATTAGGAATTTTGTCTTTTCAGGATTTGCACTTGTTTAAAAAAGACAACGTATATGGAGCTATATTAAGCTTATAATGTTTGTAACAGAAAAACAAAAATGTGAGTTTGCGTTTTAATGTTGAACTATTTTCTTGTTCAAAATAATTTTTGGGGTTTCAGATTTATTTTTTTCACTTTCAGATTTTTTTTCCACTTTCGGATCACTTTTTTTTAGTTTCAGATCATCTTTTTGTAGGTTCAAATTTTTTTATCCTGTTCTGGTGTGTGGGGCGTGGCCACAGGCGAGAGGTGAGGTGTACGGACGCATAAGTGACAAAATGTCTGCATTCTTTAACATTTGCTTTTTCACAAATCTATTTTATTAGTTTTCTATCTCAGATGAAGCACCAGATGGAATTACAAGTTTGGTCCCAACCCCTGTCTCCACATCTACAGTGTCTGTTTAAAAGCCCAGAGAGCAGTGTGTGACAGCTGTAGAACACTTAGCGTCAGTGGCGTCCAGCACTCAGTGTCAGTGTTTCCATCAGAATCAATTTGTGTGTTATATCACTGAATATTATGATGAGCCATTACTGTCACAGTAAAGTGTGCTACATGAGTGTCATTATCTCACACAGGAGTCACACGTCTAATGGCACACATGTCTGCAGCACTCACTGTCAAAGCTATTTCAGTGGTAGCTTTTACTGTAATATTTCACAGGCAACAGATCCTACACAATATTAACAAAATCAAGATTCCCCTAGAAGAAACCTTTTTTTATTTTCTTTGACATATGTCCTATCTGGTGACATCAAAAACATTGGCCCTTATTAATCAAATGTGCATCCCACCAGAAAACCGCGCCACACCAATTTAAACAGAAGTTTTGGCATTTACCTGAATGTGATAAAGTAAAGTATGCAGAGATTTCACAGTAGCTCTGGTGCAGGCAAACATTTATTTATCTATGCTACTCTAATTTGTTGTTCTTTGGTGTCAATCAATTTATTACACTTGTTTAATATGTACCCTCCATGTTTATTATCAATATCCACATGTAATTCAGACATTAAATAATGTGTGTATGCTTGAGTTCCAGTTCATTACTTCTAAAACCTTCTTCTGGCTGTCCAAAGAGCTGAGATGAGTCAGGGTAAAAGATAGACTGTAGTCTCCTTGGATGTCATAGTTTATTAGGAGAAGTTTATTTGTCATCAATACAGATCTGGAGACAGTTGAACTCTCAACCTCTCAATATTGCTGATACTGAAACCTTAATTCACGCATTAATCACTTCACGTATGGACTATTGCAATGCCTTATTTCTTGGTCTTCCAAAAAAACTCATCGCTAGATTACAGTATGTTCAAAACTCAGCAGCAAGAGTTCTCACCTCCACTAGGCGCTCTGCTCACATTACTCCTCTGCTTCATAACCTGCACTGGCTACCTGTAGCATCACGTATACACTTTAAAGTATTGCTTCTAACATTCAAAGCATTAAATGGTCTTGCTCCCCAATATCTGTCTGACCTACTCTCCCCCTACCGCCCTGTCCGGTCCCTTAGATCAGCCGAACTCGGTCTGTTATCCACCCCACGTTTCCGTCTGTCTACTGTTGGTGGAAGGTCCTTTAGTTTAAATGCTCCTAAACTATGGAACACGTTGCCTCTTACTCTACGAAACATCTCATCTGTGGATGCATTCAAGTCTCAGTTAAAAACATATCTATTTAACAAACATTTTGGGTAATTACAACTATATGTTTCATGTGATGTGTATATATAGATGTATATGTAAATGTTTGTCTGTACTGTATTTGCGAAATGTAAAGCGACCTTGAGCTATGGAAAGGCGCTATATAAATAAAACTTCTTCTTCTTCTTCTCAACACAATCTAATTGTATTGACCATTCAAGTGTTGCTTTGCTAAATAGACAAAAAAAAAAGCCTTGTCTGTGATGTCATCCAGGACATCTTGACAATATGGTTTAAGTAAAAGCATCTGGACTTTCAAGGTGAAGACGTTTCGTCTCTATTCCAAGAGACTTTATCAATTCTGAGATCAACTGGTAAAAGAGCTGAGCTTATATCTCTAGAGGGAGGAAAGCCTTGTGTTGTGTCTGTATGAACACAACTACATATAAAAGAAAGTGCTTTATGCAATAGAGGTCAGGCTTGGAGAAGAGTTTTCCTGAAGGAAGACGTCTTTGAGATGAGAACTGTGAAGAGCATTGTACTATTAAAAGTTTTGGTGAAAGAACTTCAGCTACAGCCTTGATGTCTGAAGGGAGGCTGCCACAGAGTCTACTAGCCTGGTCTGACCGTCCTAACGAGGGGGAAAAATATTTGCATGACTTAATATTTATGCCATAAGTTAGGGTAAGGTAGAGTGGGCTTGGGTGGGTGGTTTGTGGTGCAAACGTTTATCACCTTACCTTTTTGATTAAAAGCCAAAAGCCATAAAGGTTAATCCTTATGGAACACCAGCAGCATTACAAAGACATGGAAGGGCCATCTATGGGAGATTATTTCATGATGGAAAAGGACACATTGTAGTGTGTCTCATTTTCGTAGCAGGTGTTGACAGTGGCTTGACTGGAGACAGAGCAGATCTCCTAATTGGATCTTGTAATCTGCTAATGAAGCATTAATGAAGGAAGTGGTGAGCCTGTGGATGCTGCCTGCAGATACAGGGTTAATCAGAACAGCACCGTGAGGAGAGTGGGCTGTCAGAAAATCTCCTTCTACAGCCCAAATTTGTCTGGTTTTAGGACTGAACGTAATTAAAGTCCAACATATTCATTCAGTCTATTTATAGATGGCTTATGGATCTTTTTGCCTCAAGGGAGCAACAAGGATTACATACAAAGTAACATTGCACAGTATTAAACATTACAAAGGAAATATCTCTAAATCAGATTTTAAAAAGCTGTTGCAGGTTGTTTAAATTAAACTAGATATCTTATTAAGAAATGAGTTTATATGAGTTTAAAAGAAAAAAAGAAAAGGAGAAGGTGTGAAAGGGGATGACCCCAAAATGTTGATGTGGATGAAAGACAGCGACAGACAGACAGACAGACCCACCCCAAGGGGAAAATTTAATTGCCCTACACATCACATGTAAAAACCAACAACATAAAAATAACATTAAAGACTCTGCTACAGACTCATGTAACCGACGTGCTCCAAAACACAAGGTTATAAATACAACAGATCAGAAAAAAGCAATAATTTTACACAATGTGCTCAGTTTAGTTCCTTTTTAAACAATCACTGTTCGTCCTCCAGTTCAGCTTACTGTCTATGTGCACTCCTAGATACTTGTACGTGTCAACAATTTCAACAGTCTGACCCTTGATTACTGCTGGGGAAAGAGTTTTTCTTAGTCATTCTAAAATCAGTAATTAGCGCCTGTGTTTTGCTAACATTTAGGTGCAAGAAATTTGTATCGCACCAGCTAACAAAAGAATAATTTTTTTCCCTATAGGATTATTGTCCTTTGTGATTAGGCCCAACAGGGCAGTGACAATGACTGTATGCTGTGTCACTTGGTTGTTTGGGCGTGTCAGATGTTGTCAGTCACTGGGTTAAAACATTCAGTTAAGTAGCAAGCACATACAGCTTGATGGCCATGCAAATTCACATGAAGGCTTTAGCTTCTTTGCATTCTCTCTCCATCCATCTGCTATCAATAAACCACATAAGAGCAGAACTCATCAACTTACAGATACATTAGACAAGTTTTCTTTGTCACCTTTTTTATGTTCCTAACTCTCTCGCTCAAATAAATCAATAGAATACACCACTGCTTTTGTTTCTGCAGTGGTCTTTTCTGGTAACGTCATTAGTGTGTGACCCTTTACAAAATGTTAATAACTCCTTGAATGATGAATGCCAATTTCTTTGATACCATCACTATTGTACTTTGGCTTGTATGTATGTGTTTGTGTTTGGTTTTCAACTTTCCCTATTGAAACTCAGCAGGTGTTTTGTGTGTCTTTGGAGAGCAGCTTATTTTTGTCTTTGAAATATTGCGCTTCATCCTTCATCGGCGTGATCTATTGCACCTGTGTTTCCAAAAACAGTAACTAAAAGACAACCCAAGAGGAAATCATCTTGGGTAACTTGCTGCTAGCTTTTCTGATGAGGGCATTTGTCATGTATCTAATCACAGCCGGTCTTCATCAAAAATGTAATCTAATTATGGCCCATAACTGTTCTCGGGATATTAAGCTGTATCCAGGCCACGGCAAGCTCGATAAACACCTTCTAATAATGGCCTTTATTGGTCTCAGGAGTGACTTATCCGGAGACGTTGAGGACGCTCTATGGCTCCCAAGGCCGAATGAGTTTGCAGCTCATTTGCGAGATGCACATCAGTCCTGTTAATGGGAACACGCTTAGGAAATAAACCCAGCGGAGCTTTGCAGCATCCGCCTATCTAACCTTTTTCTGTCCTGCCCGATTATCAACGGCCACCTGTCCCGTTCCGCTGTCTCCGATCTGGTTCCAGACTTCAACAACTGCCCAGACAGAATCCTTCAGAACAGAAATCTTGCTTCTATTTGGACTGTTAGTTGTGAATTTGTTGTGTCCTTTTGTGTCCTTCAGCTGTTAGTTGCTAATTGTGTCCTGATTGGTTCTAAGTATGTTTGGCAATGAGTTTCTAATTTCATCTAACAATTGGCATGAGGAGTTAGAGCATAGTTGTGGGTCAAATTATGCAAACTATGAGGTCCTTCAGGCACAGAGAGATACAGAATCAAATTACATTTATACATTACATTAGTCATTTAGCTGACACTTTTATTCAAAGCGACTTACATTGAGCTTCTAACTACCAGTGTAACAGCTAGAATACCACTGGAAGCAAGGTGGGTTAAGTATCTTGCCCAAGGACACAACAACAGTATGAACTGTGGGGAGTGCGGGACATCCTCGAACCGCCTACCTTCCAGTTGAAGGAGTTTTCGCTTGTGGATCTATTAGGGGTCCTATGGTTATTCAAAGATTTATATTTGATTTACAAGGTTACAACTCCATTTGAATATTAGTCTTTTTTAGCAGATATTAAGCATTTAGCATGACATGGACCAGAACTATGTTGCCTCCTAAAGCCCACTTGGGATTATGTTGTTGTGAAGCATTATTTATTTTATTAGAAGCAGTGTATGTCTGTACAACAAAGAGCCCAACAGAACAAGATGGAGAACACTAGTCTAGTGTCTAAATGGCTTATTTTAACAGTGAATATCAGTGTTTGCCCTAACTCCAACTCTTAACTGTTGCTTTTATGGACGGGGTCAGTGCATGGGACAACCTTTTTAGCAAGCTTAAATCTGGAGCTTTGTGTGCTGTGCCTACCTTTTAACCGTGCCATATCACAGGAAGTGTGGCATGCTTGGACATGATTAAAAGCACTCATTAATACAAAACCAAATTCAAAATAACTTTTTAAATTTTTTTTTTAATTAATCCTCCAGGGGAAATTCAGTTGGTTAGGTCTTTCGAAATGAGTTGATTCAGACTTCATCTGCCACAGACCATCCATCCATCCATCTTCTACCGCTTATCCGGGGCCGGGTCGCGGGTGTAGCAGTTTAAGCAGAGATGCCCAGACTTCCCTCTCCCACTTTACAGCTCAGCTCCTTCTTCACCACGACAGACCGGTACCTCGACCGCATCACTGCAGAAGCTGCACCGATCCTTCTGTCAATCTCACGTTCCCTCTTTCCCTCACTCATGATCAAGACCCCAAGATACTTATACTCCTCCACTTGAGGCAGGATCTCTCCACCAACCTGAAGGGGACAAGCCACCCTTTTCTGACTGAGAAACCATGGTCTCAGACTTGGAGGTGCTGATCCTCATCCCAGCCGCTTCACACTCGGCTGCAAACCGTCCCAGTGCACACTGAAGGTCCCGGCTTGATGGAGCCAAAAGGACAACATCTTCATCATCTTGCAAAAAGCAGGGACGAGATCCTGTGGTCCCGGTCTGCCACAGACCGATTGATCAATTGGCAGACAATGCTTTAAGGTGTGAAATGTGCTTGGGCAAAGTACAGATGTGTGAGTGCACCCTCAGAGATACTCACTGACAGACAACCATACGTGGACAATTTACAGTCACCAATAAACCTAAACTTGCACATTTTTTCACAATGAATAATTAAAGACATGTAGACTCCTCAAAGAAAAATCAGCTGCCGGCCTGGGGATCAAGTCAGGAGAGCTGACCATTCTTTCACCTTGCACTGCTTTGTTATCATATATAAACTAAAGCTACTACCAAGATAGCACAAATGTTTTTTTTTTATTTTAGCCTGAAATTGAATAAACTTTTGAGAACCTTCTCTAATACTGCCATACATTACTCACTGCAGTGTGAGCTTCTGTTCTCCTTCCGCTATATCCAGCACTCTTTGATCATATATCACAATGCTTGTGACAGATAGTACAGATTACGTAAAATACAAGAATACCGTAAATAAACTGTATTTACTGAGGTTCACAGTGAAAAATTAAGGATTTGGTAAAAAACCCTCAGTCTCGTGCCGCATCTCTTCCACGGCTGGTGCGTTGATTAGACCGGCCACAGACGGAGTGTATCCCGGTGTTAGACGACAGAAGAGTATCAGAGAAATGACATGTGGGGCTTTGTGTAGATTTGTGTACACAACAGACACAGCCCTGGGTGAAGGAGCTGTGCCAAGGAAATGACAGGCTAATCCCACACAAGACAGCCCCAGACAAAGGCAGCATTTCCATACAACAATAGGGAGAGAGCGAGCACAGGCACCGGGCAAGGTCACACTCAGAGAGGAGCTGTTTACACACACCTTTAGCTCCCTGAGCCCAGTCTGCGCCCGGGTTTAGCTCTTCATCTGCATCGACTCTCATTACACTGCAGCAGGCTTTGTATTAAACAGAAAAGACAGTTTTATCAGAAGTAACTGGTAAGGTTTTGGCTGTTGAAAAGAACAGAACTCTCCTCATATCTTCTTTCATTGAGCTGCTTTGGGCCGGAGACAGGGTAAAAATTGGCAGTTAATCAGAGCTAAGACAATCATTAATTTCTTTCATCTATTTGTAAAAATTGAGTGAAAAGTGATTTCTTGACTGACAAAAAGTAGATTTTGTACAGTCATTCTTTGCATTGTAGAGTCATTTTAATGTAATTTGTTTGAAATTAACCAATGTCTGTCACACCCTTTTCCCAAATTGCTTTTTAACAAAAATTTTTAATTCATGTGCATAAAGACGCCAAGAAAAGATGTAAAAATCTCCAAAAGGCATCAACTGACAGATTAGACATCCTTATAATAAGTCAAAAAAGGTGAGAACAGAAACAGAAAACAAAAAAATGGTGTCCGCAAAAGTTTGGGCACCCTGCAGAGTTAAAACCTTGTACTGCCCCCTTTGGCAAGTATCACAGCTTGTAAACGCTTTTTGTAACTAGCCAAGAGTCTTTCAATTCTTGTTTGAGGTATCTTTGCCCATTCTTCCTTACAAAAGTCTTCCAGTTCTTTGAGATTTCTGGGCTGTCTGTCACGCACTGCTCTTTTAAGGTCTATCCATAGATTTTCAATTATGTTGAGGTCAGGAGATTGTGAAGGACATGGCAAAACCTTTAGTTTATGCCTCTTGATGTAATCCACCATGGATTTTGAGGTGTGTTTAGGATCATTATCCATTTGTAGAAGCCATCCTCTCTTTAACTTCAGCTTTTTCACAGATGGCATCAAGTTAGCATCCAAAATTTGCTGAAATTTTATTGAATCCATTTTTCCTTCTACTCGTGAAATGTTCCCTGTGCCACTGGCTGCAATACAACCCCAAAACATGATCGATCCACCCCCATACTTAACAGTTGGACAGAGGTTTTTTTTATTAAATTCTGTGCCCTTTCTTCTCCAAACATACCTTTGCTCATTCCAGCCAAAAAGTTCTATTTTAACCTCATCGGTCCACAGAACTTGTTTCCAAAATGCATCAGGCTTGTCTATTTGTTCATTTGCAAACTTCAAACGCTGATTTTTGTGTTGAGGACGTAGAAGAGGTTTTCTGCTGATGACTCTTATAAGTATCTCTTTATAGTGGAATAGTGTACCACAACTCCAGTGTCTGCCAGATCTTTCTGGAGGGATCGTGCAGTCAAACGTGGGTTTTGACTTACTTTTCTCACAATCCTGCGAGCCGTTCTAATAGTTTTCTTGGTCTTCCAGATCTTGCTTTAACTTCCACTATTCCTGATGACGGCCATTTCTTAATTACATTCCGAACAGAGGATATTGGCATCTGAAAACGCTTTGCTATCTTTTTATAGCCTTCTCCTGCTTTGTGAGCGTCAAATATTTTCAGTTTCAGTTTTCTAGAACTAGAACCCATGGTGCTGATTGTTGGGGCAAGGTCAGATGAGTCTGGGCATTTAAAACCTTTGAGATTGACATCACCTGGTCTATCCAGACAATGATTGAGAACAATCCATGACACTGTCAGGTCCTAGCTTGCCAAAGGGGGCAGTACAAGGTATTAACTCTGCAGAGTGCCCAAACTTTTGCACACACCATTTTTTTGTTTTCTGTTATTTTGAAAGTGTAAATGATGGAAATAAAATCTAACTTTTTTTGACTTATTATAAGGATTTTTTTGGGCTATTTTTCAAAGAATATGAATGATGAAACAAAAACCTATCTTTCACTCATAGTTAGTGGTTGGGTGAAGCCATTTATTGTCAAACAATTGCGTTTACTCTTTTTAAGTCATAATGACAACAGAAACTACACAAATGACCCTGATCAAATCAAATATACCCCATTCTTAATACAGTGTATTGGCACATTGATTAACATCAATGACCGCTTGAAGTATTTTGTGGTAGTTGTGGATGAGGCTCTTTATTTTCTCAGATGGTAAAGCTGCCCATTCTTCTTGGAAAAAAGCCTCCAGTTCCTGTAAATTCTTGGACTGTCTTGCATGAACTGCACGTTTGAGATCTCCCCAGAGTGGCTCAATGATATTGAGGTCAGGAGACGAAGCTGGCCAGTCCAGAACCTTCACTTTATGCTGCTGTAGCCAATGACCAGTCGACTTGGATCGTTGTCATGTTGAAACGTCTAAGTACGCTTCCAAGGCTATTTTATGATGAACATGCTGCATTCATCTTTCCATCAATTTTGACCAAGTTTCCTGGTCCTTTGTAGCTCACACATAAATCACCAAAACATCAGTGATCCACCTCCATGTTTCACAGTAGGAATGGTGTACCTTTCATCATAAGGCTTCCAGAAGTTTTGAGGCTTGTATCTGTGCTGTTTGGCTTATTGTATGTGTAGTAATGGTTTTCTTCTGGCAACTCGACCATGCAGCCCATTTTTCTTCAAGTGCCTCCTTATTGGGAATTTTGAAACAGCCACTGTATTTCAGCTGAAGTTATTTGTGGGTTTTTCTTTGCATTCTGAACAATATTCCTGGCAGCTGTGGCTGAAATCTTTGTTGGTCTACCTGACATTTGTTTGGTTTCAACAGAACCCCCTCTCTGCTGATTGGAATTCTACAATTCTTCTTTTATACAGTTCAATTACCTTTTCCCACAGATCCTTTGACAATTCTTTTGCTTTTCCCATGACTCAGAATACAGAAACATAAGTGCAGCACTGGACATAAAGATACAAGTGTCTGTCAGGAGTCCAGAAACTCACTGACCTTTTATACACACACACACTGATTATAAGTAGGGCTGGGACTTGATTAAAAAAATAATCAAATTAATTAGAGGCTTTGTAATTAATTAATCGAAATTAATCGCATTTTAATTGCATATAAATATTTGACCTGAGAACAGTGAGAAGTAATTTTTCACATGGATTTTTAGTATACCATTGAATAATGACTGAATACATAAGCTTAATCAACAAAATATTGTTTATTTATTTCAGTCCAGCAGACCAGTGCAATGTTTGCCATTAAGTGTAGCAGTGTAGTTACCCTAATCCTTGTAACTTTACTCGGAGTCGGGCTAACGTCCACGCTAACTCCTATGTGTTTTGCGTTGAGGTGATATTTGAGGCTCGATGTGCTGCGGTGATACGCAAATTCCTTGTTGCATAGCTTGCACACAACCATGCTCTTGTCGACGCTTCCATCCTTTCGTTTTTTTAAAACAAAATTTCCCATCCACGGGGCCAAGCAAAGCGGTCTCATCAGCTTCTTCGTTAATGTTGACTGTGGTCGGAAGTCAAGAACGCTAGTTGGTGCTCCAGTATAATCGGTCCATTCATTGAAAAACGTTTTTTTTGCGTTTAATCCTAATTAGCGCGTTAAAGTCCCGTAATTAATTAATCTTAATTAACGCATTAAAGTCCCGGCCCTAATTATAAGCAAACAGATCACAGGTGAGGATGGTTACCTTTAGTAGCCATTCAAACCTGTTTGTGTCAACTTGTGTACATGTTATCAGGTCAAAATCACCAGGGTATGTAAACTTTTTATCAGGGTTATTTTGGTAGTTTCTGTTGTCATTAAAAAGAGTAAAAGGTTGAAGTAAAAGCATCTGGAATCGTCTTCACCTTGAAAACTGAGAATCACTTTGCCAACAAATTATTGTCCAAATTTATTTTAACTTCTTTATTTTACTGCTTGTGTTCATGAATGTTTGTTTGATGTTTTAAACTGAGATACTGTGACAAAACAATTTCCCTTGTGGATTAATAAAGTTAAGTCTAAGGCAATAATATTTTTATATTAATACAGATTCAAAAGCATACATCAGCTGTTTAATTTTAACACACTGTAAGTCTGTTTTTGCAAAGACCAACTAAAGCTACTACCAAGATAGCCCAAATGTTTTTTTTTATTTTAGCCTGAATTTGAATGAACTTTTGAGAACCTTCTCTAATACTGCCATTCATTACTCACTGCAGTGTGAGCTTCTGTTCTCCTCCCGCTCCAAGGACTTGGAACATTAAAGTACAGGACTTTGGAATTGACTTGGACTTTCGAGCCTTGAACCCGGGACAAAGACTGGAGAATTACTTGAGATTTTCAAAACAAAGACTTTGTCAGCCCTTGTGTTCTCACATTGCGTGAGATACCATCTACTTATATATTATCACACCTGAATGTTCTGATAGCTGCTTCCCTCCTGTCTTTAATTTCCTGTCTTTTCATTTCTACTTCCTTCTTACTGCCAACACATGCTTTCAACCTGCAAACAAACGCTGGGATGTCATTTGGAACAGTCTGCTGACACTTTTACACAATTAAGTTTGATTTCAATTTCAGAAACTTTAACAAAGGAAGAGTCCTTCCACTGGGTTCTATGAACCATACATTTGAATTTGTTCTAAATTACAGTAGAAACATCAAATGAGTGTCACTTGGATGCAACCATCCAATTCTAAAACAACAGTATTTTACACACGCAAATATCTAGTAACACCAAAAATTGGAGGCAGTTTGGGTGCTTTGAGTTCACTGTTATGTTGGAAGAAACCAAGATGACTCGAGCTTTGTGACATTATCCCAAAGACATAAGTGTGGCCATAAAGCCAAGTCCATCAACAGCAGTACTTCGTGTGGCATAAAATGAACAAGAAAGCAATGATTACAGTTCAAATATAATAGAAAGTGTGTAACCGAATCCCCATTAGTCTGGACATGGTTTTTATTCTCCTTATCCGGCCCACACAGTGCTTATTAAAAGCCTATTAAAACACTCCTATGTCTCGACTTGCTTTGCACCAAAACGCTAGTCATTCCATTAAGTGCAACACATTTGGGAATTAGACAACTAAAAATGATAGCAAAGTGATCTGTTTTATATGAAAAAAGAGATGTCTTGTTATCACTTCGAGTGTTGCTGGCTGCTGTTCTGGTCTTTTGGCACACTGTCTGTCAGGAGTCACAAAGAACTGCAGCGATAATGGAATCTATGCACTCAGAGAACAATTCAGAATGGATTACATGCACGGATGGAGTCAGGAGAAAAGAATGTAGCAGGTTTTACATACAGCTTGCATTATGCAGACCTTATAGAGAGGCATATACCTGGATCAAGCAAGAAACAAATGCACATGCAATAGCTGTCACATTCATTAGACCATGCACATTAAAATGAATGGAGCAACAGCGCCACTTAGAGTTTGTGCAAAGCTTTTTTCGATATTGACAGTTTCTAGGTGTGACGTCATAGAAAGTTCACATTAGACATAAATGTCTTAAATGTCTTGTGATGCTACCCTGTGATTGTGACTTGAAAGGGTGATTTGTACCAAAGACTAAAGGAAAAAACAAACTCAATTCATTCATTAATTTTCTTCTGCTTACTCCTGTTAGGGGATCAGGGGTGCTTAGAACCTATCCCAGCAGCTTTGGGCCTTAGGTGGGGTACACTCAGGACAATGGTTAGTTAGTTACAGGGCTGACTCTTAGAGACAGACACTGACAGACAACTATTTAGTTTAATTGACCCACACAGGCATGTCTTTGGCTCATGTAGACCTATGTGTCAGCCAGCCCATGGATCAAACTCCCACTCTGCCAATGTGCACTCCTTAACAAAAAAAATATTTGCAAAAAATGGTTTGGGAAGAATCTAAAGAAATTAGGTTTAGCCACTTCTACCGCAGTGTTTGTTGCACTTCTGCAGTGTTTGCACTTCTTTGCAACAGTGTTTAAAAATGGGACGAATACCAGGAGGGGTTTATTTTGGTTTATTTTTCAAATCATGGCTAATGACTCTCAAGATGAAATCAAATGCTTAAATGCAAGTTAGTTATCTGTATCTATATTAGCAGGGGGAGGCACAGTGGCAGAGTGGTTAGCACTCCTGCCTCACAGCAACAAGGTGCTGGGTTTTCCATTCAGTGCAGGGCCTTTCTGTGTGAAGTTTGCATGTTCTCCTTGTGTCTGCATAGGTTTTCTCCAGTACCACGCCTCCCCTCACCCCACCCACATGGGGCCAACAAATCAGTATGGCCATGCTTACCAGACATGTAGAGATCATGACTGAATAAACATAAATCTTGATGATTCAGGAGATACTTGCACAAGGTCCTGCATGCATTTATGAAAATTAATGTTTACAATGTTTCACAACGTAACCAAAGTATGTGTTTCAGTAGATGATGAGGCACATATGACTAAACTCTGTGCCATTTTTATCTTGCTTTCTGTTGCCTGGCCTCTAAAAGTTATTTCCTCACAGAAGAGCCAGACGGGACCTCAGAGGTTGAGTTAGCTTCCAGCAGGAGGTGACTTATGAAGGTTCTGGTTGATGAGAGGGTCTGTTTGTCACCAGTCATCCTCCATCATCAGGCTGCAGCTAATTAATGCAGCATATGTGGCTCATTTGAAGAGAGCCCCAAAGGTGGCTACAAACTATAGTGAGCCTGCCCCACACAGAAAACACATTGTTTATTGCTCAGCACTAAAGATTTGCACTTTAAAATGTCTTTTGTATTTAAAAGTAAATAATAACAATAAAAAAAGTAAATATTGTTGGATATTGATTCTGTGTGAGAGCCATATGGTTCAAAGTATGAAATTGTTCACATTAAGAATGTTATACTTGATTTATGGTAAAAAGTAAAAAAAAATATTTTAATTTAAGCTAAAAATGTATTAAGATAAAAGATTTAAAATGAATGTCAATCTGATTTATAGTTTAATAATTTAAGTTAAAGTTGAAATGTAATTGATTAAAATCTGAATGATCAGATCTAGTCTGCTCCCTATATAAAGGCGTTTGATGTCATCACGCATTCAGTGTTGAGCTATGTTCCCTATCAAAAGCTACACTTGATGCTGCGTAGCATTACGCTATGGGAAACATTATTTGTGTGACCGGTTGTGAAGCAAGTGTGTCAAACACACCAAGAATTGGCTTATATAACCTCTGTTGGTGACGCAGCTCATCAGCGGCAGCTGTCTGATATAGCGCACCTAAGCAGAGGGTATAAGAACACATGACGCGGAAGTTTTCAGGTTTCTTTGTCTTCAGACCGCTTTGTGTGAAGTGTGGGCAAACCTACGCTCTGCAATAAAGGTAAGCAGTTCTCATATATATATATATATATATATATATATATATATTTTATTTTTTTCTAGTTCCGGAAAAAGACGGGGGGCTGTGCCCGATTTTTGACCTTTGCGAGTTAAACTGCTACCTCTAAGCATTAAAATTCAAAATGCTCACAGTAAAAATGATTGTGTCCCAGATCCGATTAGGCGAATGGTTTGTCACCATCGATCTAAAGCACGCGTATTTTCACAGAGATACTGCCACAGCACAGAAGGTTTCTGAGGTTCGCTTTCAGGGGCGAAGCGTACCAGTATAGGGTTCTTCCGTTCAGCCTGGCGTTGTCACCCCGTACATTAGCTCTAGTCTCAGGAGCTAGCGCTACGACATCGGGATGTCGTCCTAGCTCATCTCAAATCTCTAGGGTTGAGACGGCAAGTGTTCTTTAGGCCAGTTAATACGCAGCTGTGACATATCATACCATAATTATGCAGATGACACTCAGATTTACATTTCACTCACAGCAGGTGAAAATGGACCAATCCATTCACTGTGTCACTGCATTGAACAGATTGATGTGTGGATGCAAAATAATTTTCTCCAATGAACAGAGACAAGACTGAACTAATCATCTTTGGGCCACAGAAACAAAGAGAAAGTGTCAGCAGTCACCTCAAGTCTCTTTCTCTAAAATCTAAAAATCAGGTTAGAAATCTAGGGGTAAAACAAAAGCCTCAACTTTAACAATGTTCAAGGGGAGGTTAAAAACATTCCTCTTTAGCTCCGCCTACATTACAACTTAAAGTGTTTTTTATCTGCACTCTTTTAAAATGTTTTAAATTTTTCTAATGTTTCTTAATCTAAATCTTGTAAATTGTCTTTTATTCCTGTAAAGCACTTTGAGTTACCCAGTGTATGAATTGTGCTATATAAATAAAATTGCCTTGCCTTTCCTCTCTGCCGCCCAGAGTACAGCATATCTATGGGTTGTTTGTGACTCAACCGAGATGCAGGCACATCTGTCTCCTGCATGTGTCGAGTCCATTCTAACTACCCTGAAGGCTATCAGGTTAGGCCAGGAAGTCACTGTGCACTTCTTTTCAAAGAATATTAAGTCTCATGGCATCTGCATCCACGGTGATACCTTTGGGCCTTCTGCACATTAGACCGTTTTAGCTGTGGCGCAGAACCAGGGGGTTTCATCCAAGTGCCAACCCCCTAAAGCAAATAAGGGTCACACGCCGAGGGACCCCAGTTTCTCACTTTGGGTTCCACTCTAGGTCCTTGATGTCATCGCATGATGCCAATGACAGATGCATCTCTCACGGGCTAGGGCGCGGTCTTAGATGGACGTCCAGCCCAAGGGATATGGAGATGCCATCTTCTCGCATGGCACATCAATTGCCTCAAGATGAAGGCTGTATTTCTGGCCCTAAAATACTTCCTCTAGCAGCTAAGGGGCTACCATGTACCATGTGCCGCTTGAACAAGCTAGCGCAGCAGGTTCTGCTTTGGGCTCAGGACAAGTTCCTGTCCCTCAGGGCGATTCATATCCCTGGGGGGAATGGTGTACCTTTCATCATATCACAAAGGGGGGAGCAGATTTACTGTTCAGACAGGCTGTGACACACGGGGAATGGAAACTCCACCCCGAGGTAGTGAGCCAAATCTGGGAAAGACGACACAGGGGTGGACCTCTTTGCTTCACAACAGACAGTAAAATGTCCAGTCTACTTCTCTCTGACTCCTCCAGCTCCCCTGGATCTGGACGCAGACCCTGGGTCGCGCCTCTTACTAGTAGCGCCCCATTGGCCGACCAGAGTAGGGTTCAGACCTAATATCTCTCCTCGACGGCTTGCCATGGACGATTACGACCAGGAGGGATCTCCTTTCTCAGGCACAGGGGACAGTGTTTCATCCCCGGCCCGAGCTCTGGAACCTTCACATCTGGTCCCTGAGGGGTACCAATTATGAGACGTCGGGCTCCCAGCCCCTGTTGGAGAGACTACTTATGGCGGGTTTTAACGTGTACTAGAGCGAGCATATAATGAGAAAATGAAATGACCTAAAATAGAACCCTGTGGTAAACCACAGGTAATGGGGGCGGAGGAAAAGATAAAATTACCCTATGGTGACCGCAAAGGTTCTGTCTAAAAGATAAGAATAAAACCAATTAAGTGCAGTATCTCTGATGTAGTTAGTGTTAGCTAGTAAGTTTGTTTGTTAGAAATTCAATATGGTGCAAGCGATGGAAGACGATATTGATGAAGTTTGTGAGGATTTTATAGGAAGATTGAGACTATTATAATAACAGACTAAATCACATTTAGCCATGGGACCAAAAAGAGGATGGATTTCTACAGTAATTTCAAGCAGTGATTAGGACAGTGACCCTGGACACGACAGGACGATTACGTGTAAATGGGGTGAGTGCTACTAATTTATTGTTTAGTGTTAATGTGGTTTTCATTTACGTGGATCTGGGTTTTATTTGTTGGTTGGCTACATGCTTTGCAAATGTGCTATGTTGTCAAGAAAATCCCTTACTGTTGGCTGTAGTAGTGTTTCTGATAGGCACAGATTAGCCTCTATTCTCGTGATAGGCACAGATTAGCCTCTATTCTCGGTGTCTATGGGTTTTAAACAGCTTCACTTTAGCTGCTTTAGAGTAAAAGTTACGGCTTCAACTTCAAGACACCCTCAGTGTGATCTGATTTGTCTTTAAACTACAAATGCTAATAGAATGAAACTTAGTAAACGCCAGCATTAACGTGAGCGGTTGTGGTGATAAATGCATAATTTATTTCTGGTCTTTTTGTTAATTTTTTTTTGTAGGATGAGATAAATCTTTAGAGCTGTTTCTCAGGACCAGCCAAACATTTTCAAACTAATCACTGCAGAGTGTTGTTGACTGATTACAGCAGAGCAATGTTCTGGTTGGACATGTATCAGTTACATTCATTATTGATTAATAATAAATAGTAGCAAGCTTTATATGTTTGCAAAATTATATATGTTTTTATCAAAGCCAAAGGAAAGCAGCACTCCTAGTTTTCAGTCATGTCTTAAGTTGTACATGCAAGCGCTTGTGTGTGACAATTTGTCATTAAATCATATGAAATTTGATGCTAATGTTATTGTATGTGTGTGCTACTAAATATAACAATTAGCCCCTCTGCCCAATATCACCACCAGCTGCCACTGCTGGAAGGGCTCCTGTTGAATGTGTTTACAAAAGGGCAGGTACTTTCAATGAATACCTGGTCTATTTAGAGCAGCGCAATGTTGTTTACATTCATAACAGTAAAATGGTTGCTACATCTTTAAACTTAAAACACGCACAGACCTGTTAGTGCTGCCACCTCATTGGACAGAACGAGCTTGTAAGGCCAGGATTTGGACCTTTGGACCGTGAAGACTTTAGTTGGCGCAGGTCAAGATGGAATTTCTAAACTCACAAATCTTGCGAGAATATAGCTGCAGCGCAAGGTTACAGTGCGTGGCACAAGGTGACACAGACAAAAAAAAAAGAAGCGGCTTTAAAAAAGAAGCAACTTTGTATAAACATGCATTGAAGCATCAGTTCAAAATAAAACACAGTGGTAGTTTATCTTCAACTTGAAAAATACCACTGCCAGTCTAGTTCACATCAACCAAGGCAAGTGTCAAACATTTACTGGCTGCACAACATGTGCGTTTGTGTGACCTTCGACACTGCAGCTATACTCTATTTACTGTTTCAAACTAGAGCCACACACATTGTGCCCATCTTTAGCTCAAACATCACCAACAATGTGGAAATGTCTACTCAATAAGTATTCTGAGCCTATGGATAATGCACAGGAAAGTGGAAATAACTCATCTCCTCCTGAATCTTCTCTGCTATACGTGTCTAGTCCCTGCAGAGCAACACGGGCTGCAGAGCGCTCCTAATTTGGCATGTCATGTCCTTGTCAGTTAATGATGTCTTGTCTTTTTAATGACATCCAAATACAGCGGCTTAGTCCTGGGATTAAAGCACAGTCCTGGGCCTCACCTGCCACGGTCCCGCTGTGAGCAAAGTGGCCATTATGCGCTGCATTCCTCCCCACTATTAGACGTGCGCTCAATTATCTGGCAGTCGTTGCGCGCCGGCTGACAAGCGCGCTGGCAGCTGTGTCCTTTGCGCACACACACTTTGGATGGGGAATTAGTCAGTGCAGCTCGCCATCAGCTAATGCAACAGGCCCTTTCATTAAGACGGTTCATATGAGAACACCAAGAGATGATAGAGCCCGTACAGGTGAGATGATGACAAATGGAAATCACATTCAAAGCAAAGTCTTAATTTGGAAACAGCTACTGTTGGTGGAAAAGTATTCATTCAAAAAGTATGGAACAATGTAATTGCAACAAGAGAGTCATCCTTTCCCTGACATCAGATTTCTTGTTGTTTCAAGCACATTTTGACTTTGTTTTGCCTCAGGTCAGAATGACCAGGCTTCATGCATGTTATATTTCATGAAACGTAATTTAAACCAGCCAACTTGTTCCAATTAAAAATAATGTGGTTAAATGAAAGAAAGGTTCCTAACACAAACCAAACCCTAGTTTGTTTGCTCTTGCAAACTGTATAAGCAAACTGCATACGTTTGTCTTTGGGATGAGATTACAAGACAAATTGCAACTTGCAAAAAGCTACTTGCAAAGTTACAGTTGATTAGCTTTTGTTCTGTTGTAAAGCACTTAAAGCAGTACCAGAACCTCCCCTAAGAATCTAATAAGAACCTGCTTTAGAATTAATCTTTTTACAATGTGCAACAAATTTTGGTCTAGAGCTAAATAGATTTCTTCTCTCCATAATTATTTTATAAATAATAATAGGTACATTACTACAATGGGTCAGTCAACATGACAACATTTCCATTGAGTGTACTGTTTTGGTTATCTGCAGATGTTGCCAGCTTTTGATTTTACAGTTTTTGAAAACTTACTATAGGACTTTCCCTGACACTGTGTTCACTGTTGTCATGAGGACGAGGGGCCTCCTGTAGATGGCTTTTACTGTGGTGAATGTGTCTCTTCAGCAGCATTGCCATCGGTGGGACGTGCAGACATTACACGAGTGACAGGCTTTACTGTATGCCTCAGATAGAACGAGCGGAAATAGGCCAATACACTGGACCCTAGCAGAATCGAACTTGCTTTTTCCTTTTTTGACTTGAGCTGCGCTTATCTTCATGCCTCATATGACCATTCTTTGATGATGCCTATGTTCCCCTGTCTCTAATATTCCCTGATCATGTTCTCTCTCTCTTCTGTCAGCGGCTCCTGCCTAATTGCCCCTGTGCCCTCTCCGCCTCTCTGTACCTGCCCTGTTCCACACAGAAATGGCCAGTTTGTGTGAGAGCCTCCCATCTCCCTTTGCTTCAGTCACGACAAACAGGCCGTTGTCATGGCAACAGCATTTCAAAAGAAACCGGAGAGGCAGCCAGTCAGCGCCCGTACTCCGTCGACAGCTTTTGACTCTGTGTCACTTTGGGCCAAGGTGAGAAAAACAACCGTTGAGAAAATATGTTTTTACACACTAAACTGTTGACATGCATTAATTTATAGCTACGTACAGTTGGTTAGAATTATAATTTAAAATTAAGCTGAGAATAAAGCCTCAAAGAGCATTTTAACAAGCAGTGTTGCTTTCTGGCATTACAATTATAGCCTGCTCTGGAAGAAATTATAATAATAAAATAAAATAAAAAAAGTGATAAATTGAATGTTTTTTTTATAGATGCATAGGATTTAACCCTTTGGTGTTCATATACTGTTACACCCCTAGAGTTACATCCAAGTTGCTCTTTTAATATTTACAAAGTATTATCTTTGAATGAATGAGCTCAACCTGAACAGCAGACTGAATGTACTGTATGTGCGCTGAGGTATCATCGATGAACCTGACTCATGTGGTTCTAACTCATCAGGTCAGTTCTGAGTGATTCACTGCATCATGAGTCAGTGTTTATTGTGTTGCTGGATATGATCTAAATAAGTCTACACTAATGCTTGGTCAACATTAATAACTACAGAAGTAGTAAAGCCTTACATGTAGAATTAACAATGAACTAAAAAAGTATAGATGGCTAAATACAATTTCTTGTTTTATATTTAAAAAAATGTATCAATATCATTTGAAAGATATACTGATCATTTATCCTTTAACATGAGTCATTGCAGAAGCTTTAAGTATTTATGTAAAAGAAAACGTTAGTTTGGCACCATTCTGGGTACTTCTCAGCCGTATTGAGCACATGTGTTTGATTAAGAATAGTCCTGCACCAACTCAGATGTTGAGCTATTTGTTCAGAGTAATGCATTTATTAGCCCACCCACCTAATATCACCTCCTGCTGCCACTGAGCATGGTCAGTGTAAAGCATTGCTGTAGAATCTGAATACACAAAATCTATGCTTGCATTGTTTTCCTCTGGCAAAGTGAAAAACAAAATGTACATCTATGTCAGTGTCCATCTCCCTTTTCGTCCATCCACATTCCACACTACAACACAACCAGGGCCTCTTCTCCAAAGCTGGATTAGAGGTTTAGGAAGGTACCTTTGGGCGTTATCCCTGGGTTTTCCTAGCTAGTTCGATTGGAGTGGAGAGAAAATACACTGCTGGTTGTTGCAAAAGTGAAAATGTATTCGATCAAGTGTAATAAAAGTTTAATGTGCTGTTTGTAAAATGAGATCCCATCAAGACCTGACTTTTTAGGTTAGACTTTAGATTTTGTCTAAACACATCCACTCAAATGTGACAGTTTTCATTGTCTGCATTATATCAAGATTTAAGAAGAAGGTTTAAGTTAGCCTTTCTGTGAGGAGTTTGCATACCCTATGTTCTTTCCAGGTACTCCGGCTTCCACCCACCGTCCAAAGACATGCATGTGTGCATGAATTGAACAATCGAAATTGTCCTTAGAGAATGAATGTGACAGTGAATGGTTGTCTGTCTAAGTGTCAGCCCTGTAACCAACTGGCCATTGTCCAGGGTGAACCCCGCCTCAGGCCTAAAGCTGCTGGGATAGGCTCCAGTCACCCGCGAACCCTAACAAGAACAAGCTTAAAAAGATGAAGGAATGAATATCAAGATTTATTTATGCTTGGATCATTGACATCCAAGAAAACCAGACACACAGAGAATTCATATCAGAGTTTGTTTTAAAGAAATGCAGCATGATAAGTGTGAACACATCCTTACTCAAGTACATTCACTTAGTAGTAGTAGATAAACTACAGCCACAGAGATATTTATGATTTTTGGTCCTCTACATCAAAACAGTATGCCAGATCTGAGCATGCTACACTCTCTGTTTTCCATTACATTCGATGAGTTTTTCAAAAGCCTAATTCACCTCATCATGTCCTCGACGCTTCTCTCCCACTAGCCGACTGTTTCCAACATAAATAAAGTTAACACCAGCAGACAAAAGCATTAACCTCCACCTGACCCCAGTGAGAGCCATCAACACTGCACTCATCTAAACAAGTCAAGCCAGTCGTTCACAGGACCTTCATTTGGAGAGGCCTGCTTGGACCAATTGTAATGAGCCAGTGCTGTTTTCATATCGCCCATCTACTACTCATATATTTTTGAATTCCACCATTATTCTCACAAGAGTACCTACAAGTATCAACCTCTATTACCTCTATTATCAAAATACAATAAATGAGTACTATACCTAAGTACAAGCACAATCATTTTCTACAGTTACTTGTTTTCCTAATTACAGTTGCATGTTGTTATAAAGGTACTATATAAAGTGCTAACAGACAAAATCCCCACCCACAAACAGAGTAATGTGGTCTGTGCTGTCCAGTGGAGTGACGGGTGCAGTGATATGGAGGCTACTGTATGTGGGTGGAACCAACCAGGTCCTTACAGGAGGATGTATCAACACAGAAGGGCCAGTCTGCAGTGCTCCTCCATCTCAAAGAGAAAAGTAATCTTTGTGGAATTAGAACAACCTTCTCTGAACAGAAGAAGACTTTGGCTTTTTTTTTTTAAGCCAAAGTCGAAACAGTTTCTGTATTAAAGGGTAAACAAAACCTGAAGGGAGTAGTTATGCTAATTTACCACAGGAGCATAATGGCTCCTCCCCCAGTACTCACACTGCCTATTCAACTCTTAACCACACTGAAACCAGAGTAGTCTCAGGTTAAATCCCTCCTTTTGAGGGAAATAAAACTCAGCTTACTTACCATCTGAACTTAGAATTGACAAAGACCATAGGATGAAGGACAAAATGTCTTCACCTTCAAACCCATGTCCAGATGCCTTTTTCAAAACCTTTTCCAGCAGCTACTGTATCATTTTTCAGTAAATTACAATATTTTTCAGTTTTATGATGGGTGTATCTGCATTTGCTAAAATAGTACCAAAGTATCAAAAGACATGAATACATCTAAACATCTGAAAGTGGCATACTGTAAAAGACAATTGTAGAACAAAACTGTAATAAATGTACATGCTGCTAGTACTGTCGCTGCCAGATCATCAATATAAATAAACATCATCATTTTTACAGTGTATAATAAGTTCTATGCTCTAGTGCAAGCAAGCAGTTCTCATTCCCAAAGTGTAATGTACAAACGTACAGTCACTGTTCCATCTCTTGCTCTGCTCATGTGGCAGCTAGAGTGTTTCAGAGAGATGCATCAGGTGTATCCTGTGGATGCTGTCTGGCCATGTTGTGTTCATTAGTAAAACTGAACTGAAAGGAAATGTCCTTTGACTGACCTTAATGAAAGAAATTTAAATCAGTGTGTCGCAGAGCTTTTTAAAGAGACACATACTTCAAAAGGCCAACAGAATTGTGGCCCAGTTTCCTGGTCTATTTAGTGTAACATTGGACATTTTAGTCTAGTGGCCTTCCTCTCTTATGCTATGTAATTCCTCTTTAATGTTATATTGAGGTTTTGTTTTACTTTTTAGTAGTACATACATATATACAGCTACCCAGTACAACAGTGGAGGTGCTGCATTTGGAGCTTACAGTAGATGAAAGAAGTCGGACTATGATCATTGCTCAATTAAGTTTTAAGGTGCGTTCACACTTGCCGTGTTTGGTGCGGATCTCTGGTGCAGTTGCTTTGTTAGCGTGGTTCACTTGCTTCACAGTACAAAACGCCTACAGTTAGCGCTCAATGGACCGACACTTTTTGGTAAAGGACTGAAGTAAATGGATCGTTTTCTGTTTTGGTTAATTAAGTGCACTACAAATGTGAACACACTCTAAGGGCCTTTCCGAATTGACTCCATAAACCCTTGCCCTACTCACTTCCACTCATTTTGTGCAGTCACGTGAGGGATTCGCAATACTAAGAGTCGTCTGAAACCGGTGAGTGCTGAGTGTGCGTGCCTTCTTTGACCCCTCTGCAGTGGCGCAGACTCGCTTGCTGTGTATAACACTGGCTTCTGGGTCCTCATGACAGACTCCACGCAGTTCCACGAGCATTGTAAAAGCATACAATTCTAAAACCAGACATGTAATACTAGAGTAGAGTAAATAGTTTTACGAACACATACTTGTTTCCTGATCTGTGAAAAATCCAGGTATGCAATACAAAATTCTTTTCAAAATTGTAAATGTGAAAACGTCTTTGTGCATCACCGACACAGATAATGTACATTAAACGTCTTTGTTTTCTAAAATATCTAAGCTTCTTATTTTTAACAACATAATCCAGAGCAAAATAGAGTGCAGAGTGCACGAGTTAGACCCTACTCTGTGATCGAGGGAACCCCAGTCAGCTGCGAGTGTCACTACACACCGAGGGGACTCAAGGGTAGAGTGGAAGTGGGTAGGGATTCGATTGGGAAAGGCCGTAAGTCTAAGTGGATATTTGTCTCTTTCACAAAAGGACCAAGCATACACCTAACATAAAAAGTTACAATTAATTTATGAATAGTCACAAATGCTGTCAGAAAGCTTGATAGTAACTTGGCAACAGTACTTTTCAAAGAGCACATTAATAAATTATAAGTTACAGTAGACAAGCTTTTTCTTCTAAAACATTTTGATATGAAAGACTACAGTGTCACAGGCGACAAAGACATTGGCCTCTTTAGCTTTATTCATCATTCATTCATTCATTTTCTTCTGCTTAGTCCCGTTAGGGGTCGCGAGTGACTGGAGCCTATCCCAGCAGCTTTGGGCCATAGGCAGGGTACACCCTGGACATTGGTCAGTTAGTTACAGGGCTGAGACTAAGACAGTGACAGACAACCATTCACTCTCACATTTAACCTATACATGTATGTGTTTGGGCGGTAGGAGGAACCCGGAGTACCAGGAGAGAACCCACAGTAACACGGGGAGGAAATGCAGACTCCGGGGTTTGAAATCATAACATCCGTGCTGTGAGGCAATAGTGCTATGTTTAGCACAAAAAGTGTGTAACAGGCCGTGAACACTGTATTGGTTTATGCTAATTAGCCATGTGCTTTTTGGTTTTCAATTTCACTAAGCTCTGGTGAAGATGTGGCACTTGCTTGCCAACATCTCAAAAACAATTGAATTTGTTGCATGAGGTCAGGTCACAGAACTCTATAGATAACACCAGGGTCTATGTCAGGTCTATGATGAGTTTAGCAACATACAATTGATGCAACAGTGACATTGATATATTACACCTTGGGATTAGACTGCATTGGAAAGCACTTAAAAAAGTAAGAAGAGCTACCCACCATGTGCTGCCGGTTCTGTGCTGGGCGTGGTGTCTGAGCACACAGGGAGGAGGTGGAGAACACAGGGTGGTGGTGGTGGTGTAGGGAGGTGGGCAACACGAGGAACAACATGCAAATCAAGAAGAAGGGGGACAGGAGGCAGGGGGAAGAAAACAAACGACACCCATAAGCAAGCATTCAAAAGAGCACAACATGACAAAAGACATCAGGGGGAAAAAAAACAAAGGCAAACCCTGGCCAGTGCAGAGATAAAGACAGGCTTTAACACATACACAATGCACCAGACTGCACACGGGACACTGCAGTCAGGCCGGAGAGGGCTACGGCTCGAGGAGATACCAAAAACTATTATCATGTGCAGCTTCAGAGAAGAGAAAGGACAAATATTGGAGGAAATTACTGTGAAGGCATCCAAACTCAACACTCTACAGGAAATACAATAGTTCTGCATAAAATAATTTTTAACAGAAGTTGTGGTTCTTTCTTGTGAAATAAACAGAAATGTGATTTTATAAGATAGCTGATAGCTAAAAGTCTGATTGTTAGTAGAACATAAAGAAACCTTTTGGATATGTGTCATGCGCTTGAGGGTTATTTTTTGGCACAAACTAGCATCCATACATTTGGATGCTTTATGGCTTCTATTAATTTCCTTTCCAAAATTATATATGTATGTATGTGTGTGTGTGTGTGTGTGTGTGTGTGTGTGTATGTCTGTGTGTGTATGTGTGTGTACATTTCAAAATCTGTGACAATTATTAGACCGGATAATTTATTTATTTATTTTTCTCTCAAACAGATGATTAGGGTTAGGTTGGTGGATGGGACACACAATCCAGGACATTTCCATGGAAGCCCCAGGTTTGTGTCCTCATACAAAGCTCATATGAGTCCTATCTGAGTTTTGAGGTTAAAGGAAATTTGTCTTTAAATGAGAAAAATATAAAAATACTACTCTTTTTTTTTCTCAATAAAATAAAATAAAACAATCAATAAAACAATAATTTGATATCAATTATGTCCAAATGCTCTATGTAAAAAGAGCATTTCCCCAAGCTACTCATCATCAACATTCTCATTTAGTTTCACACGAAACATTAATGACAGTATGTTTCACGTGACTCTATTATACAGTACATGAGTTGTTCACCAGTCCGCTCTGGAGCAGGTTCAATATACACCATTGATTAAATGTTTAACCCTCCAGAGCTCACTGGATCCTGACATAGACCAGATCTGGCTTAATATTACCTTGTAAGATTGATTTACATTATTCAATTAACATTATCTAATTAATTTGATTTTGACTGTCATTTATGGGATTATTAGAATATGTTGAGGCTGAGTTATGGCAAAAGAAGGCCATTTTCAAAACAATGGCTTGGCAATTTTCCCTGCATGCTCTCCAACATTCTCCAACTGCTTCTAATGCAGTCAATCGAAATGATGCCATTGACACATAACCTATGCTGTTAAAGTATTTAATTTGGATTTTGACTACAGTGGCCTGTTACTGTAAGATATTAAACCATAATAAATGCATACTTAAATTAAAACCAAAATCTTTTAGGGGTAAATGTAATGTGTCATGGTGGTGATTTGGGGAAGGGGGGTAGTTTACTGCAGAAAGCGGTCTGAAAACAGTAAGACTGGCTTTAGTTCTTTTTAAGTTGCACCTATGGTTGATTTATCAAGGACATAATGTATGCGTTAAAGACTGGGGCAAAAAATTCTGCATTTGGATAATAATTGTTAACAAATTCTGCATCAAAGTGAGTTTCAACTTTTTTTTGTCCAGTGGTAAAGCTGAGTGTGCTGTATAGATGTGCTCATAGATGGACAATAATGAGTTACATTTACTCAACAACAATTACCATATTTCCAAGAACTACTTTTTCTACGTTTTTACTACTTTTACTTTTATTTGACTGATATAGATTTAACCAATCAATACTTAGTACTTACTACCCACTTCTGCAAGTGCCCTGACAAAAGTACGTGATTATTATCCACAGTTGCATATACAATCTATAGATTGTTCTAAACAGATATACATATATATACATACATATATATATATATATATATATATATATATATATATATATATAATAATAGTACATATTTCTGGCTAATTGAACATAAAAGCTAAATATTCCAACAAGATCAGACTAGTATAATATGTCATGTAATATTTGGACCGAAAAGCCTAAAAAAAATATTTTCTTGTTCAGAGGCTTGCTGAGACAATTTTAAAAATAAGGGTGAAAAAATTACATCCATAAATCAATGTTCTGGTAGTACAAGGTTAAGCTACAGCAGAAGTTCTTCTGTCCTTGAACATTTGGCCTTAGATTTTAAAAATTGCTTACTTATTATCTTAAAAAAAAAATAATACTGTTTCACAAGAAACATCTGTTAACCATCTTTATAAGAAAGCAAAACAATGCCAGCTTTGAAAAGATGATGACCTTGTTTTGTACCACTCTGATGACTCCTGTGTTCCGGTGTTCCCTTGCATTCCAATGCCCCGGTGGGCTCCTGTGGGCAGAGAGGCAGCCGGGCCTGCTAACCCTCATTACACTGTGGGTGGCAGCCATGTGGGACCATTCAATATGTCTGCCGCTGAGTGATTGGCCGTCCATTCTCCACTGCCTCCCGCTCTGCCTCACAGGTCAGCTCTGTCCTAGCTGACATTCACACACTTTGCACGGCCACATCAGCTCGGTGAATGCTGGTGTCTACACAGTGACCCTCTACGACAGGACATCCAGTTGAGATAACTAGGTGCCAATCATAATTATACTGTCAGAAATGAGTTTGGTGGAACCCCACGGGAGTGAAAATGCCAACAGGCTCCGAAGGCTTCATTTTTTCCTGACCTGCCTTCTGTCCCAACATCCTGTTGAAATGTGCCAACCCCCACTGAGTTGTGTTAATGAAGACACTGCTGTCTTCTTTCTCTGCTATCGCTGTCAAATGTTGTTGGCAAAACTGAAAAGAAGCCAGTCTCATATTTGTCTTTTTCTCTTTTTATCACTTTTCCATGGCCGGCGGCAACCACTCTTTGAACAGAATGCAACAAATGGTGTTATCCCCAATACTCTATCTCAAAAGATACTCGTTCAAACGGTCAGCATATTGGAGCAGGCTTTGTCCCTTTAGTTCCATTTTCACTGTTCTCCATGTAGACTGACATTGACGTACATGGAACTGTTCTTATTTTCTGTCATTAGACTGATTGTAACTCTTTCTGCCAAGTCATCCTCTCTGATTTGTACGATCAATGGAAAACAATAAAGTTGGCCTATGCAATGTGATTCTCGGTCTTCTCAGCCTGTGGACACAATCATGTACTATGTACTATTAGTAGCTACTTAGTGCTTAAGGTGATCAAGAATTTAAGTCTCACAGTTTCATAGCAGCCCAGAGTTGGGAAATAAATAAGCCTTGTTTCCACTGGGACTGTACAGTGTGTGTAGTTTCTGCCGTGCTTCCATTACCAAAACAGGTACAAAGTGTCCCCAAAAAGCGAGCCGTACCCCTTTGGGTACTTTATCCCAAATACTGAAGTCAGCTGATGGGACAATAGATTACCCTCCCTCGAGCCAAAATTAGAAGGGGAAAGAAAAACAAAAAATGGAAATGTTTTTCAAATAAATGACACCTTGTTTTTGTAAACATCATATTCAAACAGAAAACAGCTAAATGTTGTACATTTTCCGCCAACAACGCAACGCTAGCAAGTAGCATTAGCAGAGTCAGCGTCGTACGACTCTTGCTTCATGAATGTAAACACTGTATTTTTGTCTGCACACAAACAGAACCTGTAAAAAACGAGGCTATTTATATCAACTGTACTGTTTGAAATCTAAAGTGTGGCTAAAACAACAAGATTTTCTCGACAGTACCAGTTTTTGGAATACGGTGTCTCAACCTTGCACAGATTATCACATCATATTTGACACTGATACTGGTTTTACGTCCCACAGCTGCCTCTATGATGTCAACATTGGCTGCAGTTGTGCATTTACCATAGTTATTGTAGAAAGAGCACAGCACAATTTGGGGCACACTACAAGCGATGTGCAAACATGGCCACTATATGTATTAGCCTATTTAGATTTGCCAATTGACCTAAATATTCATGTGTTTGGACAATGGGAGGAAGCCGGAGTACCCAGAGAGAACCCACGGTAACACGTGGAGGACATGCAGACTCCTCACAGAAAGACTGGAGTCGGCCGAGAGAGAATGTTTGAGTCGGCCGGGTTTTGAACTCACGACCTTCTCTCCTATGAGGCAGGAGTGCTAACCACTCTGCCACGTGCACCCGTGCAATCATTCACACAACTTTTATCAAATCAGTTACAGCTGGCGGTCTCCATTTTCCAAATGGATACAAAATCCAACTGTGCAACGTGTGAAAAAAAACAGCACATCACACGTACAGAGTCGTCCGAGCAGGGGGCAAGAGAGGTGGAAATTCTGAAAATCATTGGAGCAGATGGTGTTTGTGCAATTGAAGACCCTGGCAAATGCTATGCTTATTTGTTTTGCGGTTCTTCCCCGGCTGGTTTTGTCTTCCTGTCTACAGCGTGGGTTAAATGAATGGCTTGTCAGCAGCGTTTAAGAGCATTCATCAATTAAAAGCAATGTTAGCCCGCCGCCTGATTGTTTTATCTGCGGCAGGTAGACATTTATTACCCCTTCTCTTCATTTGGGGATTAAGTGGCATCGTTGGCTGGGCTGTGTGTGAGTTAGAGAATGATTAGTCATGTATTGTGGAGTGAAATGATGAGAGAATATGTGGGAGTGTGAGTGTTGAAGCCCCACAAAGGCAGCAGCCCATTTGTACTTTTGGGGCCGGCTCGCATTTCACATCAAAAGAACGCCTATTGGCCCTGACTAGCACTAAAAAGATAATAGACTGAAGCCCCTGAGGAGAGAGCGCGCCACAAATGTTGCTCCTTCAAGGAAAATCCATCTTCCACTGACAGAGATGGTGCAAAAATGGAGTACAGACAACAGAGTCAGAGAGACAGGGAAAGCAATCAGTCATTGTATTCCGATGGATGATATTAGCATTATTCATCCAATGATTTATGTTTGTACAGTTCTGGAAAAAATGGATGGTCACTCAGCTATATATTTTGTGAACAGATCACAGTTGAATTAGTAGGTGGAGAGAATGAAGCAAAATTAATTTGCCAGATCAAAAGGTGATTTTGCAACCAGCTTTATTGCTGATGTATTAGTGGGAGTTTCCATTTCGCAACACAAAAACATTTATGAGAACACCACAAAAATGCATTACCACCAATACAGCAGGTTTTCTTTATTTTTTTTAAAGATTTTTACCAAAATTAAAAACAGAATAATAAAACTTCTTCAACAACCACTGCACAGTAAACTCCCACATTTTTGGAGTTGTGAAACAAGATTACTGTTGGTTGTTTTCTTTTCCTCATGTGTTTTCCTAACTTTTTCATAAAGCCTTAAAAGCACTTACAGTGTCAGAGTCCGTTATTCCAGTAACATCCAACTTTACGTTGAGCACATGTTGAAAGTCTGCCTGAACCCTGTTAAAAACTATTCTATAAGACCACAACTGCTTGCTGGAGGTTCACGGAGCTTGAACACCTTAATAGATCTGGCTCCTAATCTTATAAAATCCATATATATTTGCATGTTGTTTTACTCTAAAGCCTATATGCCCAGCGGAACCCTTTCACTTTGCTCTTTCTTAGGCTGTTTTAACACATGTTGGTGTGGCCTCGGAGCGCACTAGATCACATATATTTTCAGTTAGTTCAGTTCGTGTATACGAATGTGCCCCAAACGATGTGCCTCTGGAAAAAACATTTAGATTTTTACAGCCCCCAACCACTGGTTGTATGTTCTGCCTCTTAGAAATCAAACTCAAACTGCAAGACCAGACTATTTTTTTTTGTATAAAATAGAAAAGAGACGCGCTTTGGTTTGGTTCCAGTAGCTCATTATTGACTGTTGACAATGAGTTATTAACTTATTTACTTTTTATTATTAGGCCCGACCACCAAAATCGCACCCCTAGCGCAAAATGATGCAAATCATTGTGTTTTAATCTAAATGGCCCCAAATTTGGTGAGCATCATCTAGACACATGTGCCAACCAAAGTTATAAATTTGTTTTTGATATCTTATCGGGTATGGGTGTGGCAAGCCTGTAACGAGGTGGCCATTTTTGTGAAAATAAAACGTCTCTTAATTCTCAAACGCCTTCTCGGATCGAGTTGGACCCAAAAAGGTGTTTGTGCACATTCATGACCTGAACACAATGATATGTAAATAAAAGGGTTATCTTTAGAAATGGCTCTCCAGCGCCCCCTACAAACTTATAATGGGACCCAAGAATTTAGTTTGTCATAGAGACATGAAATTTGGTACACACATCTCTTATGTCATGACGAGCATAAAAGCCACCTCAGGGCAAACAGAAAAGTTTATTACAGCCATATCGTAAACTCAACAGAAAATCTACTATGTTGGGTGGAATGCGTGACCACCTAAATCGCACCCCTTGTGTCTAAAGGCTTTTCATCTAAACAGCTCCAAATTTGGTGAGTATCATCTAGACACGTGTGCCAAAAAAGTTATCAATTTGTTTTTTGATACATTTGTGGCTGAGGTCGTAATGAGTCTGTGAAGAGGCAGCCATTTCTTTGGGAAATAAATGCCATTTCCCAATTGCCAGGATCCTTCCTTTAGAGGAGGCCCCTCCAGAGCCAAGGCTAGAGTCTTAGAAAACTCCTCAGAATCCTTTGGAACTTGTAACCTTGTACTTTTAGACAAGTTATATTTGCATTTTGCCTTTTTAAACAGGGGGGTGCAGCGATTGCTGAGTCATCTCAAATCTCCAGCCAGTACTTTGTTTTTCTCGCCTTAGCCCAAGCATAATCTATTATTTTCAAAGATTCAGACAGCTCCCAGGAAAACCAGGGATTGTGGAGACCTTTAACTCTAAATTACAAGGTGGTGTAGCAGGCCCCAGCAGTAGCACAGGCCCGGTTATTTGACATTACCGTGAAGTTTGTTTTTGATATCTTACTGTATAACATAGAAACATTGGTTTTGGTTGTCAGAAATGTTGTTCCTAACCGATTCCTTAAAAGTTTAATCTAAATCAGGGGTGCATCATGTTTTGTGACTGAATACTTATACAGTATTGTTCAAAATAATAGCAGTACAATGTGACTAACCAGAATAATCCAGGTTTTTAGTATATCTTTTATTGCTAAGTGGCAAACAAGTTACCAGTAGATGCAGTAGATTCTCAGAAAACAAACAAGACCCAGCATTCATGATATGCACGCTCATAAGGCTGTGCAATTGGGCAATTAGTTGAAAGGGGTGTGTTAAAAAAAATAGCAGTGTGGCATTCAATCACTGAGGTCATCAGTTTTGTAAAAAAAAGGTGTGAATCAGGTGGCCCCTATTTAAGGATGAAGCCACCAGCACTTGTTGAACATGCATTTGAAAGCCTGAGGAAAATGGGTCGTTTAAGACATTGTTCAGAAGAACAGCGTACTTTGATTAAAAAGTTGATTGGAGTAGGGGAAAACCTATAAAGAGGTGCAAAAATAATAGGCTGTTCAGCTAAATCTTTAATGCCTTGAAATGGAGAGCAAAACCAGAGAGACGTGGAAGAAAACGGAAGACAACCATCAAAATAGATCGAAGAATAACCAGAATGACAAAGGCTCAGCCAATGATCAGCTCCAGGATGATCAAAGACAGTCTAGACTTACCTGTAAGTACAGTGACAGTTAGAAGACGTCTGTGTGAAGCTAATCTATTTTCAAAAAAAGTCCGCAAAGTCCCTCTATTTAAAAAAAAAAAGGCATGTGCAGAAGAGGTTAAAATTTGCCAAAGAACACATCAACTGGCCTAAAGAGAAATGGAGGAACATTTTGTGGACTGATGAGAGTAAAATTGTTCTTTTTGGGTCCAAGGCCCACAGACAGTTTGTGAGACGATCCTCAAACTCTGAATTCAAGCCACAGTACACAGTGAAGTCAGTGAAGCAAGCATCATGATATGGGCATGTTTCTCCTACTATGGTGTTGGGCCTATTTATCGCATAGCAGGGATCATGGATCAGTTTGCATTTGTCAAAATACTTGAAGAGGTCATGTTGCCTTATGCTAAAGAGGACATGCCCTTGAAATGTTTGTTTCAACAAGACAATGACCCCAAACACACGAGTAAACAAGCAAAGTCTTGGTTCCAAACCAACAAAATTTATGTTATGGAGTGGCCAGCCCACCTTAATCCAATCGAGAAGCTGTTTCTGAAGCAAAACCAAGAAATGTAAATGAATTGATGAATGTTGTTAAAGAATCATGGAGTGGAATAACAGCTGAGAGGTGCAACAAGTTGGTGCCACACAGATGTGAAGCAGTTTTAAAAAACTGTGGTCAAAAACAAAATATTAGTTCAGTGATATACAGGATTGCTAAATCCTAGAAACAAAAAAGTTTGTACAAAATAGTTTTGAGTTTGTACAGTCAACGACAGACACTGCTATTTTTTTAACACACCACTTTCAACTAATTGCCCAATTGCACAGCCTTAAGAGCGGGCTTATCATGAATGCTGGGTCTTGTTTGTTTTCTGAGAATCTACTGCACCTACTGGTAACTTGTTTGCCACGTAGCAATAAAAAATATACCAAAAACCTGGATTATTCTGGTTAGTCACATTGTACTGCTATTATTTTGAACAAAACTGTACATTTCATTAAAGAGGTGGTGAAAGCATGAAGATTAAAGGTTCTCAAAAAAGCAAAAAACACAAGAAAAAATATTTGCACACTTTACAAGTCCATAACTAGTAATATTTTCATGGATTTTTGAAAGGTCTGGGTCAGCATGGTTTGTGTGCTTCCAATTTGGTGCTACCTTGTCAGACCAAAAAGGAGGCAGAAGCAGTGGCACATTTTCATTACATGCAGAACATTTTTGCGTTTGGCCCGTGGTCCACTAATACATTTCTGTTTTGGCCATCAAATGGAAAAGGTTTGGGCACAAAGATGTTAAAATAATTATTGGGTTCAGATCACAAACGAGACGACGGGGATCGTACATGGTAAATTTAGAAATGACAGATCGGTTTAATTTTTGCAAGAATAAATAAAAATCAGACAACAGGCAACAATGGTACATGGTGATTTGCTTAACATGTTTACAGCACATGAAGTTTTTAAGAGTGTAAATTATGCCCGCCTCTCACTTCCAGGGTCGCGGATGGACTTGTAATGAGCTGACGTGTTAGCCATAGATGTGAATAAGTTTACGTGTATGCCACTAGGTCTCCCTGAACAGTGATTAGATGTAGTGCAAAGTGATGTTTTTGTCTTGTTTGGATTAACACACACACATATATATATATATATATAAATAAAATGGTGTTTTAGCGTGTCTGAGGTATGATTTTACCTGAGGTCGCACTTACTTTTGCTGTGTGGGAGGTAGCTATTTGAGCTAACTATTGAACAGTTAGCTCAAATAGTCCACACATATCTTTATGATAAATGTATGGATTATTTGTATGATCTTACACATACATACACTTACATATTTTTAATTAATGCTCAACACAGTGACAGCTGAGACATACACTACATTTTCTGAAGCAACACCAAAAAAAAGACCAAATTTAAAACTAAGAATTCATTGTGAGCCTATATCAAACACTCCAATTGAGCATGTCTAATGTGGTATTTTTGAAGCGCATAGAAATGATTAGTAAGTTTACTAATTGCAATCGATGGCCAGTAAGCTACATCCATTTATAGAAAATTATTTGGACGTGAAAATAGCAATTTAGTCTTTTCCCCATGTCACTTCCCCAAACCCTGCCAAGCACTTAAGAGCCATGTGTCGAGCCTCTAATAGAATTTTTAAGAGCTCTATTCTGTCCGTCTAATGGGAAATTGATATAAAAAAGCCCTCAGTCCCACTCTGATAGATTCATTTGGCAGTGGCCCCTCAGATCGACGCAGCACACTGTGGGTAAATGAAATCAACTGGCAGAGCGCATTACGGCCATATGAGATGGCCCACTCCAATCTATATAAACAGTAATAATGGAAAGCCCCTGACAGTTGAAAAGCAAAGAGCAGACATCTGGCAGAAACTGTAAGTGGTTGTGTTTCGACCTGAAAATGTGCAGACGGGAGCTGTGTGTTTTCAGGTGTAGACCACACTTCTCAATATAGAGTCCTGCTCTGGGGAATGAAAAGGCATTGACAGTAAATTAAACCAAAGGCAGTATGGTGCAAATTGGAAATATTTATTATTCTAATTTCGAATAAGATTTTCTTTCTGTGTTGCCTTTCTTTAAGGATTATTTAAAAAGAAAACATCTGCCACAGCAAAAGTATTTCCCATCAGTGTTGCAATAATCCTTGTGTTTTGTGCACAATTATTTTAAATATACTACAGAAAATTGCATATGATGAAAAAATGTAGATTTGTAGTCTGTTTGATCCAAGGATGGATACCAGGCAACTGTTACAGATAATGCAAGTAAGTTATGTTGCATTTATGTGGTCCCTGTAAACTCAGAAAAACGAGTTGAATAATGCACATGTACGGCAGCTCAAGTCGGAACAATAGCTTGGAAACTCAGGTGAGTCAAAGTTGGCCAAGATTCCTTTTTTGACGTCATTTGCATTGTTAACATGGCAGAGGGCAGCAAAAGTTTTGTCAATGGTAAGATTGTTGTTATGGTTTAAGAATCCTCCGACTTTGCTGAGCTGAAAATCACATTAACATACTGAAGTTGAAACTTCTGAAGTAATCTCACCAGGCATGACAAAGCAAAAACTTTGAATGACTACTGGTAGTAATACATTTTGACAGTTTTCTGTCAAAATTTCATATAACAGGGCGAGGCAGTCCAAGTTCTGTTAAAGTGAAGGCGCTTTTATACCTGCTCTGTTTGGTCAGGACTTTTGGACTTTCTTGTATGGTTTGAACCAAATCTTCAGTGTAAACTCAGGTGGACCACGGTCCGGACCAAACTGAACCAAGGTCTGGTTTGTAGTGTGAACACACGTTTACTGATAGTTCGGACTAAATGCAGGAGGCCATGGCAAAATAAACACACGAAGAAGAGTGAATGGAGGGAAATGGATAAAACAGATATTGGTCAAGTTTAAAAACACATACATTGCACGGAGTACATGGTTTTATGTTTTGTATGGCTCTATTTTTCTTGCTACACTAAAACAGGTGCCTCCATTTACTAATGAGTGTTAGTGATTCAAGTCATGTCTTAAACAGAGCATTTGAAATTTCAGCTGTTTGTATTAATTCTTTTTTAGCATGTCGTTATAGAATGCACAGAACTGGACGATTGGGCTTGTTGTTGTCTAACTTGATGAGTACACAGGTCGTCATCGTCATTAAAGGCCAAGTTCTGATGGGTGTACTTTGTCACTGTAAATAGTAGTCAAAGCATCATGTTTTTTTTTTGTTCAGCTATTTTAAATTCATATGTTTTATATTTTAAATGCAGATGTGTTGTATCTGCCTTTAGCCTCACTTTTCTCCAGCAACGACAGCTGAATAAAGCTGCGGTCTATATACCCCAGTAAGTCTTATTTACCTACAAAGCAGTTGTTATTCTCCGCAGACGCATTAGAAAATAAAATTGCTCATGCCTTAAATCAGGAGAGGTGTCAGCGTGAGCCAGTCAGAGCCGGGCCTTAGAAGCATCCGCAGTCTTTTTATCAGCTATCAAGGAGCTATCAATCAGGGCCGCGCAGATAGGTCTCTTTCTTTAATCCAATCAGATGGCATAATCAAGCACAATGCCTGTGATTTTTGCCAGACGTGTGAGATTTGTTCCAATTGAGCGCTCTGTCAGAGAGGCTTTGATTGGAGCCCGGACTGATTTCTGATCCTTCTGAGGTTTTGATTCACAATAGCCCCGAGTTGTGCATCTGAGCCACAGAGATTACATTTGCTTATTTCAAAAGGAGCCTTATATTTGGAATAGTTTGGTTATTGTTGACTTCCATTGAATTTTACCAAAAACCCACCTGCAGTGTGATTATAATTGACTTACTGATGATGTACGTGTTGTCAGGCTTTTCAAGAACAGTTCTCTTAATATTTACAAGCTCCAAAGTGGGTCATTAAATGTGAGGTGTTTATTTAGGTTGTCAGAAAAGAACCACTGAAGTTGTAAAAAGCATTGTGCATTTCCATCAGCTTGTTATGTACTGTATGTAAAAGTGCTGTCACTTTGGTGCTTAATTTGTTTTATTTTTATGAAACAATATTGTAAGATACTGTGCAAAGATTATAGACAATGTCAAATATGTAGAGCTATAACCTAACAAACCAACAACATGATGGTATTTTAGCAATGGCAATACAGTTCTTAATAGGTTAAAAGCACACTTTACAAAGTTTTCCACTTACCTGAAATGGCACCAACCTAAAAATGTTGTTGTTTGAATAGGTCAACCATTAAATTCTATTCACCACAATGTGCTTATAGTGAGTATATGACGTACACACTCTGTATATGTTGTGCCTATATTGAGTATTTTAGTATATGATGTACACACTCTATACATGTTGTGCCTATAGTGAGTATGTGACGTGCACACTCTGTACATGTTGTGCCTATAGTGAGTATGTGACGATCTCTTCGTCTCCTCTCTTTCATCTACTGTTTCAGATCACTCACTGGTGGAATTCGAGATAAGTTATACATTCCCCTCAAATTCCGACAAATGCATAGTGTCTACACGGAATTTTAGCGCAGCAGCAATGGAAATGTTTGCCACAGGGCTGACAGATGTTCTTCCTAATTTAACTCCACCTGGAAACTCAGTAGAGGTATACACAGAGGAGGTCCATGCAACCCTCTCGGCCATCACTGACTCAGTGGCACCCCTCAGGACAAAGCCCAGACTAACCAGACGACCTACACCATGGTATAACGAGGAAACCCGGGCTTTAAAACAGGCCTGCAGGAGTTTTGAACGCATATGGCGCAAGTCAAAAACTAAACTAACTCTAAATTATCAAAAGTGGTGTTTGTGTGTAAACACCTATAAGCACGCCCTCAGCACTGCAAAGACGGCCTATTTCTCATTTCTAATCAGAGAAAACCGGCATAACCCCAGGTTTCTATTTGGGACAGTTGCTAAACTAATCCAACCAAAAACAACTGAAGACTCCTCTCCTTTTAGTGCACAAGACCTTTTAGATTTCTTTTATCATAAAATTGAAGATATCAGGGATAATATTTTGGTTTTGTCTTCCTCAGCTCCGGGTCCCATTCACTTGGATCCACTGACCTCTCGTCTCTCAGTCTTAGATCCTGTATCCCTCGATGAGCTGACAAAGGTGGTTTCTTCATGTAAAGCAACTACGTGCCTTCTGGATATCCTGCCAGCAAAACATCTCAAAGAACTGTGGCCTGTGTCCCACTAACAATTTTGGCACGTTGAACAAAAACGTTTGGGCACCCCTGGCCTATACTGAGTATGATGTGCACACTGTAAAATGAACGATTCTTAACTTTAAAAAATATTGAAATGGTAAATGGCATGCATTTATATAGCGTTTTTTGCACCCTTCTCAGGCACCCAAAGTGCTTTACATTGTGCTTCCACTCACCCCATTCACACCTGGGGCAGACAGAGAGGGGGGGCTGCCATACAAACGGCGCTCAACCTTCTCCGACAACCACCAAACACACCTCTACAGTCACACACATTCATACACCAGTGCTACGGACACTGGAGGCAAGGTGGGTTAAGTGTCTTGCCCAAGGACACAACGACAGTATGAACAGGGCAGAGCGGGAATCGAACCGCCAACCTTCCGGTTATAGGACGACTGCTCTACCACTTAGCCACTCCGTCTCAGGATGAAAGAACATCAGCCAATCATGAATGACTACAACAAAACCAAAGCAACAACACGTGTGTACAGTACACCTAATGACCACCCATTAATGTACTCAGTAGAAACAGTGGACCAGTAAACTCTGACCCACTCTGACTCTGACTGGACCCGTTAAAGCTCCAGTACCTGACTTTTTTTTTGCTGTCACTGTCTCAAATTACACTCACCCAAAAGCAGCAGAAGGACCTTTCCTGCATCTCTTTTATTAAAAACTAAAATAAAACCAGACCAATTTTCCTTCACAAAATACTAATAAATTGCACAAAACCGAAGTTTAGAGTTTAATGTTAGCTTAGCTGTAATAATAATAATAATAATGGATTGGATTTATATTGCGCTTTTCTCCCGAGGGACCAAGGGACTCAAAGCGCTTACAGTCCGTCCATTATACATTCATACACAGTCACACTGGTGATCGTAAGCTACAACTGTAGCCACAGTTGCCCTGGGGCAGACTGACAGAGACGTGGCAGCCATTTTGCGCCTACGGCCTCTCCGACCATCACCACATACATTCACTCAACATTCTTACACATTCATATGAGGCAAGGTGGGTTAAGTGTCTTGCCCAAGGACACAACGACAGTATGAATTGTGGGGAGAGCGGGATCTCCTCCTCGTTAAACATTACGTGACTAAATTGACAGTATTTATCTGTATATGTTACGTTTACGTTGCCTCCTTTTTCTCTGTTGATGTTTGTTTTTGAGCTGTTTCGTTGTGTTAAAAGTGAATATGAACTTTATCGGCAGCAATTAAATTTCCTGGAACGTCATATGACACTGGTATAGACCAATGGGAGCACTCCTTTTTTGAGCATGTGGTTTGAGCAAGCATTGATTAGCCAATATCTTCCGTTCCTGAGTACAGGTTCTCATCAGCTAAAGGCTCTTATAAGAAACAGTAGTTTTTTTCAAACTTCACAATGATTTTCTTTACTTTAATAATAATAATAATAATTATACATTTTATTTATAATGCGCCTTTCTGGACTCTCAAGGTCGCCTTACAACAATAATGAAAAACACAATAGCTTATAATTAAAAATACTCAAGAACAACAATTAAAAGCAACAATTAAAAAACAACAATAAAAACAACAATTATATTGATGACAGGAATGTGCAGTTATGGTGAGAGTGAGTAGGCCAGTCTGAACAGTTGTGTTTTGAGTTTGGGTATGAAATGTGATAGTGTGTCTGTGTTGCGGAGGTCCGGGGGGAGAGAGTTCCAAAGCTAGGGAGCTGAAGGCTCTACTCCCCATGGTGACAAGACGGGCAGGAGAGACTGTGAGCCGTAGAGAGGAGGAGGAGCGAAGGGAACGGTCGGGGGTGGGCAATGCAGGGATCTAGAGCAAGCCCATTTTGGTTGCACGTGGGGCCTAATTTTTTAATGGTGCAACTAAAAAAAAATTTGAGAGAAAAACAAAGGCTGAATCTGAATCCGGTTATTAGATAGCTTTTGATTGCTGTTCCTAACCACTATTCCTTTACCTTTGTGAGCTACCTCATGAGGTCAAGAGTAAGACATTAGGAGGTTTGTTGTTGAAGGAGGAAAGAAGCTTCAGTTGTGTTTCCACAATTCTGACTCCACTAGCCTCTCAGTTGAAACACGACGGGAAGTTAAGTTGACACACAGCAGCTTAATAAAAACTACACATCCCACATCAAAACTACACAAAAATAGACTACAACAAGCGCACATTCTCCTCCACCAAATGCTAAGTTTAACAAAGACACAAAAGAAACAAAACAAAAGAAAGAAAAGAATTTAGAGAAATAATCTGAGCGACTCCACACCAGTAATGTTTGTGTGTTTTGAATAAAGAGCTTTTTGTACAACACTAAAGATCATCATTAAATGTTTTACAACACACAGTGAACCCCACACAACAGCACAGAGTGTGTGCATGTAGCCTATTCTACACAGAAAAGACTCACCGACCATAACATTTCCAACAGATGTAATCCACCCAAAGTCCTGGTCTGGTCCTGGTCTTGGTCCAGCCAATAATCCACCAAAGCCATGTCCTTTCCATTTATTGATTTGTGTTAATAACTAGTGAATGCCATTGTGGATTTATGCAAATGAACCACAGCTTAAGTTTAGTTTCAAATGTGTGCAAAGTGGTGTTTAACTGGAGCAAACATCAACAGTGAACAATAAAAGTCAGATAGAGCAGTGTCTTTTTTAAACAATGGCTTATGCAGATATTTATAGAAGAGCGTAATGGTTGATGCAGAGTCACTTCAAACTCATTGCAAACTCTTTACATTGAGATTGGCTTCAGTCGGACGTTTTCAGATAAGTTTGAATGGTTGCACAATGAAGGATGCTATTAAGCTCCTATGCTGTGTCCGAATCAACACATTAATAACTATACATTTTGTAGTGGTGTATGAATGTCATTTTAGATTTATTATTATGGGCGAGCAGGTACAATAAATCTGCCAAATACAATACAATAATGCCAGGGAAATAACAACGAAAAAAGTGACAAGTGATGACAAGAATAATAAAACCGAGAACAAAAACCAAAAATGTATAAAAAAATTTGGATACAGCTGGACACAGGGCTAGATTTTCATGACGTGAAATGTAAAGCGCTTGGTGGATGGCGCACTCATTTTCAGGGCGTGTCCAGAGCTGGCGCATTGTTTAATAAAAGGTTGGAGTTTTTTTTTTTTATATTTACAGGTCAAGTTGCGTATGCCAGAGGTGAAAGCACAGTTGATATTTGGTCATTTTACATTTACATTTAGTCATTTAGCAGACACTTTTATCCAAAGCGACTTACATGTGGCTTCCATTCACCAGTGTTACAGCTTGAACACCCCTGGAGGCAAGGTGGGTTAAGTGTCTTGCCCAAGGACACAACGACAGTATGAACTGTGGGGGAGAGAGGGAATCGAACCGCCTACCTTCCGGTTGAAGGACGACCGCTCTACCACTGAGCCACTGCGCCCATTTTAAATGTTGTAAGGGCTAATTTCTCCTGTAAACTCAAGGGACATGTATTTACAAGACGACAAATAACATATATTTTGTGAATAACAGCAGGTATTAATATACGTTATTTTACAGGAGCCACTGATTCATGTCTGAACAATGAATTAAATAAATGCAAATTAATTAGAATATAAATGGAGGAGACAGAGAATCATGACTCTCACTAGTCATTTATTTATAGAACCTCACTGTTCACAGGGACTAGTTACGCTTGTGTTTTAGTGAAATAAATGAAGAGCAATAGCGGTGTATAGGAGTAAAACAGGCCATAACCTGACATGAAGCAGCACGTGGATGGATGAATAGATAATAAATTATAAAACAAACAGACTAAACCATCACAGCGATCAATCTTGGATCTACTGCAGGAAGCGGTCTGGGCTTAGAGCAGGTGCTTAAAGGCGAGTAAAGTCGAGCATGTCCTTGTTTTGGATGGACGTGAGGACTTAACACACAGTCTACTCTGTGAGATGCTGTATGTTATTGTCTTTCTGTAAAAACAGTTTTCATGTCCTTCACGCGGTTAAACAGTGTTCACTCGCTCCATTCTTTGATAAATCAGTCCACAATGACAGTAGACTAAATACAAGGACAACAGATTAGCAGCTACTTACTTTCAAAGTATAATACAATATACATTTAAATTTAATTATGTATTAAATATAGGCTAATGTATGTCTTTTTTTTATTTAGAAACATAAATTATTAATACATTTTGGAGACATTATTAATGCATCTATATTATAATAGTTTTATTTATAAATCTTCATTTATAAATTGAAATGCTTTGATGCCTTTAAATAAACAATTTTTATTTTTTAAGTTTAATATACATACTGTATGTATACAGTATATAAAAATGCAGTTATCCCTGTGAACTTTTTTTAAGCATTACTTGAACTTAAATATGGAAGATCTGGCTCCAGAATAAGCCCAACTTTAATTCATTCATTATTATTCATAAAAAAAATGTCTGTCATCAAAGCTAAGTAGCGTCAACATGTAGCATAACATGATTGGTCAGACTAGCACAGACATTTAAATGTAAAAAACTGACTTAATATCATGTGAATTGTAGTCAAAGAATGCTATCCTTTCTGGAGCCAACCTTCACCATTCCCCTTTGCAACTGATCCTTTGGTCCACTATTATACTCTATATGGATCCACACATGGCCTTTAGTTAACCTGTTATTTTCAGGGGTCATTTTGGCTGTATTTTGTGTAATGTGACCTCTCCAAATTAAAATGAACCATTTGGAATTTAAATACAAGTGTGGACTCTTTGTAAAGGTAACAATCTCTAGTTTCACCCACAACAGTCAGAATCTTTCTAAGTACTACTGATACAATTTTATACACTTTGGAACACACAGAGAAAATTATTTTTTGTGTCCTCGCCTGAAATATTTAGTCAAAATAAAGGTGTCAAAAGCTTCAGCAGATAGTTGAGGACTAAAACACACTATGGGCCAAAATAATAACTTGATGACTACACACATTTCAAACTTGAAAAGAGTATCTGTAAACATGAATTTTTTACACCAGTTTTTATGTTGGTAGGTCCATGCGTTTTATAGAGGAACCATAGTTTATCCAAAATTTATCCAAATTGGAGACATTTGGAAAACGTATGAAAAAGTGCAATAAGTTCTGAATGCTTCAACCCACAGGCATTAATGAGGGCTCTACTGAAAGCTTACATCTAAAGGGATCTGTATTTACAAACATAATCACTCTATTAGTTATGAAAATTAATATTCCATAATAAAAACAATAAAATTGACATATTTACATAAAAATTGTCAAAATAAGTGTTATGGGCCAAAATATATATTTTTGAATAATATCCACACATAAAAGACCTACTGCAAACTATATACATAGGTTATAAAACAGTTGGTCAATGTTACAATATATGTGTCAATGTTGCAAAATATGTGCAACAAAGTCTCTTGTTGGCAGAAAGCACAAGAGCATGTCACATGTGGAGCATTTTACTGGGGTTTTTCTTGGTGTTTACTGCACCTCTGTGAAAGGACACAGAGGTGCAGGTCCAAAATGTAAATAAAAAGAAATGTACATGCCTCCGCTACATCCTCTAACAAGTATTTTATTATATATAACATGTCTTGTGGACCTAATAATTTTACTGGATATTATTCCCTGGACCTTTACGGACAGAAAGACACCAAGCTTATGGGGATTTGTTGCTGTTCGAGTCAAAGAGACCCGTCAAAGATAAGACAAGTCCAAACTCTGTGCTTGTCTGTAAAAAGGCTTTGGTGTCGGCGCTGTGGTTGTAACGTGTTAAAATGGTTTATATCGTCTGAAAGATGAGACTTTAAGCTTTAATTTGGTATATATATTGTTGGTGTTTGCATGACGAGGTGCAAGCACAACACAGGCTTTCTTTTGTAGCGTAAACAGATAAAAATATGAGAGGCTGCATGCAGATGAAGGCTGATCGGGGCCTAAGCTGAGCCCCGAGATCAGCAGCAGTGTGTGAGGGTGGTACCGTACCTTGGTTGGCTTCGGGGAGGGACTGGGTGGTGGTGGAGATGGCGGTGGTGGAGGAAGTGGCTGTGGTGGGTATAGGGGTGGTGGTGCGAGCATCTGGATGAGGAGACAAACACATGACACAACACAGCGGGGGAAAAAACAAATGAGTAAAAGAAGCAGTGGAGATAAAGCCATGTCACGGCAGAGCGATGGTATCTGTGTTTGATTGATGGCTGCTGGCTTGCTGACTGTCAGAGTGTGTGTGTGTTAAAGGTTTGCGCCTGTGTTTTTTATAAATCAAACTTGCGACGGCACGCTAAATATAACATACGGCACTGACTCTCGATTTTGACATATTTACAAGTACTAGAACAGTACTTTCCCACCACAAATTATCCATATTTTATACATTTATAATCATGTTTAACCAAGATGTATTGTCAATTACTGAAAATTTACTATACGAGACCAAATAAAATGGCAGATTATTTACTGACATCAAACATGTCTTTGTAGCTCCACTTTTCCATACAGAATTTAATGCCAGAGAAGGGCAGCTTGACAATTTGTATTTATTAATAATAATCTGATATATTTTTGTTAGCTATAATAATTTTGATGACTTTTTACATATTGGACAATTCCCTGCTGGTCAAGTGCTGGTAAGTTTGTAAGAATAAAACACAATTCAATATTGTATCAAAATATACCATATACTAAAATTTGAAAAAATATTTACTTGGCCTTCGTAAAAAATCTGAGCCTCACATTATAATTTGTCCTCTCCAAGGCTCCATACATTTCTGACTTCCATCAATTGCAATAGTCAACTCAATAAATCATGAGGCCTAATTAAAAGAGTTAGTTAGTAAAGGCTAAATGTTGCAGTGTACTATTCTACAGTATACTATACTACAGTATACTTTACTACAGTATACTCTTCTACAGTGTTGTAGCAGACCAGGACAGTCCCGGGAATTCCACACGGATTAACTTTTGACTATGTTCCTCATTTCCAGACGCCTCAGAGACAAGCAGGAGTCTGGACTAACACTGTAATCTCCCCTAAAGGAGATAAAACGTGTCCTTTTAAATATTTTCAGATGGCCAGAATGCTTGTTATCAAAGAAGTCCTCAGGATTTTTTAATTAACGACTCTGTTTGTTTTCACAATAAGGCAGATCCTGGATCTACCAGGCACCAGGTCAAAGGTGATCCATAGACAGGAAAGAAAACACCATGTTAGACAGCCATAAATCTCCAAGATACGTTTGTGTATTGAAACTCCAAAGAAACCGTCTCTCCATAGCCATAACTCTGGAGATAGGAATGCGTTTGATCAACCGGAATCTCTGAGCTGTATACGATCAGACATCGCCATCTTGTGATTGAACTGACGAATGACTCTGACTTTTGTTTGCTTAAAAGCGTTTGCTTAATTAAAAGGGAATACTGGTTAATAAATGATATTACGTTAACGTGTTAATGTCCCTATTGTTCCTTACAGGATGTTGCTCCCTGACCGAGATCAAAAAGACTTCTTTCCTTTATTTTTCAGCTTGCAGTTTTAATAAAGGAGTTTAATGAATGTTTGTATTGTACAAAAGGCTTAAGAAGGATTTCTTCATCCTGATTTTGTTTGTACAAATGTGTAATTAGAAGTGATGAGAAAACTTGATGAGGAAAGTTATTTTAAGTTAAAACTTTAGTTAAACATTTCATTCCCAAATCCCTTTTTCCGGGAGAGCACGTTAGACACGCCCAGGCCAGACTTGATAAAACTCGCTCTCTCGTACGCTTTGTCTTCTTCTGCCCTCCTCCAGGACACCTCTCCTGGCTCTTTCTCTTAGCATTAGCTTAACTTTCATTTTTCTTTTTTCCACGCACCACGTACTAAACATGAATTTTCTACCACTAAAATTATAAGAACTTATAAGTTTTCTCCTAGAAGCAACAGTGTAAAGTGCTAACGTTACTTTTGGAAGTTATTTTTTGATCATTTATTTTGTAACAACTGTTGCCTGCGTGAAGAGTTAGCTTGACCCAAACCAGGCGCTCCCAGCAGAAGCTAAAACCAGAGAAACAGCCGCCAAGACTCTCTTCAGTGAGTCCAGCGACAACTTTTTAAAAGACTGAATATTTATCCGTTCCGCGGACTGTGGTTCTGACGGCCTTACATTCAAAGACGGTAACAGGACGCCTTCCTTTCCCGGCTACGGTCGTGCAGCGACTTCCTTTGGAAGCAGCGTACACGTGCAGCCATCTTGTCGTTCTGGAAAGACCCGTACGATAGTACGCGCCCAGAAGTTTGGACAATCCCTCTGGACCTTTGTCGCCAGAAACTTGCCGGTACCAGAACAACGACCAGAGTGAGTTAAGCACGTGACACTGATGTTTGGCGTTATAAACCTGTACATTGTCTAAGCAGGCCCATAAGAACTGCCACCTCGGCCCTCCGTTAAACACCCCGTTAGTTAAGCTTAATAATATATTTTAAATAATCAAGAATTCCTTTTGGTTTCACAATATTCTCTGAAAGTAAATGTGTTATCGTTCTGTGGGTCATCCATTTCTGTGTTAACTGTCCTTATCATTGTTCCAAAAATGTGTTCCCATGTTCCCATCATTTTATTCATCATTATTAATAATTTGTATAATTTTAATAAAATTCTATAAAACGTTAAGTAAGTTCAATGGTTGTTTTTCCTGTTTATATTAAGAATATTCGAATACAAGAGAACTCTCCTTTAGATCATAAAACATAACTGTTTTTCTCGAGACGGATATGAAAAATATATATTAATAATTTTAGAATGGTGCCCCGTAATTAATATTAATGAATCTAATATCAATCTGAAATATATATATGCAAAAATACTACAGTGTACTATTCTACAGTATACTATACTACAGTGTACTATTCTACAGTGTACTCTACTACAATGTACTATTCTACAGTGTACTATACTACAGTATACTATACTACATGTACTATTCTACAGTGTACTATACCAGGGGTTCCCAAACTTTTCAGACTGCGACCCCCAATATTAGACTGCTGACAATCCGCAACCCCCAGTCAGTCAAACCCCCCCCCCCCCACGGGGGTATGACTGACCTTTCAATTCTTTGTTCCTCTTTTCTTCTTCTAAATCAAGCCTCTCCCATGGTACCTCTCAAATGGTCGTTGTGTAAGGGCGCCGCCATTTTACCGCAAAATCCAGCTATATACAGCCGTCCACCAGAGGGCAGGCTCCAAAAGCGGAAATATAAGGAGAAACCCAATGGCGACTTTACAGGTGTAAAAATCATGTTTACAGCCTGGTACAAAAGATGACTCCTGTCTCTAAGTTTTTACTATGTGACAACTCTGGGGAGAGGGGTGAATTTTTGATTATTACGTACGTTTATGCTATCTGAAAAGTTTAGTTTTGAGAATAAATTTGGGTGTGGTTACTTTGGTGTGCATGTGTCAATCACCGAGCCGCGCGCATGTCGTGTGGCTAGCTGGCTAACAAGTGGCTAGTTAGCTGCTCTGATACTTGCTGGAGCAGTATCATGGAGGTGCTCGGAGCTAGGGTGTGTTAGGCTTCTGTACTTGACCGTCGGCTGTTCTCTGAGTATTTGAGAAGAACGTTGTTGAAATGGCTTGCTGTGCTGTTGGCTGTACTAACAGACTCTCCAAGAAGTGTGGTCTTCAGTTTTTTTCGGTGAGTAATACAATTTTCTTGGTTTTATGGATGGATTTAAGAGCTCTTAAGCGGGTAAATATATAGCATTACTCAGCTACTTAGCCTAGCTAACAACTTTTCCCCATCAAAATTACATTGAGTACGGTAATTTAGAATTAGATGTTAATCATAATACTGTTAAGGTAGAGTTTCAAATTTATTTTTACTGGCTTCGCTTTAAAAAATAGATCCAGATATACAATATATCATGTCATTTCTTTCTCAAATCCAAACACAATTTGCATTTCGTACATGGCTATTAAACATAGTTTAACAGCAAAACAATTTAGATTTATTCATGATAGCTGTAATATCTTTTTAAGTGATCAAATTAAGGATGTTATGGCTTTGACATATAACGTGCAAATGAGCGCAACTTGGTAAAACTGCATTATTCACCGGGTGCACTACGCAATGACTGTAGAAAATACGCTACGCTAGGCTACCGTCAATGCTCTGAAGCCCACCGCTAATGACTTTTGAAAATAACGTGCTATCATTATGTACGAGATAATGTAAGATTATCTTGCAAAAAAATTACGAATGAACTTTTTCAATGAAATCGTAATTGCACAGAAGTTTGTGCTACTGTTATGTGTATTTCTCCGTTTAGGACGTGTAGAGGGTGTCTCTGGGAGCTCTGTTGTTCTTATATTAAACTGCCCTCAGAGTGTGATATAAAGTATGACAACTGTACCTAGTACCTTCAATGTAGTACCTAGTGCTGTTAACACTTTTCAGTTACATTCAATACATCTAAGGTATAAACTACTATTTTAATATTTATAAATCTGGGCTTAAAAAATTGTCAATGTAAACATATGTACATAGCTTATGTTAAAACATAATCTTTTTTTAGTCACTTAGTCTAAGAGAAATTATTATAAGCTTATGATGATCTTTTGTTTATGTGAAGCCCTGTTGTTATCTACCTTAACCCTACCCTGTAGTTGTTATTGTAACACTATATGTACAGTACAAGTTTGGTAACCTTTTAAGGTCATACTAACACCTAATGTGTTTTTGTATGTTTGTTTAAGTTTTCCTCTAGGTGATTCAGACAGACTGGACCAGTGGGTGTTGAAGATGAGGAGACAGAACTGGACTCCTACCTCTTCCAGTCGGTTGTGCAGTCAACACTTTGAGATGGATAGCTTCTGCACTGATTTGAGGGTACCCAAAGCTTTGTGTCATCTTTATTACAAGGACAATACATACTGACCAACAGTACAACTGTATAATAACATTGGTCCACATGGGTTATTGTTGAACTGCACAGTGAGTCACAAGCGAGCAGCAGCTTTATCAGAAACGTCATTAATTACATGCAGGCCATTAGGGTGACAAATAAAATACAAAAAAATAATTCAAAATTAAAAAGGACAAATAGAAAACATGCATTAGTTACATTACAGACATCTTATTAAGCAAAGAGAAACAGAAGTTGTTAAAACAGCAGGGCACAGAGGGGTTTAATACTGACAAGTCTGATCTGAAAAGCCACATTTTTAAAAGAGAGTGAAATAATCCAGTTAAATAAATTTTTCTGATGGTAGTTGGAATAATATTCCATTATTTGGAAGCTCGAAAAGAAACGGCAGACTGACTGAAAGCTGTTTTTCTAATCTATTTAGTCTATCAATTTGTTAGTATTTTTCTATTGAGATGCACTCTTTTTACACTTATTTGCTCACTTTGCTACATTGCACCTAGATTAGACACCTACTCACTCACCTGTTGAAACCATTTAGAACCAGTGGACATAGTGGGAAAGTACTGATACAGACTGCTTCCTGCGAGGGGCGCGGCCATAGATTACTATTACTTTTGTGGTGTCAAGTTGACCATGGACACAACTCGTTGATACAGGAATGCTCTAAATAAAAAATATGTACAACTGTGATTCTACAATAAATCAATTAAATAAAGTGGCTACAATGCCATATAATGTCTTTTCTTTATATCTCTTTTAACAGGGAAGGACTTGACTTGCTTGACAAGCACAGCTGTGCCCACCAATTTCTTTTTTTCAAAAGACAAACATCCAAAGCCCAGACGGTCACGGCAGGTATGTTGGTTGAGAGGTTGAGAATGTTAATAATGTGTCAAATGACAGTGTTGAGTGTCAAAGTGTAAATATTTTGTATGTCATGTACATTTGTGGCCATGCAAACCTTAAATGGGAAATGAATTGAACTTGATTAGACCATTTTCTATATGTCTATAGAGCATGTATGAACGAGGCCTAAGTACATTTCAGAGAGCCTGTGTGTGCAATAGTTTACATCGTTGGTGGAATATGTCTGATAACAGGATTTGTTTTTAATAGAGTTGGCAGAATAATTTCCTCTGTTATGTTCCTCTGTGGGCATGAAAGTTCGCTTTCATGCCCACCCTAGTTCATTGTATTTTTACATGTTCTGTATTGTCTTGTGCTATTATTTTTAATCCTTATGTCCTGTTTCTGGATGTGTATTTTATTTAACAGTTGTTGTCCCGTCTTATATGTTCCCACTCAAGGCCTGCACCTTGTTATGGTGAGTGGGCTTTCAACCAAGACAGGCCAACTTGAATTTGTTTTGTGATTTATTATTTTTTTGTCTGACTTTCCACAGGGTCCCGTCCTGCAGCAGTCATTTTAAACTCCTCATCACATCCTTGCCAGGTCCACCTTCATCCTTACAACCTGATGGGACAAGGCTTCGTTTGTTGCTTCTCAAACCTTTTGGAACTGCATCACAAATATGTGACACCTTTTACACACTTGAGCATTAAAAAAAAAAAACTGTTTACAATTCATTTGCACTTTTTTATTTTCCATGAAATGTATTGTATCATATGTTTTACAATTTTAAACAAACTTTTTCTGCTTTAAGTATGGGCATGCCTTACTTATAATTTACCGTATCTTTCGCACCATAAGACGCACTTTTTCTTCACCAAATAGTAGGAGAAAAAGTGCCTGCGTCTTATGGTCCGCAGGCACTTTTTTATGGTCCGCAGGCTGCCGCTCTGCAACATAAGACGAGTTGCAGAGCGGCAGCGGGTCCCCCGGGACTTTCCGTGTCCCTGGAAACTGCATCGTCCCTCCCCCGCCCCGTGTCCAGGCTTCTCAGTAGTCCACTGAGATACTGGCAGAGCCCCCCCTTCCCCCCCGTGTCGCCTTGCCTTACCGTAGTGGCAGAGCGGCAGCGGGTCCTCTCTCACCTTCCTTACGGAAGCCGATGTGTGCAGGAAGCAGTGTTGTGCCTGAACGCATTCATTGAACGATAGTTCATGAACTCGTTCATATTTTGGGCAAACGTGAACTGAACGTGCTGTATTACTGCCTGATGAACGTTACTGTGAACTCGCTCATTCTGGTGTCTGTGAACGAACGCACGCTCTCTCAGGTTAACTTCGTTCAATAGGGTGCCAGATTTCTATAGAGGCTTCCAGGCGAAAACACGGCAAAAACACACCGCAAACGAGTCTTAGTATGTAGCGGAAAAACACCAAATCTGGCAACACCAACCACCAGTGTCGCACCCACGCATGCGTGACGCGCCATCAAAAAATAAAAAATAAAAAGCATGGAGGCGACAGCAGCATGTAGCAAGGCGTATGATCATTTAAAATAATTTTATGATGTTTATTGCTGTGGCAATAATTTTGAAAAATAATAGCTCGCAGCAACATATGGTAAAAAACTATGAATTAGTTCATTTTTGGAAATGCTAACTTAGTTCAAAATTTTGAAGTTTGAACTATGAACTGAACTAATTCATTTTAAAATTTGTGAATTGAACTTTGAACTAGTTCTTGTAGAAAGTGAACTTTCCCAACACTGGCAGGAAGGCCCAATGCTGCTGTACTGTGTCACCGCCGTATGCTATTGGAGGATAGCATGTAGTAGGCGGTGTTACAGTACACAGCAGTGCGCATGCCCTTCACTCCAGTCATATAATTCAAATATTATTCTGTTATACTTTATTAAATATTTTATTACACTATTTGGTTCAGAATATTTTTTTTCCTATTTTTCTCCTCTAAAAACCAGGTGCGTCTTATGGTCGGGTGCGTCTTATGGTGCAAAAAATACGGTAATCTACCATCTAGTGGTATAAAATCAAAACTACAAAAAAACTGCTGCAGATGTTTTAACAGGTGTTTCCAGGTGCAGAAGGCACAATTGCAGAGGGCAGGTCCATCGTGAAAACTACAAGAGTTATGTATAACGTGGCTATAACTAAGTAAAATATAGTCTCCAAAGTAATGTGTAACTGCACTTGTCTGGGCAGTGGGCTCTTGAGAGTGAGCAATTTGAACAGTGACCTTTTCCATATTTTAAACTACAATAGAAAAAGTTAGATTAGCATGCTATATTATAACTACATACCACAAGCATTATTCGAAAGCCTTGTTAACTATATAACATATTATAGAGAGATACATAGTGTGGTCATAAATCTCGGGCGGGAAGCTCCACTTGCGTTAGCCTGGTGTTAGCAACAGGTTAGCAATTGCCTTAGCCTCGGCTACAGCGGAGTGGGCGTAATTACCCACGCACGCGCTCATAATGCCCTCCCACGGGCTTAAGATGCAACACTCCCTTTGCCCATTTTAGTAACATCCTCTGACGAAGGAGTCTGAAATGTCCGGATGTAATCGCCATCTTTTTGCCCTGACTTTGAGGCTATTTCGGCAAATAGGGGACCAATGGGCGGATAGCATCCATAATTATTATACAATCTATGTTCTAAATGCATGTAGCCCACATGCAAATTATTATTTAGCCTATTGTATTTATTTTTGGAATGTATTTATTTATCTATTATTATTTAATTTATGATTATAAAGGGGTGCACTTCAGACAGTATGTTTATCATAAAATAATTAATGAATGTTTTATTTTGTGTACTATTCATTCTTAACATGAAGACTTGTTTTGGTGATCCATGAAAAACAGCCCCCGGCAACTGTGTTAAAGTAGCCCGTGGACTTGGCAACACACCGTCACTTAACTGTCATAATTAATCGGAGCAAACAAAGTTTTACTAGGTTTTACAAAGTTTTACTTTCAGTTTATTTTAATTATCCTAAATTTATACCCGCATCATTACAATCTTTTTAAAAATATATAAAAATAATAATCATAAAAAAAAATAATTTGGAAATCATCTCGCGACCCCCCGCCCACCACTCCGCGACCCCCACTTTGGGAACCAGTATACTATACTACAGTGTACATTCTACAGTATACTATACTACAGTGTACATTCTACAGTGTACTATACTACAGTGTAGTATACTACAGTGTACTTTACTACATTATAGTTTAAGTTTTTTTATTAAATTACACTTTCCCAATTAGAAACACATTTCTATCTTCTAAGCATTTGTCATTTGTTTGGACGGTGGGAGGAAGCTGGAGTACCCGGAGAGAACCCACGGTAACACGTGGAGGACATGCAGACTCCTCACAGAAAGACCGGAGTCGGCCGAGAATGTTTGAGTCGGCCGGGTTTTGAACTCACGACCTTCTTGCTGTGAGGCAGGAGTGCTAACCATTCTGCCACGTGCACCCTTACAAACATGAACAAGATGCAAATTTTTGATTGTCTGGCAAAGACTGGACTTTTTATTATGATTGCATTCAATGCAGCACTATTGATTATTTTTTATAAATTAAAATAAAAATGCCCTTTCCTAGCGGTCTCATGGATTTTTGGTCTCTTCTTTCCCATTTTTGCACTATCCGGACACTCTGTGTGCTATGGCTCTTTAGTAAATGTACATGTGCAATTTTTACGCAAAAGTTTTTGCAAAATACAATCTGGTCCATAATATTTTTATATTTTTACTGAAGTGAAAAAGTCAGCCAGTTGTTTTTTTTTTATTTCTCCTTATATTAACTGCTTTTGTCTCTGTATTTTATATGTGTGAAATAAATATTAACAGTGTTATTACATATAATCTTAAAGTAAAACAATGGCTTAAACACTACAGACACATTTTAGGGTTTTAATGTACTCTGTATTGTATGTACTGTATGTTTTAATGTATTCTTACTGTCTGCTGCGTGTTACAGACCAGGTCTGCAAATTAGTTCTGAGCTAGGTGGCCTATGGACATGGCATCGATTACACTTGAAGCTGTAACAATGTTTTTGTTCTGTCCCTTTTGAATAAAAGTATATATATATATAAAAAAAAATCAAATATATTATTTCTCTACATTTCTAGCAAAACAGACACATTACTTCTGTAAAATCAAGTTAAAAGTCTTTATAGTTGCTTTTTATAAATGATCCGGGTGACAGCTTGCAAGATATTGTGCACACAACACTGACACGGATCCCACTGCGCTGATCAAAGAAGCCTTTTCTTTCATGTCTCCTCCAAACACAGCCCTACAACTAATACTGACGATGCTACGGAGCACATTGCTGTTATAAGTGATTAAGTGCCTAATGAGGAACACGTACTACTCTTGTACTTATGCTGTCATTGTTATGCATGGTGCCTTCTCCATAAACAAACGTGCCCGTGCATATTTCATCTCTCTGAGGAGAGCGTCAGCCACATCAGCAACAAAAACATCTAAATCTGATGTATAAACAAAAACATAAGGACGCCATAAACGGAAGTGCCGTGAACAGAAGGAAGGAAGGCAATAACGCAGCACATAAAAGAAAATTGGCAACTGAGGTTGAGACAGTGTCTGTAACTGAGAGGATGTGGAACAACAGGGGTTTTAAGGACAGATTATTTAGGATATCCTTGTTATTATGCCTCTTCCTCTCTAACTGTAAAAAAAAAATGTTATAAAGAAAAACTGATTTAGGACAGAAGCACAAGGCAGACAGTTTGAGCGTGCGCACACTTCAACCAGAGACTGTTTCCCTCAGCACAGCTTTCCCCTTTTCCGTCAGACTGGCTGCTCGGACACTGACCAGGGACACATCAGAAGTGACACGTCCCGTTTGGAGAGCTTCCCCCTACCGCCCTGATTGTCTGGGACCCCACTCCAAGCTGTCAGGGTTATTAAAACGTGCTGAGAGGGTTGTTACTGGGAGTCAATGATAAGGACAGCTGTAATGAAATGAGGTGTTATTAGAAGGTGAGGATGGAGAATGAGAAGAGACAGAGCAGAGGTCGAGGGGTCAATGGGACTCAAGAGAGTCATAACAGTGTGTGCTTTATCTTTTGGTTAAGATGAATGGAGTTCAGATACACCCGAGCGTTTCAGCTGTAATATGCCTGCAAATGCAGCTGATGGTCATTTACAGCCTTTATTCTGACCTATTTAGTCATCACTTACAGAACTGACTGCAATATACTTTCATTAAGTCTGAAGGCTAATTATACTCTTCTGTCTGTACTCTCCGTACTTTGGTCCATTTTTTTTACAAAGATTGCGGACACAGATCAACAGATATGGTTCTACCTAGTTCTTCTTCTTCCTCTTATCTGCTGAAATCTTTGACTTTCTATCTGTCTACATAAACAATAAACTACAACAAATCATTTTATTCCACTATGTACTCAGATATAAATAAAAATTTCTGTTTCAGTTCCATTTATTTGTAATTTATATGATAGTTTCTCACAAGATCAAGATATGCTTTGTTTAAAAAAATGTTTGTTTGTTACAGATTTTTTTCAGTTCCCTTTTATATGGATGTGGAAGTGTGGATTTTCGGCTTCCCAATCTACCATCTTTTAGTAATTGTTCAACCTGTGTTGGTCTGGGTTTGAACTCACAATTATTACTGCAATTAAATGTGTGTCTAAGGGCATTTTCACACTTTAAGGCAGACAACAAGAATATTGTTCATATATTACTTTAAATCCACACAAAGACACTTTTTCTGGTTCTTGACAAAATGTCATTAAGACATACAGGAGGTGCAAGGATTTTTGACGCGCGTCTTAGTTGTCACTTCAATACCTAATTTTTACAGTGGTCAGTGGGACTGTCCATAACAGCACATTTTATCTTTGTGTGGAGGTAAATAGAGTTGTCCATGCATTGTCAGTGGATCACAAGCAGTGCAGCTGTGTACAGTCCTCACTATGTCCTATTTACTCTCGCATACCTTCTCTGGCTCTGTTCCACATTGGTGGAATGATCTACCTGCTGCTACAAGATCAGCAGATTCTGTAGCCATCTTTAAAAAACGCCTGAAAACACATCTCTTTGGTCAACACCTGACTGACAAACACTGAGTTCTACTTCTTTCTATTGATTCCTTTCTTCAAAAAAAAAAAAATCTTATCCTTAGCTTTGTATACTGTGCTGGGTTTAAACTGACTAGTTTTTTGTGCACTTATGCTTTTTGTACCTTGTGTTGTTAAAATTGCTTCCATTGTTTTTCCTCACTTGTAAGTCGCTTTGGATAAAAGCGTCTGCTAAATGACTAAATGTAAATGTAAATGTATTTACAGCTCATTTACCGTGGAGTCAATTAACTGTAAAAACTGTAACTCCAAAAAATTGCTATAACGCCATGAGAAACGGTTGGCTGTTCATGAATCATGTATTGCAGAGAAGCTATAAAATATTGTATGTCTATTGTATTTTGAGAATAGTTTGGCCCATACAGTAATGCCTAAAAGTTCCCTTACTAAACTAGACCGTATGTTGCAAACAATACTTAGGGCCTTTCCACAATCAACATAATAAAAAAAAATGATACACAGCACCAAAAAACAATCAATAAATCAATTTAGAGATAGTCATTTCATGTATGTTCAGTCTGATGGACAACTCAGTTCTACAGTTCAGTATGTTGGCTGCTGTGTTGTATACTATTTGCATATGGGGCAAGAATGCTATGAAGCTCTATCCTTCTTCTATTTCTGCGTTACTTTCCCAAAATTATATTTATATAATATTTATCTATGTTTATAATGGCAACGTGCACTTTACCTTAATGTCGGTTTTACAGCTTTAGCAATGACTGCTATTCCCGTAGGACAGATCTCAATTTAACAGTCCTTGAGGACTGAGGAGACACAGGTCCTAAAATAATTTGTTTTGTTCAAGCTAAAGTCCATGCTCCATAGTCACAAGAACTATAAGAATTGAACCTTCTATACCCACTCACTGACAGCACACACAATGTCAATGAGTTACCATTTACCTTGTTTAGGCAGAATTTAGTCCTTCTTTGTGTCTAATGCCCTTTGTCCATTGCAAATGTACTGTTGTCTGAATCACTAACTACTTTAAATTCCCAGTAAATGCATCTCTTGTTTTTATTTTTTTTATATTTCAGATATTTTAATTTTGAAATTGTAAGTCTTTGCCTCAACGCTTCACAATGAAGAGACAATAATAGCGCCGCTGTTGGTAATGTCTTCCCCTAGGGCACTGTGGTTGTTTATCAGATAAAAGCAGTCTTCCCTCAAGGCACACACTGTTTCTAGTGGTTTTTAATGTGGTCTTAGTTTGAAAAGCTTTTTTTTTTAAAGGTGTGTAGGCACAAAAGAGTCCTGAAGCAGATTTCCAAATGCAAATAAGTGCTTCAGGTAGAAAATATGTATATAAGTATTTACACATAGACAGTATGCAATGTTTTTCATTGAACAAGTATTCTGGTCTTTGAAGAGTGTCTAGAACAGACTTCAGACAAATTTAAGAACAAATGGCTGGGCCAGCCACTGTTTCGGTCCTTCTGGTTTAGATTTGAGAGTGGGGGGTTTGGGGCCTGGTGGTTTTGGGGGTTGTCCATCTCTAATTGGGTTTATTCCGTCATGGAGCAGTAGGCTCCAGCAGATGTTTGGGATCATCAGTGTCAACAACTCATTAGAGCGACACAGCGGGAAAATGAGAGGACTGCCAAGACCAAGTCTGAGTGATGGCTGTGTCTGGGAACTGTTTAATTAAAACTGTGAGTCCAAGTTTAGTCCAGATCTTGTTCTGAGTTTGGTCCTAAAATATTGTACACTTTACCTTTGTATATCGGGTATTCTTTTCAGTTGTAATAAATTAGTTCTGGTTCACTCAGTCTTGGTTAAGTCTTGGGTTTCATCCAAGAAAAGTACTGGATTTAGTCACGATTGTTTTGGTCTGTCATTCTGATTTAAACTTGGTTTAATTCTGGTTAAGTAACTACTTCTTTCAGTCTTAGTTATGTCATGATTATGTTTAATCTTGGCCTGCTCTAAGTTAATTTTAGCTTTAAAACTGGTTAAGTCCTGCTTGAGTCCTTGTTTTAGTCTTGGTCTAGTTCTGCTTTTGTTCTTGTTCTTTTGATGGTACTGTATTTTGTGGGGAAATAATGTTGGGCAGGTGTACATTATTTGGGTTACTTTTGGCTGTTTCTGGTTGGACTGTGACCACTAGTTTTAGACGTTTGCTGGTATTTGAGGAATCAAATGCATTAAAGTGGAAGGGAGCTCACATCTTGATCACTGTGAACCACATTGGCAACACATCAATGTCACATCATTAACCGATATCTAATCAAGGTTCTCTGATTGGTCACAAAAAAGCAACAGGGCTTGTCAGTTTACACTACACTCTTGACATATTTGAAGCATCCTTGTGGAGTTTCCACAATGTTTATGTGATGGCTCCTGTCTGATAGTGATGAGTCGTTCATGAACGATTCGTTCTTTTTGAACAAGTCTTTAATATGACTCGGGAACGACTAGTCATCTCAGAGAGCGAGTCGTTCATTTTTGTGTAGACCCGCGCATGCGCATTGCACCACATCTCATACAGGAAACAGAAAGGAGTCATTCATCTCCCAAGTCGTTCGTTCGTTCGTTCGTTCACCAAGTCCCAGTCCCATAGAGAAAGAGTATGCAGTTACCGGAAACAGAAAGGAACTGTTCATCTCCCGAGTCGTCGTTCGCTCGCCTTTCTGTTTCCGGTGAACGAGCAACGAACGACTCGGAGATGAACAGTTCCTTTCTGTTTCCGGTAACTGCATACTCTTTCTCTATGGGACTGGGACTTGGTGAACGAAAACTAACGAACGAACGAACGAACGACTCGAGATGAATGAGTCCTTTCTGTTTCAGACGGACGGATGTATTAGCTACAGCTACATGAGGCTGTCACGGCCCAGACCAGACATGTTGACGGAATAAATGCTAAGCTAAATATGAAGTGACAAAGGAAAACAACTATTTGGATTAAGAGGTGAGTTGAACTCTCTGCCTGAAGTAAGCTGCAATTCATTTATAATTTATTTTTCAAAGTTTGGCCATAAATGCATTAGCTTATAGTTATTATAGTTTTTATTCCAAAAGTACTAAATGTATTAAAAATTGTAATATGCAACATTTTAATTAGATTCTGCTGAAATAAACGAAATGAACGAAATGACTTGAAAAAAGATTCGTTCATTTTGCTGAACGAGACTTGAAGAACTGAGTCAGTAAAATGAACTGAACTTCCCATCACTACTGTCTGACTGTATATAGTTTGTGTTACAACGGATGTTCTTCATGTTCCCCAGAAACATCAGTTCTTCTAAAGGTAAAATTGTCAGTTTACATTACACCCATGACAATTTAGTAATGACTTGACATACACTTGGTTGGCTGTGGCTGTGTGTATGTAGCTTGTACATACACATGCGTGACAACCTGTCATCTGTGCAGCAGGGCACGGTATATGTATGGTATATGTTTGACTGGAAGTTAATTAGTTGGGCAGGATTTGGGTGGATTTTGAGTAGCATTTGGGCTGGAAACAGTGACTTGGATCACAGTAGTACATTCTTGGCCCATTTGCTTTGTTGGCTACAGCAGCAGGTTTACGTCTACAGTTTACATCAACATAAAGTTAATCAAAATAATACAGTCAAGCTATAGCCTCGTAGCTTGTAGTCTTTAGCTGATGTAACCTGATACAAAACAGCTAAATAGTTACTCCCTCACTACTGTTCTCTATCCCCTCGGTGACTTTATCTATTGGAAATGTCTGATTAATATGTGAAGGATACATTGTAAATCCACTGGAGTAGTTAGTATAAGGTTCTGAGTTTAGTCCTTGTTCCACCCAGGTATCAATTCTTGCTGATAATGTACTAACATTAAAATATTATTTATTGAATGTATTAAAAATTGTTTGACTTTTGGACAACCAAACATCTTAAAATACAGTATATAATGATTACAAACATAGTCTGTATCTTTGTCACTGTAACTGTCTCTGCAGTATGTATTGAACTGGTGCAATGCGTGACAGAAGAGTGCAGCAGACTTTGAATGTGACCGACCAAATGTGCTGACTCATTGGGGCTTGTTTACTGATGAGCCTTATGAAATTTTCAATGACACAGAGCAGTGCACAGGAAGTGGACACACAGTGACATTATCATTCCCGCTAATGCTGCCGAGTTATGAAACACCCAGAGCCGGATGACAGGAAGGATGCTCATTTACAGCTACACACTGGCTGCTCAATGAACTCATACATTCATACATCTGCATCTGCAACGTCACTAAAAGTTGTTAGGAAGTCTATTAGATGTAGATGAAACTTCCGACGATCAACTTGCAAAGCCAAAGATTATAAATGCAACACATACAACACGTTTTCCTTTAAAATTTATCAGTTTATGTCCTTGCTCTATTCATTACCATAATAGTAGACATATTTATCATTTATTTTCTAAATATTTTCCAAAGTTATCAAATCTCTTGTGACTGCAGGATATTCAGCCATAAAAACTATTTTCCAAGGTGTTTTTTCCAATTCATTTTCATTTTAAGCATTCTTCCCTGCTTCCTCTAGGCTGAACCACGGCTTTCCTGAAGCTGTCCTGTGATTAGGCACTAACTGTACTGACATTGACTCAACATGACATTTGCTGGAAAGACTCAGCTAATTTACTGAGATATTGTGTTTCTTTGAATAACTGCCTTCAATTTTAGCCTTCAGACTTCTGTACGTACAGCCGATGACAAATATTGTAAGGTCTTGTTTCGTCAGACATACAGTAGTGGGCTGATAATGAGTGTCACTTCAACAGCTAAATTTACAATTTTAATCATGAAAATGGGTTAGATTTGCCAAGACTTGTTAGAGTATTGCCAAAAAACAGCAGTTACTTGAACCAGGTGAAATCTCTCTTATCCTAGCTATGAAAAAAAACATCATAGAAACCATAAAACAAATGTCTTGAGAGTGAAAAAAAGGAAGTGTCTGCACAACTGGCAGAGCTGAAAGGAGCAACACTATAGAACGAGCATTTTGTAAAGCGATATCCTCTGAAGTCAAACAGAGATGTACTTTTATGCAAGTCCAAGTCAAATCCAAGTCTTTTAGTCACTAGCCCAAGTCAAGTCACAAGTCTCTTTGCATACATAGCTTAATTTGAAGCATAAAGCTGTGGTCTTATTAATAAACCTATTGTATTTGAACGTAGCATTTGGAAAAAGTAAGCTTTAGAGTTTAGCCAATTTTAAAATGTGAAGAACAAAAAAACATTTTTAGTATGTATTTTGTAAATGTCTACTTCATACATAAACATCAAACACTCCTTTAGTAACAAACAATCAGCCTGTGACAACAAACAGAACAAACTGATAGCTTTCTATCATTCTGTTGTTTATTCCACAAATCCAATAGAAACAGGTCTAATGGTGAGCTCACCCATCTAAACTAAATCTTCATTCAACACTGTGTTCAACAGGAGGGTGCTTCTCTCTCGCAGTGTTAGGTTCACTGGGCAGATGTAGAAAAAAGGGAGTAACTGAACTGTTCTGGGTTCTGTGGAGCTTTAACTGTTTAGTTTATAAAATAGATCAATGCAAAAAGTGTAGATTGTATGCTCTGTCCCTCTGCTGCACTGGACCTGTTTGTTTGTTTCACATATTTATTAAACTTGTAGACAGTTGAAAATGCATTATTTGCCCATTCATTGTTATATTCTAGTCAGCTAAAGGTCTGTGAAGGTTCTCAGTCATCCAGGTCATCTTGAAGAAAAGTTTAAAGTAAAGGTATCTGGACTAGGTTTTCAAGACAAAGATGCTTCGTCTCTTATCTTAAAAACCAGGCTGTTCTGGTCTCATAGACGTACGACTATGAGACCAGAACAGCCTGGTCTTAACAGAGTTATTTTCAAGTCCTCTACGTATATATAAAGCTCAGCTCTCTTAACAGTTGATTTCAGAATTGAAAGTCTGGTACTAAAGGAGATTAGTAGGGGTAAATCTCCTGGGCCTGATGGAATTCCTAGGTCACTCAGGCCTTTTGGTCACTTCTAGACCTGCGGCTGCTAAATATGATCCAATTCTCGATATCGGCAGGTAGCTTTCACAGGGATATAAACTTCGCATTACTATCACTACTCTTTAAGAAAGACAAAGATCCCACAGAATGGGCCAGCTACAGAACCATCTCATTGCTGAATGCGGCTATAATAATTTATGCAAAGGTACTTGCCAAGCAGATAAGAGGTACATCACAAAACTGGTGCACTGTGCACAAATAGGGTTTGTAACAACAAGATTGGCTTCAGATAACTTTCAATGGTTGATACACCCGGTAGATAAAGTACAAGACACTAACTTGGCCGCTGCCGTGCTTTCTGTTAGAGTTTTGCAGTAAGAAAAGGTTATCAAATTGTATTTTACCAAAAAAGGCCGACAAGCTTTTTTGTAAGAAAGGTTCATTGATACGAATTGTGTGTGTGTGACAGGAAGTGCTGCAACTGTCCTTTAGCCGCACCCAGCCAGATGTGTCAAGCCCAAGTGTTTATCTTAATTGATGGTTTCCTGTGTCTGGTCCGGATGCAGCAAGATAACTCTTAAATGTACTGGTTTCTGTAACTAACTGCCAAACCCCCGCCCTGTGTGGATGGGGGAGGCAGAATGTGTGCATTGTGTACAACTCAATAAAGCCGGGGAGAACTCAGGTGGCCAGTTGGAGATTCTGTAGACAGAGCACTATAGAGGTGGAACGAGCAGTCAATGCGCCACATGCTGATTCTCCCCATGCATGTAAAAACCTTAAGTTGAGTCTGACTTCTATTATTTAATTCAAAATTGGTTGAAGGTTGATCACCAGAGAAATCTGATTGTCTCTACACTGTTTTGTGTATTGATTCCTTGACACTTTCTTTGGATGCTATGAAAGACTTTGACTGCTTTTTGTTATGATTAAAGATCTTTATAAAAAACATCCACTGCTGTAGGGTAGAACCCGATCCCCACCCTTTCTTATTCCAAGGGGCTCTAGGCAGTGCTGCCCACTGAGCCCTTAGTCATTTCATTTGTTCCTTGCAGAGATTCTTGCCTATCTCTATCAATGTTATCTGCCATCATACCTCTCTGTATGCAGACACCATTTTACTATATATTAATAACAAGCTGCATGCCCGACATCTTAACGGTTTTTGAAGAATATGGTAGAATCTCAGGCTTTAAAATAAACAGAGAGAAGTCAGCACTATTATTGTTAAATCAGGCTATAAGTGGTGCTCCTGCCCCTCCTCAGGTACCAGTTATTACACATTTCACATATTTGGGAATGGAAATCTACCCAACCATTTAAGATATAGTCAAACATAACTTTGACCACTTGACATTTTAACCAGGATCATTTCTGACTTGGATAGGTGGTCTAACTTTAAAAACTCACTTCATAGCCGTGACTCTGTTATTAAAATGAATATACTGCTGAGAGTTAACTTTGCGAGTGCAATGATACCTCTCTCTCCTGCTTGACAATATTGGTCAAAACTTCCAGATACCAGATGTTACCAGATATGTGTGGAATGGGAAACGTCACGGGTTAAACTACGTACAATGCAACGCGAAAGAGAGACAGGAGGTATGTCCCTCCTGACTTCAAACTTTACAACTGTGCTTTCACACTTTTGTTCTAATCTACAGGTGTCTTGGCGCAGGCTGGAAAAGAGATTAGTTAGACCCTACTCTCTTGACCAATTCCTAAATTTGCATCCCTCTGGTTCTCGAGCTACAGCTTGTGTTTCTATTGTCTCGCACTTAATTGAAGTTTGGGGAAAATATGGGAAACTTTGTGCTGGGCTTTTTCCTTGGGATCCTGGAATGCCAATTTCTGGTAACAGATAAATACAGATAAATATGATAAATGGCTGAGTTCTACTGAGCTGGACATTTGATGACGACACACGAAAGAAGAAGAAGAACAGATAAATAAACTATCACTATGCTTTGCTGTCTGGGAGGAAAAAGGAATCTCTGCTCTTGGGGATATATTCTGTCATTTATTGAGCTATGCACCTAAAACAATCTCGTACAATCATTTTATTTTTTCTGCCGTTATGGTCTGTTCTCAAAGCTCTGGGTGCTCTCAGCATTGACCCTGTTGAGTGGTCACATTTCTAGACTTTATAAACTGTTATTAAATGGCACTGGACATTTCATGGAAACCCGATTTTAGTGATCTCAGTTGTGATTTGAATTGGAACAGGGTATTGGAAAGCATCAGCCTGTCATCCAGGAATTCTGACCACCAGCAAATACACTACAACTCTGGAGAACCAAATTTCAAAAGGCTGTGGTTTGAAAATGATAAGAGATAGAGTCCTACTCTAAACTAGAAAAAGGTCAGGTATGACCCAAAGTATATAAGTAAATAAATTTTAAGCATCTAATTTGCATCTAATTTGCATAATATGACATTATATATTGGCGGTTATGTTTTTTACAGTACATACACACTAATGAACATATTATAATAGTTTTTTTTTTCTTTTTCTGAAATATTTTTTATAACAGTAATTTGTAACAATGTAGCAACATTACCAAAATAAAGAATAACTACAACTTCTAATATACCATAACTAATAAAACGTATGCAAATAGTTATGAGAAATATACACATGGACTGTATGTGTGTGGTTGCAGTAGATTTATCTTTTCTTATCCATCCATCTTTTGCTTTATGAGAGGTCCCACACTCTAAAAAACTACTAACTATGCCAGTTAGTAGTTTTTAGAGTGTGGACCTCTCATAAAGCACAGCACACAGCCATCACTTTTATTACGATCGCTGCTTTGATTAGCGCAGTCTCGCTGACTATGTTTACCCCTGCCTCTCCCTCCTCTACTGGGTAAAGTGTCAGGATGACCAACACGTATTTGTCCCAAACAGCTGTCAATAGAAGCCGCATTATTCCCAAACTCCCTGTCATTACCGCGGCCACGGCAGTACACCCGCCCCGGCTTCTATCACCTGTGCTAAAGGTAAAGCTTAGCTGCAGGTGCTACGTGCTCACGGCTTCCTTCACTACAGCGGCCAGAGCAACTAGTTTCCTCCCGTTTCTTTCACTGATGTTTGGCAAAATGTGGGAAAAACAGCGTGTGCTTTATGAGAGACGCTGAGAAAGGCACGAGCAGCGGCTCCGCTGTCCAAGTTACACACGCACTCACTCTCGCTCATTCTCACTTTCACTCGGCTGAAAAGACTCTAAAGGTAGATGTTCTCCCTCAGAATCAGAGTCAGCCATTACTAATACCAAAACTTCATCACAGGTGTATTTTTATTTGTTATTTTCATGTTTATCAGCTCGGTAGAGAATGAGGCTTCTATTGAGCCGGTCCTGACACTCCCACTGAGACGCGTCTTTGAGGTCTTCTTCTACAAATTTTTTTAATGGCAACACATGGTAATAGTGGACTAGAAACAAAGTACAGGGTGTCTGACATCTGGTGGAAGGGAGTGGAAGCATAATTTAGCACATAAACTGGAAGTAGCAGCTGTTTTTTCCTGTTAAGTTGCTTGTCGCAATTTTGCGACTTTGGCGCTTAGAGAGTTAATTGATATGTTTTTTATTTGACTGTATGGTAAGCTATGTTTACTTTGTACCCAATGGGATAATTTAAATAAAAAGTTGATAAAATAATAATTTGTAATCTAACAACATTCTGGATTAAAGTCAAGGCAGAATATCTCGAGATCACTACAAAAGCACTAAAAACCCTGCTTTCATTTCCAACATCTTACCTTAGTGATAACACACAAACTGTCGTAACAGTAGGCAAAGTGGGATTACGGAGTAAACTGGACATGAAGAACACATTACTCCGAAGTGGGACCGTATCTTTTCAGGGAAGGTTGAGGAGCCATAGTCTACATATATTATATTGCGTCCGATCAACTGATTAATAGACTCTGTGGAAATGATTTTAATAAAATGTTTAAACAGTGGAATCTTCACTTCTGCCTCGTTGTTGGTCTTTAGCTGCTTGGTTGTGTCATTCAGTCAGTCAACTGTTTGTTTGACACAAATTTAGAGCAGTTTTGCATAAGTGTTCCAGTTAACTTTCTCCAACATGTTGCTCTATTGGTGGCTCACCAGGTGGAGTGCATACCACTTACTTAGGGAACACGGGTTCGATTCGGATTTGGGTCATTTTCCCGTCTGTCAACCGATTTCATTTCAACCTACAATGTGTTATAAAATAAAAGCAATAGCAAAAAGTGGGTCATGGAAGACTTTATTTGGGTCACCAATATAATTTTCACTTAAAAAATACCAAGAAATCTATCTGAAAAAAAGTTTTCAGAAGAGGTAGTGATCAAGAGAAAGCAGGAAAAATTGTCATGAGATTGCTAAAAATAGTTACTAAGACATAATGATACCATGACAAAAATGACAGAAATTTGGATTATAAAGGAAGATAGCTAGGGCTTAGTTTAAGAAAGACACAATAACCCTATACAAAAATTGACCAAAACGATGCTAAAGAGATCAACATGGAGACCCCACACAGAAAGGCCGAGGTTGTCCAGCTAAGGGATCAATCACATGACCTTATTGCTGTGAGGCAAGAATGCATTGTACTTCAGCAAATATTTGACAAAGTACAATTGAAGAACAAGATATCACTTAAGATGAAGCCGCTAGATTTATAGCCTAAAAAACTTTACTTAAAAATATTTAAAGTAGTATTTTTTCAGCTCATATTATCACACACTACAAGCTGGATAAAAGCAAAGAACTAAACCATAAACTGTACTTTCTTTGCCTGTGTTCAACTGAAGTATTTTCCACAAACTGTTTCACTCAACTTTTTTTCCACCACACTATTCCGCGCCTGCAGCCTGAACAGGTTGTTGCGTTGCACTTTGCACCTTTCGGACTGCTGGATGCTATTTCCAGAGCTAGCAGAGAGCCGTGAAGACGGTCCCATGTGCTTTAAGTGTAAAGTAAGTGGAGAGCCGGAACAGGAGCAACAGGGTCACCGCACGCTGCTAGTGGGCAATAAGAGCCAGTGCTGGCAAAAACATTGGAAGAGAAGCCGCTGGTTATTAAGAAAGCGGCCGTCTGTAAACAACTTTAAGACACACCCTCCCCCCAAGTGCTGGGTCCCATTTGACTCCAAAGGGAAAACACCCTAATGTTTTTGTGACCTCTGAGGCAGCGCTCTCTGAGGTGCTTTTTGCTACCTTGTGTTGTTAAAATTGCTTCTGCTAAATGACTAAATGTAAATGTTCTAAAGTGCACCGTCCTTCACAGCTGAATGAATACCATTGCTGCATGCTACCAGTGCTCCAATCTTTTGGTGCAAGCACAAAATAGTTTCCAAACTTAATGAGACTACATGTAAAACAGCACATGTTCCAATGTTTTGGTCAGCCATTGTCTTGTACAGCTTGCACAATTACAACAGGCAGCCTGAAGCCCCAGTCAGGCTAAACAGCGGTTATAATCTATCGATCCAAAAGTAATCCATAAAACATACTTGAAAAAAAGGTTAAAGCAAAAGCATCTGGACTAGGTTTATTAGAGTGAATACGTTTTGTCTCTTGTACCAATATACTTTTTCAATTCTGTGATCTTCAATTTTCAATAACAGCCCCCACCAGAGGAGAGAGGGGCGGCAGTGGCTCAGTGGTAGAGCAGTCGGCTTTCAACCGGAAGGTAGTGGGTTCGATTCCCGCTCTCCCCACAATTCAAAAAACTGTTGTTGTGTCCTTGGGCAAGACACTTAACCCACCTTGCCTCGTAAGAATGTTGAGTGAATGTATGTGTTGATGGTCGGAGAGGCCGTAGGCGCAAAATGGCTGCCACTGCCATGTCAGTCTGCCCCAGGGCATCTGTGGCTACAGTTGTAGCTTACCATCACCAGTGTGACTGTGTATGAATGAATAATGGATGGACTGTAAGCGCTTTGAGTCCCTTGGTCCCTTGGGAGAAAAGCGCAATATAAATCCAAGCCATCATTATTATTATTATTATTAGAGAGGACTTTAGACTACTGCTACTTTCCCTTCAAATAAGGCTACAAAGCACTGTTTCTACAGGGAGCCCTGGATTTAGCCTATATGGTTCGCAGAGCGGTGAAGTAGGCTAAACACCGCTACTGCCAAAGACTGGAGTCTCAGATGCAACAGTCTGATTCCAGGGACTTGTGGCAGGGACTATGCATCATCACAGACTATAAAGCAACACAGCACCGTTGAGTGTCGATGCTTCTCTGGCTGATGAGCTGAACAACTTCTTTACATGCGTTGAGTCGGGAAGACGGTAGACTGCTGCGCTCCCAGTCAGAGGGGAGGAGACACTCACTGTGACAGAGTGTTTAGAAGTGTAAACATCAGGAAAGCAGCCGGACCAGACAACATTAGTGGCCTGTGCTGACCAGCTGGAACCTCTGTTCAATGACATCTTCAACCTCTCCCTCAAACAGTGTGTTTGTCCCAAACAAACCACACCCCAGCAGTCCCAACGACTTCAGGCCCATAGCCTCCACATCTGTGTTGATGAAATGTTTTGAGAGACTGATTAAAACATTCATCACCTCCACACTGCCCACCACCCTGGACCCGGACTTCTTGGCCCTAAAAAGGGTGGTCTGTTCAGCTGAGAACCACCTTGCCCGACCTGCAGGACATTTACACACATCCTTGCAGGTTAAGGGCCAAAAAGATCCTCAAACAGCTTACCCACCCCGGACACACTCTTCTCCCTGTTGCCATCAGGCGAACACAGTGTTCAGTGTTGAAGAAGTCTGCGTCAACCACAACTGGTCCAGTATGTTGGAGAAACTAAAAACAGCTTCACAATAGGATTGTACTATGTATAGAGGTGCATTGAAAACCTAAACCAAAACAGTTTCATCTTATTAACAACAACACAGAGTATGTGAGCGGAGCTGAGCGGGAAACTAAACCTGATTGGACCAGGCTGTTTCATAATGACTCCGCTCAAGCTCCGCTCTGGGTGTACAAAGGACAGTGTGACTCCTGATGTTATACGTCTCGCTCGTTAAATGCTCCAGGGACTATTTTTTTATTTTTAATAACATAGTGTCTGATCAGAAGATGCATGTAGTGAAAACATGCATCTTCTGATAAAATAAATCACAAACTAAAATATGAAGTTAAACAAATTGCCAAACAAAAAAATAAAGATCTCAGTGAGCCAACTTTTAGCCTATACTTAATATTGAGAAATAGTGCACTTTTCAAAATGCTGGCTGGTGGAACATTAGCGAGCGAAGCTAAATCTCCAGTGCTGCGTAAACAAATGCAAAATATGATTAGAAACATTTTGAGTCCCCCTCCATCTCCTGACAGTGGTTTGGTCCTGGGACTCCTGGCTCGTGATCGGTAATTGAGCGATAGTGGAGCGTTTTGGAGCGGGAGAAAATCACAACGCTCCAACATTTAAAAAATCCGCTCCTCGCACCTGGCAAAATCACACAACTCCGCTCCCACTCCGCACCGCTCACATACTCTGCAACAACACTTGAATGGAACAGTGACACTAACGACTCACCTGAGCCTTTAACGACTCTCACATCAGGAGTCACACTGTCCTTTTATAGCTAAGAGACCAGGTCAGCCTGGTCCAATCAGAGTAAGTTTCAGATTAAACCCCTCCCTCTAGACATAAAGCTCAGCTCTCTTACCATTTGATCTCAGAATTAATAGTCTCTTTGTATAAGAGACAAAACATCTTCACCTTGAAAACCTATTCTAGATGCCTATGCTTTAAACTTAACTTCAAGATGACATGGATGACTGAGAATCTTTACAGAAAATCTGTCTCATCCACCACCTTAACCTGCCTCCAGCTCTGACCAAAGGATGCTTTGTAATTTTTGGCTTGAGAAAAAAACTGCATCTGGGAGACATTTTGAAACTTTCTCCAGAGTAAGATGTCTGAAGGGGTAGCGGAGAATGAAAACGCCACAGGCTGCTGTTAACGCGGTTAGTGCCGGCTCTCTGGTTGTGCTCTCCATCACTTAGGGTCACAATACTCAGCAATCATCGGAATTAGAGGAAACATTGGCCGCGGCTGCATTTGTCCTGGCTGTCAAACAGTGGGCTGGAGCGGACACTGGGAGCTTGTCATTAGGTTATAAAGCTCTAATGGCTTGGTTGTGTCTCAAACCAAGTGGAACATTAGATCTCAACAGGAAAGTCTTAGAATTATCTGGATTATTGTACCACATTTTAGAATGGCTTCATTATAGCTCATGTGTAGTTAAAAGCATATAATGTCAACATATTTCTACAAATTAAATACATTTCTACTTTGAATCCACTGTCCAGATGATATATTGACTGCTCAGTATTTTAGCAGTTCATGGCAAAATTTGAAAAGGTTTGCAAAAAACATGATTTAACTATTACAGTTTTTTAGGTTCAAATTTAGAGTACCGATGTAACATTATTATCAACAGTGCATCTAACTGGTTTAATTTTATATTATTTTTTTATGTAACAAGTACAAGATAATTATAAGCAACAAACCAGCAGTTCCTACAGTTTGGACCATGATTTTTTTTTTGTATTGTCAATCGTGGTATAAGCCCTTCCAAAAGTGTGCCATCTTGCTCACCTCTTCCAGTGATTCCTACTGTGTGCTTACTAAAAAGTGCAGTCTGTGTGATTGTAAGACAGACAATCCTCCTTCGGACAATAATAAAAAAAATACAAAAAGAAAATGTTTTTTTTTAGTTGAGATGCTAAGATAAATGTTGTTGGCTATGGAGTATAGATGACAGTAGCTTCCACAGACCAGCACTCACAGCCACATTTTTTGACAGCCTTTGGTATGGGTGACTAACAGTGGCCTACATATACAACTAATAAACATTCACACTATGATTTAAATTTTTAGATTTTTTTGTAATTAACATTTAATTTAAAATCACTTCGGTTTGTTTTGGTCATCGAGAAATGGCTCCGACATTTTTTTAATACAACAAAGAAAAAATATGTTCCTTTTTGTTGTCATTCAATTGTTTGGTCACATTATTTAATTTTTGTAATGTCATTTTTCACATGGAGGCTACCTTAATCTGAAGGATTCTCAGGAAGGGGGGCTTCAGTGGGTTCTGTGTGGTTTAAATGATAAACCACTAAAATTGACAGCTCCTTTCTGTCCTGTAATTTGCATTGACCACACATCTACGAGCCGTTTTTGAATTTTTTTGCAACCCGTCTCTTGATGGCCCTTGGAGCTGTGGCGCTCTAGGTGGTCGCCTAGTTTGCCTATACCTAAAGTTGACCCTGACCGAACTAAGTAACATTTTTACCTTCATAAATAGTTTTCTAAGTCCTTACAATGGTTAATTTAGTTGTAGTGGTGTGTTTGAAGCGCGCACTATCCCCCTCCGGCACATCTAAGCCGAAAACAGCAGAAAACCCGACGCAAATGGCTTTACGGTAATTCAATATACACATAGCGGCCTCCTGCAGTATGATGAGCGTACGAGCTCCCTAAGATCATACCAAAATGGCATACACTTTATTTCATCATCAGTCATGGCAGAGCCACCAAAAAGACAAAAGAAAATTTTTGTCCAAAGATTCTAGGAGAGAGCTCATTGTCGAGTCAATCTTGGCCAGGCTTTTACAGAATGGCGTCAGCTCAAACAAAGAGAAGGACCCAAACGTGGTTTTTATGTTGTTGAACTTGTAAGATAATCACCTAACAACTTTATATTCTTCCTATTTTCATTAGATCTACTGTTATTTTATGTCCTTTGAGATTTAACTACTGTTTAGTGACATTTATTTAGCTTACGGGTCGCAGAGATGCAAATATGCTGTAACTTCGTAATGTAATTTTTTTACATATAACGTTTTGGTTGACAGTGAATAAAACAATCAAACAATGTATATATAATGACTATGTAAGACAATTTCTTAAATTACCCACCGCCATCGAGGTTTAATTTCTTCTACTGTATTATCTATTTCTTTTTGCAAAACTAGTGTGCTGGTGAGTGTTGTTGTCCAGAGCAGCGCTAGGAGTATTTACAACTGTGTGATTCACTGAAGGAAGCTGTAGTGGGAGCTGTGCAACTCTTACTTTAAAAATTGCGACAACATTTAAATGGAATCAGATTTCTCATCAAATGGAGTAATCGTCAGTCGAGTTTAACAGTTGCCTGCTCCATGTAAAAGTGCTGCCTCCTGATCTCCACCACTACACTGTTGTTTTATGGCACTCATCATTAGCGCAGCCCCTCGCTCCGTTGTAAATAACCTCCATTCAGCCACAGTCTGTCACCCAGCCGCGCTGCTTTTTGCCTTCACATAAAAACGTGCTTTTCACTGTGCTAATTCCCTCTGACAATAACAGCCAAATCATTTCTCTGCGGGCTCGGGGTGAGACCGCAGTTATTTTGGCCAGGGAAAATGAGCACATTAGACTGTAATGTCCTGCTATGGGAGAAAATGTTATTGGTACCAACAGCAGAAAAGCATGTTGAGATAATGCTGTGATGGAAAACAGACTGCTGAGAGCAACAGAAAACAAAAGGAAAGAATGGTGAAAGTAGTGTAAGGTAGTAAACACAGGAAGGGCAGCATTCATGCAATGTTAGGGTATAAGAGTTAGCCAAGCATGCTAAACTGAGTTATGTTTCTGCACACTATAATTTTTGCAGATATTCCAAGCCATATTGTTATTCTGACTATTGATCTCATGACTGGACTTGTACATGATGAAATACTAAGAAATATTATTAGAAGTCAAAGTCAAGTGAAAAATTTATCCATTAGCATCAGAGCTTGGTTAGCATAGGTTTTATAATCTAAAATCACTAAAACCAGTAAATTTATGTAATACTTTGTAATTTGTAAATGAAGAATAATAACATTAATAGCTTCAAACTTACTTAATAATTGGTAAATAAAAAGTTTTTTGGAATCACATAGGACAAGCATTTTCTATGCAGCAGTCTTCTGCTAAGGCCTGGCCACCTTTTTCTCTGTTGTTTTCATCTTGTACTGTTTCTCTGTGCAAAGAACTTTTATGCATGCTCAGAGATTTTAGTCCAGCTCCAGTCTGACTAAGCCATAAGTGCAACTGTGACTCGACAAGAACTGCTTTGGCTATGTTTACTTGATTAAGAAAAATGTGTGAACGAGACCTTTACATGCATTATAAAAGTCCAGTATTAGTCAAAGCAATGTTTTGAAGAGACATTAGAAAGTGTTGGTCAAAGTGTACTTTGTTTAATAATAATAATGGGTTAAATTTACATAGCTCTTTTTTCCCAAGAGACTCAAAGTGCTTTAGTCCATTATTCATTCTCTCTACAGTCACACTAGGCAAGGTGGGTGAAATGTCTTGCCCAAGGACACAACAACAGCATGATCTGGGGGATCAAATTGCCAACCTTCCAGTTATTGGACCACTGTCGCCCAGTCTATACTTTACAGCACTTATTATGGAGCTGTAACATTTATCATCTTACTGTATCAGTTAGATTGTCATCCTTTATTATATCATTATGGTTAATGTGACCTTTATCTGTTTTCAAATAATATTATTATTCTGTTCTCAAAAATAGATATATTGTTACCATTGGTTTACCATAGAATCTATTGGTAGATTGCATTACATTGTGAGCGCTCAGTAAGGATAAAGGAGTGCAGACGTACACAATTATTTGTATGGAAATGACATAACCATAGTGCGTTTATTTATGTCAATCCACTTACCTTTAAAGATAATAATGTCTCATTTACGCTGTATTTTTTAAGTAGATAGTGGTGTACATTCACAAGTTCATACTATTTTAACACACATCTGCCTATTTAATGGAAATAAGTGAGTGTAGGGGTAGCGTACCATAGACGTAGAGGATGTAGTCGTCATAGGACTCGCCAACCGCGTTGGACGCCACGCAGCGGTACGTCCCGTTATACGACTTGTTGAGGTTTTCCATGTAAAGGACTTCGCCGGTGATGACGGCGTGCAATGGTACGTCATCGTCCACTTTGACCCACTTCACTCTCTGAGGCCTGCAACAAACAGACACGTGTGAAAAACACAAAGAACAGCGTGGTCGGATTCCTGAAAAGAGTGAACCAAAAAACTGGCCAAAACATTAATTAGTAAGAAGAAATGACTATATTATTCATAAGCATCCAGAGGATCCAGAGGATCACATGGGTATTTTTAAAATGAAATAAAAAAGTCTTTATTGCATTTTGCCAAAAATGAAGTAAAGACAAACCTTACCTGAAATGTGTTTGTGCAGTTAAATGTTGTTTAACAAGAATAGTATTCGTTTGCATGTCTATATTGAAAAATAATTTATATTTAAAGTGGCACAGTGTAACTTTTAGCCAGTAGAGGCCGCAAATCTTCCTCTGTGCAACTGAACTGTCAGCGCCACAATATTTGTTTAAGTAGAACCTATCCATTTGCCAAGTTTGGAAGAAAGAACATGTCTTCTACCACAGTACGATCATTTTAGTGTATTTTGTACAAACAGGACTCTGCTAGGGTCCAGTGTATTGGCAAATTTTCTTTATCATATTTGTAGTGTCGTAGAGTGTGGAAAGTCACATTGGAGGTTTCTGTCTAACTGAGGGTACTGTGTCAGTGAGATAGGCATGATTCTACTACGGTGGCTGTGAAGTGCAAACAAAATAACAAAACTGCAAACAAAATAACTCAAAAAACAAATTAACAAAACTGCAAACAAAATAACAACTCAAAAAACAAATTAACAAAACTGCAAATAAAATAACAACTCAAAAAACAAAAGCAATCTGATTTGTTATTTTGTTTTTGTTGATTTGTTTGCACTATGGCCACCATACTCTACCATCCTCATGTCTAAGAACCACCAAAATGATTTTGAGGAAATATGTGCAGCACTTCTTTAGAGCTTCATTTAAGGAGGGAGCTGCGAGCAGACCAACTGTTGCCTGGCCATTAAACTATGGGAACCCAATTTTCAGTTTCTAAACTAAACAAAGCCTTGTACTTTTTCCTGATCATAACTGAGGGTTGTTCTAATCTAATCCAAAATGTCTATTATTTGGTTTCCTTTTAACATTTCAACATAATTTCTCGAACACAGACAGTCACAGACAAAAAGGTGGTTAGGCTAGCTCTATAGTAACACTTTGAAAGTCACTTTTAATGTGTTGTGAAGATAGACAATTCTGCATACTGAACTCAATAATTATTGTTTTCAAGTTTTTACTGTTGGCTTATTTTTTAGAAACATGAGCTTATAGTGTCACTTGCATTGTATAGGCCTACTGAATGTTGTCTCAGTTAACATTTGTCAACGTGACAGTATCGAAAAAAAATAAAATATATATATATATAGCCTGTAAACACCGGCTCAGAGTAGATATAGATATATAGATATATACATCTATACATATATATATATATATATATATATATATATATATTAGGGCTGGGCAAGTTAACGCGTTTTTATCGCGTTAACGCAATAATGAATTAACGCCGACAACTATTTTATCGCGCGTTAATGTCGGCCGATTAGTATAGTGAAAGATGTCGGTCTGAAGAACATTCTTAGGATCGCAACGAATGACTGCACGTATGAGCCGCCTTCATCCAGTGCTTTAAGTGGGCCGGTACGCACCTGTACTCAGTACCGCCACTTCTCCGTGCGCACAGAACGTGCTTTTAGCGTACTGGTACGCTCATTTGGACATCTGTTTTAATAGAGGTTTTAATCCTTTGCCTGCTCTGCCGCTTTCCAGAGCGCCCTTCACAATGCACGCTTCCTAATTCGTCCCACCAAGAGCAGAGACTACATTACCCATACACCCTTGAGTTTGGCAAGTGAAAGGGAGAGGGTGTGTGAAACGCTGGAACTGCATTCACATGCTCTGACTGTAATGAAAACACAAGAGAGACATTTATATTGTTTATATTGTTATAATGTTATGATTGAAGCTCTGGACAGAACTTGTTTTTCTATAACAAACTAAACAACATATTAATGCCCTGTCAGTGGCAAATATTTTTGGTTTTAATATTTAATTACATTACATTAATGTTTAAGTTCAGATTTACAAGAAATGTTTTAACTGCTGTAAAAAGCACATTATTTGTTTAAAGTGTTGTTTAAAGTGCAAACCAAATGTTATTGCACTTTTGTTCATATAGCAGTTCTTTCAAAATGTATGCAGTACACTAATTTTGAATTCATTATTAAATTTTATGTATAATGCGATTAATCGCGATTAATCACAGAACATTGTGCGATTAATCGCGATTAAACATTTTAATCGTTGCCCAGCCCTAATATATATATATATATATATATCCTTAGCTTTGTATACTGTGCTGGGCTTTAACAGATTACTTTTTATTGCACTTATGCTTTATGTTACCTTGTGTTGTTAAAATTGCTTCCATTGTTTTCCTCACTTGTAAGTGATAAAAGCGTCTGCTAAATGACTAAATGTAAATGTAGCTTCAGTGACAATATTTAGTTCAAGCTGATTAATGCTAGCAAGAGTGAATCATGTTTAAAGGAGTGTCTTAAATTGAATGACATGACAAAAAAAAAAAGTCAGACACATTAAAATAACCAGTTAAAATTGAGGAGACCATACTTTGTAGCATATAGCTAGGATAGCATATAGCAATAAACAAAAGAATTGGGATGTTTAAATACTATTTAACTCTCAAATTAATCCAGTTCTAGTGTTTTATTGCTTCCAGTACTGTTGAAAATTGTCTTGTCACTTTTTCCTCATTCCTTATTTGTTACAGGGTAACTTTTAAATGCAGCATAAATCATTTAAAAACCATCTCCAGAGCTGCGTCTGATCATACTCTTCATAAATAAACTATACAAATAAAACCCGCTAAATTGCATTCTTTACAAACGTTATTCTCTTTATATTTTATTTCAAAGCACAACCTCTTGTGGGAGTGATATGAAAAGCCTTGTTGAGCCGGTGTTTACAGGCTAATCAAAGAGAGCTGGTCCGTGAAAACAGGCCGTATTAAAACGACACTGCTCCCTTTGTGCGGAGTTAATGACAACAATAAACCGCCAAACGCCTTTGTCTTCAAATTGTGGCCTTTTTTTCACACTCGTAGGTGGGAGCCTACCGAGTGCCGGGCTTTGTTTTCACCTCTACTTCAGCGAGAGGTTTAGAGGGAGGGCGACAGATTCCATTTTTATGACAATGAGCCACGAGAGCCCCAAGCCACGAGGGCCGAGACAAAAGACAAAACACTTCTATTTTGCCGCAGTAACTTCCAGCAGCCGATGCCAGCGACTCTTATTTCCCCCGAGTGTGAGCTGATGGGCCTCGCCGGTTGCATTTGGGCGTGATGTTAACGTTTTACCCTCCATTTGGAAAAAACATTCGATGTGGAAGGAGCATGAAAAAGAGAGGATGGGAGAAAAGAGGAGGTGGCAATCCAGAGTCAAGTGGTAAACAAAGCACGTGGTGGTGCAATATATGAAAAGAGAGTGGTGGATGTGGAAAAAACAGACATTTTAAGAAAGAGGTTTGAGATGATGGGAGGGGTTAATGGGGGAGGAAAGTGTAACCAGTCCAAGAGTATTTTTACATATACGGAAGGGAATTAAACTGTTGAGTCTGGAGCACTCTCTTCAGACTAATGCTGCATTCATTTTGGTAGTTTTGTTATTCCACAGCATTAAACCTATGATAAAGAGAGAAAAAGACCTAGCATTAAACATAGAGTGCAATGGTAATAAAAAACAGCCAATGTAATCATTGAAGAATTTGTGAAAAGTAATGTAACATTCAGAAGAGTTGAAAGTACATAAACATAACAGTCAGAAAAACGACTTACAAACTCTGAAACTGCACTTTCTGTGGAACACATAAACGCAGCATGAGCTGTGTTGCTTTTTTATGAAAAACTAAAACAACTGTCAAAAAATGTCTAGTTGCAGTGACACAAAGTATGTATCTTCAATGGTCTGAAAAGGTATTATTCCTTCTTTATTGGTGCCATACTCTTTTCTGTTGTGCTTAGTCCAACCATTGTCTGGCTAAGCTGTAAACATGCAGTAAACAGTCTAAGACTAAGGGCCATCTTCCCTTGCTTCCCTGCTTTTGGTGTGAATTGAAGTTAATTGAAGGGCTTAAACCAGGCATACACTGTGCAAGTGTTTCAAATAGAACTCCAACTCACACTGTGCAAGTAAATTTTACCAAAATTACCAAAGTTACTGACATGTCAGAATTTCATCCGACCATTTGATTGTTGGTTGGTAGCATGTCGGGAGAGGTCAATTGCCTCATAACCCTCAATATACAGCACAACAACAACGCACAACAAGCCTGAATTTTGTCCTGACTCAAAAAATGCCGTACAACCAAAAATTGGGGGAAATTTGGGCCAAAATTTGCACATTGTATGCCCAGCTTAACGCTAAGACATCCAATGACACAAAAATTCACCCGCACAATAATTTTATTTAAACCAATACATGTCTTTGGACCATTTGAGGAAGCTGGTATTAACAGGGAGGACATTTTTAAAAAATGCCAAATTTCTGGACGCTTACAAAACTAAGTGCAAATCTTTTATTTGATATTTTTACTTTCATAAAACTTGTGGCATTTTAAATTAAAATGGAAACCAAACAGCACATTCACCTTAACAGCAGAGATGTATCATTTGAAATATTTTCTTAAGATAGACTCTGACAACTGAGCCTGAAAAAGTGTTTTGTGATGATGGGCTGATGTGAGGAGGAGGAGTGCATGAAGAAGGAGACAGAGATAGGGGAAGAGGGGAGATGAGGCTGCAAGGAGAGAGGAAGGGCAGGCGTGTAGAATACAAATGGCCGCCTGCAGCCGGGCCCCTGCGATGTCTGCTAGTAATGACTACACAACTCTCGGCAGCTCTAATGAAAATGACTTCCAATTCCCAGCTCTCGCTATTGATTGTGTTTTCATCTTTATAAAATGAATACAGCGAGGGAGCTTGTCTGGATGCCAAGTTTGAACACTACAGGGGGCTGGTGAGTGTGGATGTGTGTGTTTGGGGATGTGTTAGTGTGTGTTCTTGTACCTACCCTTCTGAGTGTCAGCTGGTTGTAACTTTAAGGAGAGTATATGTTCTACAAAGTCAGACTGGAGTTTGAGCTACACTCCCATTTAGGAGCCACTCACACTAGTCGGTTTCAATCTTAAACAAATTTGTAAAACAAAAACAATAACTTTCTTTGCTCACACCACAGAAACCCCAAGGTGTCACTCTGACTTGAACACTGTAGAATATTTTCTAGAGCAAAATGCTAGCCTACACTAAAACATAGGTGTTTAAAGAAGGGAGGCACAATAATTATCGGACCAATCAGCCAATAATGGGAAAAATGATGTCATTTTTAAAGGCCCTGATAATTAAATTTAATCCGATAAGTACTTTTGTTTATTATATTATATTATAAGACTGCCAGTGCCATTGAATTCAACAAAAAGCAAGTCCATTTAGTCGCATGTATGATGTATGCATGTATGTCATTTCACTGTGCCACAATCCCAGCTCTGTCTTGCCTCAAAGCTGCATAGTATAAAGCTGTATACTATAAAACTGTAGCAGCTTGCGTAGAAACTAAGCAACTAAGCTAAGCAAACGTTTGCTAGAAACAGCGAAAAGATTTAAGCAATAATCTGCTAGATAAGGGAGTTTAGAGTAATAGATGAGCAGATATTTTCCGTGGTGGAGGACCTTGGATTTCTCCAGTTAGTAATACATTTAGAACCACGTTATACTTTACCAAGCCGTTGCTATTTCTCATACAAAGCCTTGCCTGTCCTGTACAATAATGTTGGCACACACATTCACAATTTGATTGACAAAGCCAATATATACACATGTTTTACCACTAACATATGGCCATCTGACGTTAGTACCGTGAGTATGCTTAGTTGAACCGCTCAGTGGCTGGCTGAACATTTTTATGAGAAGATCATCATAATCAATCAGGTTGAGAGTGTGTATACACACCCTCCGCTGACAGCACCATCTAGAATGTATCTTGATTATTGCATTTTTTTGTTGTTGGGTCCGCAATTTAAAATGCCACTTTAACATGTTAAATGTTAAAGTTGAATTATTTAATGTTAAATGTATGACTTTGAAAAATAGAATGGCTTACATAAAGACATGGACAGGCACATTATAACCTGTCTTGTTTTTTTTTTTTTAACCTTAAACCAATAATGTATTACATAGATATTAATTCTACGCAAGGCACCTCTAAGCACTATTTAGATGAACTCATAAATGCAATGCAACATTTCTTGCAACAACTTGATCTAATGATGGCTTGTGTTGTTTTTGTATAGCCTTGTAAGCGGGCTAATGTGACATCAGCATCAGTGCTGTTTGAGCTGCCGCCTCCTCCTCACTCTCCTGTACCGGCGGCTAATGACCTCATTCAAAGCCCATTACACCTGCCGTTACCAGCAGCTGTCACCAGAACAAACCAGCACGTTTCACTATCACATCATACTTTCACTGTGATGAGCCTAATGAGCAATAAACTCGGCTTTCTGCTTCTGGGGCTAGACATTTCAAAGAGCTCATCAGCATTTTGTAGATCGAGGAAAGCTACTTGTGCACTGTCATGTGTGGCATGCTCTGAGACCATCTCTAATCACAAAGAAGGATTCAGCTGTGCGTCTGCATCATTAAGAGGCTGTGAATCTCCCGATTTCCACAAATACATTTGGTAAACAGAGACTCATCTAAAAAAGCACCCTCACATTGCTTTATACTATGACCAAATGCCTTTTGACATTACAAAATAGTGGTCCAGACCAAAGAGCAGCTAACTGGTAAAGTCCGGACCAAACAAGTGCAGGTGTAAAAAAGTCTGTTGTGATACGTATTATTTAAAAATAAAAGCAAATATAAAATATTATCTCTCTAAGGCATTATGGCTTGGTTTAGTTATTTACTTATATTGCACACCCTTTTGTTTATTTCATTTATTTATTTAATCTGCAGTAGTTTTCTTATTAGGCAACCTGCACAAGATAACTTTTAAATAGCCACCTACTTTTAAGTAATTGCCGAGCAAGCCTTCTAATTGGCCAGATAGCCTGCTAATTTGCCATATTGTCAGCTAATTAGCATGTTGCATACATTTCACAAGTATGATTAGCTTTTACTTTGGTTACTGCTAGTTCTCAGATAAATAGGTGTTTCACTTACTGTGGTTTGCCTTTGGCCTCACATGTCAGTTCCAGGTTTTCTCCTTCTCTGGCCAGACCCTGAGGATACCCTACCACAATCTTCACTTCGGGTTTGTCTGCAAAAACCACAGAGATAATCACAATTCATTTCATTTTCCATAACATTACTCATGCTTAACTCATGAACAATTAATGATTGTTCGTTAATCTGTGCTTCTGATCAGATTCAATAAGAGTGTATACACACCAGGCAAACCAGTAGTAGAATCAGTCATTAGGGACTGATTTTGCAACATTGTTGCAATTTTACTTTGTCTGGTTTTGTTTCACACATACAATGAACCAAATCTACTGAATAATGCATGGACACTCCTTTATCTGTTGGGACGGTGCACAAAATACTACCTGTACTACAAAGCTAGTACCACCCCTACCCCAGATATGTCTCTCTAAGAGTCAGACAAAACCTAAACCTAAATCTCAGTCTGGATAAGTGGGATCACAAAGTGGATTATCATATTGATGAGTTAACCCTGTGTTTCTCTGGAGTGAGAGTGTGTTTATATAAAACAGGCGGACTCTGCACTAAACAAATCACAGCAACATGTTGGAGACAGTTAGCATGAGGACAACACAAAATTACACTTAGCTAATTTAATATCATGAACTCTATCTACCCAAGTTACAAGATAACATCACTTTACAGTGTCACTAGCTCGCTGTTCTTTTGTGCCCAGTCAGCTGCCACTTGGGCAGACACTCCTACTTTTTCACTCTACGCCTCCTCCTCCTCAGCTCAGCATACGTTTCCATAGCGATCTACTTTGATAGAAAGTGAACCAGCTTTGTGATACCAAAAAAACAGGGTTAGCTTACCTCGCTGACCTCCTAATCCGGCTTCCTAGTACAGAGCCCTGTACTCTGACTCTTATACAAGGTTAGATTAAACCAGTCATGGACTCACAAAGTGGTATCACAAAGCTTGTCCAATTTTGGCCATTCTCCTCTTATTAGTTAAAAAACTTTGTCACATAAAATGTGCACTTGTTTAGTGTTGGTTCATTCTTCTCCCACTTTGTATTTTCACTTCAATCAAACTGCATTCACTTGGATTTGGACTGAGAACTGTGTTTTGGGACGGAGCATAACTTTTGCATCTTTCTGTAATTTTCTTTCTGAGTTTCATTAAAGCAGAACAAATAGGGTTGCTATGAATAAATTCTAAGCTAACCCAATGTTGTCAGACCTTCTAAAAATAAGATTGTTTCTGGTATTTAGTGATTAACTTGTGTTTTAACCATTATTCATTAGAATGGTAGGATTCTAAAGGTTTCCAAACAACACCTTTTTCTAATCAGTGTTTTCTCAGCTCCTACTTGTTGATACGTTGCTTTTCTACACATACAAAGCCCGGCACACAAAGGCAGAGGAGATAAAGGCTGACAAGAATTAGGGATTAGAAACAACAGTAATTACATCGTGTCCTGACCTGCTCGGCCCCGATGTAGTTAAATGTCAGAGGAAGTCAGCTCTGTTTACTTTAATGGTGAATAAGATTTCAGTGCATGGTCCCAGCAGATATAACTTTTGACATCAGTTTAATAATACAGTACAATCCAAAGCATTTGTATTTGTAGATGTTTATCTTTGTTTTTCTGTCTTAGCACAGCACACAGTCAACACAAAACGGCTTTGATATTGTGTGGAAAGAATACATGGAACTAATATACTTTTCAAATAAATTAAAGATTTTTTCCAAATAAAGAAATTTAAGAAATGTCCATGTTCCTGGACAGTTTGCTGCCAAACGTGAAGTGGCTGGCTGAGAATCAGCACCTCCAATTCTGAAGCCATGGTTCTCAGTCAGTAAGGGGTCCAGGTTGTCTCACAAGTGAGAGAAGGATTAGACAATCATTATGAAGAGAAAGCAGAGCCACAATGCAAGGCTCTCTTTCTACCAGTCTTACTCTCATTTATGGTCATGATCTATAGGTCATGAAAAGATCATAGATACAAAAAGCAAGTGGCCAAAATTAGTTTCCTTACTTTGTCTGTGAAGGTTCTCAGTCATCCAGGTCATCTTGAAGAAAAGATCAAAGCAAAGACATCTGGACAGTTTTTCTCCCTTAGAGATAGTGTGAGGAGCTACATTATCTGCGAGAAGCTTGATCCTCCACAGAGAGAATCAGCTTCGGTTCACGCAACTGTGCCGAAGAGCAGACCAGTCTCTTGGTCTATCGTCTCCTGGAAGGTACAGTCAGGTCCATTAATTGGGACTTTTTCTATTATTGGGACAATTCTTATCTTTTTGGCTCTATACACCACCACAATGGATTTGCAGTGAAATGAATAAGATATGCTTTAACTGCAGACTTTTAGCTTTAATTTGAGGGTATTTACATCCAAATCAGGTGAACGGTGTAGGAATTACAACAGTTTGTATATGTTCCTCACACTTTTAAGGGACCAAAAGTAATTGACTGCTCAGCTGTTCCATGGCCAGGTGTGTGTTATTTCCTCATTATCCCATTTACAAGAAGGATATAAAAGGTTTGAATGTTCATTTCAAGTGTGCTATTTACATTTGGAAACTGTTGCTGTCCACTCTCAATATGAGATTCAAAGAGCTGTCACTATCAGTGAAGCAAGGCATCATTAGGCTGAATCTAAAATCCAAAAATCCAAATCAACTGTTTGGAACATTCTTAAAAAGAAAGAACGCACCGGTGAGCTCAGCAACACCAAAAGACCCGGAAGACCACAGAAAACAACTGTGGTGGATGACCGAAGAATTCTTTCCCTGGTGAAGAAAACACCCTTCACAACAGTTGACCAGAAGAACACTCTCCAGGAGGTAGGTGTATGTGTGTCAAGTCAACAATCAAGATTAGAGATTAGAGTCAGATTAGAGTTTGCCAAACAACATCTAAAAAAGCCTTCCCAGTTCTGGAACAACATCCTATGGACCAATGAGTACAAGATCAACTTGTACCAGAGTGATGGGAAGAGAAGAGTCTGGAGAAGAAAAGGAACTGCTCATGATCCAAAGCATAGCACCTCATCAGTGAAGCATGTGGTGGTAGTGTCATGGCGTGGGCATGTATGGCTGCCATTGGAACTGGTTCTTTTGTATTTATTGATGATGTGACTGCTGACAAAAGCAGCAGGATGAACTCTGAAGTGTTTCGGGCAATATTATCCGCTCATATTCAGCCAAATGCTTCAGAGCTTATTGGGCGGCGCTTCACAGTGCAGATAGACAATGGCCTGAAGCATACTGCGAAAGCAACCAAAGAGTTTTTTTTAAGGGAAAGAAGTGGAATGTTATGCAATGGCCAAGTCAATCACCTGACCTGAATCTGATTGAGCATGTATTTCACTTGCTGAAGACAAGACTAAAGGGAAAATGCCCCAAGAACAAGCAGAAACTGAAGGCAGTTGCAGTAGAGGCCTGGCAGAGCATCACCAGGGATGAAACCATAGATTGTATAAATATGGATGATATCCGCCCATTGGTCCCCTATTCACCAATATGGTCATTACGAATGGGGAATAAAATGGCCGTTACATCCGGGCTTTTTCCATAGTAAAACAATAGTTTTTATATAGCATAAACAAACATATTAATGAAAAATTCACCCCCCCAGAGTTGTCATGTAGTAAAAACTTAGCTCTAGAGACCGGAGCCATCTTTTGTACCAGACTGTAAACATGAGTTTTACTCTTGTAAAGTCGCCATTGGGTTTCTCCTTATATTTCCGCTTTTGGAGCCTGCCCTCTAGTGGACGGAGGTATATCGCTGTATTTCGCTGTAAAATCACCGTATGGCGGCGCCCTTACACGAGGACCATTTTAGAGGTTCCATGGGAGAGGCTTGGATGAAACCCAGCGTCTGGTGATGTCTATGCGTTCCAGACTTCAGGCTGTAATTGACTGCAAAGGATTTGCAACCAAGTATAAAAAAGTGAAAGTTTGATTTATGTTTGTTAATCTGTCCCATTACTTTTGGTCCCTTAAAAAGTGGGAGGCTACACCGTTTAACTGATTTGGATGTGAATACCCCCAAATGCAGACTAAAAGTCTGCAGTTAAAGCACATCTTGCTTGATTCACTGCAAATCCATTGTGGTGGTGTATAGAGCCAAAAAGATAAGAATTGTGTCGATGTCCCAATATTTATGGACCTGACTGTAGATGATAGATGGAGGAATAGATATTTAAATAGAATAGCAAATAAGACAAAAAGGAGAACTGACCCCCATGGAACATCAAAGGCAACCCTATCAAGACAATGAAAAAACTTTATGGGATATTCCATGTACTCCAGTGCCAACAAGCCCCCCATATTGGTTTGGAAGTTGCCTGATAGAGATGCTAGACAAACTGGGGCTGGCATGAAACGCTACCACAGTTGGACAGAAATATAAGAATGCTGTTTTGACAAACCAGTGGGGTGCTTTGACAGTCACTGCTGTGGTATTCTCCACTACCAGCAACTAGCTATTGTTCCCATTCCATTGACTTGTGCTGGTGTTATCAAAGCCTGTTTTTTCATCTCAGTGTGAGAGATGATCTTTTATTCTGGACAACTAATGTTTTATTCAATATTCCATCTTGGCATAGGGATTGAATTCTGTCTTGCCTTGTACTCGGAGTAAGAATAAGAGGCAAACAAACAACTGATGCCTGGCCATACAACATTTTCATCTGAACCTTTTGGTGAAGAAACACACATAGTGGTTCTGTAAAAGTTAGATGTATAGTTCTCCTCACATGTAACATACTGTTTGTCAAATAGTCTATTGCTTTCACAGAATGAATGGTCACTAACCCATAATAGATATGAACTTAATATCACTGATCAACTTTGATAAACATCAGTAAAATGGCACAAATAAATGTTTTTGCCAAATGGCAATTTTCACAAAGAGGGGAGAAAGAGGGGACAAGCTGAGGGGGGGATAGAACCTGAGGCCCACAGTGACGGAACTCTACCCCTTTTTACCTGAGCTGGAGGGACCTGGAGAATCTGGGTACACTATGACTAAACATTTTCAATTCTTCAGCCCAGTCTCATCCTGAAGCCGGGACTGACGAGAGAGAAAGAGTAACTTTGGCATTGTGGCAAATTTAGGCTAATGTACAAAACTTAAACTGATGAACTGTAAGAAATGAAAAAAAAAAAAGCTTTAGGTTAATTTTGAAGTAGATATAGATATAATGAGGCAGAAATCAAACCCCAAAGCCCCCTCCAAAGTATTCTGTAGAAAGAGGCCAGCACTGCAGCGGTGCGTTCACGTGTCCTTGTAATTAACAGCAATAAAACTTTGTTGTAATGAGAAAAGAAGCTAACCTTAAACCAGACTTGTTTGAAGCGTTAAATGCTAATATACCCGACTGGTTTACTCAGTAATCATTGAGTTATTAATCTAAATCATCAGTAACACACTGACCTTAGAAATTAAAAACACATGAACACAACTGCATCGTCTGAAACACATCATAAGCTACGTTGTTCTTCCAAACTTTTTACGACATGAACAGAGCAGAATAACAGACAAAAAGGAGCCAGCAGAAGCGTAAGTCTTTGCTCTAAAACTGAGTGAGTCACTTCACTGCTCTTCATGATGTTTCATCTGTAGCAAGTTTGTGAGCGCGTTCAGACGCTGCAGTGACATATTTCTGTTCTGACAGAGACCTGATGGGCGACAGCAAGGCTGTACTAAAGGTACGGCAGACTGCTGTAGAGGTGGGATTACCTGATATGAAAGGTGTGGTGGGGAGTGGTTTAGGAACATGATGATGTCACACTGACCAGGAAGTGCCTTTGTCAGTTTTCAACCTGACGAGGGAAGCACTTGTGCATTTTTACACCATATTTGTGGATGAGTTTTTAGGATTTTGTAAAAAAGTAGGACTATAAACTATACACTGTAATAATAAAGCCCCATTTATACAGATCATCAGCTAAAAAAGTTGGTCTGGGGTTGAGTTACCCTCTGGGGGTTAAGTTGGTCTGGGGTTGATAGTTACCCTCTCAACAACAGTATGAACTGTGGGGAGAACGGGAATCGAACCTCTTACCTTCCGGTTGAAGGACGACTGCTCTACCACTGAGACACTGGGTCGGCAGTGGCTCAGTGGTAGAGCGGTTCATACTGTTGTTGTGTCCTTGGGCAAGACACGTAACCCACCTTGCCTTGTATGAATGTGTAAGAATATAAATGTATTTGGTGATGGTCGGAGAGTCCGTAGGCGTGGAATGGCTGCCACGTCTCAGTCAGTCTGCCCCAGGGCAGCTGTGGGCTTACCACCACCATTGTGTGATTGAAAAATTGATATGTAAAGCGTCTTTGCGTCCCCGGAAAAGCGCTATATAAAATTGATGTAATAATAATAATAATAATTAAAGCCGCAAGCGGCGATGAAGGCCCTCGCCTCCCTTGAGACCGCGGGGACACATATATTCGAAGGATTGCATGTCGTGCTTTAAAGCAAATTTGGAGCTGTTTAGATGAAAAGCCTTTAGCACAAAGTGTACGATTTAGGTGGTCATGTATTCCACCCAACATAGTAGATTTTCTGTTGAGTTTACGGTATGGCTGTAATAAACTTTTCTGTTTGCCCTAAGGTGTCCTATGGATGTACCAAGTTTTGTATTTCTACATTGGAAAAATTTACTTTCATTTTCCATAGAACCAATGTATTTTGACTTTTCTAGGGTCGCCACTGAGTCATTTTTCATATTTTTTTCGGGACTTCAAATACATAAATTTTTGCGGCTTGAAGTCTGGGACCAATAAAAATGACTTTTAGTTGCACGTTTACTGGGTCAAATTGAAAATCCTTTTTCAGAAAAAATTATAATAAAAAAAATATATACCAAATTATAATAAAAAAAATATAACTCGAGCAAAAACAACAAGAAAAACGCCTGTCTATTTTACATACATGTGTTTAGCTCATTTTGCCCAAGTTTGGTGTCTGTGGAATGAAGCAGCTATTTTCTGTTGTTTTTAAAAAGAGGTGTATTCTAAGTCGGTTCACATCTTCAATTTAAAATGGCCACCTTCCCGTGTGTGATAAGGTGTGGTCCCCTTTGGCTTTTTTGATCATAAGCCCATACTGGATGTGTGTACCAAGTTTCATTTGCCTACGACAAACTAAAATTTTCACTTCCCATTGACTTTTTCCACATATTTGGGACGTTGCTATGGCAACACATTTATAGATAGGGGGTGGTTGTCATTGGCTTTATGCTCCTCATGACATAGGAGCATAAAAGATGAATTTCATGTCTCTATGACAAACTAAATTCTTGGGTCCCATTATATGTTTGTAGGGGGTGCTGGAGAGCCATTTCTAAAGATAACCCTTTTATTTACATATTTTTGTGTTCAGGTCATGAATGTGCACAAACCCCTTTTGGTTCCGACTGATCTGAGAAGGCGTTTGAGAGTTAAGAGACGTTTTATTTTCATAAAAATGGCCACCTCGTTACAGGCTTGCCACACCCATACCCGATAAGATATCATAAACAAAGTCACAACTTTGGTTGGCACACATGTCTAGATGATACTCACCAAATTTGGGGCCATTTAGATTAAAACACAATGATTTGGATGTTTTTGCGCAAAGTGCGATTTTAGTGGCCATGCGTTTCACCCCACATGGCGGACTTCCTGTTGAGTTTAGAGTCTGGTTGTCATTGACTTTTCTGTTTGCCCTGAGGTGTCCTATGGATGTATCAAGTTTCAGTTTTCTACATTGGAAAAAAGTTACTTTCACTTTCCATAGGCTCGATGTATTTTGACTTTTCTAGGGGTCGCCACTGAGTCATTTTTCGTATTTTTTTCGGGACTTCAAATACATAAATTTTTCGCTGGGCTTGAAATCTGGGACCAATAAAAATGACTTTTAGTTGTACGTTTACTGGGTTAAAATGAGGATCATTTTGCAGAAAAATATGATAAAAAATATATACCGAATTATAATAAAAAATATATAACTCGAGCAAAAAAGTCTAGAAAAACGCTTGTCTATTTTACATACATGTGTTTAGCTCATTTTGCCCAAGTTTGGTGTCTGTGGAATGAAGCAGCTATTGTCTGTGTACTTTTAAAAAGAGGTGTATTTTAAGTCGGTTCACATTTTCAATTCAAAATGGCCGCCTTCCCGTGTGTGATAGGGTGTGGTCCCCATTGGCTTTTTTGTTCATAAGCCCATGGTGGATGTGTGTACCAAGTTTCATTTGCCTACAACAAACTAAAAATTTCACTTCCCATTGACTTTTTCACATTTTTGGGACGTTGCTATGGCAACACATTTATAGATAGGGGTGGTTGTCATTGGCTTTTATGCTCGTCATGACATAAGAGATGTGTGTACCAAATTTCATGTCTCTATGACAAACTAAATTCTTGGGTCCCATTATAGGTTTGTAGGGGGCGCTGGAGAGCCATTTCTAAAGATAACCCTTTTATTTACATATTTTTGTGTTCAGGTCATGAATGTGCACAAACGCCTTTTTGGGTCCAACTCGATCCGAGAAGGCGTTTGAGAGTTAAGAGACGCGTTTTATTTTCACAAAAATGGCCACCTCGTTACAGGCTTGCCACACCCATACCCGATAAGATATCAACAACAAAGTCACAAATTTGGTTGGCACATGTGTCTAGATGATACTCACCAAATTTGGGGCCATTTAGATTAAAACACAATGATTTGCATCTTTCTGCGCAATGGGTGCGATTTTATTGGGCGCGCGTTTCACCCCACATGGCGGACTTCCTGTTGAGTTTAGGGTGTGACTGTCATTGACTTTTATGTTTGCCCTGAGGTGTCCTATGGATGTACCAAGTTTAATTTTTCTACGTTGGAAAAAAGTTACTTTCACTTTCCATAGGCCCAATGTATTTTGATTTTGTAGGGGTCGCCACTGAGTCATTTCTCGTATTTTTTTTTCGGCGACTTCAAAAACATACCATTTTCGCCGAGCTTGAAGTCTGGGACCAATAAAAATGACTTTTCGTGCATGTTCACTGGGTCAAATTTAGGATCATTTGGTCACAATAAAAATAAAAAAAATCCGAGCAAAAACAATAGGCCCTCCCGGTCACCGGCTCGGGCCTAATAATAGTATGTCTTGTGTATATACAGTATAAGCTGTATGTAAAGTGGTGGTTATGTGGCAAAAGAAGTGAGATGGTAACATCTCACAAGTACACTTGAGTTTTATTCTTCCTTTAATCAAAATGACAGTGAGGCTATGTGTTTTATTAGTTATATTAGTTATTAGTTATAAGTTAATTAACTTTTATATAGGGGTCACTCTATGAACACTACCATCTTGGATTTGATTCAAATTTGGTTCAATTAATGGCCATATGACTTGCATAATATGTGCAAAATCTGAGCTTTGTATTTCTTTTACAGGCCGCAGATCAAACCAAGGACCCTCTTGCTGTATTGCATCCATGTAAACCACTAAGTAAAGATCATACATAGCCATAGGAAACAAAAAAATAGTTGGAAGTTACTGATTAGTGGACAATGGAAAAAAGCAGTAGAAAAAAGCAGTAGAACCTTCAAGTAAACTGAAAGAACTGATCCAGCTGGCACATGTGCTTCACAGTTGGCATTATTGTGCCAGCTAAGAGTCCATTCATTGTCTATTCAATCTGTCTCACATAAACAAACATGACACTCTCATGATTCTCTGTGCTCAGCTCTCAAATAGTATTGTCAAATGGCTTGACAAATAAACAAAATATCTAAAATGCAGTATTTGATATGGTTTGATTAAGCACAATCTTTAAAACAAATTCTTCTATGTTGAGTTTAGTGCAGGTAGATTAAAATTGTGACCTTGAAGTGTCCATTTTCAGATCACAAAGAGTCCATTGAAGTATAGCTAAATCTTTCATGATGAGGTAGTAACAATATGCATTTATGACCAGATATTACTGTATATATTTATATAAAGAAATTTACCTTCAGAACTCTTTCCTTATTAGACCAGACCAACGGCAGCTAAGAGACAACTGGGTCAGCGCACAAAGCCAGCAGCATTAGCATTTCAAAAAAACTTTGGTCGGACAGGAGGGCCACTCTTAAACAGTTGTGAGATGTTGTGATTGGACAACTCTTCTTTCTTCTTTGGAGCTTTTGAATTTCTTTTTTATGTGTCGAATCCAATCAAGTTTTCATGGGATTTACAATGCCGCTCTGACCTTTTGTAAGAAACAACCTTTGGCTCTGGCTTTAACATGACTGCTCGACTTTCATGCGGCAGTGAGCAGAGAGGGCACATTCGAATCTGATTTTTAAAGTTTGATCTGGATTGTACTTATGAAGTAGATACAAGTTTAAAAACAAAGACCATCCATATTATTATGATTACCTAATGACCTCAGGAGCACACTATAGCAAAAACAACCAGTTCTGAGTATTTCAAGTCCAGACTCAGTAGGAGTGTTTGATACTAATAATTTTACTTATTGATCACTATCAAGTAAATACAGACCCAGTGTGGCTGACACCAATGAAAATACCGAACAAGTTTTCATTTCATGTTCTTGTGTTGAACGGATTTGCCACTGTTCAATAGTTTTTTTCTTCACTGCCGCCTTTCTCTGCCATCTTGGTCTCAGGGCACAACATACACAGATTTCAAAGTTTTATGAGTGACTTGTACTTGTGCTGTTAAAAGAAGGGGAACAGAAACACACTGTTCTGAAAATGGCAGTATAGGAGGCGCAAATATTAGTATAGTGGGGCAAAGTGCAAAAATGCGGGACATGTTACAGAGCTGTGTTATACAACATATTATTATTAGACAAATAGACAAATAGGGAATGGAAAATAGTAGCAAGAATAGTGTTTTCTTAGTTCTTATTGTTGCACCATCCTGTTTTAGCTGTATTTTCCATGTTTCATTCAAAATTAGAGAAATTCTGTTTATTCGTTAGTGGCTTTAGATTGTGGGCAAAGCAACCTTAGTATGAAGCCCTGGAACTTTACGTACATCTAGTGCCATACTAAGATAAAAAGATTTAGTGTTTAGATAGAAATACAATGGGAAACTAGCAAACTACACTACTTACTTTAGAAATTGGTTCAAATAATATTTAACCATTTTACAGACTAAATACAATGCACATTCCTGTTTCCAAGAAAGAAAATAAAAGTGGTTTCATGATTCGCCCAGCTTGATGAATATAACAGGAGGCCCACATTGGAAATAACCTCCCTCTGAACATGCCTTCTTCCCAACTTGTTAACGGCACATTGTTATTGCCTACACACCACAGCAGATCAGTGGTTGACTTTTGGCAGTGATGTTGCCTTAAAAAAAACAACACTATTCCTTCTTGTTATCGTGAAGACAGATGGATCAGACCAGACGAGTTCTGATTCCGAAACTAACAGCAGAGTTGCACTCAGCAACCTGACCTTCTGCCGAACAAACAACACGTGTCTCGGCATCCATCTGTTGACAGCACGCCCGTCAGAGTCCGGCACTCTGGCCCAATGATGGACGGCTGATTGGACACGAGGCAGAGCTGAAACTTACTGAGCCGTTGTAAGAATATACAGACATCTTTGTGGTATTATGGAAGAAAATAAGGACCAGCAAACAAGTAGGTAGTAGTAGGTAAATTCCCCAAAAATTCAAAAACCTTGGATTTCAATAGTCTTAGTATGTATTTATGTTTGTCTGCATCAGAACATAATAATAAGAATTACATTATTAGCATAATTAACATTGTCCTATAGTACAATTCACCCTTTTAGCAGCAGACTGATGACCTTACATTTATTCTAGAATTTCTGTGATATTTTAATCACAAACTGATGACACAGCTGAACGCTCCAGAGCAGGTCTCCACTTAGATTTAGGTAATCAAGATCTGGTGATAACTTGGCTGCAACCTACTTTTTAACCATAAATTGTTTTACATTAGCTTAGCACAATCAAACGGGTAGTATGTTCCCGGAATGTAATGTTTCCATGCTTTTAAAAAATGAGCGATCCGATTGGTCAACACAACTTGTATACTCTATACTACTTGTTTTAAGTAGAGCCTGGGCTAACATAATATACAAGTTAACAGTAGGAGCAGTAGATTCTCTGAAAACAAACAGGACCCAGCATTCATGATATGCACGCTCTTAAGGCTGTGCAATTGGGCAATTAGTTGAAAGGGGTGTGTTCAAAAAAATAGCAATGTCTGTCGTTGACTGTACAAACTCAAAACTATTTTGTACAACTGTTTTTGTTTCTAGGATTTAGCAATCCTGTAAATCACTAAACTAATATTTAGTTGTATGACCACAGTTTTTTTTAAATCTGCTTCACATCTGTGTGGCACCAACTTGTTGCACCTCTCAGCTGTTATTCCACTCCATGATTCTTTAACAACATTCCACAATTCATTAACATTTATTGGTTTTGCTTCAGAAACAGCTTCTCAATTGGATTAAGGTCCGGGGATTGGTCTGGCCACTCCATAACATTAATGTTGTTGGTTTGGAACCAAGACTTTGCTTGTTTACTAGTGTGTTTGGGGTCATTGTCTTGTTGAAACAAACATGTCAAGGGCATGTTCTCTTCAGCATAAGGCAACATGACCTCTTCAAGTATTTTGACAAATGCAAACTGATCCATGATCCCTGGTATGTGATAAATAGGCCTAACACCATAGTAGGAGAAACATGCCCATATCATGATTTACATTTACATTTAGTCATTTAGCAGACGCTTTTATCCAAAGCGACTTACAAGTGAGGATAACAATGGAATCAATTTTAACAACACAAGGTACAAAAAGCATAAGTGCACAAAAACTAGTCAGTTTAAACCCAGCACAGTATACAATGCTAAGGATAAGAGAATTTTTTTATTTTTAATTTTTTTAAAGAAAGGAGTCGATAGAAAGAAAGTAGAACTCAGTGTTTGTCAGTCAGGTGTTGACGGAAGAGATGTGTTTTAAGGCGTTTTTTAAAGATGGCTACAGAATCTGCTGATCTTGTAGCAGCAGGTAGATCATTCCACCAATGTGGAACAGATCCAGAGAAGGTAATGCGTAGTGATTTTTACCTTTTTGGGACGGTACCACCAGACGTTGTTCATTTGCAGAGCGCAGGGATCTGGTAGGAACGTAGGTCTGTATTAGTGAGTGAAGATATGAGGGTGCAGAACCAGTGGTGGCCTTGTAGGCCAAGAGCATAGCTTTGAACTCTTGCCGCTGCATTCTGGATCAGCTGCAGAGGTTTGGTTATGCAGGCAGGGAGTCCAGCCAGTAGAGCATTGCAATAATCCAGTTTGGACAAGACAAGAGCCTGGACTAGAATTTGCGTAGAGTGCTCTGATAGGAAAGGTCTAATTTTCCTAATGTTGTAGAGGATGAATCTACAGGACCGGGTGGTGCTGGCGACATGACTTGTGAAGTTTAGCTGATCATCAATTACCACTCCCAGATTTCTGGCAGTGCTGGACGGTGTAATGGTTGATGGGCCTAGTTGAATGGAGAGGTTGTGGTGGGTCTTTGGATTGGCCAGAATCACAAGCAGTTCTGTTTTTGCAAGGTTCAGCTGCAGGTGATGGTCCTTCATCCAAAGTGAGATGTCACTCAGACATGCCGAGATGCGAGCAGAGACCGTCGGATCGTCAGGTTGAAATGACAGGTGGAGTTGAGGTTCATCTGCATAGCAGTGATAGGAAAAGCCATGCTTCTGGATGACAGAGCCAAGGGATGTCATGTATATGGAAAAGAGTAGCGGTCCAAGCCGTGAGCCCTGTGGCACCCCTGTATTGAGATGTTGGGACTCAGAGACCTCGTTTCTCCAGGATACTCTGAATGACCTATCCGAGAGGTAAGACTTGAACCATTGCAACGCCATTCCAGAGACACCCATCGCCCTGAGAGAAGACAGGAGGATGTGATGATTAACAGTGTCAAAAGCAGCAGACAGATCCAGTAAGATGAGTACAGATGACTTGGATGTTGCTTTTGCCAGTCTCAGAGCTTCGATGACTGGGAGCAGGGCAGTTTCGGTGGAATGACCGCTCTTGAACCCAGACTGGTTCTGGTCCAGGAGGTTGTTCCGTGTGAGAAAGGATGAGAGCTGAGTAAACACAACTCGCTCCAGAGCTTTGGCAATGAAGGGAAGGAGGGAAACCGGTCTGTAGTTTTCTAGCAGAGTAGGGTTAAGAGTGGGTTTCTTCAGTAGTGGTGTGATGCGGGCCTCTTTGAAAGCTGTGGGGAAGGACCCAGTGGAAAGAGATAAGTTGATGATGTGGGTGAGAGCAGGCACGACAGATGGAGAGATGGCCTGAAGGAGCTGTGTGGGGATGGGATCCAGCGGGCAGGTAGTAGGCTGGTTAGAACTAATGACCTTGGAAACATCTGCTTCAGTTAGAGGAGAGAAGGAAGTGAGCAAACACATATCAGGGGTCTGAATGAGCTCGACAGGTGGTGGCGCAGAGAACTGACTGCTGATGGCGATCGTTTTCTTTATAAAGAAAGACGCGAAATCATCAGCTGTTAAATCCGATGAAGGTGGGGGAGCAGGCGGGCAAAGGAGGGCGGAAAAGGTTTTAAAGAGAGTGCGCGAGTCAGGTGAGTTGATTAACCTAGAATGGTAGTAGACAGTTTTTGCAGAGGTGACATCAGCGGAGAAAGTAGAGAGGAGAGACTGGTAGATACAGAGGTTAGTAGGATCTTTTGACTTGCGCCATTTTCTCTCAGCTGACCGGAGGCTGGCGCGGTGCTCGCGTAGAACATCGGATAACCAGGGGGCAGACGAGGATGTACGGGCTGGTCTAGATGTAAGAGGGCATAAGTTGTCCAAGCAGGATGAAAGCATGGAGCACAGAGTGTCGGTGGCGTTGTTTGTGTTTAAAAGAGAGCTCCTCAGAAGGGGAGTGCAGAAGAGACAGCAGAGGAAAAACGGGAGGGACTGAGTGTACGCAGGTTGCGTCGGAAAGTGACCAGCGGTAAAACAATTGCAGTGTCTGGAGAAGTTAGGTCAAGGTCGAGAGTAATGAAGAAATGATCGGAAGTGTGCAGTGGCGTGACCTGAGTGTGCCGAGTGGAGCAGTATCTTATGTAGATAAGATCCAGTTGGTTACCAGACTTGTGGGTTGCTGATGTTGAAACCTGCTTGAGGTCAAATGATGCAGTTAGGTTAATGAAGTTAGCAGCCTGTGGCTTTTCAAGGTGGATGTTGAAGTCTCCTAATACCACCAGAGGGGTACCATCCTCAGGGAAGGATGAAAGAAGCGCATCCAACTCCTCCAAGAAATGTCCAAGCGGACCTGGGGGCCGATAGATAACTACAAAATGACTTTTAACCAAGCCTCTCCCATGGTACCTCTTAAATGGTCGTCGTGTAAGGGCGCCGCCATACAGTGATTTTACAGCAAAATACAGCGATATACATCCGTCCACCAGAGGGCAGGCTCCAAAAGCGGAAATATAAGGAGAAACCCAATGGCGACTTTACAAGAGTAAAACTCATGTTTACAGCCTGGTACAAAAGATGGCTCCGGTCTCTAGAGCTAAGTTTTTACTACGTGACAACTCTGGGGGGGGTGAATTTTTGAAAATTACGTTGGTTTATGCTATCTAAAAACTATTGTTTTACTATGGAGTAAAACCCGAAAATCCCGGATGTAACGGCCATTTTATTGCCCATTCGTAATGCAATATTGGTGAATAGGGGACCAATGGGCGGATATCATCCATAATTATACTATCTATGCTTTTAACAGGGTGGGTGATGTTAACAGCATGGAACTCGAAGGAGCTGTTGTCACACAAGGGTGATAGCTGTTTGAACTTCCAGTCGGTAGGAATAAGTAGTCCGGTCCCTCCGCCCATTCCAGTGAGGCGAGGACTGTGGGAGAAAGTGTGATTATGGGAGAGGGCGGCGGGAGTGGCAGAGTCCTCTGGTATGATCCATGTTTCTGTAAGTGCTACAACTGAAAGACCAGAATGTTGAACAAAAGCTGTAATGAAATCAGCTTTGTTCACAGCAGACTGGCAGTTCCACAAGCCTATTGGGAAAGTAGAAGGGGCAGTTATTGACAGTGATACAACATGCAGATTATTATGGTTGCGTCGCCTTTTGCGTGAAACAGATGATAATTTCCGTGTTGAAATGACAGTAGTAATTTGAAAACACATTTAAGAGCCGAAGAGGAAAAATATACAAGAAGAAAGTAATAGTAGAAAAAATTAATTATAAGTGCAAACAATTAGTACAAAAAAGAAGTGCAATACTCAGGTCCTCTGTCTGTGTGTCCCTGCTCGGTGGAGTCGCGTGCAGGTAGAGTTGATGGTCTTTACTCTCTTCGGTCTTCATACGATCACAGCTGCCACGACCGCTGCCGCGGTGGTTACTTCCACTTAAATACCCGTCTATTCAAGTAGTTGAATTCAGCAGGTCACGCCTCCAGACGGCCACAAACAACTCAAACGAAACTAGCCCGCTAGCAGCTGAGACTGAGTTCTGTAGGCTTCTGCTGCTAAGTTGCTTCTCATGATGCTTGCTTCACTGACTTCACTGTGTACTGTGGCTTGAATTCAGAGTTTGAGGATCGTCTCACAAACTGTCTGTGGCCCTTGAATCCAAAAAGAACAATTTTACTCTCATCAGTCCAAAAAATGTTCCTCCATTTCTCTTTAGACCAGTTGATGTGTTCTTTGAAAACTTGTAACCTCTTCTGCACATGCCTTTTTTTTTTAAACAGAGTGACTTTGAAAATTCTTGAAAATAGATTAGCTTCACACAGATGTCTTCTAACTGTCACAGTACTTACAGGTAACTCCAGACTGTCTTTGATCATCCTGGAGCTGAGCCTTTGCCATTCTGGTTATTCTTCGATGTCTTCCGTTTTCTTCCACGTCTCTATGGTTTTGCTCTCCATTTTAATGCATTGCACCTCTTTATAGGTTTTCCCCTACTCCAATCAACTTTTTAAACAAAGTATGCTGTTCTTCTGAACAATGTCTTATACGACCCATTTTCCTCAGGCTTTCAAATGCATGTTCAACAAGTGCTGGTGGCTTCATCTTTAAATAGGGGCCACGTGATTCACACCTGTTTTTTAAAAAAATTGATGACCTCAGTGATTGAATGCCACACTGCTAACACTGCTTTTTTTAACACACCCCTTTCAACTAATTGCCCAATTGCACAGCCTTAAGAGCGTGCGTATCATGAATGCTGTGTCTTGTTTCTTTTCTGAGAATCTACTGCACCTACTGGTAACTTGTTTGCGACGTAGCAATAAAAAAATATACTAAAAACCTGAATTATTCTGGTTAGTCTCATTATACTGCTATTATTTTGAACAATACTGTAAATACATTGAAAATGAATACATTTACTCTATATGACTGCATTTTCTTTTTCACTTCATGTGCCACATTACGTCCAACAACTTTCCCTACTCCTTGTGCAACCTTGTCATCTGAGCACCGTAAACACGAAGGACCTCTGCCAGCCATAGTGATCTCCTGGAAGTACTTAGGAAAAAAAAAAACACTCCACTCCAGATCGGGATACAGCCACTCCAGCGCAGATGAAATAGTGTCTATCTCTGGCGAGGGGGCCGTTATCATTATACTAACTGAATTATTTGCTTTATTGGGCGCCTCACCTCATATAAGAACTCAAGAAGGCACTATCCATCTCCTGGCAGCCGGCTGACCTTAAGGGAAAAATCACAAAAAGGCAGCCGAGCACAACATCTTGCTTTGCTTATATCAATAAACATTACTGGATTATTTAATTATGCTGTCTCCTGACAATGGGCTGCAACCGCTTGCTTCTTTTTTTCTGGCTAATGACAAAATGCTTTCTTTTCCCATCCCGCTGTCCCTATACTATCACTGCCTCAAATCTTTTCCTTTAATTTTTCTGGAAAGCAGCTGCACAGCTAGGAATATTGTGTGTGTCAAAGAATAAAATGTGTTACAACAAAATTACGTCATTTGGTTCTTTTAAAGATTATGAAAGATGCTTTACATAGTCCATTATTTATTCAATCCACAGTCACACACTGGCGGTAAGCTACTGTTACAGCTGCCCTGGGAAACACTGACAGAGACGTGGCAGCCATTTTGTGCCTACAGACTCTCCGGCAATCACAAAACAGTCTCACACAGCCACAGACACTGGAGGTAAGGACGGTGAAGTGTCTTGCCCAAGGACATAACGACAAGTATGAACTGAGAGCGGGAATTGAACTTTCTGCTCTACCACTGAGCAACTTGTTAAGAGGCAAACGTGTTAAACACTGCGCCACCATGCCGCCCTCTGCGTTAATAACTAGTCTGCCGTAGATCGGTAGCTTATGACCAGAGCGCTGCAGACTTCGATTCTCTCTTGTGTAAACTCGGACAAGGTGTCTCTGAAGGTTCTCAGTCATCCAGAACATCTTGAAAAAAAGGTTGAAGTAAAAGCATTTGGATTCAGTTTTCAAGGTGAAGACAACGTACCTTGTGCCACTCACCTCAACTTACATAACGGAGTTTCTCAACGGCTGACACAGCACTGAATATGAGAAAAGGCTATTGTCCCTGTCCATGACTTTGACTAGATTTAAAGACTATTCTAACATATACATAATTTCTTAATTCAATTGTAGGCACCTAAAATAATAATGAAAACTAGTGCAGCTTTCTCTGGATAAAGAATTCTAGGCATAAACTACTGTTTATTGCAATACCTCCAGCTTGTTACACTGCTACAAAGGAGAAATTGTAGTAATTAAAAACACCAAAGTGTCATACTAATCTGTCCAATTTAATACCTTTTCTCTTGGAAAAAAACAAAAGCGTTTTTCATTCGAGTGAGGATTATCTTTTGTCCTATTGTCACAATCCCAAGTAGTGCAGTTCAGAACACTATATGGGGACTTGTGGCCCCTCAGTAATTACCTATTCTGAGCTGACATATATCTCTCCAGTGGAAAAAAACGCTGTATGGTCAGTTGTTATGGTCAAAAATGTTTTGAAATGTTCTAAATAACCATACTTTACCACTCAGAAAACTGCTGTACAGTTACTAAAAGGTGGAGCTAAACCTTGTGTAAGAATCCTTACACAAAATCCTTACAAAGTAAGCTTTATGAACAGTAGCTCTAGGCAGCTGTCAATCAAACCTGTCAATCAGCAGCCACACTCTAGGCTTTTCAAAGTCAAAATTAATCATTAATATGAACCTCCAGTAGACTCATTAATTATCAATAATTACAACAACAATAATGTCTATTATTTTTGTGCATTGACTTCTTTTTCCATAGCAATAATGTCATTAAACATGTCAGTAATGTTTCTTTCTCCAAATAAATAAAAACATTCATGATCATAAAGTCAAAAGGAAGCTCCAAGTGTATGGATCCGGCTGCTCTGGCTGCTCTGGCTGCTCTGGCTGTTTTGGCGCTCTAGGTAAGATTACAAATTGGCGCCCCACAAAAAAGTGATGTAATGATCTTATTATTTCATAACACTGATACTTCTGCTCCGTAAATAATTTTATTTCAAAGTGCTCAACTGAGCCAATGAATAATAGTAACAATAGTAAGGTTCTTCAGTTGTTTCTGAGCTGCTCGGGTCTGACTTAATGTCTGTCTGAAATAAATGCTGTGTGACCAATAAATAAACTACAGCACACTGACCATTTATCCAATAATTCGAAGATTGGGCATACTGTTGACTTTTGCCAAAATGATACAATGGTAAATGGTGAAAAATTTGTATGAAAACAAAAAGCTAAGTTTTTCAGAAGGTACCTAAACGCATCATTCATACCGCTTTGGGCATGAGTTTTTTTGTTTTTTCCTGTTTAAGAGACACATTTGACTGGACTTAACCTTTATTAGTATTTGTGAAGGATATATTTCAGCTTAATCCAGTTAACTGTTATTTATTATAACAGCTGCAATAAAGAAAATAATAGAATACGATTTCTGAGAATAAAATCTTTCAAAGCTCTCACCAAAACACCCTTTAAAGAATGTTTACAGTTCAGAGCTAATAGCCGCAGCAGCAGTGTGGGCTCTCTGTCCTGGGGTAGGAGAGCTTCAGTGGGTCCTGACTTACCGCTCTGAACGTGCCAAGGAGCAGACAGTCTGCAGGAGCCGCACAGTTTACCTCGACACAGAGGTTTCAGAGGTTTGGCAGTATATGCACCTCTCTCTCCAGCTTTATATGTGGACATTATCAAAACTTAAGGCACAAGAAAAAATACATTTAAGAGAGGACGTTCTTCAGTTAGGCATTAAAATAATTTTTCATGGAAAGCAACCCAGGTACACGTGAACTCTTTGCAGCATGGACGTAAATAGCATAGTGCAGTCCTGCCTCTGACTCCTCTTTGTGCAGAAAAGCTAGATATTAATGCATTTATTGAGGATTATTAAGGTTCAGGGCACGCACACAAACTTCCATTTCTCCTGGCCACACCAGCTGAAGCACAGAAAGCCTGAGTTAGCCCACACTCCCAGAGCTGTGTGAGTGCAATTCTGACTCAGACAAGGTGTGATTTAAATTAAACACATCCAAAATAAGCAGCACGTCTGTCATTCTTGTAATTTGCGTAAAGAACCACACATCTATGAGCTGCTTTATTTTCTTTGCCCTCCGTCTCCTGCCGCCCTATCCCTTGACTGCGGCAGTTGCCTGTATGGGCTATGTGTAAAGGCCATGCTATAGACCTCCATATAGGCAGGGTCATGTAACAAGTTCAGAAATAATAATGCTCCTTTGCATTTCTCTTTTTTTCAACATTTCAAAATGTCAAGGTTACTGTATGTACACAACACTAGTTCACTAAACAAGTTTCTTTTGTGCAGATCTACATTCGTCTTGCAGCAGTAGAAACAGTTTTGATATTAGATTCAATAGCAATAGTGCTGTGTCGAGTGATTATATGTTTGATGTGAAACTGCAGCCGTTGTACAGGGGCCATTGTTTGTGCTTCATTACAGTATAAACAGAGCATGACACCTCGCCCCATGTGGTAGATGGAAATGTGGGGGTTGTGTGCATTGTTATCAGACCCACCACCAGATGCCACGCACTTCTGCATATGAGCTCATCTCCTCTCTCTCACAGGAAAGGTCACATCTTCTCCAGGAATATAAAAGCTATAGATACATCAAAAAAGTCTAAAAGACAAGGTCACAGTGGCAACCCATTATGTAACTTGACTATTTCTAGACCATCTGCAAAATCTGTTTTCATAATCAACCTTTGACTTAGATTGAAACATATCTGAAATCTTCCCTGTGGATATGTTTGTCAGTGGAGGTATGACTACAGTTGTGTGTGGTTTATTTCTATATCATATACAGTTGTGCTCATAAGTTTACATACCCTAGTGATTTTGGCCTGATAACATGCACACAAGTGACACAAACAGGTTTGAATGGCTACTAAAGGTAACCATCCTCACCTATGAGCAGTGTGTGTGTATAAAAGGTCAGTGAGTTTCTGGGCTCCTGACAGACCCTTGTATCTTTCATCCAGTGCTGCACTGATGTTTCTGTATTCTGAGTCATGGGAAAAGCAAAAGAAATGTCAAAGGATCTGCAGGAAAAGGTAATTGAACTGTATAAAACAGAAAAGGATTTATAAAAAGATATCCAAGGAATGGAGAATTCCAATCAGCAGTGTTTAAAATGAAGGATTCTGTTGAAACCAAACCAATTGTTCGGGATGCAAAGAAAAACCACAAACAACTACAGTTGAAATACAAGACAGAAAAAAAGTGGTGTGGCTAAGATGCACAATAAGGAGACACTTGAAGAAAAATGGGCTGCATGTTCGAGTCACCAGAAGAAATCCATTACTACACAAATGCCACAAAGCATCCCACTTACAATTCGCCAAACAGCACAGAGACAAGCCTCAAAACTTCTGGGACAAAGTCATTTGGAGTGATGAGAACAAAATTGAACTTTTTGGCCACAACCATAAACGTTACATTTGGAGAAGAGTCAACAAGGGTCTATGATAAAAGGTACACATTCCTACTGTGAAACATAGAGGTGGATCACTGATGTTTTGGGGATGTGTGAACTACAGGGGCGTCGGACTGGGGGGATAAAGGGTACCGAGTACCCAGGGCCCGAGGCGGAGGGGGGTCCCTTCTAAACATACATATACATTGGTATCACTATGGTATTTGGTACGGGGGCCCAGCAAGATGGTTTGTACCCAGGGCCCAAAACTTGGTGCTACGCCGCTGGTGAGCTACAAAGGCACAGAAAAAGATGAATACAGCGTTATCAGAAAATACTGGAGGAAAATTTACACTCATCAGCCCAGAAGCTGTGAATGGGACAAACTTGGACGTTCCAACATGACAACGAGCCAAAGTACAAGGCCAAGTCCACTTGTCATTGGCTACAGCAGCATAAAGTGAGGGTTCTGGACTGACCATCTTAGTCTCCTGACCTCAATATCATTGAGCCACTCTGAGGAGATCTCAAATGTACAGTTCCTGCAAGACAGCCCAAGAATTTACAGGAACTAGAGGCTTTTTACCGAGAAGAATGGGAGCTTTACCATCTGAGAAAATAAAGAGCCTTATCCACAACTACAAAAGATAAAGAGCCTTATCCACAACTACCACAAAAGACTTCAAGCTGTCATTGATGTTAAATGTTAAATACACAGTATTGAGAACTGGGGTATGTAAAATTTTTATTGGCTATATTCAAATTTGTATTTATTTATCTTTTTTTGTCCAGTTTATGGGCATCTACACATTACTATATGTGTCCTTTGAGCCTAACTGTTAGTGACTATCTCCATTTTTGATTGAATTGTTGACATCATTATACACATTACAAACACAAAGCCACTGTCTGTCACGCAACACAGTGCATTTTTACTCTTAGAAGCATGGAATGAAGAATAAATTCTCTTTCGCAGAGACCTCTGTTAGTTTGTGTCTCGTTGCAGCTCTACAGCTCATCATTGCAAACTCTCCTTCAGGTTGGAGCAGTCCTCCATTTCTTAATTAGACGTACATTGTTTGGAGACTAACAACAATCGCACACACAATTAGTGAATGTCGAATAATGCTGTAGTCAAGGTTTCATTCGATGGCACTGTATGAGAAAATGGATGTGCTTTAATTAGCTTATATTGAAGATTCTTGTGTAAGGCTCTGTCATTTTCCACTTTTTATAATTCTCATCTGTGCACAGACATGATTGCAACGACACTGCCACACACTATCTGCACACTCCAAAGTTTGATCTGAGAGGAAAGTGGCAAATCTATTCTGTTTAATTAGTGAGGAAGAACACTCTCTCGTCTATGGCAGTCTCATTTTCAAAGTGATGTCATCTGGAAAGACAATGAAGCGTGAGGATCCACAAAAAGGGAGACTTACACTGCACTTCTAGGTATTTCTGAGCTTGAAAGTCCTTGACGGCGGGGTGGTCCACAATGCACATCACAGGTACGCCGTCATCCTCTTTGCTGACAGTAAACGAGAGCCGGCTTGTCACTGTGTACATCCTGTCACTCAGGTCCACTTTGGGTTTACCTGTGAGAAACATAAAGATAAATCAAGAAGTAAGTTATGTAATTTGATTGTTTTCTATTGGGTATCCTGTCAAAGTTTGTAGGTGGCCGGAGCCTATTCATACCGCTTTGGGCATGAGGCAACAATCACTAGTTAATCCCACTTTGGGTGCACTCTCAGTGACAATCCAAACCATGCCAAAGCATATTTGACACCATAATGAACGGCTCCTAAACCTGCTCAGTCACTGTTAGAACTTTTCGCAGGTTTACAGGTTGTCAAATTGTACATAAGCTAAACAAGGCAAAATATTATAACCAAAGGCCAACAAGTTTTTGCATGAGCAAAGGTTTATTAAAATGTATTGTGTGTTTAGTTAGTCCGTCAAGGAGCAGTCCTCCATTTCTTAATTAGACTTAAGGACTAACTAAAGAGGAAGTGTTTTAAATGTCATGCCGCTGAATCCAGCCGTGCACGTCATACCAAGACGTCTCAGAATAACCAAGTTCCTGTTTTTTGGTTGAATGCAGAAAGCTAACTCCTTACAAGGAATGATTTCATTGTTCCTGTTTTTGAGCTGAGTGCAGAGAAACAAGACCAAATATGTATGTTTTGCACTGAGGAGGAAACTAACTGTTGTAAATGGCCAAACCCGCCCTGTGAGGTTGGAGGAGGCAAAAAACTTCTGTGTGTTTTTAATAAAACTGCTTGGGGACGGCGTGGCCGGTCGGAGATTCCTGTAGTAGGAGGTGGGACGAGCCAGTACAGTAAAAGCGCCACCGAAATCCCCGTGCACGTAAAAAAAGAGCTTTAAAGCTGAGTCTGACTCTGATTATTTAATTTACGAATGGTTAAAGGTTGATTCTCAAGTGAAATTTGTCTATCTATACACTGTTTTTTGTATTGATTCCTTGGCAGTCACTGCACACTTCCTGGGAGTCCAAAAAAATAGCTCATCTTGGGAAGTCAATTGGTGAGAGGGTAAAAGCGCTGACATAAATATGGTCCGACCAAAACATGTCACAATAACCAGACTGTGGGAGACTTTGGGATTGCACAGAAGAGCTGTAAAGTGCTTATATTGGGATTAACAAATTTTAGCAGTAAATAATAACAGCCCGTTAGAGACATCCACTGAAAGACAACCATTCACTGTGGGACATTTTAAACAAAGTCAACTATATTCATGTCTTTGGGAGGAGGTCAGAGTACCCAAAAGACCCCATGGAACCACAGGAAGGACATGTAGGCTCCATAGAAGGTAGTTCCAGATCAAGTCTACAAACTTCTTGCTAAAACTTTATTTAAAATTTACAATGTCATTAAGGGGTTTAGCTAAACAAAGGCATTTATAGAACAATAACATTTCTGTCAAAATTCTCAAAAATGGCAAAAAAATAGCAATTCTGTGTTAATAATTATTAATGGTTTCTCATTAAAAGGTTTAAAAAAAAATAAAAATTGTGTGAAATCCCGGAAGTTTACTTGTTTCAGGATTCAAATGTCATTAAAATGGTTTCTAGACTGTAATAGTAGTAACAGCAGTGGCTCAGTGGTAGAGCGGTCGTCCTTCAACCGGAAGGTAGGCGGTTCGAATCCCTCTCTCCCCACAGTTCATACTGTCGTTGTGTCCTTGGGCAAGACACTTAACCCACCTTGCCTCCAGTGGTGTTCCAGCTGGTGAATGGAACCTTAATGTAAGTCGCTTTAAATGAAAGCATCATCCGTAAATGTAACACTGGTGAATGTGAGTCGCTTTGGATAAAAGTGTCTGCTAAATGACTAAATGTAAATGTAAATGTAACAATAACCACACATTACAATGTGTTTGGGCATTAGCCTGATTCAGGTTTTGGTTTCTGGGTTGTTAAAAAAAAAGCAAGGAAAGCAAATTGTCTCATTCAGTTACCTGGAAGTGATTGTCTAAACTTTTAAAAGTTATTCTCAAGAAACTTCTAACATTTGAATGAAAAAAATAAAGGAATTGCTTTGAGGCGCTTTTTATCTACACAGCACATTGAACTAATACATTACCATTTCTGTCAAAATTGTCAAGAAATGGCAAAAAGGGAATAGAGTGAATAGTTTCTCATAGAAAGGTTGAAAATTGGTGAAAAATTGTCATCTGAGGTTTATTTTGGCTCAAATTCACATGGCAATTCATTAAAAGCAAGATTTAGAAAAAATCTAAAATTGAATATGGAATGACTTTGGAGAGTTTAGCTACACAGGGCACTTTGAACTAATGTTTGTCCAAATTCTGTCTAAAGATCGTGCAAGCAAAAAGGAACCGTTTTTTTAAATGATTAAATGGTGTCTTACTTATAAAAATATTGTGAAAAATCATCAAAACTCCTAAGGTTTATTTTGTCTCAACTTAAAGTTGTCAATGATTGACTGGATGATTAAAAGTACATTTTTGGATGTTTTTTATTGAGAAACTATTGTCAGTATCCTTCTACAATAATAATAATAATAATAATAATAATGGATTGGATTTATATTGCGCTTTTCTCCCGAGGGACCAAGGGACTCAAAGCGCTTATAGTCTGTCCATTATTCATTCATACACAGACAATATGCTTCAGTATTTGATTTTATAGTAGCATGCATTTGGCTTTTGATCAATAACACAAGGTAGTTTATTCATTTGTAATTTGTCCATTTCCAATGCTCTTCATTTTCTACTATAGTCTGTCTTTGGTGCTGCTGACTTACAAGGCCCTGTTTCTGGCTAGAGTCAGGTTTTGGTTGCCAAACGTTGAACAAATTAATTTAATTGCAAAAACTGCATGACTGAACGTTTCAAAGTTACTCCCAGCAAAAGGTCTGAAATTGAAATGTGTTGGTCTTCAGGGATTTTAGCTACAGTCAGGTCACAATGACAAAAACACATGACAAAAAGCAGCAATTCTGTTTTTACTTTTTATTTTTAGTAACGAATGAATGGTTTCTTGGAAAAAAATATTAAGCATTGTGATTTTTTTTACTAAACTAAAAAGTTTTATTTTGGCACAACCTCAACCTCAAATCAACAAAGCGATGAATTAAAAGACAAGATTTGGGACTTTTAGGAAACCTTGAATCCACTTGGGAAACTTCTGTTAAAAGAATCTTTCATCAAACCACCAACTTTTAAAATGAGTGAAGGCTGCTTGAAAAAAAATTAATAAAATGAAAAAAATCTTTCTTTACAAGTCTCGATAAAAATTGTTTGGCTTTGAGCAAAATGGCCTCACAGAATATGCACAAGAGAGGCGTCCTTGAGAAGAACTGTTGAGGGTGAATTGGATAAAAATGTTGGGCTGTCATGGCCGATCGTGGGACTGTGAACCACTTATTAGGCTTTATGAGGTAAGATTTATTGTTTAGACACCTTTTGTGCTTCATTGCCAGAATTGGAAAAGTGAATCGGTGTTGAAGGACGTGAAGGACGGTGGTGTAATGTGGCACAGATAATGCATTGAAGGTGATGGCTTATCATTTTTAGAGAAAATGAGAAAGATGGTTCCAGGCATTGCAGCAAAGGACATGACCAAAAAGAGACTGATTACTATTGTTCATTTGTCCTACTTCGGAGTAGTCTGTAACATGTAGTGGAATTAAGAACTGCACCATCATCTTGATATATATAATAAACTTGTGAGTTTGTTAAGCTAGAAGTAATTTCCATATTTAGAAAAAAAAAACGAATGAAGTTAATGTGTTAACTTAAGTTCGGGGGCAAGGCCACACCTCAACTACGCCTCAAAACAAACCTTAGCTACCTTAACCACTCCTCGACCACACCTCTAATTTTCACAGAAGCCCTATTTATTCACGTCAGTTTCATCCAGCTCTGCTTGTTTCTGTTCTCTCGACCCCACCCTCCCAGTCCCCTTTTCTTTTCTTTACTCCCTATTTTATTTCAGCGTCCTCTCTCCCATAACTAGTCCCAAGGAGGGGGGTCCCTACGCTGGATAAACTACCGGAGACAGAATCCCCACACTGAGTCTCATCCAACCTGGCTATTATCTCTAGAATCATTATCCCGCTTCATCCTCCATCATATCATCACTTTTCTCTCATCATATACAGTAAATTCAATAAACGCCACAACTGGTCCTTGCTAGTGAAGTGTGATTCAAATGACACATCTCTGAATTTTCACAGTTCAGCTGGGCATCTCTTGAGTACATAGCATAAAAACTAAAAATGGAAAAAAGAGGTAGAAATGGCAAATGTGCAATACACTTTTAATACTATGTTTTTTGTATGGATAAAAAGTAAATATACTAAATATATAGAAAAACCTTCTGTTATGTGTAACTTTTCTAGGTGTATGGCCTGTACAATAACCACATTTCTTTACATTATGATAAAAATGGCCAGACCTTATGATTGAAACATTTTTAGATAAAAATAAAATAAAATGCACCTCTGGAGATGGCCAAACTGTCCCTGACAAAGCACCATGTTCTATGGTGCTCAGCAGTGTCTGCTGTGTCCAATACTCATTATAATAAATATTTGTATTTATTTATGCTACCGTGGGTTCTTTTCAGGTACTCCGGCTTCCTCCCACCGCTCAAACACGTGCATGTGTAGGTGAATTGAACAATCGAAATTGCCCCTAGTGAAGGAATGTGAGAGTGAATGGTTTCTGTTTGCGTCTGTCTTTATCTCAATTTCAGCCCTGCAACTAACTGGCCACTGTCCAGGGTCTACTCCGCCTCAGGCCCAAAGCTGCTGGGATAGGCTCCAGTCACCAGCGACCCCTAACGGGACTTAGCAGTAGAGGATAAATGAAAAAATACTATTCATATTATATCCATTGTTGTAGCCTTTAAATAAGCTTTGTCCATAATGAAACCAGCTGCACACAGATACTGGAGTAGCTGACTGAGATGTGTTAAATATGGCCTGCTGTCTACTTTTCTTATTGTATTTGAGGAAAAGTTTGATGTGGTGACAGATTGAAACGTGCAATTGCCAAACATAACTGAACTCTTGCCATGTTTGGCACAGAATGTGCTTCAAACTGAACTCTGGTAGTGTTTAATAGAATTATGAACGCCACACAAACCATAGATGTCCAAATGGACCAAATGTTGAGCAATGAGGAGGTCTTCTGTCAGCGCCATCACTGTAGAAGAGCTCAGTCTGTTATGTCATTAGGTCCAGCACTGAAAATAACACTGTGAACACTAAGTGGACCATTTGGAACATTCTCAGTTTGGGAAATAAAAGATATAGACTACAGGTGACTTACATTTAGGAGTGCTGACGGAGGTCTAGCCTTCGCCTGACAGCCCTGGCTCTGGGCTGGTGGATATGTCCGCAGCGTAGGCCTACAATGAGCCAATGAAAAATTCTATCTAGTTTCCACGTCTTGCCCATTTGCTACAGTTGTTGTTTGTCTGCCACATTATTTGCATCAGTGACATTACTTACAGGATTATTTTTAATAGTCTACTGCAAGCAGCTTCTGACTAAAAGCAAAATATATAAAACAGCTGGTTAGGGTTAGGGTGCTCAATTTATACGCCTCAGTAAAAATACAATTCTACTCTTACACAGGAATGTAATACTAAACACATTTTACGTGCAAAAGTTTCATGTACTGACTTGTATGTCAATGTAAACTGCTAAAATATTGAGCGACTTTTGTCTGCCTATCCCCTCGTCCTCTGAGACCTCTGTCACTGCCTTGCCCTACATCCAACAGTCTGTGAGTTTGCTCTATCGATAAAACAAATACCACAGGTCTGCTGAGTAATGCCGGCTGCGCTGAGGGAAGATGAATCCATTATTCAAATTTGTGGAGAAAATACAGATTGGAGGCGCTCCCTGCTGAAGCTTTGTGGTGATGGCAAGGCTGCGGTGACAGCTGTCTCTTTGGATGCTGCCGGAGCAGAGGCTGTGATGTGGCTGCTGTAAAGAGCCGGTTGTCATGAATAAACAGCTATACACTGTCGCCTCAAACGGGACTAAAATGGGACGTAGATCAGGGTCCTTATATCACAGAGTCAGGTGATGTCTTTATACATGTCCTTGACGTTTTGGAGCTCTTCTGTGACACCTTTTGATAAAAATACCAGCTGTTTGAATGGCACAGTGGATGTTAACATGTCCACTACACCTTACTCTTGGTTAAAACTATCTCAACTGTAGTTAGAAGGTAAAAAAAAAATCATATAATTTAGAGTCACTGCTTCATCAAATGACTGATGTGACCAATTGCCTCAAACTAGTGGTGTTTAATTGTAATCATACAGTATACAGCATTCTAAACATGCAAAGGTGTGAAAGTTGTGCTCATGTATGTGTTGTATTCTGAAAATAGTCATAACTGGAATAAGGCTCCTGTGTCACTCCACTGCAAAGGTGTTTTCTATCAGTTACTCATTACACCTACAGGTACTGGTTTGACATCCAAGACTGTAATTCAGCAAATGACTTTTGGAATTCAAGTGTGGTCAGTGGACTTCAAACATGTTCATGTAACATGAGCTTATGAGCAGACATATTAAAGAGACCACACATTGTGGTGCTTGACATAAAGGAGCAAAAAATAATTAATAATAACGTAATCCAACATGGACAGCAATAGTAATAAAAAATAATCCGTAGAAAAGCTGTGAGCACATTTCCACAGTTTCCAGCAGATTTGTGGTAACAGTTCTTTTGTATATATATATATATATATATATATATATATATATATATATATATATATATATATATATATATATATATATATATATATATATATATATATATATATATATATATATATATATATCTTTATTTTACATGTCTTGCTGCTTCAAGGTGAAGTGCTGGACAGAGCTAATAGTATAGACCCCAGACTAGACCCTTGCCTGGTGCATGATAAGGCTCAGGGAAATTTATCTGAATGAAGTTTAGCTCAATGACTGTGGAATTAAAGTAATCAATGGAGTTTGTCCGTTTTAGGTTTGCACTGGTGCTGTGTAGATTAGATTATATTTAACTTCATTCATACAACTCAACATGATGCAGTTTAGCTTTAAATCAGAAGTGCAAAAAGACGTGCTAAATGTTAGGTTTAAACAGTAAATACTATATATTGGTACTATAAACATGACTATACATTACAAATGGATATTTCCAGTTAGACTGTACAGTATAGAGTAGTAACTGTGGACATAATATACAGATGGATATGTGATCATACATGTATATACATGTATGATCATGTCTCACTCAAGCTTTTTTTCAGACAATATGGCCAGTAGAACCAAGCGACTCCCATGGAACCTCCTGAATTTTTGATTATTACATTTATGCTATCTAAAAACTACTGTTTTACTATGGAGTAAAAGCCGAAAAGCCCGGATGTAACCGCCATTTTATTGCCCTGTCGTAATGACAATATCGGTGAATAGGTGACCAATGGGCAGATAATATCCATATTTTTTCAATCTATAAGTCACGTGGTGTGCAGAGCTGTATGTAGAATTACCTCAAACCTGCTAACAAAAAACAACATGCAGTGTTGAAATATTATTCACTTTTCATTATGGAAAAATGACACTAATAATTAATAATTACAATTACATTGGCATTATTAATGGTCTAGTAATAATGAATACCTTGCAATTGAAATATACTAATCATATAACTCATATTCTTGCGCTCATACAACACAACTTAAAACTATTTCAAGTGAACTCCATTCCCCGAGAGCAGAGAGAGCGGTCCTGTCATTTTAAAACATATAGCTTTGCCCTTCTATCGTTTTGCTTTGTCCAAACTTGTCTTTTATCCAGACTGAGTGCGTCCCAGTTGGGGCGGAGCGGGGTAATTGAACTCACCCTGTGGTCCTCTCCTCAGGCTGGAGGCTAATGGCTGCCTGCTCCCTGTCACTCAAACACCGGACGCCTTTTCTCACAAGAGATGGAGCTTCCTGTGTTTTTATGGCTTTATGTGGGCTTAAGAGCTGAGATAGCACGTAGGCTCATGTTAATAAATCACTAAACAAGTGGAGATGGTAATGGTAGGATAATGTCCAAGCTTATATTGGTTGGATTTACATTGGCCAGCACGACAATTGTAACCTTTAAATGTTATTTAAGAGAGCCTGATTATCCCTCGAGGTAATTTAGTTAAATTCTGGGGACCTTTAATTAAAAAATAAGTCTTCCAGGCAAATACCCGGGCCAAAGGCAATTTAGTACAGTAATTCAGCGTCAGTGTCAGGAGTCAGGCCGACTCAGCTGTTCCCTTTGCTCATCTTTCATCTTTTGGCTCTTTCTTTTTCTTTTACATTTTTAGCTACAGCAGAGCAGCACAGCATTTTATTTTCATTACATTGTCGCCAAAACAAGCCATGGCAAATGTTGGAGTGGGCTAAAGACGATGAAATATGTGGAATTAACATTATTTTATCCGCTAAAAGTTCATTCATGTATTTGAAAACAAATGCTACGTGTCTAGGTGAGGTGATAGTTCAACCATGGTGGGCCTTTGACAGTAAATACAACAATAATTTACAACAAGATTTTCCTTGTGTGTCATTTGAGCACATAAAAACACTCTACCTTAACATACACTGCACTGACACATTAACCTATTCTGTCCATCCCTAAATTAAAAGTGATTTGCCATGAAGCTTAATACAAATAAGTATTTGGTGGTTTATGCGTGTTGTTGCCTAAAAGCAGTAATAAAGGCAGTATCACTATCTTTTCTCTCAAAAATCTCAGGACACTTTGTAAGATACGCCAGTGTATGCACGATTGGAGAGGGGTCTCTGGCCACCACTTACCTGCACTCACACAGGCATTATCAATCTGTGCCTGTGCCCCAGTTAAGCCATTAAGTCGGATGACAATACCCTTTGATTATGCACCTTTTTTTATGGGAAGCGTGAAATTGCTTAGCACTAGAAAAGTTAAATAAAGAACGTGACTCTAGCAACATTGATTTTGTGTCGTGGTCCTCGGTTGCATTTCTGGAATATGCACGTTGAATGGTCCTATCTGTTATGCCAAGTACTGTATACGGATCGTATATAGTCGGGGAGGTGTGCCTGTTCTAAACAAAGGATGGAAGCACTCACCTCAGCCAAACTAACCACACAACCAGTTTCAGGCCTGGGCACGGAACATTTTGCCTAGTGTAAGTGCACCCTGACTGTAGATGTTTTTACTGTACCAATGCAATCATTTATTGATAAATCTTCTTCTGCTTATCCTTTACAGGTCGCTGGGTGCTTGAGTCCCACTGCATTGGGTGTAAGGTAGTTCACTGTCAGACAACCATTCACTCATTCATTTACTTTACCATACTTACAATTACAATACTTAAAATATATATATACAATTTAGATTCATTATTGTGGATCAAACATATGGCTTTCTTTCTGTGAGGCATACGTGCAAACTACTTCTCTTGTGTTGTCTCAGTTCAACCAGATTAATACATTTTAGTTACAGTTTCTGATCACAGGGGTCAACTTCTGTCTTTAGGAGAAATGAAAACCACTAATTTTTTTTTGGCAAGGCTACTGACAGCTAGTATTATGCTGAAACTGACCTTGGCCTACTTCACAGCTCTCAGATCTGACCCCTGAGGGTTCAACGCTCTGCAGTGCGAGGTGACGCAGCTCAGGGCCCAGCTTCTGATTAGACCTTTGTTTGGAAGTCTTTAGTGCGTGGCTGTCTGGACTCGGAGGTGAAGCAACCTGGCAGGATGCCTGTTCAGCCCTGAGCTCCTCACGCTTCTGACGCTCAACTGTAGCTTTGATGAAGTCTTGGAAGGGGTCCCAGCGCCAACAAACTACCCACCACCATCCACACTGGTTTAATGGGAACTATTCAAAGTTTGAGTGCTGTTCATATTAAAAAGCAGTAGGCCTACCACTGATCCCAAAGACACAGTACAATATAGTACACAACAAAGCCTCACCCCAAATTCACACTAAAAGCGTCTCGCAAGCGCGTTACTCGCGTCTCGTGTTACTTAAAAGTGTCAATTCACACCAGGAGCGTCAGCGTTGCTGCTACTATACTGTGTGTGTGGATCTCCCTCTCTTTTGCCAACTTCTCATCATATAGAAGTTAAACTTTCATGTAAATAACAACTGAACAAGATGGACGCCACAGTAGCAGGCTTGATGCTAGACAAGACAAACTGAGACATGCTTATACATAGCCTATGTAACTACAGTGGGTAATTACTTACCGTGTAAACCCAAAGTTGTGGCTGTTGTGCTTCAGGACATAAATTCTGGGCTTCTAACAAATCATTCAGCATCCAGCAGGGAACAGGCAGAGTGGCATATAACGTGAAGTTACCGCAGCAGTTTACAACACAAAGCTAGCGCACAACTGAGCCAACTCCCGACCCGTACCAACACCACAGTGGAAACAAGGATTATCATCTTGATGCACCTAGTCACTTTTCCTTTATTATTGAAAATTCTTCTTCTGCATTCCAATTAGTGACAGTATGGATTGGGGTCGTTACAGTGAAGAATATAAAACCCTTCCCTCTGACTCTCCTCACAATTGCATTAATATGTCAGCTAAGTGTGTTTGGGTGAACCGACCTGGCAGCTCCTTGTCCCCCTTCATCCATCTGATGGTAGCAGCAGGTTTACTGCTCATGGCTGTGCATGTCATCTCAGTCTCGTTACCTTCGCTCAGAACCTCATCCCGGGCCTCAATGATGGGGTTAGTCGGAGGTACTAAAACAGACAAAAGGACAAAATGTAGCATTTATGTTTTCTGATTCTACTATAACAGAAAAGTGTCACTACTACAATAACCCACAGACTAGAATAGACAAACCAATGCTTTGTACAATAGAATTCAAAAGTTAAAATGGATTAGTGTTGACAAAGGCTCCGGCAAAATGTACTGTATAACCCAATAGTTGAAGAATAGGTTGCCGTATAGATCTTAAAATGTAATGCAAAAATAATTCATGGCTGTTTTGGTCTAAAACAATCAATATTCCAAATGTAGTCTTCATGGATTTCTGTAGCTGGCCTCTTAATGTGACCTTAACACAACAGTCGAATGAAACATAGAGCATGAAATTACATATTGAATTTACAAAGCAAAATGTTGTTGTGCCTGATCCTATAACATCGATTAAGTTTGAGTTTGTAGGCATACTTAGCACAGTGATGTCAGCGTAGGCCTCCTGTGGTGGGTCCGTGTAGAGCTGGCAAACATATCGACCCTCGTCCGACAGCGAGACGTTAGACAGAGACACCCGCAGCTCATTGTCGGAGAAGTTGACCAGCTGGAAGCGAGCATCCTTTAGTGCTGCGGAGGGAAACACAATAGATTTTGAATTGTATGAAATGTTACAGTCTACGTACATAAACAACATTCTCAAATTCAGTTAAAGTTGGAACAGCTGAGCTTGGCATGACACTTACTGTATTTAGCTGTGCTTTCACTTGCCTCCTTTTTGCTCAATTTTCTTTGCAGGTTAAAGGGGTATGAAGTTTTCCTGTCTTTGTCCTTGAAATCACCTACACACTGCCTAACTTGCAAACAATGAGATTTACTTTCATTTTTGTTCAAACTGTCACTGTGTTCTTAGGCAACACACTTATCCCAGATTGACTCCGGTGACACAGCTCTGGTGTATAAACATGTAAGAATGTCGCTCTGGTGTATGAACGTGTGAGATAGTCGCTCTGGTGTATGAACGTGTAAGAGTGTTGCACTGGTGTGTGAACGTGTGAGAGTGTTGCTCTGGTGTATGAATGTGTGAGAATGTTGCTCTGGTGTATGAACGTGTGAGAGTGTTGCACTGGTGTATAAACGTGTGAGTGTTGCTCTGGTGTATAAACGTGCAAGAGTGTTGCTCTAGTGTATGAATGTGGGAGAGTGTCGCTCTGGTGTATGAATGTGTGAGAGTGTTGCTCTGGTGTGTGAACGTGTGAGAGTGTTGCTCTGGTGTATGAATGTGTGAGAGTGTTGCACTGGTGTATAAACGTGTGAGTGTTGCTCTGGTGTATGATCGTGTGAGAGTGTTGCTCTGGTGTATGAATGTGTGAGTGTGTTGCTCTGGTGTGTGAACGTGTGAGAGTGTTGCTCTGGTGTATGAATGTGTGAGAATGTTGCTCTAGTGTATGAACGTGTGAGAGTGTTGCTCTGGTGTATAAACGTGCAAGAGTGTTGCTCTGGTGTATGAATGTGGGAGAGTGTCGCTCTGGTGTATGATCGTGTGAGAGTGTCGCTCTGGTGTACAAACGTGTGTGAGTGTTGCTCTGTTGTATGATTGTGTGTGAATGTTGTTCTGGTGTATGAACGTGTGAGAGGGTTGCTTTGGTGTATGAACGTGTGAGAGTGTTGCTCTGGTGTATAAACGTGTGAGTGTTGCTCTGGTGTATGATCGTGTGAGAGTGTTGCTCTGGTGTATGAATGTGTGAGAGTGTTGCTCTGGTGTGTGAACGTGTGAGAGTGTTGCACTGGTGTATAAACGTGTGAGTGTTGCTCTGGTGTATGATCGTGTGAGAGTGTTGCTCTGGTGTATGAATGTGTGAGAGTGTTGCTCTGGTGTGTGAACGTGTGAGAGTGTTGCTCTGGTGTATGAATGTGTGAGAATGTTGCTCTAGTGTATGAACGTGTGAGAGTGTTGCACTGGTGTATAAACGTGTGAGTGTTGCTCTGGTGTATGATCGTGTGAGAATGTTGTTCTGGTGTATGAACGTGTGAGAGGGTTGCTTTGGTGTATGAACGTGTGAGAATGTTGCTCTGGTGTATGAATGTGTGAGAGTGTTGCTCTGGTGTGTGAACGTGTGAGAGTGTTGCTCTGGTGTATGAATGTGTGAGAATGTTGCTCTAGTGTATGAACGTGTGAGAGTGTTGCTCTGGTGTATAAACCTGCAAGAGTGTTGCTCTGGTGTATGAATGTGGGAGAGTGTCGCTCTGGTGTATGATCGTGTGAGAGTGTCGCTCTGGTGTACAAACGTGTGTGAGTGTTGCTCTGTTGTATGATTGTGTGTGAATGTTGTTCTGGTGTATGAACGTGTGAGAGGGTTGCTTTGGTGTATGAACGTGTGAGAATGTCGCTCTGGTTTATGAACGTGTGAGAGTGTTGCTCTGGTGTATGAATGTGTGAGAGTGTTGCTCTGTTGTATGGATGTGTGTGAATGTTGCTCTGGTGTATGAACGTGTGAGAGTGTTGCTCTGGTGTATGAAGGTGTGAGAATGTTGCTCTGGTGTATGAACGTGTGAGAATGTTGCACTGGTGTATAAACATGTGTGAGTGTTGCTCCGGTGTATGATCGTGTTTGAATGTTGTTCTGGTGTATGAATGTGTGAGAGTGTTGCTCTGGTGTATGAACGTGTGAGAGTGTTGCTCTGGTGTATAAATGTGTGAGAGTGTTGCTCTGGTGTATGAACGTGGAAGAGTGTCGCTCTGGTGTATGAACGTGTGAGAGTGTTGCTCTGGTGTATAAATGTGTGAGAGTGTTGCTCTGGTGTATGAACGTGTGAGATAGTCGCTCTGGTGTATGAACGTGTGAGAGTGTTGTTCTGGTTTATGAACGTGTGAGAGTGTTGCTTTGGTGTATGAATGTGTGAGAATGTTGCTCTGGTGTATGAACGTGTGAGAATGTTGCTCTGGTGCATGAACGTGTGAGAGTGTTAAACTGGTGTATAAATGTGTGTAAGTGTTGCTCCGGTGTATGATCGTGAGTGAATGTGGCTCTGGTGTATGAACGTGTGCGAGTGTTGCTCTGGTGTATGAACGTGTGAGAGTGTTGCTCTGGTGTATGAACGTGTGAGAGTGTTGCTCTGGTGTATGAACATGTGTGAATGTGGCTCTGGTGTATGAACGTATGAGAGTGTTGCTCTGGTGTATGAACGTGTGAGAATGTTGCTCTGGTGTATGAACGTGTGAGAGTGTTGCTCTGGTGTATGAACATGTGTGAATGTGGCTCTGGTGTATGAACGTGTGAGAGTGTTGCTCTGGTGTATGAACGTGTGAGAGTGTTGCTCTGGTGTATGAATGTGTGTGAATGTTGCTCTGGTGTATGAAGGTGTGCGAGTGTTGCTCTGGTGTGAATTTTGCTCTGGTGTATGAACGTGTGAGAGTGTTGCTCTGGTGTATGAACATGTGTGAATGTTGCTCTGGTGTATGAACGTGTGAGAGTGTTGCTCTGGTGTATGAACGTGTGAGAGTGTTGCTCTGGTGTATGAACATGTGTGAATGTGGCTCTGGTGTATGAACGTGTGAGAGTGTTGCTCTGGTGTATGAACGTGTGAGAGTGTTGCTCTGGTGTATGAACATGTGTGAATGTTGCTCTGGTGTATGAACGTGTGAGAATTTTGCTCTGGTGTATGAACATGTTTGAATGTTGCTCTGGTGTCTGAACGTGTGAGAGTGTTGCTCTGGTGTATGAATGTGTGTGAGTGTTGCTCTGGTGTATGAACATGTGATAATGTTGCTCTGGTGTATGAACATGTGATAATGTTGCTCTGGTGTATGAACGAGTGAGAGTGTTGCACTGGTGTATGAACGTGTGTGAGTGTTGCTCCGGTGTATGCTCGTGTGTGAATGTTGTTCTGGTGTATGAACGTGTGAGAGTGTTGCTTTGGTGTATGAACGTGTGAGAATGTTGCTCTGGTGTCTGAACGTGCAAGAGTGTTGCTCTGGTTTATGAATAAGTGTGAGTGTTGCTCTGGTGTATGAATGTGTGTGAGTGTTGCTCTGGTGTATGAACATGTTTGAATATTGCTCTGGTGTATGAACGTGTGAGAATGTTGGGACAACAGATGGAAAGGCTACAATCTGGCATGTTTACATTCATGTTGCTGTGTCTCATGTATGTTCAATAACATGCACTGTCCCAATCAAATTAATTAATAAAAAAAAAATACAGACCAACAAAGCAAGATTTTGTGAAATTCAGGCTGGTCACTTAAAACCTGATCAATATACAATTGACCACACTGGTCAATAATAAGACCAGTGTGGTTTGGCCAAAGTACAGCTCTCGTGTGTTGAGTGTATTTGCTCAATAAAACGACATTTTATGAACGCACTTCTGCTTTAAAACCTGTGTTCAATACACCACTGACTTAATGACACAGCTGATTATACGATTTTAATTGTTGATATATCTTTGAAAACATTAGGTTTAGTCAGTGTCTCAGTAGTAGAGTGGTCATCCCACCTTGACTCCAATGGTGTTCCAGCTGTAACACTGGTGAATAGAAGCTTAATGTAAGTTGCTATGGATAAAAGCGACTGCTAAATGTAAATGTAAGTTTAAAATAAGAACAATCCATCTCATTAAGTTGATTTTAATAATGTGTTCTCCATATTTGATAAAAGCCTAAACAGTTTCCAACAGTTTGTAGTCGGCTAGTTGTCTAGAATAGATGAAAATGAATAAAGGTGTGGGTGGAGGAAAGGGTCGCTCATCTCGAACGCACCCTTTTAAAACTCCACAAAACTCAGTTACAGTTACTTCCTGTTCCTGTTGTTAAAGGTAAAGGAGGAGAAAATTGAGCACTGCTGCAGGAGAAGCACACTCATGTTTATTTTTTTTAACACACAATCATGCATGACATTTATAAACTTAATTGATTTTGTTTGTTGTTTTGTTATTATTGTTACAGGTGAACTCTGCCCCATTTCCTTTGGTTTTATTGACAGACAACAACATGTCCCTGCAGGGCTACCATAAGTAATCACAGGCTTTGGAAATGAAGGATGTAATTCATTGATGTAAGGCAACAGTGTGGGCACAGACAGGACCATTGAAAGCCACAACACAGCAGTATATTAGAGCAACTAACAGAATAATTGAAAGAGAAACCAAGATATTGTCCAGATATTTCTGTTACAGTTACTGAAGACAACCTTTCAATGTACTTCAGACAAATAAGAGACGACCTTTAGCTCTGTGGCCCTTTTTCCTGTTTGTTCACTCTGGGTTTGATCAAATTAGAGCGCAGCAGAAGGACAGTACAGATGTCTGACAAAGGGAAGGATAGTCAGCTGTGCCCAGAGGGAAAGGACTTGAGGATGTGGTATCTGATGACTGTGATACAGCTGTGTTCAATACACTGTGGAGATGAACTGACAAGGGCAGGTAGCAAATACAGTAGACAACAAAGTACTTCCACTGGACTTGATTTAACAATGATGGAAATGAGGACGACCAGTAACATCAGTAACACAAGTACACTGTATCAGTGGAAAACCACATAACAGCATCTGAATATATTTAGTTATTATTTTGAGACATGTTACCAAATTAGTTAAAATCCTAACATGCAATGCTTTTTTTTGAGAACCTTCTCAACATTTGAATTTGGATGTGTCCTCACTTTTTGAAGGAACGCTTGCTCAGTGGACCAGTGTCTATACTGCTCTGGGTTGACACTATAAAACTGAATTGTAATTGGTCACCTAATTATCACACTGACAGCAAGTCCACAAAAACATAACACTTATAATACTGTCACTTGCAAAATATGTAAGTCTGGTTTCAAATACAACAGACGTTGCTCCAGGACTTTTAATCTTTAAAAATTATGACCTAATTAAAGCCTTACATCAAACTGTGGAGCACTTTGGTCCAAATAAAAATGATCGGTTTAGATCTACATTTAGTCTATTTTAGTCCTTGTTCAATTTTCTTCTAAATTTTGCCACTGCTTTGACAAGTAGTTAGTTAGTCCAGAGCCTTATATTTCTTTATATTTTCTAAATCAGTTTAACGTTTCACCATGTCAAAGAGCATTCAAATATATATATTTTTTGCAATAATCAAAATAGTTATCACATGTTTTTTTTAAATATATATATCAAGCCTGTTTTTATATATTTTTTTCCACTCCTGATTCATTCCCCTTTTCCATGCCAGCGTCAGACGTGAATACTTCTGTATGCGCAGCCTGACGATGGTCTGGTGATGGCACAGATGATGAGCGCTCCTCGCCTAAGTGGCTGCAATCAATTGTGATTAGTGGCTGCAGCTACTTTTTCAGAGGAGCACATCAAAGTTTTATTATTGGGTGTCAGGCTGGGTGAGATGGGTAGGCCGGGGGTAATTACATTCTTACAAGCAGCCGCCTCCTCACTCCAGTCAAGCCCTGGCCTCCAAATCACGTAGAAACACCACCTTAATCTGCAGAATAGGCCTTTAGCTATGTCTTAAGTAGTGGTTAAGAATCTCAAAATGGTGAGAAAATCAACAGTTACATATAACAAAATGTGGTTTGACAATTCAAAAAGTGCAATGATTGGGTCATGGATAGAGATGGCCATAACCAATATATGATATACAGCAGGGGTCCCCAACCTTTTGAATACCCTGGAGCACTTTCAAACTCAGCAATGTTTTAATCGAATTATCAATTGAATAATTAAATTACTACACTCACCATAATGTTGAGCTTTTGTTGTGAGCTCTGAATATTCTACCTTGACTTTTATCCAGATAAAAATCATGTTGTGACATTTGAAGTCGTCTTGAATTAATATAGTTTTTAGGCCACTGTCATTTGTGATGTCAAGCAGGTCTTCCTCGTGCACAAATATGACTGAGTCACCTGACTGGTTCACAAATGGGTTATGGAGCCATTCATTCCGAGTTTGATGGTCTTTTGTGGACAGGAAAAGCCTAATTGGATAGCCGTTAGCCACATACGTATTACACAAAGCGGGTTTGGGCAGTGTGTGATCACCTGTTGAGATGAAGCCATCATTTAAGTATTTAAGTAGGACTCGTGGTATTCTCTCTTAACTATAGCTTCCTTATTGTTGGAAGTGGTGGCTTCTGCCTCTTATCATTGGGCTTTTCTTTCTAATCAAAGAAGCTCTTCAGAGATGATTGTTTTTTTGATTCATCTTAGTTTAGTTCAATGTGTTGGCTAAGTTGGTAGCAGACAAAGCTGTGAGTTAGTCAAGTGCACTTTAAAAAAAAAAAAACACCCTCACTATTGCAAATGCCCTAATTTCATTTATTTACATACTTGCCATTATTTTATTACACTTATCACAACAAACTCTTGTTGTGTTGCGAAAAAAAAAAAAGGCAGAATCTTGGAATCCTGGCCGAGCCCCTATTATTAGTTTGTAGACAAGAAGGTAGTCTGAGGCATTTTCTTTGATTTTGAAAGATGAATATGTTTCAGAGTCCTTCATATGTCTCTTTCCAGTGGTGCCCTTTGGTGTCTCACAGTTTGGGACCTCCTCCTGACCTTTACCCACCTCCAGTCAGCTGATCACCCACTGCTTAAGAAGCTTAAAATGCAATTTCCTCTCCACCACAGGATGATAGGAATATGTGTCGGCATGCTTTTGAGTCATCCCACTGTAGGGCTTTTACGGCGGATGCCCTGAGATCTGAGATCAGTCGACATCAACTTATACTTTATCCATCAAATTGATGAGCTGCCTGTGGATCTGTCTAAAAGAACAGAAACAGGCCTCCACCTGAGAAAAAAAACTTTATTTCTACTGTAGCTTGTGTTAAATGATAAATCTACAAACCACATCACAAATGTGGTCCGTGCCATTGATTTTCATCATGGGCAAATAGGGCACCCTGTGCTCCCGTTAAATATATAGTCTATTATGTGCCGGAAGAACTTGATAAAGAAGAATGAGGACCAAACAGACGGAAACACAGTAGTCTCTAACCTACTGAGTCATGTGTTGTGGCTTTGATGTGACTGTTAACCTCTTTCAAAGGCTTGCAAAACTTGAAATAAGGAAATAAAAAGTAAGCAGCAACCTGCTGTGTGCCTACAGTATAGCATCCAAGAATAAAAATATTCTTCCGAATTCTCAGGTCCCTAACCTTTCCATAGTTTCACAAGAAGCCATTCTCAATAGTTACGCTCCCTGAACTCACTCCGCCTTTCTGACTGGATGGATCTGCTTTAAGTCCTTTCTCCAGATCCACCAGCTATACTATTTCTCTCACTTGACGTAATTTCTCTCCGTAGTTTCATCACCTTGACTCATACACAAACAAAGTACTTCCGCAACATATCTGTCAGGAAACAACTTCTTTGTCAAACTAGCCTCTGAAACCAATTGCCCATCAGGCTTGCAGGAAGTATTTCTGGCAAATCCTGGATACATCCAGCATCTCATCAGATCACCACTTAGTCCACTCCTTTCACATCGGAACAGCTTCCACGGCCACACGTGCCAGACCCAGATCCCAGACCACAAAGTTCAAGCCCTCAGTTGCTGGTCATCTCAAGCCCATTCCTCATACCATACCTCATAACCTCTGCAACAACATAACTCAACATAATTCATCTTTGGGGATCCCTACTCACTGGGTAAACTACCATAGATGGAAATCTATTTCAATTTAATAAACATTTCAACTCTACTTAGTGGTCTTTGCTATCGTTAAAATGAAGTTATTGTGTTAATTAACATCGTATCGACATCTTATCTACATCTCAACCACACCTCTACTTTCCCCAGAAACTCTATTTATACCCAGCAGTTTGTTCCAAAACATTTTCTGTTTGTTCTCCCAGTCCCCCTTCATTTTCTTCTTACCGACTTTCTGGTGGCCTCCTCTCTCCCATAACTAGACCCCAGATGTAGTCTTTGCTAGTAAAAAGTCATGTTCATGTTTTACGAGAGATGTGTGTGTATACATATCTACAACATATATACAACGGCTCACCTAGTTAGCTTCATATAATAAGGTAATGCTAATAATCAACCTAAATAACTCGTAATGTTGAGCTTGACAACTGGAGGACTGTTTACCCACACCAACTGGTTTGTTCATGAAAACATGAATTAAAAGAAAAGGCCTTTGCACCATAGATCTTTAAAAGTAAAAGGGAGCATGTGTGCTGTGTTCAGTTGTGAAGTCTTTCATACCATTAAAAACTGTTAGCTCACAGAAACCACTCTTCACATACGGGGTTTTGCTAATTACTGCTAATTCAGTAAATACATCAGCTGCTCTCCCCCTTTATCCAGACTGTAAGGTGAGTTTACATGGAAGGCATTTTGGTATGTGTCAATCTGTGATGACTGACAGGGTGCAGACAGCAGATGGATGCTCCTCTTCTCCTTATTCAAAAGCCTCATTCATCAATCATAACCTTCTATTTATGTAAAAATAAAGTTTGGAAGCATCTGTTGATTCACAAACAGAATTCTTATGAGGATTGGAGACTGGCAGCTGCTTAACAATAATTGCTTTATTTCTTATGCTACTGACCTCTATGATGACCTTGCAGCTTAAGTATCTGATTATTGTGTTTAAATCACAATGGGGTACTATATTTATTTCAGGTTTGTCTTCTGCAAAACCCAGAGGACTGTGTATATCATTTTTTATTATAGTTATTAACTAACAGCATTTGTAAATTGTTAGTACTAACAGTACTCTTCTCATAAATAATGTAAAATAAAGTAGTTAAAAAAAACATATGTATGGAATATAAAACAAGCATGTAATAATCTGGATCAGCATATGTGGAGTTAGTGTCAGTGTTTAGTGTTTCCAATTATTATTAGCGACATTACAAGATATTATATTGTAATGAAAGCATGATGTGCTTTGGGTGCCTGAGAAGGATAGAAAAAAGTGCTTTAAAAATGCAAGGCATTTACCATTGTCGGATAGCTCAGTCAGGTGGCTCAGGTGGTTGTATGTGACTCCCCGTCACATGGCAGATGGTTGTGTTGCGTAAACTGTAAAGCTATCTGTTGACTTTTGTTTAGTCTGAAATTTGCTTTACCTTTCATTTGTGGATCTATATTTAGTCATTTCCCCTATTGTTTCTTCTGTCTGTCTGCTGAACATGCAGAACAGCAGAACATACATAGCACAGTATTTTGAAGGCCTTTAGCTGGTGTGGCCTAAATGTTCACATACATAAAGCCGCTTAATGCCTTTTCTTTACAGGTCAGTCGATTTGCACTGGAATGCAAATGATCTTAGGGCTATAATGGTGTTTAAGAAGGTTAGATATTAAAACATTGTAGGTATTAATATATTGTACTTGTATATTGTACTTGGTAATGAATATATTATGAGTACTGATAAGTATAAGGCAGCACTTGGCTGTTAATGAAATAAATGTATGTAACACATTAAATCAACTCTATATTACAGCAGTGTCTAATTCCACACAGCGTGGCCTTAACAAATATAATTAAACGAGTCAGAACCTTGCAGTGAGTGCAGCTAATTAGAGCTGTGGCATTGGCTCAGATAAAAATAAATCCAACAGGTCATTAATGTTTGCAGTAAGAGCTGGTAGAGCAGACTTCCAGTAAGCTCAACATTTAGTCTAAATGGCTTTAGAGTCATTATGTTCATTCTGCTGCAGACAGATGAGTCGAACTAAAAGCCATTAATGTGTTTTCACTTTAAAACTATATAACTGCTATAGAATAAAAATGAAGATCAAATTATCTCTGTACACACTAGCTTTTTAGGTTTTGTCCATTACTAATACAGTTCTATTCTATAATACATAATTGTTGCTGCATTATCACAGAAATTAAGACTTAAGAAACCAATTCCTCTACTTGGTTGTCCAAGGATATAATAACCTTGAAGACCAGTAACAGTACAGTTGATTCAGACTTTTAACAATGCTTTTTAACAAGCTGCTGTTGCCAGAGGTAGCTCTAGGGTGACCACCTGGCTATTGCTCTGTTGCAGGACAGCAGACCTGATTTTGCGGGACAATGCGGGACACGAGGGAGAGAAATTACTATTATTATACTAGGTGAATAAATATTGATTTTTTTATTAGATATCTTTTTGCAGTGATGTTAACATGTTTTAAATTGCTAAAAGGGTTTATAAAAATGTTAATGACGGCTGACCGGCGCTGTGAAGCGTCACTAATAATATTTAATAGTAATATCAGTAAAAATTATTTTAACAGCGTGTCTATTCAATCCAAATTATTCAGTGAAAATAATAATTCAATCGCTGAAGCACATTTCCAAATAAGCACATAAATTCCATTAGGAAAGACTAGAAAGATTAAATGCGTTCTTACCGGATTCAGTGCATCTTGAATTTATATTTTTTGTCTGATCTGGCAGCTTCGAGTAGGGCCTTCTCGTTCATTATGTGTCTGTAGAACTCCTGGCAGGTGTAGCTGTAGTTCACTTGCACCAGGATTTCACTTTTATGAGGTCCACAGTTGCGCGGTTCCTTGTCTCTGTCCACGCAGCAGTCATGAGAGAAAACACCCTCTCCACGAACGCATTGGTGACAGGAATGCTCAGCCTCAAAGCCAAACCAGAGCTGTTATGTTTGGGGCACGGACGTGTCCAGTTTAAAGCTCATTTTTAATGCTTCCGCTTTTTCTCAGTGTTTATTTTCCCGCTCTGACTAGCTAGCCACTAGAACCAATAATAACGGCTGCGCTGCGCATGTTCAGTGTTTTTTTTAGACAAAATTAAAATGCGGGACACTGCTTACGACTTGCGGGACGCGGGACAAAGCTTCAAATTTCGGGACTGTCCCGCATTTTGCGGGACAGGTGGTCACCCTAGGTAGCTCTAATATAGTTTCTATTCCTATTGTCTTAAAAAGCTTTACAAATAGTAACAGTACAGTCTAACAGGGATAAGACTCATTCATTTTTAAAGCAGTAAATAAATATGATACCTGGGCTGTATCATCAACTGTCTACACTACAACACAATGACAATGTCACTGTTTTACCTGAAACTGCAGTAAGTATGTGGCAGCTAAATGTTATGCATTCAAAATGAAAATGTTACCCTCAATAGTCAACGGTAAGGGCAAAAAACAATTATCACTATGTACAATTATCTATGTAATATACTATGTGTGGCTCCAACAAGGCTATGAAGCCATCAATCCTGCGTCTCCACCCAGAAACCAAGCAGTCTACAGTAGAAGATAAGCCTTTAGAGTTAGAAATCAACACATGAAGAACAGAGACAATTAACAAGTTGTAATCTCAGAACATTCTGTGTTAAAGTCAAGGAGGAATATCCTGAGATCACTACAAAAGCACTAAAAACCGTCTCGGGTTACTTGACTGTAACCCTGTTCCCTTAAAAAGCGGGAACGAGATGCTGCGTAGCATTACGCTATGGGGAACATTCTTTGTGTGACCGGTTGTGAAGCACGTGTGTCAAACACGCCAAGAATTGGCTTATAATACCTCTGTTGGTGACGCGCAGCTCATCAGCGGCAGCTGTGTGATTGCGCACCTGAACAGAGGGTATAATAACACATGGCGAGCGTCTTCAGGTCAACTTTGTCTGAAGAGCGCCGGACACGCCCAGTGCGGCATTGCAGCGCAGCATCTCGTTCCGCTTTTTAAGGGAACAGGGTTACAGTCAAGTAACCCGAGGCGTTCCCTGTCAAAAGCTACACTCGATGCTGCGTAGCATTACGCTATGGGAACGAGAATACCAACGCCGCCGCACTGTAAGTGTCTGGACCCCTCGGGTTGTGAAGTGTGCACAAACACAAAGAGGTCTCAAACACAGTTTTGGGATGATGACTCAAGGACATGCGAGCCCACAGTAGCATGAACATCCAAGCTATAGAATCTGATGAATGTGTGCGGGGGACCAGCCTGCCGCATCACAAACTTGCTGCAGAGGGCACCTTTTGCTAGAGCTGTTGAAGCTGCAACCCCTCTAGTAGAATGAGCCCTCACACCAATGGGCGGAGTTTGACCGCGTCATTGGCCAGGGCAATGGCATCCTTCACCCAACGTGATATAGTTTGTCTGGTAGCTGCAACCCCAGCACTCAGCCCCGTAGCATATAAACAGCTGTTCGGACTTACGCCACTGGCTAGTGCGGTGGACATAAGTCTGGAGGGCACGTACTGGACACAGTAAGTGAAGTCTCTCCTGCTCGGTGTTATAAATGGCGGAGGACAGAAGGCTTCAAGAATGACCGGTTAAGGTCGAAAATGGAACTTTTGGAAGATAGTTAGGGTGAGGATGCAAAATGGCTTTGACCAGCCCAGGAGCAAAGTCTAGGCAGGCGGGCGAAACTGACAGAGCCTGCAATCTCCAACCCTCTTGAGAGTGGTAATGGCCGCCAGAACCATCTTTAGAGTCAGAAACTTGACAGGCGCTGACTCCAGTGGTTCAAAGGAGTGCTTACTAAGCCCTCCAGCACTATAGCTAGGTCCCAGGAAGGAACTCTAGCTCTAGTTTGGGGTCTCAACCCGCCAATCAGGCGTGGCAAGCGAAATGGCGGCCACGAAAACCCTGAGTGTGCTAGGATTAGTGCCCGAGGACAGTTTGTCCTGCAGAAACTCCAGCACTGAAACAATCTGGCAGTGGACTGGGTCTGTATGATGTGTAGCACACCAGGCATCAAAGACACGCCATCTGCAGGCATAGGCTCTCCTAGTAGAGGAGACCTAGCGCTCAGAATAGTCTCTACAACAGGGGCTGGGAGCCCGACATCTCTTAAATGGTCCCCTCAGGGGCCAGACGTAAAGGTTCCAGAGCTCGGGCCGGGATTAAACACTGTCCCCTGTGCCTGAGAAAGGAGATTCCTCCTGGTCGGAATCGCCCATGGCGAGCCGTCGAGGAGAGATATTAGGTCTGAGAACCACACTCTGGTTGGCCAACGGGGCGCTACTAGTAAGAGGCGCGACCCCGTTGACGGACCTTCGCCAGGACTCCCGGGAGCAGAGCCACCGGGGAAATGCATAAAGGCGCAGTCTGGGCCACACATGGGCCATTGCCTCCAGACCCAGGGAGCTGGAGGAGTCAGAGAGAAGTAGAGGGACATTGTGCTGTCTGCTGTGAAGCAAAGAGGTCCACCTCTGCTTCGTAAAATCTTTCCCAGATTTGGCTCACTACCTCGGGTGGAGTTCCACTCCCCATGTGTCACAGCCTGTCTGGACAATAAATCTGCTCCCACATTCATGCGCCGGGATATAAATCGCCTGAGGGACAGGAACTTGTCCTGAGGCCCAAAGCAGCACCTGCTGCGCTAGCTTGTTCAAGCGGCACGAACGCAGTCCGCCCTGACGATTTATGTAAGAGACCACCACTGTGCTGTCTACTTGTACTAGGACATGGTAGCCCCTTAGCTGCTGGAGGAAGTATTTCAGGGCCAGAAATACAGCCTTCATCTCGAGGCAATTGATGTGCCATGCGAGAAGATGGCCTCTCCATATCCCTTGGGCTGGACGGCCATCTAAGACCGCGCCCAGCCCGTGAGGGATGCATCTGTCGTTAGCATCATGCGACGACAACATGGACCTAGGGTGGGACCCAAAGTGAGAAACTGGGGTCTGAACCACATAGATAGGTTACGAAGCCCTCGGCGCGTAACCCTTATTTGCTTCAGGGGGTTGGCCCTTGGATGAAACCCCCTGGCTCTGAGCCACAGCTGAAACGGTCTCATGTGCAGAAGGCCCAAAGGAATTACCGTGGATGCAGATGCCATGAGACCCAATATTCTTTGAAAGAAGTGCACAGTCACTTCCTGGCCTAGCCTGATAGCTTTCAGGGTAGTTAGAATGGATCCGACACGTGCAGGAGACAGATGTGCCTGCATCTCGGTTGAGTCCCAAACAACCCCTAGATATGTTGTCCTCTGAGCGGCCGAGAACGCTCTTCTCGGCGTTGAGTCTCAAGCCTAGAGAGTCGAGATGAGCTAGGACGACGTCCGATGTCGAAGCACTAGCTCCTGAGACTGAGCTAATATCAGCCAGTCGTCTATGTAATTCAAAATGCGGATGCCCTGGAGTCGCAAAGGAGCCAAGGATGCATCCATGCATTTTGTATATGTACGGTGTGACAAGGCCAGGCCGAACAGAAGAACCCGATACTGGTACGCCGCTCCCAAAGCGAACCTCAGGAACTTTCTGTGCTGTGGCAGGATTTCTATGTGAAAATACGGCCCTTTAGATCGATGGTGACAAACCAGTCGCTAATCGGATCTGGGACACAATCATTTTTATTGTGAGCATTTTGAATTTTAATGCTTTGAGGTAGCGGTTTAACCCGCGAAGGTCTAAAATCGGGCGCAGCCCCCATCTTTTCGAACTAGAAAATACCGGCTGTAAAACCCGGATTGTCTGTCTGGTGGGGAACACGTTCTATGGCCCCTTTGTCCAGCAGAACCTGCAGTTCCTGTGTCAATACATGGGCTCGTTCCGGTTTCACGGAAGTGGAGACCACGCCGTTGAAACGCCGGAGGACGATTGGCGAACTGAAGTCTGTAGCCTTTGGCCACAGTCCTTATTACCCACGGGAGATATTTGGCAGGAGCATCCATGCTGCCAATTTCTCCGAAAGGGGCAGTAGTTTTGTCACGCTCGGTTTTGGGGGATGTAAGACATCCGCCGTCCCTGAAGCCAAGGCAGGAGACGGCCGGACACTTACAATTGCGCTGAGACTGCTGCTCGAATGCCAGTGGCGGCGGAGAAAAACAGCAGACTCCTGAGGGTGTCGACATGGAGTCTTTAGACTCTCTTGGATTTTGTTGCGCCCCACCCGGTGGGAGCACGCCCGCGGCCATGGGTGCGCCAATTTCAGGGCCTCTGCTTCTGGCGGAGATAACATTCCGCAGGTCCGTTCTCTTTGAGCAGCACGAGAATCCGCTCCAGTCCTTACGAGGGGGCACGATCGCCACACTCTCCTTCTGGGCAGCCCGCTTTTCTCTGGAAGGGGCTGGACCTGGCCGACAGGGTGGCTGACAGTCCCGGCTGCTGAGCACGGCGAGGAAGGAACCTCACAAACACCTCCTCGTAGCGTTTAGCCTCGCGGAACTTAGTGGCGACGGAGTCCACCACGTTGCCAAAAAGACCGGAAGGCGAGATGGGTGCATCCAGGAGGAAGGCGCGGTCCTTCTCTTTGATGCCCGTGAGGTTAAGCCACAGATGTCTTTCCGTTGACAAAGCAGACATGGAGCGCCAATAGCGCGGGCCGCCTGCTTAGTTGCACTGAGAGAGAGGTCTGTGGCACGGCGTAGCTCAGAAAACGCGTTCGTCCACAGAACCCCTGTGCTCAAATCTTTGAGCAGCTCAGCCTGGTATGCCTGCAAACCGCCATGGTGTGCAGTGCTGCACCAGCCTGACCCGCCGCCTGGAAAGCCTTCCCCACCAGTGATGACGTGAACCGGCATGGCTTGTTGGGGAGTGTAGGCTTTCTTAGGGAGGACGATGTCCCGGGGGAGAGATAGCCCGCAGGCGTCTCTTCCACCTGGGGCATCGACCCATAGCCCCGCACCTGTGCGCCTACGATAGTCGAATAAATCGACGTCGAAGGCACAAAAACACGGGACTAATAGGGCTTATTCCATGAGCGTGCCAGCTCCTCATGGAGGTCCCCAAGAAGGAGAGACCGCCGCTGTGATCCCTCCCCCTGGCCACCTGACAGAAACCTGTCATCCAGTTCAGAGTATTAAATACTCTAAACTGAATACTGAGTGGCCTCAGGAGCAGGGCAACCCAAAATAATTTAGGGTGCCCTGCCCCGAGGCCACCCAACACCCAGCCTCGCCACTGCTCCTGTAACCACCATGAGCAGCTCCTCAAACGCCGCGTCAGAGCGGGAAGAGCACTCGAGGCTGCGGCGCCCCCAGAAGCCAGGGATGAGGCTTAATCGACGTGCTCATGGGAAGCGCCGGAGCGCGCCCGCCCGAGCACAGAGCCGGTGTCTGCCTCATCTGGTGAGAGCGCGAGGACATAGGATCTGATCCCTGCGCCTCAGCCAGATCAACAGTCAAAACAAAATTCATGCTGATCATCGCCAGCAATGTGCCTCTGTTACGGAGGAACACATTTCTTACTGAACCCAGCCATGATACTTTTGTATTTATTATTTTATATATTTTCGTACTGGCACAGAGAGTAGGTTTGCTCACACTTCACACAATGCGATCTGAAGACAAAGAAACCTGAAGACGCTCCCGCGTCATGTGTTATTATACCCTCTGTTCAGGTGCGCGCAATCACACAGCTGCCGCTGATGAGCTGCGTCACCAACAGAGGTATTATAAGCCAATTCTTGGCGTGTTTGACACACGTGCTTCACAACCGGTCACACAAAGAATGTTCCCCATAGCGTAATGCTACGCAGCATCGAGTGTAGCTTTTGACAGGGAACTGCTTCTATTTCCAACATCTTATCTTTGTGAAGCAGGGTTTTCTGCCATAACAGCAAACAAAACAACATTACAGAGCAGACAAAGAGCAGATAAAGAACACACTTTGAGTGTCAGGGTCTGCCATCAGCCCCTGACGGGACTGTCTCGTTGTGGGAAACAAGCCCTGGGTCCCTATGATTCAACATTATGGTGAGTTTTGTTACATTTACATTATACGCATGTGTAGTAATAAAATTAATGTTGAAAGTGTAGCCTGAAATGTGCGTACTATGTGTTGTGAAATATCGAACACAATTCATATAACTTCTATGATGCACTCGTTTTGTGAAGTGGCAGGAAACTGAAAAGTCAGCTGCAAAAAAACAACAAAACAACTTTGTTAGTGATACTCAGCCCTTTTCAGATGTGGGCCATGATCAGTGTTCAGTGTGTGTACAGACCCCTGTACACACATGAATATGGTTATATTTACTTACTGGTAGCTGTCCCAAATTTTAATCTGTAACGTCTGTTTTGTCATGTCTTTTAAAGTAATGTAGAAGAAAACGCAGAAGCAAGAGTTGAATAGTATAGTCTCTGGTGATAGTCTGCTTAACTCAGTTACAAAGTGAAATATCTATATATTGAAGTTAAATTGTAGTCTCACTACATAAAATTCCAAGAAATATAAGAGAGCTATTGCCATTAAGCTTAGTTATTCTCCACTCTTTTAGGTCAGTTCTTATTCATGTCCCAGTGACAGCCTGGCGCTCACAGGAGAACAATGGTGGTTCAGGGTGCATGTCATTTGCTCATGCTAAACTGTTTCTAACTATGATTCAACGTTCAATTCGACACTGATTATGAGTGCGCAGTCGGTGAGGTGCCGCCAGCTGCAGCCCGCGCTCACCGCTGACAGCTGTATAATAACCTATTATGTGACCAATTATACACATGCCGGCCTAAACAGGTGCAACTGCCATTTATGAAATCTCCACTGACACAAAGTATGGTTTTTAACTATAAGAGAATGAGCGAGCAACTGTGGAGACAAGCATCAGCAACTGAGGTTTCGAAGGTTAGGTCATTGAATATTGATTCATATTTAGATATTTGAATATAGTTCTATGTGTTTAAATTAAAAACAAACAAGAGCTGTCCTTGTTTGTCTGTATATTTAAAGAACAGATTCATATTGGCTTTAACTGTAGAAGGTCAGTGTTGTAGACATTATGTGGAGTTTTGTGGTCAGCCATTACATTTTAAGAAAACCTCTTTACAAAACATCAGAATATTTACATGTATTGAATGATAATGAATAAGTTTATACTATGCATTCAATCCACCATGAAAAGACTACGTTTCAGCAACCCTCAGTGTCAGCCGGTATTAACTTGAATGACCTTCATGTGAAAAAAGAAAGAAGTGCATGCAAGTCACAGTTAAGCGATCCAAAAAAAACTAATTATAGTGTGGATTCAAATAGAGATATTAGCAAAGTCTCGTACCCCACAACAGCCTGCAACATACGTATAGCTAATACAGCTTCAGATAAAGTCCCAAGACAAGACAAGTCATCTTAATGAGGAGACAGTGGCTGTTCCTACAGTAATCTAGTGTTTATCATAAAGCAGAACCCCACACAAGTTGATACATGAATAGTTTGTGTGGCGCACCCAAATTGGGCGACCACATTTGGAATAGATTAATGCTCAAGCTTATTTTAGTAAAACTTTTAGAGTGTGATGCCTCCTTAAATAGTAAGAGAATTATTGATTTACATTTATTGTATGTATTCCTGTATAAATAATGGGTTTATAGTATTGTAGCAGCAAGCGGAACCTTTGGCACTGGAGTAGTCTGTTCCGGGTTGCCAAATGCGGACCAACTTCCTGTTTCCGGTTAGAAGCAATTTGGAGAAAGAAAAGAGTGCTCCTGTCATCATTGCTCTAACAATATACCTTTTATTTAACAGGTCAGTACTTGGTTAAAACTACCACAAACAAAGACCTTTAAGTTTCGTTTTACCTGTTTCACTAGCTAACAATGTTTTGTGTGATAATTTGTGCACTTTAAGGCTAAGGCTTGTGAAAGTCTGTGAGCATGTAATGGCGGGAAAACCGAGCCGCGCTGTGCTCCAAATCTCGCGTTGTTCGAGAGTATTGCGAGTTAAACTCGCGCCAAAATGGGGTAATCCTGAGACATCATAGAATAGGCTGTATACTCTGTGTATATTGCTCCCATTGATGGTACATGACTCCTGATGTGTTTTTGTGACTGTTTAGGAAATAGAGTGAAGTATTTGTTCAGTAAATGTTAAGACAGAGAAGTGTAATGTGTAAATGTGAATAATATTGAGTTTGCTGATTAAATATGTTTAAATATGTTTATAATTTGCAAGTTACAGACAAGTATTGTACATTTTGTGGTGCTTAGTCCAGTTTTGAGTGAGTTTTAATATACTTATGTAATTGTTCAGTGGAGTAATCCTGAGTTTTGCACTGAATGCCACTGAAGCCTTAAGCTTATTAAAGCTGTACTGTGTATTTTACATTGCTGTTTAAGAAAGGTTAAAGTGTGAAAAGCAGTAGGAATTAGCAGTAATTAGAAGTAATGACATTATACTACTGATTGTATTAGACATTGATGCACCTGATTGTACATTGGTTATGGCTTGCATATAATTTAAAGAGAAGCAATTTGGAGAAAGAAAAGAGTGCTCCTGTCGTCATTGCTCTAACAATATACCTTTTCTTTAACAGATCATTCTTTTTGTTTTTCTTGGTCGCCACACCTGGGACCCGTAACATTTGCATAGATTGAAATGGATGAGTAACTCAAATTCAGAAAGTCACACATTTGTGTTTTATTTTTTGTCTTGACATGGAACTCCGTAACTTTTAGCCCAAAAAATATATGTTCCCAATATTATTTTGATGGTTTGTAAACATGAGATTGGTAGAACCATGTTGTCTATCTCACTGACACAGTACCCTCAGCTGGACACAAACCCACAAGTAACTTTCCTGTTCCCGGGATGAAGACTTATTAGATTAGTGAGTGCACGGTCTCCCACACAACGCATATAAGAAATAGGTTAATACATTGGCCTCTAGCAGATTCATATTAGTACAAAATGATTAAAATACACAGTGTTTTCTTTCTTCCAAAATGACCGGTTGTTTAATGTTAATGGCTCGTTTCTTGTTACTGGTAGATACCCAATGCACCTAGACTGGTATCTATAAAATGTTGAATTGGTAATATAAACAGTAATATATCTTTTCATGACGCACATATGTTATTTTTTTTTTTACTATTGTTTATTTTGTTTGTTTCTTTGTGTTTTTTGGTGTGATTTCCGTAAAAGCACATTGAGTTACTTTGGGACAAAATGTGCTTCTTCTGAAAACAATTTAGTGTGAGCCACACCTCACCTGTCTTGCCACATTGTCAGCAAACTGGGATTGTGCTAACAGATTAATTTTCTCAGATTTGGTGCACTGCAAGAGATCGCAGGTGTCATTGACACTAATGATGAAAATAGCTGTGTTAATACAGTACTTGTGCCTGGGCCTTAAAAGTATACAATATGATGATCATATTCTGATGATATATCCAATATAAAAAGGACGTGTAAAGTGCTTTTGAATCTGTGAAAATGTTATGTTGCAATCTGAATATAGCTGTATTACAGGGCCCTAGACTTACACTTCAGATGGTCACAATGTTGTAGATAATATTTATTGCTTACTGCAGAATTTAAGAGTCGTCCCCGTTATGATTATATCATTATTAATTATAAAGCTTTATTTGCAATTTTTGCCAAGTTGAGTTTTTCACATATTCTCATGGATAACCTTACCTATGTAAGTTTTCCATTATTGGACTTATCATCTGAAAGAAACTTGTTGGTTGTGTCATTGTTGGTAATCAGAATGTTTAAACCTTTAACTTCAGTTTCTTAGAATGTAGATAGAACCTTATAATTCTAAGGGGACACCATGATTGTGGTGTGAGCAATAAATATTATCTACAACATTGTGTTTTCTACATAGTTTTCTACATATGCAAAAATATTTTATATAAGATATTGAAATAGACTGAGGGGGATTCATATGAAACAGTAATTGTTGATGACAAAACAGTTGTTGATGTTACAAATGAATGAATAGATCATGTATCTTTTGCTACCACATTTAAAAAACATACTCTTATTTAAATACTATTATCTATTCTTTTTCAAAAAATCTCCAGTAAAGGATTGAATGAGGCTTGGTATAATAAATTAAATGGGCCAAAACTGAGTCTAACTCCAGTCCTGGGCTTATGTGAGAATGCATTAAGGTTGGTACCTGCAGACAGTACCAGTTTTGTGCACCCCCGTTTAGTGTTAAAATTTTTACTGAGGTCCGGACCTCGGGGACCTTATAGCTGGCTATGGCCATGGCTACAGATGTATAACTACGTCTCAGTAACAGCAAACATAATCTGGGATAAATTAGTTAGCTAACACGTTTGAAGAAGCAAGAATATCCACAATAATATGAGATCCAAACACACCACGTAGCAGCAGCACCGCTGACGTCCTTCTTGTAGATTGATGCTTTACTGTATATATATACACGCATAAAACGAATACGCATAAAACGACTACGCTTTAGCGACGCACCACTTCAGTTCTAGGTGTAAATTTGGGCTGAGCAGTCAGGCCTGCAGCAGGACTCAGCACAGTGCTTCTTCGCTTCATCTGTAAACTACACAAACAGTTACTTCCCAATCATTTTCTTTTGTTTTTGACTTTTCATATTGAGATTCAACTTTGAAATGGAAATTTCTGTTTATTTAGTATTTATATTTATAAATTCATATGCAGATTGTTATTTAGCCACAATTTTTGTACATGTTGGTATTTAGCATCTGTTTTTTTAGGTCTGTGCACATCTCTTTTATTATTGGGGCTGCAATGGTACAATCAATCCTTGCATTCAATATTTTCTATATTTTTCTTTCACAATCTAGGCTCTGACAGAGACTTGATCAATAAAAATGTAAGCGCTCATAGACTGTAATAAAAACACTAGCGCAGTTTCATTTTGTCAGACCGTGTAACCCAGCCAGAGGAACCCTCCCCATGGGACCACCAATAACAATGTGCCACTGTGTACTGTCACTGTTAGCTGTCACCTTTTGAACAATAACATATAGATGAAGTCCTCTCCTATGGGCTTTTTACTATAAACTGCAGAACAACCCAAATCAAGGAGCACAACGGATTCTATACATCTCTATTAGGTTTGGTCAATCCACCTTCTCGGTCTCTGCAGCTTCTGAATGGAATCACGCACCCTCCACCATCCAGAACCTAAACACCTACCACACATTTAAGATACAGCTGATGAAATGGCTTATTGACGACCAGCACTGTGAGCACTGACTCTACCTCTCTCTGCTCCTGCTGGCCTCTTGCCCCGTGTTCTGTCCCGTCTCTGATGTTCGATTGTTGTGTAGGCTGTGTTTGTCTGTGAATGATTGTTTTGTCTGTCACACTTCTGTTGTATATATTGTGTAATACCTTTATAGATTGTGTGCAATTTCTTTGTAATGTTTTGTAACTAAAAATTGTATTCCTCATGTTTTAGCCTGACTTTTGACATCTGTCATGGGACTACAGATGAAAACTAGCCTGTTGGCTAACTCTGAAATATTTACAGTCTTCTTTCTGACTATCAATATGCACTGTCCCTGAAATAAATAAATAAATCAAAATAAATAAAGTCAGTAAACTCTGTGTAACACTCACGTCTCATGTCTCTGAAGTAAATGGTCTGTCTGTTGGGGTTGAGCAGCTGGATGACCGAGTCGTCGTTGTTCTTCACTCGACAGCTGATGATGGCCATCTCTCCTTCCACCACTGATACATTGTCGGTCACCAGGTTCTGACTCACCACTGCAGACAAAACACACAACGTGCACCACAGGTCACGTATGGAAGCTAAAACAGGTCAAATGCATGCTACAACTCACATGTGAAGGAAAGAGTAACTATAGGAAGTAATGACAGGATATAGAAATGTACTGGAAGAATTCTTATCTGATTGGAATACCTGTGTCTGTGTGCATTAAAACTGATTAAACTGATTCCACTTAATCTTTACATATTGAATTTCATAATTGAACTATACTCTATTTAATCAAAATACAATACAAACAATCAGGACTTAACATTTTGGCCACAAACACTGCCCAAAAGGTTTTAGCCACCAGAAACTTTCACTGGCTACAATTTAGTCTGGCTACACAACAAGAAGCTCGTGAGTTCAAACCTTGGCAGGCTACTTATAATAGGGGGCACATTTGATCATGAATTAATTCAAGCATGACTCAAGCATTAAAATCTCATGAATCACCAGGAATTATCATGATTTCATCGTATTTTTATCCAAACCCTAGCCAAAAAAAACCCAACCCTAAATCTTAACCCTATGCATGTACTAATACGAAAAAATGTGCCCCCTACTTTAAAGTGTTACAGGAATCATTTGTGAAACGAATAAGACCTTAAGATGTTATCTAGGCTTTATTATTAAGGATTTTAATAGATGAGAATTTTTACTACGGAACAAGCACAATAAGCCCTTCTATTGGGCTATACCACTTGTCGATACAGAAGGGATGCAACATAAATATTGACATGTAATGTTTAACGAGGTGGAGCTAGTTCTGAAGCTAAATGTTCATAGTAAGCTCTACACTTCAGTTTGGTGTAATAAATTTGTATTTCGTGGATGAAAAGGTTGCTAAGTTGCTTTGGGGTTGAGTGGCGTTTGACGGATGGCAAAAAGAAAATACGGTAGTTTTTTCTTAAAATAGAAAGTCTGTGGGTTGCAGAACAGGGCCTATATCGGTCATCTCCACTGCTACTGCTTAGCGCTGATTGTTTAAGTTTTACAATTCAAAGTGTTTGTAGAAGGAAAACAATGCTCTGCGCTGCCTCGGCTTTGAAAAACAAAAAAACAAATAAAAAACTACAGTCATCACATCTCAGACAATGCCTCAAGGTTGTGCGGGCATTGTTGATGTTGATGGGGAGTCCTCTGAGGTTTGGAGCAGTGTAAATGGATGCTACTGAACTAACAGTTGGCAGGCTGCCAGTGGAGGATGCGTGTTGTGTTGTTCTCAGCACAAAACTTCTGTCAGTCTTTAACAGAGAAAGAATGCACTCTCTCAAATGCATCCTCTGCGCTCCAAGGAACTATGGGAAATACAAACAGATGGAAGTCGTAAATTTGTCTGTATTTGAGGAACTGTATCGAATATGTTCATGAGAATATGTAACTCAAGAATGATACACATATGAGTGATTAGTTACAAGTGCTGACACCTTTCTATGAGCCAATAGTGTATATAAAGAAGAACAGTACTTCTCCCTTTTACCCCCTAAAGTGTGGTTGCAGATCACATAAGCCCTTTCTCCTTATTTTTATTTTACAAAACAAGCTTCTACTTCTATTACTATTACTACTGATAAGTCTAGTGATGGATAGTGGTGAAGTCAACGGGGAGTGAGGTATTTTTTTATTTCCTTATGTTGCATGTCACATTAATAATGTATATATGTCCAGCCAGACCTTTTAACTTTTTTAGCCAAGTGAAGTGGGTCTGGAACCCATCTCATTGGACCCAAATTTCACCAAGCTCAATACCAACCTGACCAATCAAAATAGTTTATCTAAAATGGAGTGCTCTTTACATATTATGGTTTTGGCTATTCTGTATGTTGGAACACCCTACAAGAGCTTAGAGTTTAAACAACTCTCTGACACAGTTGTCTAGCCTAAATCACAGTTTGGCACTCATAAAACTTGCTCGTCACCTGTCAGTTCTCAGAAAGTATAAAACTTTAATTATATCATTTGGTGGCAAAAATTAAAAACCTCAAAACTCACTCTAGGAATGTTGCTATTAAATGTACCATAACCAATAAACTTAATTTCTAGGCACAATGTCCAAGTACCAAATTAACCAATAGGTATGTTTAGTATTTTTTAAATTGATGAAAAGGAGCATCAATTAAATTCAACTCATTAAATTCAAGCTATCGCAATAAAATCCAGGCATCTGAGCAACAACCCACTACAGTTAACCTTCTGGTAGGGGACTGTCACATTATCCACTTTTATTTAGTCTAACCCCATTATGAAGGTCAGTATCCACAGAGACATGTTTCATGCAGCTCATAAACAGACCAAATGTTTCCTCACACAGATATTGCACTATTACATAAACAAACATTGATTATCCCATTAGGGCTGATGGAAGCATAAAACCGAAGTGTAACGTTGCAGCGACAAACAAGTTAAATGTAAACAGACAAATATTATTTATTTTGCAACAAGGTGCAATCTCGTTCTAGGAAAGAGCAACACTGGGAAGACAAATAACTGCTCCTGGTTTGTCAGAGACATTTTAGTTCTCTGTTGCATTTGGGACTTCAAATGAAACAAGGAAAAAAGAAAAGGTTTATGATGTAAGATAGCTCTCCTACTAGTTGATCTCAGAATTGATAAAGTCTCTTGGAATTAGAGACGAAACGTCTTCACCTTGAAAACTGTGTCCAGATGCTTTTGCTTTAACCTTTTTGTCAAGATGTCCTGGATGACTGAGAACCTTCACAGAGATGTAAGATATGCAAATATATTTTTTTGTGTGTTTTTATTTCCTAAACTGTAGCCATAACAACAGCTTTGCTAACCGACTGAGCCTTCTGAACCCACAATTCATGCTATTGGATTATTGTCTAATAAATCTAATATAAAAATGACCTTTAAGTGCTCTGTAATGTCATAGACAGAGTGTAGCTACCCTGTAGCTAACACTCTTAATGAAGCTGCAAGGTGTGCAAAGCATTTTAGGGCTTACAGGTCTATCAGTGTAATACAAAGAACTGTACAAAGAAATGTTACCTGGTTTGAAATGGTCACTAACAAAGAGTTACAGTTTCAAAAGGTTGAAGTAAAAGCATCCGGACTCAGTTTCCAAGGTGAAGACATTTCATCTCTAATTCTAAGAGACTTTATCAATTCTGAGATCAACTGGTAAGAGAGCTGGGCTTATATCTCTAGATATCCCATAAAATCCCATAATATTACTGTCCTGCCATAGGAGGATTTTTCAATTTCTGTCTTTGGTAGACAACCTTTTATGGTCAACAAATACACACTTTTTATTTTTCATGTCTGTAATGAAGGGTCCCAAGTGTGTTTTTCTATGTGGCCTTTAGATAGTGCATATCCTAAAAACTACACACTACCACTTTGAGATCAAGAAGCAGAGCTGCATTTATGAAGTGAGACAAGTAGCAAATGTTCTCACTTTAGAATAAAAAGGCTACTCCAGAGAGAGCACATTTTGTCTGAAGTGGAGAACAAACATATGGATAACGTCTTTGTCGTTTTCTCTTTCTACTTCATTCCCAACAGTCATGCAAAAAATAGCAGCACAAAAGACGGGGGGCTAAAAGGCCTGAGATTCGGGTGAAGAGTGGTTGAAGAGTGAAGTCGAAACTCTAAAGGACGCTGCAAACATCAAACGCTAATTTGCATGGCTCAGTTGTCAAGCACCTATAAATATGGCTGCCGTTTAGGAGCGCGGGAGGACGAGGTGGGAGGGAGGGGGAGTGCACACTGTGATTCTGACAGATAAGGATAGACAGCTTAACAAACCAGATTCTCATCAGCCTCCCTCGGTGGCTGTATTTATATTTAACAAAGTCTTGTATTTGAAGATATAACAAGGTGGGCCAAGCATCTGGTACACTTTGTCTAGGCAGGAAAATAAATGCCCCCATTTTTCATGAGCTGATCTCAAAGATCTAAGACTTTTTCTATGTATACACAAGGCCTATTTATCAAATATTGTTCACAATTCTGTCCAAATCTGTTTTCTTGAACTGAACTCATAAAAAAAAAAAAAGTGTTGCGTATGAATTTTTTTTCAGTGTATATAAGTCTTATTCCCTAAAGGGAATGTGTGACTAATATTTCCTACATTCTGCTCTGGTGACTGTCTAAGTGAGAGACAAATGCAAATGACATTCAGAATAAAAACTACAATAAAATGCACATTTTAATGACACATCTAAACTCTTTAACATCAGTTTGTGGCTTTGCTGTTGCTGGTTAATTATTGAAATTAGCCACGCAGGGATATGTGCACTTACACAGTGTCTCAGGACGCACAAGCACACACGAGATAAAAAATAAATAAATTATCATCTGAACACTGTCAACACACACAACATTAAATTAAAACCATCACGCTCATTTCTTTCACCAGTGAGACATGACACAACAGAGGATCCATGTGAAGTGACACGGAATAGCAGCTGTTCGCTCTTTTTGATTTGTCTAAGGGCATTTAGTCCATATCTGTCTGAGGTTTGCCTTGTCTCTGTTCACAGTGAGCTGGCAGAACGGTGCACTACTCATTAACTCGGCACACATGTCAGATATTTAAATGAAATATCGATACCGTATCGATTTAAGCACCATGGTATCGCTATACCATTAAAGTATTGATACAGTGTGTAACACTACCCAGCCAGCCACAGCCACAGCCAGTGTGGTGTGGCAATGGAGAAGAGTCAGAGTGCACCAGAGAGAGAGAGCAGCATGTTCAAAGGACCTTTTGTAGGCTACAGGAAGCTTTCAAAACAAATAGCTCCTCCCAGAAAAAGAGAAGAAGGGACAAAATAGGACAAGTATAGCACCAGCACATAACAATAGACAATACACAAAAGACATCATATTCAAAAAGCTAGTTGTTGCAAACTAATACCGGCCAGTAAAGTCAAGTTGATGTTCATAGAGCGTTAGTGGAAGAAGGAACTGGTTATGTTAACAAAATCCTAGAACCTTTAGTTTAGTTTTAGACAATGCTGCAAGTTTTTGTTTAGCTATACACAAAAGCTCCTGATTGTATTTTTAGGCCTCTTTATTTCAAAAAAGCCCTGTTCTCCTTTTCTCTGCTTATGTTTTTCGGGAAAGAGTGGCTATCTTTGTACAAGTACGGACTCACGCCTCAAGTGCAATGTCAAGAATTTTGCACTTTTATGAGTAGGCTACTAAAGGAGAGATAAAAGAGAAAGGTGTCCAGTAACACTTAGCAAGGCAGAAGTGGGGATCGGCAAGTTGTCCACAGGGTTATGCTTTAGACTTGAAGGCAGAATGAAAGTCTTTAAAACGAGGCTGCATTGTCAGCTGCTTAATTGTTCCTGTTGTGCTAAGTAAACAGCTCTGACACTTTCAGGTACTGAGGGCCAGGAGGGTCCACTCTAATTAAGGGCCAACAACAAACGTGTACCACAGCAACAGAGCTGATACAGCATATGGCACACATGAAGTGAACCATGCTGGGCTGGATGTTTACTTCTGCAACAATAAAGCATTAAGGTCTAGAAGAGGAAAAACAAACCAATGCATGCAATAATACCATGATTCTTATAACGTCAGGAGAATATTACAGATTTCTGGCTTAAGAATACACTAAATGATTTCCAAAATGTTGCATGCTGTTTTATGTTTCATGGGACCTTTTACGATCTAAAATTGCTAAATGGAGTGCACTTATTTGTTCAGACCAGCCATTGTCTGGTGTTTAAGGACTGTGGCAGCTCAACCCTACAACAGATTGTCCCTTTGATAAACATTACAGTATTGTGTAATATTTATGTGTTGCACAATTAAAAAAATGTAAAAGTTGTTTCATTGCCATTTGCAACTTAACTGTAGCACAGTTCAGTTGCTTCAGTTACAGCCTATTGTTGTCATATGAGCTACTGTCTGTAACACTTTCATTATAAAAATGTCTTTGTTTTTGTTTTTGTTGTGTGGATGTGTGTTGTACAGAGTAAAAAAAATGGACTGAGAAACAAGTGTCGGCCAAAGAATTTTGTGAAAGTGAGGGTGAAGTGTCTCTCATTCAAAAACCTAACCCAACACAAAAGTCATTATTTTTTACAGTTCATTCTCTTCTTTCACAGTAATTCCACTCTTTTATTTTGAACATATTGTTGGCTAAACAAATGTTGGATGCCCATTATATGTCATGTTATCTGACAGCATGTATACTGTCAAAGAACTACTCAAACTTGTTTAGGTTTTCCAGAGCCAGATCTTCTACAAAATGAATAATTAATATTGTATTTATTTATTTGGACTTTTTATGGAATGAAATCCACTCAGAATTTAGGGGCGCTACCAGCAGAATGAACTTCAAGACAATAATTTCAGAGATTAACAATGAATCACATAAACCCCGCCCTATTTTCCAGATAAACAGTTATGATTGGTCTAAACCTGTTTGTGTCTATTGGACCACATGTACTATACCCTTTTCCCTGCATCAGGTTGAATATAAATAAACTTTGAAGTTAAAATTTGAGCTGAGGGTTATCCTCCTCAGACCAGTCTAACTCAGTATCCTATTTCAAAAAAGAAGTTTACAGTCAGTTCCGTCAACTAGTTACTGCATGACAAACACGCTCCCTTTCATATTTTGAATGCAAACCTTGTAGATGGTTTGTGGCTATAATGATAAGAATAGTGTATGTGTTGTTTAAATCATTTCCTTTGGAGACATGCTATACAATGCAAAGAATGATTAAAATTATAAATCAGTATATTTGACATCTACCCACATTAGTATGTGTAATAATTGGATGAGGTGAGCAACCAGTGGCAAATTTGGCCCTGAGCACTGGAGAGGGGCTACATTTCAGCCCGTGGCCATGCGTGTCAAACAGTCAAGTCTGTCGTTCACAGATTAAAGTTGTCAGACAATGACATTCAACACAGCGGTGTACAAAGCTAGCCCCAGGCTCAGGCTCACTAAGACTCCCTGGCAAGACAAAATGCCATGTTCCATTCGCTCAAGCCCAACAGCTGCATGTTTCCATTTGATTCAATGAAGTACAGGTGCAGATTAAGTTAGGTTGTACAGATAGGCCTACTTCACAAGGGGAGGTTTCGACGAAAAGATAGAAATGTGACAGCGAGCAGTCTGCCTCATTATTGTTTTCAACCTGTATTGGGTCGGAATGGGACCACACAGGCGTGTCAAATAGGGAGGTCAAGAGACAATAGAGTTCCAATAGAAAGGCAGACATTTAAAACAAAACTGACCTGAGCAAACATGTACATTAACATTGCAATGTAAAATGGGTCCTTCCCTTCACAGCAATTTGTACACAGTAAAGTCCAGTCCTGACTGTTTTTCTAAAAGAGGGCAGTCTTATTTTTTGCTCTGCTTGGATGTAGGCATATTGTATTGTATCCAGAGGAGGTAAATTCAGTGTTTGTTTTGAAAAAATGTGATTACTGGATAGACAAAAAAAGGCATAATATACAAAGTGAGAAACTAAATTGCATGCATGTAATACAATTGTTTTCACCTGGAAAAATTTATTTTAGCAACCTAGTATAACCTCCAGGTCACCGTCATGTATGGTTGACATCTGGAGATCCTCTGAACGAACGCCAGGATTGAGTGTGTTTGGATGTGTATATAAGCTGAGTAAAATAGTTCTATGAATGCCAGGAACTTTTTTTTGACATAAGGAAGTGTCATAGCCGGCCCCCACACGCTCTCCACACACCCTGCTTTTAGTATAACCACCTAAACCATTTCATGATTTGTATTGACACAAAATCATGTGCTACATTTATAAACAGGCAATCAACTCACCGACAAAGGTGCAACTGCAATCTAAAGAGGAGCAGAGAATATAGAATATTTTTATTGTACAACAAAATTGGATTGGGCTTTTCAACTGTACATTTCTTTCAGGGTGAAGGTAGGGTGGCCAAGGATCTTCTGGTCGATGGCGTTCTGGAGCGCTTTCCTGTCTACAACTGTCCAACTGGCAAACCACACACAGGCAGTATGATTGTTCTTTTTGAGGAGTCTCAGGAAATACATTCTCGGCTGGGCCTTCTTCACCAGTGCTGTGTTATTAGCACGCCAGGTCAGGTCCTCCTCAAAAGGTGACACCCTAGAGCCCGAAGCCCAGAAAATATGTCATATGGCTCTAACAACTGACAGCACTTTCGATTCACAAACTACTAGTGTGTTAACTTCATCATTGCCTCAGAGTAAGCAACAGACTTTTGATGTCATGAAGACATCTTGCAAGTATGAGTAGTTTCATTGCATATTTAGTTGGTTTTTCAAAGTTTGATCTTTCCTGTACACTGAAAGCCATCCCATCTGCAGTGCATGTCCACTTACACCAAACAGTCTTGCCACATTAAAAGGTACAGTCTCTGGCCCAGTTTTGCACATAGTCCACTTGTAACTACATTTCTTTCTAATAAACTCACCAGTCATGCATTTTAAATCTGGTGAAAATCTGCATAAGTTATACAAAGAACTGGGTTAAAATCATTTGTACAATTACAGACTAAAGGATGAAGCCATTCCTGGAAAGATGAAATCTGATCTCAGTCGTTGGCCCTTAAGCTCTCCCACTGCTCTTATTAGACGTAATTGCTCCACTGTTGCATTTTTTATAACTTCTACTGTTTGACATGCATTTATTCGTTCTCTCCGTCTCTCGTCACATGATGCAATATACAGCAACCTCACACATCAGCCGATATTCTCTTCATTCATTTTAATATACTTAACATTTGTTTTTCCATGCTGCGCTCTGATCTTATCTGCCGCACACAGATATTCATTTTAGTCTGACATTTCAAAGAACACGTGTCGCTGCTTGTTCGTGTGCAGTCAACAGTGTACAATCAGTTTCTGCTTTATGTTAAATCAGGTCCTGCTGTCAGGTCAGGGTTGGAGTGGGTGCGCTTGGGAATGCTTCACAATAGGTACTATATGGAAGTCTTTTCTTACAAATGTGAGGAGGACAAAATTTTTATGTATGTATATATGTTTTTTTTTTTTCTAAAATGATGATCTTGGTCTTTTTTACACCCATACTGGTTTGAGGGTATGAAGACTAAGTTGATGTTTTGGTTGGTTACTTCTCATCCTGTAAAGGGACTAAAGGGGTTGGAGCCTGTTACATGCAGGGGATATTGGTTTCTGCCTCCCTGCGCCTATCTTTCCTCCTCCCTTATTTGCTCTCAGGTGCTGTGAGTGGAACCTGTTTGCCACACCCTGGTTGGATAATTCACTACCTGGAGCAGCCAATCAGGGCCTGGCTCAAGATTTAAAAAAGAAGCACCTGGAGCTGCATGCTCTCTCTCTCGCTCTCTCGCTCGCATTGTTTGAATGGTCTTTGTATTTGTAAATCACATGTTGGTTGGGAGGTTGGCAGGTGAGTGGGTACCCTATACATTTTTGCACCACGTAGAAAATTTCTGTTTAGCCCACTAGGTTTATTGGTTGTTGTATGTTTTGGAGTACAGACCTTTTTATTTAGATAATTTAAACCAGGACTTTTGTTTGTTGTTTTAGTTCTCTGCTCAGTTAGTTAGTTAGGCTCTGTTTTATTATATTGGTTTCTTTGATTTGACACAACCGTACAGCCTTCCTCCCTCCACTTTTGTTGGTTGTTTTATTTTTGTGTGTGTTTGGACCAATAAAAGCCAAACACCAAAACTCTGTGAACTTGACTCTCTGTTTGTCTTGTACAACCTTGTCTTCATCAACTGAGGACATAACAGAGCCTATCCCGGGTGCTGTGGGCATGAGGAGGGGTACACTGTGCACAGATATTCACACTCGACCTAGAGCCAACAATTAAATTTGCGTCTTTGGATTGTAGCAAAGAAAGTACCACTGCTTTTGTATCTTTTATATAGGTTTGCGAATTGAAGGGTCATGGAAGATTTTAGAAAATGGACATGAATGCTCAAGTTGGATGAACAACTTGGAAACCTGGAGAACGTGATTCCTAACATTTCGACAGACTTTTAGACAAACCTAATCAACAAGTCAATAACTAAATATATTAGAGATCATTTACACACAAATATTTTGATGTGTTTTGGTTATTCACTTACAGTATATTTGTTTAAATAAACCACATACTTCTCAATACAACCAAGGGGGTGTTTTTGCTTGAGAACAAGACAGTCGTCTCACAAAAAGTTAATGTCTAAGACAACTTCCGGCTGGCAACACAAAAGGCCAGATTTTCCTGATGTAAAACATAAAGCACTTGGCGGATGGCACATTGTTTAAAGAGAGGCTGGACAAAGGGGAAAAACCAGTCTATATTTGATCATTTTAGATTTTTTAATGGTTAATTTCATCTGTTAACTCAAGGTGCGTCTCTCAGGTGGGTGGACTGGGGGAGGTTTGCTATCTCCAGTGTTCACCTTACTTCAAAAAAGTAATTAGTTACAGTTACAAATTACTTCTCCCAAAAAGTAATTGAGTTAGTAACTCAGTTACTCAGCAAAGTAACTGAAGTTATTTTTTATGTTCTATAAGGGTATTACGTTCTATAACAGCTTAAATATCAAAGATGTTTAAATTAACTGAAGAATAAAAACACTATATATAGTATTTTAGAACATTTGGTATTTATTTAAACTCAATAGATTGCAGTCTGCTATAGAAATAAAAACATATAAAAATATTAAAAATAAAATTCAATGGCAAAAGTCACACAAGTCACACAAATGTAAAAACCTGGCCTTTAAGTGCAAATCTCTGTCCCTGTAAATTATTGCACAATAAAAAAACACAATCCAACTCTCTGTAGATTAACATGTTCATTCTCAAAGAAAATGAATAATACATTAATCTATTCTAAAATACTCCTCATCTAACAACTAAACCAGTGGTTGTTGCTGACACGTAAAATCGAGCGTTGCTTGTTTTAACAGTGGCTCTGTCTCCTTCACTGGAACTCACGCAGCTGCCTTTGGGGTTAGCAGCAGCAACAAGTGTCGTGTTAGCATGTGTTGATGTGAGGTGCTTCATAAGATTTGAGTTACTAGAGGCAGATGTGGTAAAGTCTTTTTTTCCTGGACATAGCATGTTACAGAAACATTCTTGCCTTTAATTTCAATTTCAAGTTCGAGAACGCCACCTTTGAATTTGGTGGTTGTGAAGTACAAACAAAATAAAACAAATCAAAAAACAAATGAACAAATTTAAAACAAAATAACATATCAGAAAACAAATGAACAAAATAAATGTGCAAATAAGCACTGTCTATATTGTGGATATTGTTTAGAGATCACAGACTAATCTTTATGCCATGATATTCTCTCTATATCCAAAATTACAGTATATGAATTTTCTTCATCAAAGTAACGTTGAATGATTTCCATTATCTCCTTGCTTGCTATTGGAAGATGGCATTATTTTTCTTAGACTGAAAATAAATTTAGATTAAAGTTAGATACCTACTTCCTGTTAATCTTGAGTGACAAATGCCTCGTCTAATCAGCAGTAAGAATTCTGTCTGCAAATGATACCTACCTTTTCCAGTTTGTCTTAATTGTCGTGTTTTTAGTTTTGTTAATTTATTTTCGGATTTCTTCATTTTTATTTATTTATTTATTTTGTTAATTTGTTGTCTCAATTGTCATTGTGTTTTCAGATTTGTTCATTTGTTTTCTGATTTGTTCATCTGCAGGCACGGATGAGGTGCATAAAGGTGCGTAAAGCTGAGCAATTATTTACTTTTTTTAAAACTAGTGACTGCATAAAGGCCTGTGTAAAGAGGAGTCCATTCTCATAATGACATGAGAACATAATCTACTCATTTAGATACTATATGCTATTGTCTTTGCATTAAAGCAGCCGTTATGTGCCTTTCATGTGGTTAAACCATGGTGTTCACTTCTGCAAAAGTCTGTAAAAGACCTGAGACTGGGACGGAGATTTGTCTTCCAACAAGACAATGATCCAAAACATAAAGCAAAATCTACAATGGAATGGTTCACAAATAAACATATCCAGGTGTTAGAATGGCCAAGTCAAAGTCCAGACCTGAATCCAATCGAGAATCTGTGGAAAGAACTGAAAACTGCGGTTCACAAATGCTCTCCATTCAACCTCACTGAGCTCGAGCTGTTTTGCAGGAGGAATGGGCAAAAGTTTCAGTCTCTCGATGTGCAAAACTGATAGAGACATACCCAAGCGACTTACAGCTGTAATCACAGCAAAAGGTGGCGCTACAAAGTATTAAGTTAAGGGGGCTGAAGAATTTTACACGCCCAATTTTACAGTTTTTTATTTGTTAAAAAAGTTTGAAATATCCAATAAATTTTGTTCCACTTCATGATTGTGTCCCACTTGTTGTTGATTCTTCACAAAGAATTACAGTTTTATATCTTTATGTTTGAAGCCCGAAATGTGGCAAAAGGTCGCAAAGTTCAAGGGGGCCGAATACTTTTGCAAGGCACTGTATATCAGTCCACAATGACACGAAATACAAGGACAGTTTAACAGCTACGGACATCCCACATCCCTGTTTTCCATTTGTCCCTCAGTCTCCACTCAGGAATTATCCAGGATTTCCCTCATGTGTTTTATCAGCTCATAAACTTACTCCAACGGCAAAAACTCCCCGTAACTGCATGTGCTGTAGGTCTGCGTCGACCATCAGCTCAGTACAGACCAAACATGGCTGGCTTCTTCCGTTATTGTTTGAAAAGTCCACGCTGCTTGTGTGGTCGACGCAGTGTTTAGTGTCCTGCTGTGATCAGGTGTGCGTGCGGACCTGCGTGAGAAGGACTGGGTCTGGACTCACAGAAGACTCCAGCTCCAGGAAAGAGATGCTACTGGATAAAGGTCCAGTTTCCACGTTTTTTGTAAAACCTCCTCACTTATTTTAAACAAGTTATTTAGTAATTCATTGTTTTAACAATTATTATTATTAATATATAATTAATAATGTATACAAATATATATTTTTCAAGGCTATTTCTAATATTTTTTCCTTGGAATTTAGATTAGTTACAAAATTCATTATCAATAGATTTTTAGATACAGAATATACTTAATATTCAGTCTCAGCCTCAGTCCGACTTGTGCTCTCGCCTCAGAACGGCCGAGGTGGCATCACAAAACCACAGGTGGTTCGAGTGGGTCACTACACTTCATCCTCCCAACCTTCAACACCAGATCCCCCAAAGGCTGCGTGCTGAGTAGAGACTCTACTCACAGACAACAACTTCATTATCATTATTATTGTAAAGGGATGCATATGACTGTACTCAGAAGATAATGCTGTTGGTCCACTTCCTCACAGAAAGAAAACCTGACCGCTGAGTTGAGTCATTCTTTTGTTTGTATTTTAACAAGATACAAGCAGTTTTGTTGCTCCAAAACAAGCCCACCACAGCCACAGTGAGAGCAGGAAGTGACAGGAAGTGACCAGGCTGAACATCTGATTCTCGCTCGAACACATTGGCAAATCAAAAGGGGTTTTCTCAAGTTATGTTGCATGAGTTACATGTGTGTCTCTCTGTAAAGTCAGTTTTCACTATTTATTAGGACACACCACTGAAACAAGTGCCAAGTTCTAAAAGTAGGACCATCTGAGGATATAAATATGTGACCAAAGCCACTTCTTACCTGTATTTCAGATATTATATTTATATACTGTATTTCAGAGTGCTAGCAGCCATGTTGCCTCTGACATAAACACAATAAAAGCTATATGTTATGTTTTCAATATATATATGACATACTCATAATTCACTCATGTCTTTAAAAACGTTTTTTGCAATTTCTAACTCTTGATGTCTGACTGATGGCTGCACGTGGCAATACAGGCATACATGCTTCAGCATTTTCCGTAACGTTCATAATCACCCACAAAGACATAAATCTCAAGAAAGATTGACCCTGACTGTTTTTTTTTTTTTTTTTTATCTCCAGAATATTCATGTAATTGTCAGCTACAATAGGATCTGCTTCTATTTATTACCCAAGGTTGATTGCAGCTGCATTTCCGTATCTCACCGAGAAGATGAAAGTTGACATATTTAATACTATTTTACCGGCTAAATTGAAGCGGCGCCCGGAGCACATGGCTCATTGGCGGCCGAGATGAACTGCCAATGATGCATGCATCTGTTTACATAGACCTGCCAATATACGCAGGGAGCCACAATAATTACTTAACGTGCCTAGCCAATTTTACCACCTGTTCATAACCGATTGAGAAGGTTTAAGAGGGATATGCTTTACTTCCTAGAATCATCCCATTTCCCTTCGAAGAGTTTTCTCCAGTGGAATATACTGGCAATTGTTCACAATGGCAAGAACAATGAAACAAATCTTTTGATAGAAAAAATCATCAAGCTATCCAAGCTAATGCAAGATATCAATCTTCTCTAAAATTGCAGAAAACTACATCGATGCTCTGTTTATTTTGTTGTGGAAAAGGCAGACCCATCAAAACATCTCTTCTATGCATTTGAAGTCAGTTTTTGGAACAGAATGTATTTATTGTTAATGGAAAGGGTTTGATTAGGGTTGATTACTGTATTTAAGTGAAAATTTCATTTTATTTAAGTAGACTTTTACTTTACTATATTTTAGAGCAAATATTGTACATATATTGTACATTCTACTCCCACTAAAACTCCAGCCCGGCCACATGTTGAGGCATCACTGTCAGTGTCTCTGCTGTCTTTTTAATTATATGTATTTTTAACATCAAGGTCAGGGGACTACAGATGAAATATAGACTTTTGGCTACCTCTGGCTTTTTAAACTCCATTTTTTTTAATAATGTTTTTATGAATTTGTATTGTCCCCTTTGACATTAACACATTCTAAGTTAAAGGCACTAGTCTACCAGAAAGACCAGACAAAGAAGAATTGAACCAATGAAAACAAAGCATGCTGGGAAGCAGTGTGCTGTAGAAACGCCAAAATAATGGAGATGGGGGACTGTGCCACTAACACCAGAGCGAGCCTGACACCACAACATGTCAAATCTTTAGTGCTGGGTGTCAGCTAACAATTGCCCCACTGCCTTCAGTGCCTTACAGCCCTTGCAGCAGGTATAGAGTTTCTTGCGTCGTTCTTTCTACTCTCACAACACGATGGAAAAATGGCAGTGTCTGCAGGTTTTCTAGGTTGTATCATATTTCCTCAAAAGATTTTTATTATATTGAACAGGCCTACTCCATAATGAGTGTGAAGTGTAATAATGGTATGAATAGCATGTTTGTTTTATTGTGGTTTACAACAACATTCTGTATACTTGATAAATCTGGGCACAGATTAAATTATTTTCTATTTCATTTTTTCACTCTTTAATTTTATTTGTATAAACAGCAACATTCTATATTACAATCACCACATTTTAAAGCATTAATTTCAGTCTAATACTTTGTGATTGTGTTTGTAATTCTGAAAATACATACTTTAATATGGCATGGTTAGCAATAAAAAAAAAACTATACTTCATCTTAAGTAGTAATGTAAGTAAAGAAATTGCATACTTTAGTTTTTTTCTATCAACTGAGATTAAATGAAATCCGTTTCACTGAAATACTTTACCACGTTTTAAAACTGTGATCTCAGTTTAAATTTAGACTGTTACTGAGGAAGATGTCTCTGTAGTAATCCACACTTTTTTTTCAAACTCTTGGTGTCTATTTTATTTGCGTAACAACAAACATATATTGTCTGGATCTTTAGCCTGCAGTTATGGGATTATAGGGTTAAAAAAGTCCTTAAAAATTGTCTGCAGAAATGAGTGCAGGACCCGGTTTGTGCATGGTTATTTTTAAAGCTCACACTTAGCCCTCACTACAACATTGGGTGACAGCTGAGGCTGTCTCTCACCCCGCTGCTCAGTGAGAGAATGCAGCAGACTGTCAGCTACAGGCAGCGGAGAAAAGGTCAAGATCCTCGTACAGCCCCAACACTTCACACAGAGGAATCCCTGTGGCTGGGATTTGAAGAAAGCAGCTCAGTCGACTCTGTGTGCGATGCAATGACTCTTCGGAGGGAAGATCAAATGCTTGGCATATAGACACACGTCCTCTCGGTCGCACTGAGGGTTTAAGATGCCGCCAGTGCCTCCTGTTGACTAAATATAACCCTCATCACATACGGACAAAACTCAGCTTCCTTTTGACCGTAGGAAGGGCATTTGTAAAAGTGACTGGATTTGGATTGACCAGAAAAAGAAATGGATAGTATCTAGAGAGGAAGTTTATACGAAAAGAGATCTTAAAATTATATCCTTAACTCCATTTCAGTATTTGAAGTTGAAATAGCTAAACATCGGTTCTCCTAATGAAGGTCCATCTTTATGTCAAACATTTTACTAGCTTTGATGAAATTTTGAAGTCTGTGTTGTACAGGACTATGGTTTCCATAAAAAATGCAAATTAAATTTGAACAGACATTGAAATGTTGCAAAAACTATTTATGAATTCGTCTCTTGTCTTTGGCTGTACAAGCGAGGACTATAATATTCATTTACATAGTGCTTTGCGGTATTGATACTGTACATACTGTATATCTTTTTCAAATAAGTGCAATAAAAATGTGCATATTTTCACATTGTTTGGGGCTAAAGGTTGAGCTTTGCCATTGTATTTAATAATAAAGATGCATAATGCAAAACCCCCCAAAAATGTTCGTTCCAGTCGCCAAACTCACAATAACATTTCTGGCATTTTTCTTTTTTCCAAAAGGTAAAACTGGACCAATTTATCGCCACAAAATCATGTAATTTCTCCTTGAGGTCTCCAAATTGTTATTTAGACTGTATTTATGCTTTTACTTAAGGCTGAATGAAATTAAGAGGTAAACCTGCTGTTTGCCTCACTTTGCTGTCTGTTTTATTCACAGAAAGGTAAAAAAAGTTATTTTCAGGAAAATCATTACCACACTATAGAATTATGTTTTATGTATTGAGTGATGTGCCCATCTTATTTGGTGTCCATTCTGTTAATTCTGCAGTAAATACTCCCCCTACTGGCCAGGATTGTTTTTTTTTTTTCTTTTGAGAGTCAAAAATTACAAATAGCCTTTTTAAAAAGATAAATAAATAGTCCAAAGACCAAACTGTTTTGTACAAGCTGAGAGTGTCTCTGTTTTACTGTATATTGATTTGTATTTGAGGCTTTTTGGATACACTGAAGTATTAAAAGCAGTTGTGTAACTGTTGAACAAAACGTACATTTGTCAAGAATTCACAGCCCTTTTAAAATGGAAATATTCAATCAGGTTGGTAATGGCGCCATGATGGAATAAATTTACTCCACTCAGGCCTGTGAATGTGCAAAACGACAGCTGTTTATTGTGAGTTAATGAAAAATGCTCAGCAGCCTTTGTATGATGCATTATAATGTGCCTCCCACCAGGGCTCCACAAAACCGTTCACTGCTCAGCACAACTCTGGAACACATAAAAAGGTACAAAGACCAGCAATAGGAGAACGAATGTGGGAGCGCTGCACATGGGTCATTAACATGCTGTCAAAGGTACAGGCTTTACAACACAGAAAAAAAAAAAAAAAAAGAAATATTTTGAAGAAGATGTAGCCTGTAATGTTCTCTACCTTAATTTTGATCTTTATTATAGCAATATCTATATATCTAAATCCAAAATTAGTTTAGTTAAAGTTCTAGATAGCTGATAAACCATTCAATATATGGAAACTTAAAATCAAATATAATTGTATTAAACACCAGAAATCTCTAAAATTCTGTGCAAATGGCATTCGAAGGACGTATGTGTGTTGTCAATGTGACTCAACTTTATGCTTTATGCTTTAGTCGACTAAAATAAAATAAAAATTCATGAGGTAATAATTTTGACCTTCTGTATCAGACATAAAACTATACTTTCTTAGAATTGAGATTTAAATGTGTAAACATATTTTACACTGTTTATTTTAACACAACTGCCTTTATTAAAAATAGTTTAAATCAATGAAAAACAATAATAATAGTAAAAAAAACATGTTGCTGTCTATTGTAATATAAACAAACATTTTTAAATTTAAAGTGCATTGAACAGGAGAATATTTCTCATGCTAAATAAACATCAAATGCAAATATTTATTTAATTTGATTAATTTTTAGGAAAGCGCTTTGTGCTAATCAATGCTTTCCTCTGGTGAGTTCACCTTTGACACTGAATACTCTTTCTGCAAAGGCTTGAGAAGCTGACATTGTTAAAAGATCTAATGCTAACGGTTTGTTGCGCTGTCGTCTCTAGTTAACTTCTCGGCACCGCCGCATAACAACAAGGCTCGCTCTGATTGGCTTACTTGACTCATCCCAGGCCCAGAAGAGCCAATCCTGGAGAACCTGTAGTCCACCTCTACCTCAAAGAGAAAGGACATTCCTTTGAGGACAGCAATGTTTAAATTTTGTCCAGAGAAGCTAGATGGTTTGAGAGAGGTGTGAAGGAAGTCATTTTTGTTTAAATGGAAAAGCCTTCTTTGAACAGAGGAGGTAGCCTCAGATTCATGTTGCCTAGTATTTACAACAGTGTTCTGAAACCTAAATCAAAAAAGTTTCACTCTAGAAGAACAACACCTGAATGGAACAATGTTACTTACAACTCTCACATCAGGAGTCCCACTGTCCTTTCAGAGCCAACGACCATGAGACCAGGACAGTCTGGTCCATCAGGTTTAGTTTCAGGTCAAACTCCTCCCTCTAGAGATATAAGCTCAGCTGTCTTACCAGTTGATCTCAGAATTGATAAAGTCTCTTGGAATTAGAGACGAAACGTCTTCACCTTGAAAACTGAGTCCAGATGCTTTTGCTTTATTCTTTTCTTAAAGATGACCTGGATGACTGAGAACCCTCACATACATGTTTACTAAAAAGGTTTACTGTCTGTATTATAATATTGCAAAAATGTTACTAGTTCTGCTAAAACAAATAGGCTTTCCTTTACGGCTTCTTAGTTAGTTAAAAGTTAGTTAATGTGGTTTGTTGGAAAGAGTCTTATCTTATTATGGCTGATTACATGGACTAATGATTTTGGCAGCCTCTGAATATGCTTCCATGGTACAACAATACTCATTTGCACCTTTTTGTTTTAACCACATGGAATGGGGTTAAGGAGGAGGGAGTATAGTATTTTAGGGATAATGTCTGTATTCCAAACCAGTTTTATAGTTTTAACTGTAAGTCTTGGTTTGTGGTCTAACAACATGTGTTTGCCCTACTCTTAACACATACACCCTGTGCTGCACCAAGGTTATGGGTTAGGGAGTAAAGTTCTGTCTGTACCAGGTGATACCATTTTTAGGTTTGTGGATAACCTTCTTAAAAAAAGCCTTACCTTGTATGACACTTATCTTTTAAGTGACTATTCCAATATCTTTAGACCTGTGTCGTCTTGTAGTATAAAACAGAAGCATAGTCAAACTTTGAATGGTCTTGTGTTGATGATCAATAAACTTTTCCTGCTCCAGAGAGTCTCAAGCCTATCTTCTAATGTCTTGTAGCTCTAAGAACACCACATAATTCTCCATCAAATGGCAACATACGGTATCAGTGAGGATTGGGGTTAAAGAGGTTCTGGAATGCGGTCAAAATATTCCCAAATGTGGACAACAACATATGATATATCCGGGCTTCCTGCACACAAAATGGTTTACACTTGGGTTAGACTGGACTTTGGTGATCACCTTGGTGAAAACTAGATCAACATAAATTCAGAATGTGACGGTAATGTAAATAACTTAGATACAAACGTCCTATTTCACAAAAAAGCAGAAATATACAGTAATGTGTTTGGAACCCATAAACTAACTATAATAGTATACCTCAATGGTTCAGAGCACAAACATTACACACAGACCTTTCAATTGACAGTAGGCTACATCTCCATTACTCTCCACACCTTTCCACACTTTATGAGACGCAGACTCTGGAGACTTTTGACAGTGTGTATGTAAAAGCAGCAGGTGAAGAGTGAAGGTGTTCCACGCTGGCAGTGAGTGTAGAAGTAGCTTTTATGCCAGCACACCTTGATGTGACTGCAGAATGCTAATGAGCGGTAACAGCGGTAGTAAACGTCTGGATGTATAGCTCAGCGGAGGGTGCCAATGCTTTGTAGTGAGGACGTGCTGCTATATTTAGTATGATATAAAAACTATGTGCAAAACTCTAAACGCAGCTTCTAATTGGTGTTGTGGGAGTTTTCTTTAGAGTGGGAGTAAATACCACAGTACCTTGCACAGAGGCTGTTATAATAGTCTGCTTGTTTAAAATGTGCTATTAAACACCTCAGCAAATAACCCGGAATTATAATATACAAACAAAAATTATAATGAGCACAGTAAAAGATTAGTCAGAAGATGAGAAGGGTGTATTAGTATTTAAACAAGTGTAGTTTACTAAGAATACTAGCAATTGGATCAAGACCAAGTGAAAATGAACATAACATGACAATCCCATGACAATAAGTTGTGTTTTTTTGTGCATTTCTCCTAATCCAAAATCATAACATCGACAGAAAGTGAATTGCTGACTGTGAAAGTTACATAAGCATAGATGTGAATGGTTATCTGTCGGTCATATTAACCAGCATTTGTCCAGGATAAAGGCCTACTTATCACCTGAAGCCCCCTGAGGGGAGTAGCAAAGATAGTATCAAACAGGGCATCATGAATCAGAGCGACTGTCAAAAGTTGTACGTTATGACTTAAGTAGTCAGTGTGCATCAACTAAATTGGTGTTCATGTGCTTAAAAAAGAAAAGTTTGTGGTTTGATATCATGTTAGTCATTTAGCAAATCTTGTCATAAAAAATTATAATAAATGAATAAATCAAATCAAATCGAGCTATAGGGTCACTTTGTTATTAGCATTTGATCTATACACAACTGCTGCCAAAGGATATAACAATGGACATTTTAAGTAGTAGGCCACCTTCTGACCTGGAGCTAAGATCCACACATTGTGGGGTGGTTGAAGCTAATGTGGTATGCCTTAATGCAAGGTGTGAATAAGTTGAATAGATCCTGAATGTGTCTTGAGAGAGCAGACCTGAGACATGCTTGGAGGTGGCCTGTGTCATATATATCGGGATATATTTAGTTCTCTGTGGAGGTTTTTTGGCCATCGCTCATACAAGCAGCACACTTGTATTGTACTGTACTGTATGTCCTAGATGTATTTGACTTTTGAGTTTGTACAGTCCATTTATAATAGTGAATCACAACATCCTTGTGCATAAACAGCAAGGTTAACACTATCATTTTCAACAGATCAAAAGTAACGTCCCCTTCACCATGCAAGTCCCTTCAGGGAGGCCACATTTTTAGCATTGTTGAAAAAAAAAAAGTTTTAACTAATCAAATGTTGTTGCTTATGATTATGGAAAGTGAGAACCAATCTAAAGATAATAAACAATCTACTTATCGACAACAAGTATAAATGTGGTTGTACTATTGTGAGATCCCATGACCACTGGTATAAAAAACACAAGTGAGTTTGCCTCTAAAGTCACTAATCCTACGTTGACAATTGCCCAAATCAACATTTATTATTTGACTACTTGCCTTTTGTCTATGATAGCAAATAGTTTAGTTTTCCATTAAATGCCATCATCCTCTATGCAGAGTAAATACAGTATATATATATATAAAAAAAAAAAACTTTGTCCTTCACCCTCCGCGGGTGGTCTCATCCTTCGAGCTCGGGTCCTCTACCAGAGGCCTGGGAGCTTGAGGGTTCTGCGCAGTATCTTTGCTGTTCCTAGTACTGCACTTTTCTGGACCGAGATGTCTGGTGTTCTTCCAGGGATCTGCTGTAGCCACTCTTCCAGTTTGGGGGTTACTGTCCCGAGTGCTCCGATGACCACAGGCACCACTGTCGCCTTCACCTTCCAAGCCTTTTCCAGCTCTTCTCTGAGCCCTTGGTATTTCTCTAGTTTCTCATGTTCCTTTTTCCTGATGTTGCAATCACTTGGTATTGCCACGTCAACCACAACGGCCTTCCTCTGCTGTTTGTCCACCACCACAATGTCTGGTTGGTTCGCTATTACCATTCTGTCAGTCTGAATCTGGAAGTCCCACAGGATCTTGGCTCGGTCATTCTCTACCACCTTTGGAGGTGTTTCCCACTTTGACCTCGGGGTTTCCAGTCCATACTCCGTACAGATGTTCCTGTTCACTATGCCAGCCACTTGGTTATGGCGCTCCATGTATGCTTTCCCTGCCAGCATCTTACACCCTGCAGTTAAGTGTTGGATTGTCTCAGGGGCCTGTTTGCACAGCCTACACCTTGGGTCTTGTCTGGTGTGGTAGATTTGGGCCTCTATTGCTCTGGTGTTCAGGGCCTGCTCCTGTGCAGCCATGATGAGTGCCTCTGTGCTGTCCTTCAGTCCGGCCCGTTCTAGCCATTGGTAGGATTTCTTGATATCAGCCACTTCAGTTATGTTCCTGTAGTACATCCCATGTAGGGGTTTGTCCTCCCATGATGGTCCCTCCTCCAGCTCCTCTTCCTCTGTTCTCCATTGCCTGAGACATTCACTGAGCACGTCATCTGTTAGGGCCTTATCTTTGATGTACTTGTGGATCTTGGATGTTTCATCCTGGATAGTGGCTCTCACACTCACTAGTCCACGGCCACCTTCTTTACGGCTAGCGTACAGTCTCAGGGTGCTGGATTTGGGGTGGAACCCTCCATGCATGATGAGGAGCTTTCGTGTCTTAACGTCTGTGATCTGTATCTCTTCCTTTGGCCACCTTATTATTCCTGCAGGGTATCTGATCACTGGCAGGGCGTAGCTGTTTATTGCCCGTGCCTTGTTCTTGCCATTGAGCTGACTTCTTAGGACTTGCCTTACTCGTTGGAGGTATTTGGCAGTTGCTGTTTTCCTTGTAATACATATACATATATATATATAAAAAAAAACTTTGTCCTTCACCCTCCGCGGGTGGTCTCTCATCCTTCGAGCTCGGGTCCTCTACCAGAGGCCTGGGAGCTTGAGGGTTCTGCGCAGTATCTTTGCTGTTCCTAGTACTGCACTTTTCTGGACCGAGATGTCTGGTGTTCTTCCAGGGATCTGCTGTAGCCACTCTTCCAGTTTGGGGGTTACTGCCCCGAGTGCTCCGATGACCACAGGCACCACTGTCGCTTTCACCTTCCAAGCCTTTTCCAGCTCTTCTCTGAGGCCTTGGTATTTCTCTAGTTTCTCATGTTCCTTTTTCCTGATGTTGCAATCACTTGGTATTGCAACGTCAACCACAACGGCCTTCCTCTGCTGTTTGTCCACCACCACAATGTCTGGTTGGTTTGCCATTACCATTCTGTCAGTCTGAATCTGGAAGTCCCACAGGATCTTGGCTCGGTCGTTCTCTATCACCTTTGGAGGTGTTTCCCACTTTGACCTCGGGGTTTCCAGTCCATACTCCGTACAGATGTTCCTGTACACTATGCCAGCCACTTGGTTATGGCGCTCCATGTATGCTTTCCTGCCAGCATCTTACACCCTGCAGTTAAGTGTTGGATTGTCTCAGGGGCCTGTTTGCACAGCCTACACCTTGGGTCTTGTCTGGTGTGGTAGATTTGGGCCTCTATTGCTCTGGTGCTCAAGGCCTGCTCCTGTGCAGCCATGATGAGTGCCTCTGTGCTGTCCTTCAGTCCGGCCCGTTCTAGCCATTGGTAGGATTTCTTGATATCAGCCACTTCAGTTATGTTCCGGTGGTACATCCCATGAAGGGGTTTGTCCTCCCATGATGGTCCCTCCTCCAGCTCCTCTTCCTCTGTTCCCCATTGCCTGAGACATTCACTGAGCAGGTCATCTGTTGGGGCCTTATCTTTGATGTACTTGTGGATCTTGGATGTTTCATCCTGGATAGTGGCTCTCACACTCACTAGTCCACGGCCGCCTTCTTTACGGCTAGCGTACAGTCTCAGGGTGCTGGATTTGCGGTTGGAACCCTCCATGCATGGTGAGGAGCTTTCGTGTCTTAACGTCTGTGATCTGTATCTCTTCCTTTGGCCACCTTATTATTCCTGCAGGGTATCTGATCACTGGCAGGGCGTAGCTGTTTATTGCCCGTGCCTTGTTCTTGCCATTGAGCTGACTTCTTAGGACTTGCCTTACTCGTTGGAGGTATTTGGCAGTTGCTGTTTTCCTTGTTACCTCTTCGAGGTTGCCATTTGCCTGTGGTATTCCAAGGTACTTGTAACCATCCTCAATGTCTGCTATTGTTCCTTCTGGGAGTGAGACCCCTTCTGTGTGGACTACCTTCCCTCTCTTCGTCACCATTCGACTACACTTCTCAAGCCCGAATGACATCCCAATGTCAGAGCTATAGATCCTGGTGGTGTGGATCAGTGAGTCGATGTCCCGCTCACTCTTAGCGTATAGCTTGATGTCATCCATGTAGAGGAGGTGACTGATGGTGGCCCTATTCCTGAGTCGGTATCCATAGCCAGTCTTGTCGATTATTTGGCTGAGGGTTCAGGCCTATGCAGAACAGCAGTGGGGATAGAGCATCTCCTTGGTATATGCCACATTTGATGGATACTTGTGCAAGTGGCTTGCCATTGGCTTCAAGGGTGGTTTTCCACAGCCTCATTGAGTTTGCAATGAAGTCTCTTAGAGTCCTGTTGATGTTGTACATCTCCAAGCATTCAGTGATCCATGTGTGTGGCATTGAGTCATATGCTTTCTTGTAATCAATCCAGGCAGTGCACAGGTTGGTGTGTCGGGTTCTGCAGTCTTGGGTGACTGTTCTGTCAACCAGGAGTTGGTGTTTAGCTCCTCTGGTTTCTTTGCCGATGCCCTTCTGTGCTTTGCTCATGTATTGATCCATGTGCCCACTTATCTTAGCCGCAATGATGCCTGACATGAGCTTCCATGTTGTGGAGAGACAGGTTATTGGCCGATAGTTGGATGGGGCTGTACCCTTTGTGGGATCCTTCAGGATCAGGATTGTAATGCCTTGTAAGCCATTCAGGGTGCGTCCATCCCTTAGCAGCTGGTTCATTTGCGCTGCAAGGCGCTCGTGGAGTGCAGTGAGCTTCTTTAGCCAGTAGGTGTGGATCCTGTCAGGGCCCGGTGCTGTCCAGTTTTTCATACCTGAGAGTCTTTCTTGGATGTCTGCCGCTGTGATGGTAACTGGATTCTGTTCAGGGAGGTTGCTGTGGTCCTCTCTCAGAGCCACCAGCCACTGTGCATCGCTGTTGTGTGATGCCTCCCTCTCCCATATACTTTTCCAGTATTGTTCAGTTTCCAGCCTTGGAGGGTCTGCTCTGCTGTTATTACCCTGCCATTGAGCGTACACTTTTGCAGGTTGAGTTGCGAACAGCCGGTTTATTCTTCTGGCTTCGTTCTCTCTTGTGTACCTCTTTAGGCGGCTGGCCAAGGCTTGGAGCCTTTGTTTGGCAGTTTCAAGTGCTTCAGGTATGGGCATCTGGTTGTACCTCTTGGGTACCTGTTTTCTCATTGCACCTTTCTTGGCCTCTGTCAGTTGGCTTACTTCTACGTGTCTGCTTGATCTTAGCCTCCAGCCTTCGTTTCCATGGTGGGTACTGTTTCTCATGGCTCCCATGGTTGCTCTTATAGCCAAGCATCTCAAGGAGTTGTATAGCAGCTCATTGGTTTCAGTGATGGATGTGGTAGGGATCGCACTCAATGCTGCATTCACATCTTCTAGGAGACTTTCTGATGGTACTTCACTTAGCCGTTGTAATTGGCGTCGGGGTTGCCTTGCATTCATTCTCGCCATGATCTTGTCTTTCAGGTCAGTCGCTGCCTCGTTCAGCGTTATTGTTGGGGCTTCATACCCAATCCCCGGTTGGGGAGCCCCTGTTGGCTCCCCTCTGATCTTGCGTCCTGGCTCCCCCTTGCCGTAGCATTTGTGTTGTATCTCGTCAATCTCAACTTGTGATAGCAGCTGCCGCTTGTGGATGTTGGAACACTGAGCTACTAGTTGCTTCGATGTAAGCCTGGATTGTGGGTTTCGTAGTAACCATTCATCCCACATTCTCTTCATGTAACCCCTCTGACTAGGGTTACTGGAGTAGTAGCATTCCAACAGAGCCTTGTTATCGCATCTCGCCCATCTCCGTCTTGTTCCAGTAGCCCATTTGTCATCAAGTTGCTCTGGTTCCCCAACACCTTCCCGCAGACCTTGTTTGGCCGGGCGACGTCTGAGCCGGCTTCTCATAGCATTTACTGTCACTCATCATTATGAGGTAGGCAGTAGCGCGAAGGGTCTTGCCTAAGGACCCACACTGGATAGCACCCCGAGGGGGATTCGAACCTGGGTCCCCCGTGTGAAAGGCCATGTCCTTACCAGCTGAGCTAACCAGCTATATATATATATATAAAGTAATATGAGTGAGTAATATTCAAATACTGAATGTTCCAAATTCTTTGATATCCTCTCTAGGACTGCTGTATCCTGCAGGGCCATCTATCTCTGTATTTTATCTTATCAGTCTGGGTAGCGGTGTCAGAATGTCAAACATCTTTCACTTCTCCTCTGCTTACATAAACCAGGTGCATTACTTTGCATAGCATTTGCCACGCATTACCATAAAAACCCCAGCTATTCCTCCCTTCTCATCTCCACTCTGCCTTGAATTTCGCCCGCCTTCTTTGGCCCTCTGCGCTCAAATAAAGCAGTAAACAGACAAGCCGGGGGGAGGGCTGGGAGGAGGGGATGAATGGTTGGACGGTCAGAACGCCGCTGCTGGTCGGTGTCACTAATGATGAGGAAAATGGAGGGTCATGTGGGAGCCATGGCTAGATGGCGAGCAGGGTTTGCTTGAGTGGTGGGCGGATTCGGTGTCTACATGTCATTAGCGGGCTTTTGTATCAACAGAGGCTGCTCATACATGCTTGTACAGAGGAATGGGAGGGAGCAACCGAGTAATTAATGCGCCAGAAAGGCAGGCAGCAGCGCTCTGGGTTCACTCATTTGGAAATATATTTGAGGGAAAAGAGAATGGCAGGGTGGAGGAAGGAGGAGGAGGCGGAGATGCTAACCCCTGTCAGATCAACAACCAGAGTGGTGCATGCTGGGGTTGATGGGGTCACATGGGAGAAATGGGAGGGTGGTGGGAGGATGATACACGTAGAGGGCACTGCAGTTGTCCTTTGTTGTATCAGTCTGTATTAGCACTGTGTGTAGCAATGGGTAGTGCACAGTGCAAAGTGAAGACTCATGCACAACATAAAGATCTCAGTGGACGTTAACAGTCACAACTTCAATGGCTCAATCACAAAGTCACATTAAACACTGGATTGGTCTAGTACGGGTCGGGTCAATACGGCACAGCTGTTATGGCTAACACCAGAGAGGCTTGTGTGTTCACTGTGCTGGGTCCTGGAGAACATCACGATACAACATTATATCAATTCAATATCAGTTGATACAATATCTCACAAAGTCTTCCACAATATGATTACTTTTGAGATCCAGTCTTATTCCCACAAAAGGCCATACCTACAGAAGTCTCAGTGCAGCAGTGATCTCATGAGTCTCACTGTGTTGTCGAAGGGGTTTCTTACAATCTCACTGAGTTCATTAACAGAGAGGCAGTCTCTGTAAATGTGCAGGTGACTTATCTTAGTTTTTCCTCAACAATGCATCACTTTTTGTTGTTTCCTGAGTATTTTATGCTGAAGTAGACAGATGTGACGCACACATTTCAAAATACAAGCCTTTTCTTAGTGTGCAGTATATTATGTTTAATAATGTTTATATTTTGCATCAATACAGTTAGATTGTGGTGGGTCTTTACTTTGATCAGTGTATCAATACACCCTAAGTGGGTAGTGATTTAAGAGTCTGGAAATACAGCCGCAAACTACTGTTACTATATATTCCCAGCTTTCTCAACATAAAATTCAGAGAGCTGCGCCATTTCAATACAATTAAAGGACTCGCTATTTAATGTCACAAGTTTAATGCAGCGCAGACGCAAAATGCAATGTTTTAATTCATGTCAAAAAAGACATTTCTGTTTCAGATTATTTTATTTTTTTTCTTCTTGTTTGTGCTTAAATGAAGATTATCTAATGTTTAGCTCCACCTTTTGAAAGAAGACCAGACACTTTGGACCCGGGGCCAAAGGGTCCCCAAAAAAGTATAATATGGTTTTGAGGACGTTTCGGGCCCCTTTTGGTGATCGACATGTACCCTATTCACCCTACTTTTACTGTGAGGTGACTTTTGAGCAAATCTTCTCTCACTGTCTATAACAAGCCATCACAATAAACCCACTTCAAAGACAATTTTGTGTCTCTCTGATCCTAAAATAAGGCCTTGAATGTGCGCCTCATTGGTGCAGACAGATGTGCCCAGCCAGCCGCAGAAGCATTTACGTAACAGTGCAGTGAATGTTGCAGTGAAGCCTGCAGCAGTGATTCTGTCTGACAGGCAGCACACACAAACGCTCCAACACTTCTCCTGTTCACTGTTGTTTTTCTCTCTCACTACATTTACTTGAACTCTGCTACTCTCAAAGGTGACCCGGCTCCACTTTTGTCGGTATAAAATAGATTTTGGAGTACAGTTATATTTACCACACATGGTCCGATAGTAACAACACACCCACTGAAAAATAAAATAAAACAAGAGTTGTGTGAAGCAGAGCCTAGGGTGGATCAGAAGTTTGGTTGAGAGTAGTTTTTCATTTTTCAAAACTAAAATGAAAATATTCTCTAGTGTTTAACAACAGAAGATCAATAGGTCAGTAGCCAAAGTAATTTCATGAAATGGACTTTGCAGAGAGAAAAGGAACTATATTCCATGTAACATTTAAAAAGAAAGAAAAAAAAGTGTGTGAGATTCTCAATTAACAGTCTTAACTTTTCTTGCTTTTCAATCACTTTGAAATTTACAATACAACAGACATTATCCATGAGCAATAATCTTTGTTTACCGGAAGTGTTACATCTATACATGGATCTATACCAGGGGACACTTTTTGAAGCTTTTTGCCAAAAATATAAAATGTGCAACTGTTAAGAGAACCAAATTAACAACTATTTCAGACCTTTAGGTTTCGTGCACTAAACTTGGTTTAAAGTAGCTTTTTAAATATTGTTATCTATTAATGAATGCTGATGTGTAATGTGTGCCATCATAATAAATAATCACTGTTCAAAATGAGCAGAGAGAAACTAATACTGTAGATACAGCTACACTTAAATGTTTTAATCAGTGAGCCACTAAGCACTGGACGCTTTTTGGCCAAAAATACTAAACAAATGAAATAAAAAGAAAGAATACAAAAGGGTTTTACAACATTTTTGTATTCAAAAGTGCTGTAACATGCCTTTGTTTTACAGCATTACATTATGTACAAACCCGATTCCAAAAAATTTGGGACACTGTACAAATTGTGAATAAAAACAGAATGCAATAAAGTGGAAGCTTCAAATTTGAATATTTTATTCAAAATACGACATAGATGACATATCAAATGGTAAAAGTGAAAAAAAAAAAACTGTGTGGCATCCGCTCTTCTTTTTATAAGAAGGAATGTTGTCCCATTCTTGTCTGTCTTAGGTCTTCTTTGTCGCATCTTCCTCTTTATGATGCGCCAAAAGTTTTTTATGGGTGAAAGATCTGGACATTTCAGAACCAGATCCTTCTTCTACGCAGCCATGATGTTGTAATTGATGCAGCATGTGGTCTGGCATTGTCATATTGGAAAATGCAAGGTCTTCCCTGAAAGAGACGACGTCTGGATGGGAGCACTTGGATATACCTTTCAGCATTGATGGTGCCTTTCCAGATGTGTAAGCTGCCCATGCCACACGCACTCATGCAACTCAATACCATCAGAGAAGCAGGCTTCTGACCTGAGCGCTCATAACAACTTGGGTTGTCCTTGTCCTCTTTAGTCCAGGTGACATGGCGTCCCAGTTTTTTTGATTTGTCTGACACAGAACAGTTTTCCACTTTGCCACAGTCCATTTGAAATGAGCCTTGGCTCCAGAGAAAATGTCTGCACTTCTGGATCATGTTGTTTAAGCAAAGGTGCACCTCACATTTGTGAAGTGATTGCCGGTGCAGTGTTTGCCTCTCTGTTGGGTTTTCCATGTTGGAAAAATGATCGATGCCATCAAAGTACTCATCGTGTTGATAAATTAGAGGTCAGAAAATCAAGTAGCAAATATGATACAAATGGTAGTTAATGTGATCAGTCTCGGCTCTTTTAATAATCATATACCTGGTGAACGGTAGGAGGCAATGATGTTGATTTTATTATGTTTAGTGATATATACGTACGTATACTATATACATATTAATAACTGAGATTAAAGGGCTTAATGAACTGGAAAAAATAGAAATCTACACTGTTGCAATTCAATATGGCGGACATCCCATTGAAAACTCTAAAGTCGGCTCATTTTACCTGCACACATTACATCCTCTACATTTCAGATGAGGTTTAAACTCTCCCTCTGTATACTCTTTCCTATAGATCCCTTTAAGTCCTACAGAAAAGGTGACATTTGTATCATGTGCAAACAAGTTAATTATCTTGTGGATACATATTTGGGGAGCTTTACACCTGGGCTGTTTGGTCTAGAATCTAGACTTTCCCAACTTAGCCTTTAAAAATGCTGCTGCTTGTACATACATGTGTAGTATACAATGACATGTGTAGTGGCTCTTTGCCAATTTTTCTGTTTAAACTGAAAAATGAGCTTATCGTTTCAAAATGTCAACACACTGGCCTAGACAGTCATTTAGTTAAATTTGGTGAACAGGAACAAACCTCTGCTGCAATGTTCACAGTGCCAAGTCTGTTGATGGCAAATACTGTATGGCTCTGGCATAAAACAAGATACTAGTAATAGGTTCAGGCTAATTTTATTTTAAATTATATGCCTCTGTTATGTATCGAACCCTTTTATGTTAATTGCTAAATATCTTGTGCAAACAAGCACTTTCTTACCATCTGATTTACGCTGTAATTATTGATACTGCTGCTTCTCTCAGCTCAACTAGTCAGGAGAGCCGACTGCCCACCAAGAGTTTACAAAGTTCTCTCTTACAATTTCATAAAACATGGCGCAATACCAGAAAATATATTCTCTTGTTTGTTGTAAAGCAGTGGGACTGCTACTGACTCTACACTCAAAAACATTTTTAAATATATACAGCTACTAAACTCTTATGATTATTACTTACGTCCCTTTAACCACTACTCCACAATTCTCTCAGTTGGATTCAGTTCCATACAGCAGTGTGGATTAGTGGATTATGCTAAATTAAACAGTTAATTACAAGCCTGAGGTATTTGTAGATGTGATGTATAGATTACAATAAATGAAAGCCAGGGCCTTACTCTGACCTGCATGTGTGTTATCCCAATACCTCTCTGACAGCACCATGATTTCATTAAACAGAATAATTGAATCATATCAGACCATCTTAAATTACATTTTATTTTCAACTTTGCTAATGAAAAAAAAAAATACAGTTACATCTGAATTTGATAATAAATAACTCCAGTAACCTGAAAAGCATAATGAATCATATTTTATTTTAAGTCATGTGATGCCCTCCAGAGAAATGTGTCCCTTTGACGTTCCAAGTGTTTTGCACATTTCTAAAACAAAGCTTTATATAAGTTTATACCAATGTTGATGTACTGCAAATTTTTCGGCAAATTTTGAGAATTTAATATATATATATATATATATATATATATATATATATATATATATATATATATATATATATATATATATATATATATATATATATATATATATATATTAGTGTTGCCATGTTGCTGTTTTGACCATATTCCCAGCCAAAAACTGCGCTCCAGGCTTTAGGGCATATTTTATTGTGACTATAGAGAATAGATTTGCCATTATAAAAGCTCTTTTATGGAACGCTGCATGTCCCCTCAGCGCAGACAGGGCTTCACCTCTGCGCCGCCTGTAAACTGTAATTACAATCAGTGTTTTTATAGCACGCAGTCTTCTCATCATGTACGCTTTATTAATCGTTTTACTGTCTTCCTGCTGACATTATAAAGAGGCTGCATGACAACGGCATTCATCCAGTTAAGATTTCACATTTATTATACAACAGAAGACGTATATGCAGAGGAGTTTTTGTCGTTAAAATAGCCATAAATATTGACTCCTTGAATATTAATAATTTTAGAAAACCTACATCTAAATTACCCTTTACTGTTTATAACCTGCATGAGACAATACATTTTTAAAAAGACAAAAGGACAATACTTGCATACACAAGATGATATCAGCAAATAGAAACTGTTGCTACATGTGTGGGCTGTAAGTGAGTTGGTAGAGAACATTAGCTAGTATTTATTAGCTGGTTTTGAAAATAGCACTGTTCTTCATCAGGCAGTAAAACCATGTGATTTCTAACAGACAATGGTTACTAGTAATGACAATAAAGAGTCGAATAGGTCTGTACAATGTATAATTTGGCATGATCACAATATCTAACATCTCAATTCACACTTTGCATGTTACAAAAAACTAGCAGATTAATCTAAATAGGTGGAAGTTATTTCTGATATTGTATGTCAGATTTTTCTTTCAAATATCATTAAAGTTTAACCAGGCATAACTGATGTAGGTTACAAGCCTTTTGCTCATTTGAACAGTTCCAGAGTAAATATAACAGTTCTTTCGATATTTCCATGTCTGAGACTTCATATTTTAAAAAAACACGCTTACTTCTGAGTCCACATTATAATAGAGAGGTTACTTCTTAAGTGCCACTTTTATAATGTGCTCAATCAGATGGATGGATGTGACACAAACTGAATTAGTGTTTGTCTATCGATGAGGAATAATGGGAGTTTATTTGGAACCGAAGCCCACAGCCCAGAAATGAATGCTCCTTTATAATCAAACTTAAATTACAACAAAATATTTTAATTAAACTATGATTGTAAATTATTTGTTTTTAAAGAATAGCAGTGCTTCAGTAAGCTCTGGTCTTATGTCTATCTATGGGCATTGGCAGGGCGTTTCTTATGTTAATTCTATGTTAATGAGGAGTGAGCAGCATAGAGTTGCTCATGCAGCAAAGCCAAATCACGCTGTCAGAGAACACTTCATGAATCCTTCGTAGAGCCTTTTTTATAGATTCTCCTAAAAAGTACATTTATGAAGTTTTGTAAGAAAATATTCATGAATGAGATCCAATGTTAGGATGTAGTTCTCCACGCTTATTGGACAGCACCTGTATAAAAGGTGGAGCAAAAGGAGTGGTCTCAAATCTGATGAGCGTCATATTGACCAAAATGTTAAATACTGGCCCTAAAGCATTTTCGAAACCAAAAAGGGGTCATTATGGTTTCCTTTTTGCCTGTTTCTGATTTGTTACAAAAATGGCACATTTCTTGATTTTCTCATCTATTGTTCACTAAGTAGCTACAGACAAGTAGACTTGACTGACCCAGGATTTCTGGGAGATGTTGGAATTTAACAGAATATAATGATTGTCTTTTATCATGCTGTTATTAAAGATATAATAAGATGACATGTCTGCATGGTTTTGTAATTTGATTGTAAAAAATTATTCTAAACTGAGTGGATCGCTGCACACGTCGCTCAAAGTAATGGGAGTAAAATAATATCCATTGTTACAGTAATGTTAGAGGAGACTATAATCAAACAGGCCAGGAAAATTATTACTGATCCCTCACATGTTCTACACTCTCATGAGCTGCTCCCATCCGGGTGACGCTATAGGGTTCCAAACAAAAAACAATAAAAAAGACCTAAACAGGTATAAAAACTCATTGAAGTTAGGTCATAGGGCAGGGCTGTGAAGTCTTTATGGAGTCTCTGTCTTACAATTAAATGTATGCCATGTTTTATGTTTGTGTATATGTACTGTGTAAAAGCCTGTGTGTCCAAGATAAATCTCCATCGTGACATAAATATGATGATAATATAAAGATGATAAAATAAATCTTAAAATCCTGTATCTTGACCACTGAACTATATAAAAAAAACTACACAAAATTGCAGACCTATACGTGTAGGTCAGTTGGAGCCCATTATACACCTTAAACATTAGCGTGGCTTCATACTATCAACTTTTTTTGCAATACTTAAGAATCTACACACAAATAACTGTATAACAATCTGCATTTTCTTTCTATACTTTTATTTGAACTATACTATTTTAGTGAATAAAAGGCAAACAGCAAATATTTTAGCACACCGAGCCTGTAACTTGAGTCTGCTACACCACACCAGGCCTGTGTTAACGCTGAGTCTGCAACACAACACCAGGCCTGTTAACACTGCTGAGTCTGCAACACAACACCAGGCCTGTGTTAACGCTAGAGTCTGCAACACAACACCAGGCCCGTGTTAACGCTGGAGTCTGCAACACAACACCAGGCCTGTGTTAACGCTGGAGTCTGCTACACCACACCAGGCCTGTGTTAACGCTGGAGTCTGCTACACCACACCAGGCCTGTGTTAACGCTGGAGTCTGCTACACCACACCAGGCCTGTGTTAACACTGGAGTCTGCTACATCACACCAGGCCTGTGTTAATGCTGGAGTCTGCTACATCACACCCGGCCTGTGTTAACGCTGGAGTCTGCTACACCACACCAGGCCTGTGTTAACGCTGGAGTCTGCTACACCACACCAGACCTGTGTTAACGCTGGAGCCTGCTACACCGCACCAGGCCTGTGTTAACGCTGGAGTCTGGAGTCTACTACCACACCAGGCCTGTGTTAACGCTGGAGCCTGCTACACCACACCAGGCCTGTGTTAACGCTGGAGTCTGCTACACCACACCAGGCCTGTGTTAACGCTGGAGTCTGCTACACCACACCAGGCCTGCGCTGGAGTCTGCTACACCACACCAGGCCTGTGTTAACGCTGGAGTCTGCTACACCACACCAGGCCTGTGCGCTGGAGCCTGCTACACCGCACCAGGCCTGTGTTAACGCTGGAGTCTGCTACACCACACCAGGCCTGTGTTAACGCTGGAGCCTGCTACACCACACCAGGCCTGTGTTAACGCTGGAGCCTGCTACACACCAGGCCTGTGTTAACGCTGCTGGAGTCTGCTACACCACACCAGGCCTGTGTTAACGCTGGAGTCTGCTACACCACACCAGGCCTGTGTTAACGCTGGAGCCTGCTACACCACACCAGGCATCTTTTAAAGATGATCAGCTTTCTGCTTTATGACTTACTGTGGAAATCCTGTTCACCATTGTACACTGTATGCTGCAGCTGAGTTTCCGTCCCTGTATGTTCGCAGGTGGTCTCATTTGTTGACTTTCATCTATGAATGTATTCTTGGGCTCATCCCATCTTACTTCTGCACATGCGTAAAAACCAACAACAGTATGCTCTGCGTTCTCAGAAGAACATACTGATGGTGGTTCCCAGAGTCAGAACGGAGTTGGGTAAGATAGCATTTCAGTCACTTCACTTTCAATGAACTGAAACTTGTTACTTTAGGAGAATTTAAATCTATTTTAAAGAAGTGTGAACTCAATGAGCTTGATAAATGCAACTGTTTTTTAAACTTTGAGTAACTATTGAGTGTAAATATTGTTCTGTGTGTTTGATAATGTCCGATGAGGATATTACCTGGTTAAATTAAAGATATATATAATATCTAAAAAATCTACATGTGGGGCTAAGACAACTGTCAATCAAAATAACCAACTGCATCAGCATAGAAAATAATCTAAATTTAATCTCCCTACAAATTCACAAAGACTATCTTAACTCTAGGCCATTCTTTTCAGCAAGCTGTAAACAGGTTTATGTTACTTGCCAAGTTTTCATTTGGTTCTATGAGATTTTTTGCTTCTGGTTTACCCCGTTGTATTTGGCTAGTCTCGCTCTTGTAAACAAAAAAAAAAAAAGAAACTGTTCTAAACCAGAAAGCAGTGGGAGAAAAAACAGCAGTGGAGCTCTCCAAGCCAGAGTGCGGTGTTTTTTTAAAGGGCAGCCTGCAAGACGTGGAGCTCTAAGCAGCCTGTGTATTGACAGATGTAGATTGCTAGGTGTTAGACCTGGGACTATTGACAGTGCCATCGCAGAGACACATCGTGCGGTGGTGCTGTTTTCTGTGCGCACTCAGAGATGACCTTGGCGCTGCGAATACATATTGTGAAGAAACACCGCTGCGGCTTCAGTAGACTGGGAAATTGGACCCGTTTTGTAAAAAAAGAAAAGGAGCGCTGAGCAAACAGTGTATGCACAGGATTGATTTAGCCATTAATCTGCAAACGGCGTGTGTGGATGTGCGTGTGCATGTGTTGTGTGTGTTTAGCCAAGTTCTGTGCACACTGGGATAAGACGCTGGTGTTTAACAGGCGTCCCTCAGAAAATGCAGAGGCTGCGTAATGATTGGCAGAGCGAACAAACATTGGCTCCCACACGCCGCACATGCAGCAGCAGAGTGGTGGGGAGTAAAGGGTCGACCGGAGAGCCCACGCCAACCCTGACTACAGCACACACTTCTTCTCATGCTCAAGATTTATCTCTGCATGACACCTAAATCTGCAAAAAAAAATCTATTTTGGTTATGTATAAAGACTTAATCTGTAGTAGTGTTTCTAAAGGCTGTATACTACTTATGAGAATATCAACCGGATTAGACTAAGGAAGTCTATGGGTGCATATAAGCCCCGCCCACATTGGTGAAACTGACCTGATGCTTTCCACTGACTTTGGTTAGTCAAAGGATAAAACATAATGTTTTGTGTTGATATTCATAAAACTAGAGGTAAAACCTAATTTTACACTACACTTGATACATACCTCATTAAGTACAATGTAACACACTGTGTAACAAACTGTAATAACAAACCCCACCATTATATAAGTGCACAACATTCCATTATGTATGCACTATACATGTTATTACAGTTTGTTACACAAGGAGGTAGAGACAATGTATCAAGTGCAGTGTCAAATAAAATGTCACCAAAGGTTTTGCCCCCAAGGCAAGAAACCAATTCCTTGCAGCCAGAGAAACCCATGCTGGCAACAACAGCTTTAATAATGTAAATGGAGATCTGGTCTGATTCCATAGATTTGACAATGATACAACAAATATTTATATATATATTACAAAATATATATTTATCGTCAAATGTTGAATCAACTAACAACTAACAGCTGTTAGACCAATATCTTGAAACATCACAGAAAGTTTGTTTTTCAGCATTTAACACAAAAAGCACAAAAAAAAACACCAGTTTCAGTGTAAGTAAAATAAACCTTAGTATGGTTATTTCACTTAAAGCCCACATTTTATTTGGTTGAAATGGGTGGTTTAATCTGGCAAATAACTTGTCCAACTTGTGAACTTTTATGGAAGAGCACCATCTTGTTATATATTATCCTGCATAAATCAAGATTCATAAGTTAAACAACGCAAACGGCTACATTTGCAAAAATGCTAACATGAATATACTGCTTTTGATTATTCTGATGTTTGTTTTGAAGTTTATTATTGTAGTAAGAAAACCACTATTTTTATTGTCTTCTTCACAAAGTTCTAGCTCAAACAAGAACTGTTTTCTGGTATTTCGTTAAACGGATCATGCACGGATCGAGTCTTGGACCTGTCTCAAACTCAGCTTTTATAGGGTATTTGTTAGTAGCTCTTGTCCACCACAACACTAGTAAAAACCATAAAAATGGTGTGCTAATCATTTTAGATTGCATAAAACGTGATGAATAAGTACGTACTGAGTGAAATCCTGTTTTTGGCAGAGAGCTGCAGCGGTTTGAAGCCTGAAGACTGCTCTGTCCCATCTGCCCCAGGGGACGTCCTCTTTCTGTTCACTTTTAATTCATGTACATATAATAACTGCTGCTGGTAATTGGATTAAAAGCCCCGTAGAGGACAAACAGGGAACAGGCAGCTGCAGAGGGAACAGGCAAATAACTTTTTTCAAATAGAAAACTGATCAGACTTTTCCATAAATATCGAATTGCATTTTAAGCTAGATTTGTACAAAATGGTCTTAGTAAAGGACTTGTGGTACATGTTTTGATTCATTAAAGTCGGTGAGGTAGTAGACAGAGAGCTTGTTTTGCATGTGGAACATTAATCTACATCTCACACATGGGCACATTAAGTGGCACACAACATTAAACACACAGCTTTTATGCTAATGAGAAGAGAGATTCCCGTTGTGTCAGGTCTTCCCGGTTGGAAACTCTATACAGGTGGATGGTAGAAGTGTTACATGACAATATTTTTTTAGGGAAGATCTCGAGTGTTTCTGGTGCATGCCAGTCAGACTCATTTTAAATAGTATCACAAATAACAGTAACAAATTTGAATCACTGAAGTTAAACGTTGATTAATCCTGATATTTTTAAAAGCAGGATTAAAGACACTTTAAACCATTAGTATATGTAAAGATGTGCACAAAGCAAGCCTCTCCCATGGAACCTCTAAAATGGTCCTCGTATAACGGCGCCGCCATACGGTGATTTTACAGTGAAATACAGCGATATACCTCCGTCCACCAGAGGGCAGGCTCCAAAAGCGGAAATATAAGGAGAAACCCAATGCCGACTTTACAAGAGTAAAACTCATGTTTACAGCCTGGTACAAAAGATGGCTCCAGTCTCTAGAGCTAAGCTTTTACTACATGACAACTCTGGTGGGGGGTGAATTTTTGATTAATATGTTTGTTTATGCTATCTAAAAACTATTGATTTACTATGGAAAAAGCCCGGATGTAACGACCATTTTATTGCCCATTCGTATTGACAATATTGTTGAATAGGGGACCAATGGGCGGATATCATCCATATTTATACAATCTATGGCACAAAGGTAAATTGGGGCAGAAGCAAGATAAAATGTTTTGTTGAGTATGGAATAATGCTGTGCCAAACTTAGTTGACGTATTCTTATTGTCTAACAATAAACATAACCCAACACTAAAGGCCAACCAACTTGGAAAAGGAAGAGACAATTTGGGAAATATCAGCAGGGATGAACAGACAGTTATACATTACCCAACTGTTGAATGATTTAAACAAAAAAAGTGAATGTATCTGTATATGAACAGTATCTTCAGTATTTTCACTTGTTAAAATGTACCATTCAACAGAAACCAAAGTAGAGCAAACTGCAGACCTCAATTGTTTTCTCCACTCTGAATCAAAGCAAAAAGCTTAGCACTAACAAAAGAATGCAAATGTTGACATAATGTGTGACTTCCAAACAATAGGGTGGCTCTTTATTAATAGTATAAGATAGTGTATTTTATTATGTCCTTCTGATGCTCTTATTTGTTCAGTAACTTTAGTTGAGTGAATTCAAAAGTGTTGGAGACACTTTTCTAATCTATTTTATGGACTAACTACAATTAACTATCAATAAAAAAGCAATGAAAGCTGCACCAGGTGTTGCAAAGGAAAGAAAGTTATTTCTGTGCCTACCCAGCAACTTTGTTTATGTGCACTGTAGGAATTATTTTGTGTGCCAAAATAAATGCTTTTACCCAAATTCACCGGACTCTTTAATACCACAAGATCACACAAGAATCACACAAGAACTTCTGTCTACCTTCAACCAGAGTTATATTAGACAAGTTACGCTTTGTTCAGACAACACCTTTTTTAAGACCTTGACAAGACTTGGCCGTTGGACTTGGCTCTGATCGTCAGTTAGCAATTGCCATGTGTGAACTCCATAACAACATACTCAAACACGCTTGCCACCTTATTGTAGACACTGGATATTCAGCAAGCTCTGTTTTGAAGCAATCTGATGAACTACAGCAAATGAGAGAGCAGGACAGTTTTTTTTGTTTTGTGCAGGGCTTGCTCCATTTATCATGTCACTTATCTATCTTTATCTATTCATCGTATCTTTTTATGACATTTTTTTTTTTTGTCAGACAAATTGTGTGGTGGGTGTGGCCTGCAAGGCAGTTGGACGAGTTTCAAAAAAGGTGTAGTCTGAACAAGTCATTAGCTGTTACGACTAGCTATAGTTAGCTGAACAAACAGTGAATGGTATTTTGAGTAGGGTTGATAAGAGCACTTCAACTTCTAGGTCAGAGACTTGAGACGAACAGAGATCTACTTTCAAACAATCATAGGGAAATAGACAATGCAGGACAGAGATGAGAATGCACGGCGGCTGAAAATCAAGGGTCTTACCTGGATACTGTGCAGCTCCTGTAGCGGGTGACACAAGGAGTGCAGAGGGGAAGAGAGAGAAACACAGCATTATTAGCAAATTAGCATTCAAAGGTTCAGAGACAGTAGCTGGATGGTCCAAACAGAGGGTGCAAGATATACAGTAGACTGCCAATTGCATTCAGTAGATCATTTGCTGAAGAGATCATTAAGACAATGATGACCCAAAAAGAATTATAAAGTCAAAGAGAAAGTGACCAAATATTAAAGGTTTATGATATCATAGCATTTACATGGGCAGTTCTTGCTTCAATGCTGTGTACATTTTTAGGCCAATTCCTGATTAAAAAATTTTTTTCATTTTTCTGCAAATCATTTGGTAGTTTGGAATGAATTTAGACTTAAATCAAGTTAAAGTAATAAGAACATTTCACAAATAAACTGAGAGGTAAGAGGCATAAGTGACCTCAGATATAAACCTCAAATGAAAGCTATTAATATGCATTTTATTCAGCCAAATATAGATCACAATAATATTGTTAATCAATTTAGACTTATTGAGCAAAATCCCAAAGCCACTCTGTAAACATAACATTTAGTCAGCACTAAAGGTGCATGGGTGTATATAATTTCAATACTGCAGCTTTTCCCATTTATTGGACCACAAGAGCCTGTCTGCCTCATGAGAACCCAACGCAGGGACCGCTGAGGTCTGTTGAAGCTATCATGTGCAATATTATGTCAAAATAAGTCGTTTATATACAGCTCTGGAAAAAATTAAGAGACCACTGCAATTTATGCTAGAAATCAGCATCTCTACAAGTCTGGAATCCATTCCATTCCAATGTCTGTTGAATCCCAACACAGGCACACCTCATTCTACTGATCACCTGAACCAAATCTTATTTAATAAGGAAAAGTATAAAAAAACACTTCTGTGGTCATCACTATCCTCTTACAAATAAATGCTCTAAATTACAATATTTTTATTTGGAATTTGGGAAAAAATGTTGTCAATAGTTTAAAGAATAAAACAAAAATGTTAATTTTACCCAAACACATACCTATAAATAATAAAACAAGAGAAACTGATCATTTTGAAGTGGTCTCTTAATTTTTTCCAGAGCTATATATACAACATTTACAAAGCTCATTTAGTGATGTCCTAATTTCCCCAGTGTCATTTATTAATGTGTTTTTTTTTATACACCCCATTTAGAAAATGGTTTACAACTGTCATTTATGGACTCATCAGAATGAGCAGACAGCTCAAAAGCGAACAGCAAAACACTGAGACCTGTAAGACAATTAACCCACAAAACATCAAAGCCATGGCTACAGTCAGGAGAGGAGATTGGGTCTACAGGATTTTCTACAGCGTTGTATGCAGGATTTTGTTCAAATGAATACAAGCTGCCTTATCCTGCTTCTGAACGGTTAATGGAGGCTTATCTGTCTGAGCTGCTCTCTGTGTCTGTGTCGGAGCTGAGCCCCGCCCCTCACTGACACTGACTCTGCTGCATGACTGTGCAACTTTAGTTACAAAACAGTAAAAAGCGCCTTTGAACATTTACACACGTGCATTGATTGGCTTTTTTGTTGTGAATGCAGCCTAAAAAATAAATAGGCTAAATGAATAATGAAATAATGACAAAAAATAGGCAATTTGCTTAGTCGGGTCATTTGTCCTACTTGCAGATAAAAACACAAGGATGTTGGAGTGAGTGACTTTTGCTAGTTAAATTCAGTTATATTCAAAAATACAACAGCCACTACCTGCACCTGATGACAATGTTCCCCTCCTCATGCATTTGTGAGTCGACTGTTTGTGTAAGGAACTCTATTAAGAACCAGAAAAAGGTCTTGGGCAGTACAGACCATCAGAAAAACTGCTGTCACTTCTTACATTAATGGATCATATACTTAAACAAGCATAAGTCCAGGGAGTCCTCAGGCCCAAAGTTGCTGGGATACCTGCAAACACCTAACGTCACCTAACGGGACCAAGCAAAAAAAAAAAAAGAATGAATATACTAGTTATACTACTTTTTTCTTTAAAGTGGTAATCCATGCATCCATAGCTTCAGAAAAGTGATACATTTGATACAGCTTTTAACTTAGAAAAAATGGCTCGTCATAAAACACATGCATATACACAGCAATAAACAATCTGCTGAAACAAAACCATTTTATTATGCTTAATTTGGGTTTCTAAGAATGAAAACATGTCAGCGGGACACAACACAGAGAAGACCCTGATTAAAATCCATGTGCGAGCTCCAAAGCACAACCCAGCAGCACGGGAGCCCACTCTGCGATCTGGCAGCCAGCGAGGGGCCCCTTGTCGTTGAAGAACACTTTTGCAGCGAGGCAAGGATTCCAGCTACTTGGCAGCTTTTGATTAGAAAACCTATCTCCTCTTCAACTTTTTGCCAAATTTCAATCAGCACTGATAGTCTAATTACCATCATCCAGAGGAGCGGGAGTGATGGAGTGGGTGTGTGGAGGAAGAAGAAGAAGACGGGAGGAGGGTGGGCGACTTTGAAAGAGGAAGTATGCAGCGTGAAGATCAAATCAAAGCGACAGCAGAGTTTTAGCGCGGCATTGTGTTCCAAGCGGCTGCGTCTGATAAAAGATGTATCTAGTTGAATGGAAAATAAATCAATAGATATCTAGTCTGGGCTAATTCAAAGAAGCAAACACAAAAAAAAAAAGATGGTTCTAATTGAATTTTCATTTCATATTTAAACATGCCAACTTTGAGTGTTTTGCCACCATGACCGATCTGAATACATGCTAATTACGGATCTGTTCCAGCTTGCTTTACTTCATAAAACCGTATGTGAGTCTTTTTACACAAGCATGGTGGCAATGTCCCAAAAACAATAGAAGGAATGGTTTTAAGTTCTGCATCCGAGCACAGAAGCTTAATATCTATGATCACGTTACCACAAGAGGCAGGAAGTATAGCCACATGTTGCAATAAAACAGTTTATTCACAGCTTTTAAAACTTTAGATTTAGAGAACTGCACCATTAGTGGACTGTATATTTTATGTCAACAGACTGTTGTGTTTAGCTTGATCTTAGTAGCTGTGCATCACAGGTGAGGACTTACCAAAGTGGGATCATACTTCAGGCTTCAGGATTCATTGACCTACAACAGGCCTGTGGTATGGGTGTCTAAACCAGAACTTGCAAAGGGCAAAAGGAACTGGAAAGGTAAAATGCCGTATTAGGGTTTGGGCCAACAGCACAATCTAGTGTTTCATGTTTTTTGTTGTTAATTATTTTATGTTTTGGTGCAAGCTAAAGCTGAAGTGGACTACAAATGTGAACACACCCTAAATCAGATTTACCAATTGGTCCAAAGCCGACACCTGGGTTAATCATGACCAAATTTGTATTAAAGCATAAAAGTTCATGACTAAAAATATGTCAAAACTAGACCCCAACAATATATCGGTCGGCCAATATTACCGGCAGATATTGGTTAAAATTTTACCGATATGCGCCAATATTATCATTCTATTCTTAACATTTGAAGTGTTAGAAACAAGCCCGTGCTCATTTGTTAATGGGCTGTAATTGTGTTATTTGTCCAGCAGAGGGCTGCAGGCTGTTTTCATGTCACAATTTATACGACAGGCCATGCTGCACATTTGTTTTTGAGCAGAGCCTAGGTGAGGCAAGAACGCGGAGAGTAGCTAAGTACTGTGAAGCACATTTTGCTGAGTGTTTTTGTCAGTGGTAAGTTTATAATAGCATACCAGACTATACCATACAGCACTAAACTTGTGTTACACATGACTAAACCAGGACTCAGACTCAGACTCTCTCAACTGGGGAAAGGGTTTGCTTAGTGAACCCCTTGCTGTTTGAATTGATAGCCCATGATTGTGTTCTACAATAAAACTTTCTGTTGTATGAATCATATTGTTCTTAGTTTGACCCATCGAGCTTTTGCCTGCAGTGCTCCAATAATGAGCGCACAGTCCAGCCTTCAAAGCGTAGCACCAGCCGCTTTAACATTCAGCCTGTATCAGCGGGGAGGCTGAGTAACAAAGTGCTTTACACAGTGACCCAGTCAAGCCAGTCCGCACCGGAGTTCAGCCTCATGCAGAGCAACGGGCGGCTGAAGAATAACTGGGTGGCCCCACTTCCACCTCTACACCCCCCAGCACCAACCCCAGAGGTGAGGTTAAGTGACAAGGACCGCACAGATGCATTAAACATGAGCGGGTTTGGACACAGAGAGGGAGCGCGACGAGCCGGACCACTCCAGAGATGATAGGGACATTGGCTGAGTCCTGAGCTGCATTTAATGAAGCTCTCCACTGATGTCTCCACCGCCGCTGTTTGACTCGCAGCCACAGAGCCCATGAGTTCAAAATAAACACTTCACCGCTCTGCACTAGTCCAATAATGTGGTTTTTCCTCTAGACTCACTCCAGCGCCTGACAACTTATTAAACAGACTTTGGGCAGAGTCGGAGACAGTTTGCAAAGTTTGACCAAACGCATAGTTCTACAAAACCAGCAGCCGATAACTGATGCAATATCAAAGCTTTGTGTAACATCATGTACATTGGAATGTTGGACCAGACTAACCAGACTAATATCAAAAAAATTAGGATGCTGACCAGGCTACAGATTTCCTATCAGAAATTTATAGAATTTATGTCTTGTTGACCACCCAAACCACCCTTACTATCAATGAAAAGTTCTGGTGGAATGATGAGCTATGCCATAAATTTCAAATGTAGCTATTATGGCATTTTTTTGCTGAAAACACTGAAAACATAAAATGGTACATGGAGAATTCTGGGATACTGTGTTGCATTATTTGTATTCATCAGGTGTATAAACTCTGTCCACTCAGCTCTTTACTTCTACCACAATAACAATAAGACCAAAGGACAATAACAGCCTCTTTCCCACACCAAAAACTCTACAGACACATCTTCAAACATGGCTCTGCTTAATGGGCTGGAACACACATTCAGTGTCCATCAAACAGGGCCGTTAAACAGGATGGATGCACATGCTGACAACAACCTCGCCACGAAAACACTGTCTCCTTCACACTCCCCCAAACACCCCACAGAGGAGCCCCCCATCCCACTCTCTGTTTAAGTGTAGCATGCAATAACGTGTTGATTAAATCTGTGATCAGCTGCCTAAGGGCCATGAAATTGGACATGATGAGTGTGGCGCATTAAAAAGTAATTATCAATAGCAGCGACCTATTGTCTGTCTGTTACAGCGGTTGGTGCGGTAAATCAAGTGTGGAGGATGGAACACTATTGGTTTCACCACGAGCTGTCTCACCTGTGCAGATAAATGTATAGCCTTATAATAAAACAAATATTTAACTGAATCACAAACTGAGCGAGGACTAAGAAATGTGATCAGATGACACTCACACCCACAGAGACTGTATGAATGATAATATTAACACAATGAGAATATGTAAAACTAGTCTAAAAGATTTTTGTTACTATGATGTGTTTCCATGCATAGAATGAAGGCACATTGCCACTGAGGAGTGCAGAGTGGGTTGGATCAGGTGACCTCTCAAGAGACTTGTGTTTTCTTACTATTAACCTTCTTTGTAGGAGGTGCAAGAGGCTTGAGTTACAGCTGGTCTCAGCTTTATTGCATCTGTTTGCTGTTTGTTTTTCTTAATTTATGAAGAGTCATATAGCCATTGCTGTTGGAAAACACCAAGCTCCAATCCTCATTCCTTCTCTAAACTCTAAAACGCTAATACAAAAACCCATAGGCAATGCACAATGCTAGCAAAAAATAGCCAGCCCCTTGTGGATTTACTAAAATTGAGTGAATAGACCCTCTGTCGAGTATACAGGTTTACAAAGTTTACATACACTGGTCATTTTTCAGAGAATATGAATGATAACACAAAAACATTTTAATTATATTGACAACAAAAACTACCCAAATGACCTTGATCAGAAGTTTACATACCCTGGTGATTCTGGCCTGAAAATATGCACAAGAAGAAAAATGGGCTGCATGGTCAAGAAAGCCATTACTACACAAATGCCTCAAAATATCCCGCTTACAATACGCCAAACAGCACAGAGACAAGCCTCAAAGCTTCTGGAACAAAGTCATTTGGAGGGATGAGACCAAAATTTTACCAAAAAAAAAAAACGTTATGGCCACAATCACAAACGGTACATTTGGAGAAGAGTCAACCTATGATGAAAGGTACACCATTCCTACTGTGAAACATGGAGGTGAGCTACAAAGGCACAGGAAAAGATGAATGCAGCATGCGCCACTGAGGCCCTGAGTGGTAGAGCGGTTGTCCCTCAACTGGAAGGTTGGTGGTTCATTTCCCTCTGTATAAAAGTGTCAGCTAAATGAATGAATTTAAATGTAAAATTTACCAAGATGCGTTCCAACATGACAACGATCCAATGCACAAGGCCAAGTCGACCTGTCATTGGCTACAGCAGCATAAAGAGAAGGTTCTGGACTGGCCATCTCAGTCTCCTGACCTCAACGGAGATCTAAAACGTGTAGTTCATGCAAGACATCCCAAGTGTTCTCTCATTGAGTCTTCCCTGTATAAATAAAGTAAAAATAAAAAAAGACACACAAGAAACAGGGTGAGAGAGAGGGGAATGACACTGGGCAAGTGACCTGAGCCTTAATTGAACCCAGGCCTCCAGAGTATGTGGTATATTTTTACAGCAGCGGTCCCCAACCCCTGGGCCGTGGCTCATTTTCTACTGGTCCGCACAGAAAATTTTTTGGGGACATTTACGAAAATCTTGGTGTTTTATTTTGAAAACCTCTGCTAAAAGCTCTTTCCCACGCTTGCGTGCACTTAACTAACCCACAGCTCTGTGTCCTGCCATTTTTGCAAAACACATTGAAATGAGCTAAAATCTGAAGCGCTTCTTTGATTAGAAGGAAGGAGCCCAATGACAAGAGGCAGAAGCCACCATTTCCAACAACAAGAAAGCTATAGTTATAGTTATAGAGAGAATACCACAAGTCCTACTTAAGTGATGGCTTTTACATTCGACACTTAGGTCACAGCGCATGCGCAAACAACGGCGCTAAGTGCAGCAAAACTAACAAACTTCAGCACCAATTTTTGGACCTCGGTTTTTTCTCTTAAACTTAAGAAAGGGTATAAATATGAGTGAGGAAGCTGGACCAAGTAAGAAGACAAAAATGCTTTCTTTCATACTGTATCGGAGGAGGACTTTTTTTTTCACGTGAAGATCATTAAGTCCAAGTACTTTTTGAAGGGTGCTTGAGGCTGGCTGTCAGCAGCTACTGTCTGGACTATGCATCCCTGGCTGATTCAATTTAGTGCAAGTCAAGTTGTGCAATATTGGATCATATGGTTATGCAAGGTACGTCAACATACATTGTACATATAAAGAATCCTCAATATATTTGTAAATAAAGATATGTTTTGCATTTTTGTAGTGGGTAGATCATTTTGATTTGGTCATTTTATAAGTAGCTCGCGTGCTGAAAAAGTGTGAGCACCCATGGTCTAGTGAGTTGATTATTTGATTGATAATTCAATTAAAACATTGTTGAGTTTGAAAGTGGTCTGCGATATTTAAAAACTGTGTTTTAAAGTACAGTTAAATTGTTCTTCGTTAAGTGGTTCTAATCGTCCAAAGGCTACATACACTCGTGGACAAAAATGTTGGTACCCTTCGGTCAATGAAAGAAAAACTCACAATGGTCACAGAAAAAACTTTATTCTGACAAAAGTAATAATAAATAAAAATTCTATGAATGTTAACCAATGAAAATCAGACATTGCTTTTCAACCATGCTTCAACGGAATTATTTTAAAAAATAAACTCATGGAACAGGCCTAGACAAAATTGATGGTACCCCTAGAAATATTTACCTTCTTTGTGAAGGAAATTAGAAATAATTGGTCACATTATTTACCCCTGTAAATGATGTGACCAAATGGACATGTTAATTCAAGGTGTGTGCACTAATTAGCATCACAGTTGTGTACAATCTTGTAATCAGTCAGTGGGCCTATTTATAGGGCTTCAGGTAGTCACTGTGTTGTCTGGTGACATGGTGTGTACCACACTCAACATGGACCAGAGGAAGCAAAGGAAAGAGTTGTCGCAGGAGAATAGAAAGAAAATTATAGACAAGCATGATAAAGGTAAAGGCTATAAGACCATCTCCAAGCAGCTAGATGTTCCTGTGACTACAGTTGCACATATTATTCAGAAATTTGTCTGACTTTCATTGGTTAACATTCATAGATTTTTTATTTATTACTACTTTTGTCAGAATAAAGTTTTTTCTGTGACCATTGTGAGTTTTTCTTTCATTGACCGAAGGGTACCAACAATTTTGTCCACGTGTGTATCCTATATCATTTATTTATGGGGCGGCAGTAGCTCAGTGGTAGAGCGGCCGTCCTTCAACCGGAAGGTAGTAGGTTCGATTCCCGCTCACCCCACAGTTCATACTGTCGGCGACACTTAACCCACCTTGCCTCCAGTGTCCGTAGCACTGGTGTATGAATATGTGTGACTGTAGAGGTGTGTTTAGTGGTGGTAGGAGAAGGTTGAGCGCCGTTTGTATGGCAGCCCCCATCTCTGTCTGCCCCAGGTGTGAATGTGTGTGAATGGGGTGAGTGGAAGCATGATGTAAAGCGCTTTGGGTGCCCAAAAAGGGTGCAAAAATGCGCTATATAAATGCATTACCATTTACCATTTATGCACCTGTGTTGGACACTGGGTTGGTCTAATAATATTGTGTTGCTCTCTTACTTCAGCCTTGAGCTCTCTGTGACATTGCTTTACATTCTGCAATTTGCATTTTATAAACACCACCTGCTTCATTTTATCAAGTTCAATCAGTAGTTTTTTAATCCTGCACTGCGACCTTTCAACACCTAAAGTCAACCCTCACTGCTCCCGCCACAGCCTCACTTTGACCTCACGTGACCCCAGTACAATCAACACAACACAAAGGTTTCTTATTGATCTGAATATAAGATCATGCATTACTTCTACTTACATCGACGTGTGTGCCTTCTACAGCATTGATAAAGCTTCTAAAGTAGATCTTCCACTTTGAGTTTCATTTTCCTATCTGAACTCTGATCAAACATGTCAGTATGAAGTTGCATATACTTTCCACAGACAGATATCTGTAAGTCTTGATAAGTCTACAAACAGCATTAGTTGTCCAAGCCCATGATATACCTGTGAGGTGGAAGTGCGAACCACTCTGCCACCATGCGCTATTATTTTTATTGAATAAAATCTAAGGCAAGGGTCATCAAGTGCATTTGCTCGAGGGCCAGCTAGTTCCTTTAGATTTCTTTCTATTTTTTTTTTTTTTACTGAAAACTTACATAAAATCCAATTCTACATGAATTTGTACATTAAGCTGGACACCTATGCTCTTTACGCTCAGTTGCCCTCATTTATCAAAGTTGCATAAAAACGGGTGCAGCTCTGTGCGTAAAAGTGGCCATACAAAAAATGCATGCGGGATTTATGAAAACTGTGCATACCAGACCAATCCTGATGTATGCACAACCAACTGTTGATAAATCCAGATGAATGAAACGCCCCTGAATATTGAGTGCTCAGCTGGACTTGCCCACAGAGTTTAGCCCATTGAGACCCAATACACAACTAAAAGAGACCCTTCCTTGAGCAGGCAAATTAATACTCCAAAATGAAAGATTATATTGATTTTTGTATGAAGCATGACAAATGTTTTTTGCTGACAAACCACATCTGAGGCTTAAATATTTGAATGTGTATCTTTTAAGTGTACATGTTGTCATAAGTCTTATTTTAAGGAAAACATAATAATTATATTATGTTAAGCAATAAACATGTTAAAAAGCACTGGAGAAAGAAAGCCGGACCGGAGCCCAAGACCGACGTACAGATTGAGCCCCAGACCCAGCATCGCTACATCAGCCTCAGTGGAGGCACCTGCTGAGTCTGATACTTTTGTTGTGTGAACCTCTAGCCTACAGGAAAGGCCCCATTGCCGCAGCAAGCGAAGCCAGCTCCACACAGAGCTGGGTACACATCTTTGAGCTCCCAAGGCCAGCATCGACGGAACCCAGAGTCTGAGAGGTATTTGAGAGGTACTGACAGACGCATCTGTAACACTGACAGACGCACCTGTAACACTGACAGACGCACCTGTAACACTGACAGACGCACATGTAACACTGACAGACGCACATGTAACACTGACAGACACACCTGTAACACTGACAGACGCACCTGTAACACTGACAGACGCACCTGTAACACTGACAGACGCACATGTAACACTGACAGAGCGCACATGTAACACTGACAGGACGCACCTGTAACACTGACAGACACACCTGTAACACTGACAGACGCACCTGTAACACTGACAGACGCACCTGTAACACTGACAGACGCACATGTAACACTGACATACACACCTGTAACACTGACAGATGCACCTGTAACACTGACAGACGCACCTGTAACACTGACAGACGCACATGTAACACTGACAGACGCACCTGTAACACTGACAGACGCACATGTAACACTGACAGACGCACCTGTAACACTGACAGATGCACCTGTAACACTGACAGACGCACATGTAACACTGACAGACGCACCTGTAACACTGACAGATGCACCTGTAACACTGACAGACGCACATGTAACACTGACAGACGCACATGTAACACTGACAGATGCACATGTAACACTGACAGACGCACCTATAACACTGACAGACACACCTGTAACACTGACAGACGCACATGTAACACTGACAGACGCACATGTAACACTGACAGACGCACCTGTAACACTGACAGACGCACATGTAACACTGACAGACGCACCTGTAACACTGACAGACGCACCTGTAACACTGACAGACGCACATGTAACACTGACAGACGCACATGTAACACTGACAGATGCACATGTAACACTGACAGACGCACATGTAACACTGACAGATGCACATGTAACACTGACAGACGCACCTGTAACACTGACAGACACACCTGTAACACTGACAACGCTTGACTGAAATTATCTGAAAGCTCACGCTGCACATGGCCCTAAAAGTAGATAAAATCCTAAACTATTGTTACAGAGGAGTGAAACATGGAATATTTTCAAAGTGCCGACGCGTTAGTTCTAAATAATGGTTTTGCTGCTCAGCTCAGTGCTGACTTTATATTTGATTATATTTACACAAGCTCCTGACCTGGCGTGAGATTTAAGCTTACGTACGCCCACATTTATTATGATAAATGCCAAAGAACGCCGAGGGTCAGCCTTAAACAGGTAAACACTTAGTTTAAGAAAGGTCTGACTGTGTTATGAAGTAATAACTTATGGCTCAGAGATGGTTCAGACTCGGTACAACACCAACCTCTGTTTAAAGTTGAGCCTCTTTGCTAACACAAGTTACTGCTCACGTTCTCTCTGTTCTCCATTGACGGGACATTTACGTTATTTTTTGTCTGTTTTAAAGAAAGTAAAGCTTAGTCTAAGACAGCAGGTGAAACACAGACAGTGAGCCAGTAAACCCCTTTGCTTGATTTAAATGACTGTTTTCATTGTGCAAAATTTAAATTGTGCAGATATTGTGCACATCCACCTCCTGAACTGATAGTGACAGTGACAGGAGGGAGGAGTGGAGGAGCGTCCCCAGGGTGCTGTTAGTTTCGAGTACTGGCCCGCAGGCCGCCAGTTGATGATCATTGATCTAAGGCATTCAGTGTATGGATAGAAAAAAGGCTTCCTCATAATCAAACAATAAAGCGACATGTGCAGGCTTCTCCCTCGCCTACTCTGGTCAAGCAAAAGCAGCAGTTTGTATTACCCATAGTTTAGGTTAGATACTTTTTAGTCCGTGCAGGTCTATTATAATTTCCACACCACACAAAATGTTGGTAAAAGATGTAAAAAGTGTTCTGAAGCACATGTCTAATCTGCGAGAAAGTGTGCTGCTGGATGCTGCAGGGTTCCTGTTTATGAATTTTCTACCACTTTGCATCACAGATGTACTATGACTACTTTGTCTGGTGATTATTGTGGTTTTTAGCATAATTTTTCATAGAGTCATCATGGTCATTATTTGAGCTGCACTGATGCTAGCAGCAGCCACAACACAGTGCAGCACAGGGTCAAAAGAAAACTTTTTACCCTACCTACAGGTAAGTTGGTATACTTAATAATCTTGAAGAACTTGAATTTAATTATTTTATTAAACAGGGACAATGCCCAATGAAAAAATAGCCTCATACAAAATAACAACATATGCATTGCACTAGGTTATAGCTAAAGTGCTAATTTCCAGCTGTTTAAAACAGTCAATCCTGCTTTAAATGGTATGATAAATGGTAATGCATTTATATAGCGCATTTTTGCACCCTTTTCAGGCACCCAAAGCGCTTTACATCATGCTTCCACTCACCCCATTCACACACATTCACACCTGGGGCAGACAGAGATGGGGGCTGCCATACAAACGGCGCTCAACCTTCTCTGACCACCACCAAACACACCTCTACAGTCACACACATTCATACACCAGTGCTACGGACACTGGAGGCAAGGTGGGTTAAGTGTCTTGCCCAAGGACACAACAACAGTATGAACTGTGGGGCGAGCGGGAATCGAACCTACTACCTTCCAGTTGAAGGACAGCTGCTCTACCACTGAGCTACTGGGGCAGCAGTAGCTCAGTAAGATACCAATATAATCCTTGCATCACACAGTAACACTGAAACAGTGATGACATTATTATATTACCCAGATACATTTGTACACAGTATCTTCCCATACTCTTTTTATTAAACTACAGTAACATACATGGAATTTTCTAGTATTTTTATTCATTCATTTTCATTTGCTTATTCCTGTTAGTGGTTGCAGGTGACTGGATCCTATCCCAGCAATGGACAATGGCCAGTTGGTATTAGGGCGGACACTTGAGTCCATTTCACAGAAGCAGTCTTTTTCAGCAATGTTCCTGTATTTTACCAGAACAGTTTCATGTGTGAAAAGAGTCAGAACTGATTTCCAAATATATCTGTACTGGCAATTTACTGGCTCATGACCTAGTAATATTGCTGGGAATTTACGGCGAAGGCTGTGTAGTGAACAATGATTGTAAAAATATGGATGTCTTCCGCCCATTGGTCCCCTATTCACCGATATTGTCATTACCACAGGGCAATAAAATGACGGTTACATCCGGGCTATTCAGCTTTTACTGCATAGTAAAACAATAGCTTTCAGATTGCATAAATGGATGTATTAATCAAACCCCAGAGTTGTCATGTAGTAAAAACGTAGCTCTAGAGCCATATTTTGTACCAGGCTGTAAACATGATTTTTACATGTACATTGTAAAGTCGCCATTTCTCCTTATATTTCCGCTTTTGCAGACTGCCCTCAATGAGAGAGGCTTGGTAGTGAACAAATGCAGGTACATTGCCGGAAAGGGCACATATTTACATGATTAGGTTGGACAACAACAACAATCTACATTGACAATCTAAATCAGACGTGACCAAAGTCCGGCCCGGGGACCTATCGTGGCCCAAAATGAGATTTTATGTGGCCCTCAGCTTCAGAGATAAAAATGCATTGTTTATGGCCTTAACAGCAGCAGCTTTATACAAACAGGTCTAAATCCATCTAAAACCTGATCAAATCCACCTAAAACTTGTTCAAATCCAACTAAAACCTGTTCATATCTAACTAAACGGACCAAAAAGAGACAGTAGAAAAAACTTCAGCGAGCAATTCATCTGTAATCTGGACTCTGGGCGTGGAGGGTTGAACATCTCCTGTTCTGACTGCAGCTGGGAGGGATTGCTGCTTGAGGACTGTGAGTCCTTTGGCACTGGAAGGGGCTCAAGGCAGCACCTGATGATTTGCCAGTTGACCTATACATGCGTGTCTTTGGAGGAGGGGAGAAAAATAGAAAACCCACAATCACACAGGGAGGACATGCAAACTCTTCACAGAAAACACTAAATTGGCCAGCTGGGGTTTGAACTCATGACCATCTTGCAGGAGTGCTTTAGCGGTGCTAAAATACTAAAGGAAGCTTTACAATGACTTAGATCCAGGTTCATCTCATTTGTGGCTCATGAAAGAGAGAGTCAATAATGTTTTTAAAGACGCTTTACACCTTGTTGTACATTGTGTAATTTCATTAAAAAACTGTCTGTGAAGGTTCTCAGTCATCCAAGTCATCTTGAAAAAAAGGTTAAAGAAAATGCATCTGGACTTAGTTTCAGATGCCGTTGCTGTAAACTTTTCTTTATTAAAAACTGTTAACACTTAAAAAGACAGAATTCTATTCCTACTAGACATGCCATTAGAGGTCATTTTGACTGCCAGTGCACCCTTTCATTAAGATTTTTATAATATATTTTTTTGATTATAAAAAAGAAATCTCAACCACTATTAAGTCAACTAAGTCATAGTTGCCAATGTAGCTCAGAAACAGAGGCCACTGCACAATAATTTATCAATTAGTTTATGGCAAACAATTGTGTTTACTTTTTTTAAATCATAATGACAACAGAAACTACCCAAATGACCCTGATCAAAGGTTTACATACCCCAGTTCTTAATACCATGTATTGCCACTTTTAACATTAATGACAGCTTGAAGTCCTTTGTGGTAATTGTGGATGAGGCTCTAAAGCTGCTCATTCTTCTTGTCCTCCAGTTCCTGTAAATTTTTGGGCTGGTTTGCATGATCTGCACGTTTAAGATCTCCTCAGAGTGGCTCAATGATATTGAGGTCAGGAGACTGAGATGGCCAGTCCAGAACCTTCACTTTATGCTGCTGTAGCCAATGACAGGTCGACTTGGCCTTGTGCTTTGAAATGTTGTCATGTTGGAATGTCGAAGTATGTCCCATGCGTAGCTTCCGGGCTGATGAGTGCAGGGGGGCGCAGTGGCTCAGTGGTAGTGTGGTCGCCCTTCAACCGGAAGGTAGGGGGTTACTGTCGTTGTGTCCTTGGGCAAGACACTTAACCCACCTTGCCTCCAGTGACTGTAACACTGGTAATAAGAAGCTCAATGTAAGTCGCTTTGGATTAAAGCGTCTGCTAAATGTATAAATGTAATGTAAATTAAAGCCACAAGCAGCGATAAAGACCCTCGCCTCCCTTGAGACCGCGGGGAATCATGTACTCGGAGGATTGCATTTTGTGCTTTAAAGCGTAAACTTCACAGTAATGTCAAATAACCAGGCCTGTGCTACTGCTTGAATCTTCTTCTGGCTGGATCCTGCTTCATCACCTCGGGCCTGTGCTACTCCTGCGTCCTGCTACACCAACTTGTAATTTAGAGTTAAAGGCCTCCACAATCCCTGGTTTTCCTGGGAGCTGTCTGAACTTTTGAAAATAATAGATTATGCTTGGGCTAAGGCGAGAAAAACAAAGGACTGTTTTTTTAAAAGAGAGGTGTATTCTAAGAAGATTCACATATTCAATTCAAAATGGCCGCCTTCCGTGTGTGATAGGGTGTGGTCACCATTGGCTTTTTGTTCATAAGCCCATACTGGATGTGTGTACCAAGTTTCATTTGCTTACGACAAACTAAAATTTTCACTTCCTATTCACTTTGTCCACATATTTGGGCCGTTGCTATGGCAACACATTTATAGATAGGGGTGGTTGTCATTGGCTTTTATGTTCATAAGAGATGTGTGTACCAAATTTGAAGTCTCTATGACAAACTAAATTCTAAGCTCCCATTATAAGTTTGTAGGGGGCGCTGGAGAGCCATTTCTAAAGATAACCCTTTTATTTACATATCTTTGTGTTCAGGTCATGAATGTGCACAAACGCCTTTTTGGGTCCAACTCGATCCAAAAAGGCGTTTGAGAGTTAAGAGACGTTTTATTTTCACAAAAATGGCCACCTCGTTACAGGCTTGCCACACCCATACCCGATAAGATATCTACAACAAAGTGATAACTTTGGTTGACATACGTGTCTAGATGATACTCACCAAATTTGGGGCCTTTTAGATAAAAACACGATGAATTTAATCATTTTGCGCGAGGAGTGCGATTTAGGTGGCCGCGCGTTCCACCCCACACGGCGGACTTCCTGTTGACTTTAGGGTGTGGCTGTCATAGACTTTTATATTTGCCCTAAGGTGTCCTATGGATGTACCAAGTTTCATTTTTCTACGTTGGAAAAAAGTTACTTTCACTTTCCATAGGTCCAATGTATTTTGACTTTTCCTGAGTCATTTTTTCATATTTTTTCTTGCGGACTTCATTTCAAAAAAATTTTCGCCGGGCTTGAATTTTGGGCAAAGTTTCCTGAGTTTTCGTGCATGTTCAGGGGGTCAAATTTGCCCTCAAAGAGCAGAATAATAATAACGGACGCTATCAGAAATAATAGACCCTTCCGGTTATCACCGGCTCGGGTCTAATAACGGACGCTATCAGAAATAATAGACCCTTCTGGTTATCACCGGCTCGGGTCTAATGAGTGCAAATTTTCCTCCAGTATTTTCTGACAAAAGTCTTCTTTTCATCTTTTCCTGTGCCTTTAAAGCTCACACATCCCCAAAACATCAGCGATCCACCTCCATGTTTCACAGTAGGAATGTGTACCTTTCATCATAGGCCGTGTTGACTCTTCTCCAAATGTAACATTTATGAATGTGGCCAAAAAGTTTGTCTCTGTTAGGCTTATTGTGCAGGATGCTTTGCGGCATTTGTGTAGTAATGGCTTTCTCAACCATGCAGGACATTTTTTTCTCAAGTGCCTCCTTGTGCATCTCGATACAGCCACACCAATCTTGTTCAGAGAGTCCTGTATTTCAGCTGAAGTTATTTGTGTGGTTTTTTTTCTTTGCATCCTGAACAATTTTCCTAGTTTCAACAGAATCCCTCATTTTCTACTTCTTAATTAGAGTTTGAACACTGCTGATTGGTATTTTAAATTTCTTTCCTGTTTTATACAGTTCAATTACCTTTTCCCGCAGATTCTTTCACATCTCTTTTGCTTTCCCCAAGACTCAGAATACAGAAAACATCAGTGCAAGACTGGATGAAAGATGCAAGGGTCTGTCAGGGCCCCAGAATCTCACTGACCTTTTAGACAAACACACTAATTACAAGCAAACAGATCACAGGTGAGGATGGTTACCTGTTTCTGTTGACTTGTGTGTATGTTATCAGGCATAAATCACCGGAGTTTGTCAACCTTTGATCAGAGTGATTTGGGTAGTTTTTGTTAAAATAAATGGCTTCACCCAACCACAAACGACGAGTGAAAGAAAGGTTTTTGTGTTATCATTCATATTCTCTAAAAAAAATTACCCTAAAAATCAGAAATTCTTCCAGGTTATGTAAATATATGAGCCCAATTGTATAAGGTTAAAGTCAGAAGGTGGCAAACCTGTCATTTTGAACTGACTCTACAAATCAGTAAACGCTTTCTGCCATTTCTGTCATTTTTCATCTATGGCTACACAGTATATATTGCAGATGTATATTTTTTTGCATCAAGTCATGTGATGACTTTATTATAAAATCATATTGTTGACATACACAGTCTTTTCAGATACTGCAAGTTTTAATTTAAATTATTTTAATCTAGTACTTCCTTTACATGATTAGTGCACACAAGATGGCTCTCCTGATGATGTTCAGCTTGCGGCGTTGCTACATTTCATTGAACAGTGTCTGGAGACGGCCTGCTTACTAGTCTGCTCTCACCAAAAGGATTTTTACTCCCTGACTCACTGAACTGGAAGCGGCTGTCATTTGATGTCACCTAAGAGCCATAAACATTCTCCCTTCTCTTTTCTCCTTCATCTCTCCCAATGTGCACCCAGCCACTGTGCCTTTACCTCCGGCTGTCCCTGGCGCTCCCTGATTAGAGCGCTGGGTGCTGTCTTGCTGATAAGACCCTGAGCACGCTCCCCCTTCGCTTACAGTGTCCTCAGGGTGCAGAGAAATAAAGCCCTCCTGGGTAATGTTGCAACACCAGCAGCCCTCAGACATTCAACAAACTAAATCTAGACGCTGTGTCAGATCTGGAATATGATGCATTTTCATCAAGTGGACAGGGGCAGAAGACATCATAAGCCAGGCATTTTTTATTCTCTAAAAATTGACAGGGTGTTGGAAAAAAAGGTTTTGAATGTAGGATAGAATAGCAGCCATAGAAAGGTTATGTGAGTTATTTCCCTTTTGTATTTGAGTAAAAGAGCATCTTTGGACATCATTCATTTAAGATTTTAAATGATGAGAATGTTCAGCACATGTCAGTAGCTTTAATCTTTGGTTTGATGTAATGACTGACATAAAATTTCATAAAATTTTTTATCTAAAATGGGGCAGACTTTATACAATACTTCGTTTCCCTGATGTTGAACATTTTTCAATTTGTTTTCTAAAATAGTTACATCTGTGTCCATTTATTCTAACTCCTTTAATTCAAACTTGAATCAACAAGACCAAACTAATTTGTGCATAATATTAGGTATAATCTTATGGATGGCCGGACAGGTTATCGGACACCATCAGGTGTTAAAAACAATTTAGTACCTTATCCAGGCAAATATGGGGGCAATGAACAAAGTGCTAATACTAAAGTTATTACATCAAAATAAATAATGACAGAGGTCCGCTTTAAAACATTTGAAATCTGGTCTTGTTTGGAGCAGAATGTGTGGATCTATACACATTCTAGTTTATCAAGAACAAAGACCTAATGAGGCATTCCTAAATGAAAATAGCTCTCTATTCAAAAGTCTGCAGTTTCATAAAGTGAGAACCAAATAAACATTTGTAGTTTTTCAGTTACTGCAAGTCTTCTTAAAGTGGGACATAACCAAAACATAAAACTATAGGCTTGTTTCCACTGGTGGTACGGTACAGGTCTGTTTGGTATTGGTAACCCCTTAAAGAGGCTGATGTTTCCATTCTGTTGGGTCCAGAGAGGGACTTCTGCGTCATTATCAAAGTGCCACAAAAGTTGTGTCTGTATCTGAGATGTAAAATGTATTTGAAACAGTCGGATGCATTGTCAATATTTGGTGAAACTTTATTTGACACTACACTTGTCTCTACCTCCTTGTAAAACAAAGTGTAATAACATGTAACTACATAGTACATACATAATGGTATTATGTATAGTGGATAGGGTATGCATGTACTATGTAGTTACATGTTATTACACAGTGTGTTACATTGTACTTAATGAGTTAGATAAAATGTATCGAGTGTAGTGTCAAATAAAGTGTTACTTAATATTTAAGTAAGTCCTGTAGCATCAAGAGGCTGGGGGTACAGTACAGTGTTGCTGCAGATAACATTAGACTGTTTTTGGTTTATTCACAGCTTTCAGAATTTAAATTCATATTCAATTCTGTGCCAATTTTCTATAAATTATAGGCATTTGAGCAACAGGTTTTTTTGTGTTTGCAGTGAAGATGATATACAATGTTTAAATTTATGAAGCAAGAGCCATACATTGCTGACTCTGTTTAAAACCAGAAACAGCTGCTAATAATGCTAGCTTTGTCCTCGGAAAAATATATGCCATTTATCATGTTTTTATTGGAATATGACATTTATCACAAGAACAAGGAGGAATTTGAAAAACATTTCCATTTAAAGTTTTTTCTTTTGCTTGTCGTTTCAGCTTATTCAGTGTTGAACTACGCCCCTCCCAAAGCGGACTACAAAGCTGGTCCTGCTTGGGACTGAGTCGTCTCTAAAGTGATACAGTGAGCTTAATGATTTTCATTGGCATAGAGCAACCAGTTTTATATTAATTGAAAAAATAAATTAATAATTGCATTCCCAATTCTGGGGGCCGAAAGTCAAATCCTTGGCAATGATATATATATATCTTTTTATCAAGGTAAAACATAAACAGTTTAGGGAAGGCAATATATTGAATACTTTTTTGATTCTCTTTAAGTTGTCAGAATGAAAGATACATTCTGACCCCCAAAAAAATAATCTGTTGAGAACATAGTCTCATATTCTTGATATAATCTTACCATAATCAACACATTTAACTTCATATTTTCTCATAAAAAAGTTGCTTATCTTATCATCATTACTATATTTATTTCCTGATATCTTGCAGCATTTTCATATGCATTCAGCACATCACAGCTGGGAGATAAATGTCTCTGAACAGATATAGACGTGGTTCTCCACAGTGGATAAGAGCAGCCAGAATGGAGTACAGTAAAAGTACTGGGCCCAGCTGGTAACACTGCTACATTATGCATTGAGGGCCTTTTTTTGGAGCAGAATTATACATTCTGAAGAGTGTGTTTATAGTGCCATCTGCTAGATTGTGTACACTTAGTACTGGGAATGTAGGACAGATGCTGGTGCTCAAATGTGGATAAGCTTCGTTTCACAAGAGGCTCGATTGTCTCCATTTCCATTCTGGCTATAAAAGGGGAATTGATATCGCTCAGGTTATACACTCACACAGCAATTGGATATTATTATAAAGCAGTTGAAAAAGCTCCAACTGTGGCTTCCATTTGTGTCCCATAGCTCTGTTTGTCATTTATGCTATTTACATAACACTCATGGCACACATCAATATACCGCAGTTCTACTACTCAAACATCCCAGTGTTAAATGAAAAGCATTCAGGATACGCAAGGGATTGAGAACTCATTCAACAATATTGATGCAAATGAAAACACAACAGGTGCAGTACAGAGGCAAAAGCAATACTTTTGCTTCAGATTAATGATCATCACACTCCATGTAGGACACCACGCCAAAGGAGACAGAGCACTACACATACTAATTCACCATATACAACTACTTACAGTATTTAAAGACCTTGTTTCCAATGAAGCGGTACAGTACAAGTCAACTCAGTAGATCCCAGAGCCTTGAGTTTCCTCTTTGCTTGGTCTAGGGAGCGACAACTGCTATGTGAACAAACGGTATTTGAAGCAGGATGTAATCGGTCCCAAAAATAGTACTGTACATTATGTCGTTTTTGGGGCCCGAAGCATTTTGGGGGTACTTCGGGCCGCTTTAGATGATGATGAACCGCACTGCCCTGATTTGCATAACGCTCCAGAATACCGAGGAGTTATCCCAATTGTGTCTGATGCACACAATGTAGGACATTTATGCCCACTACACTGTTTTGTATTTGAGAATACTGTATTCTATATATATATAATTTGCTTCGAATTGTAGAGTGACAGAAAGTCACTGAGAGAAACAGGAGTTAGCAAAAGTTTGGATTTACACTCAACATAATAAACCGAGTCATTTCAATTTCTTTAAAAGGGTTGATACAAGTCAATATTTGCACTGACCTAGATAAGCAACTGTATGCAGTTTTGTCTAAAAGAGTAATAGCAGTTCATTTCTGAAACAGCCACCAGAGATCTATTGACTGGACCGATTGACAGTTGATCAATCTAGTCCTGCAAGTGAGCGAAAGTAAAAGACTTGGCCCGGGTTTGTCTCCGGGGTCAACACAGATCCACAGCCATTAATTTAAAATGAACCTGATAGATCTGTGGTAATGGAAACCTGATGGCTCCAGACAGTGTTGGGCCTCGAGAAGTAGGACGACCAATCAGATGTCAGATACGATAACTGACTCAGCTTGAGCAGGTGGACCAAGACCAGGCCCTGAGTCTAATGCAGGGGTCTCAGGACCAAATCTGAACTGTGCATTGCTTGTTTAATGGACTGAAATATTGAAACATATTGGGTTTAGTGCAATACGCTGAAACTAAACCAAAAATAAAGATTAAACCAGGTCTGATTCAGGGCGTTTAAGAATGGCTAAATAACCAGAAATCTAACAAGGCCTTGGGCACTAAATGAGGACTAACCCAAGGACAAAAACAAGATAAAACTTTGGATTTACCATTTAGGAATACAAGAAGACTAAAACAGAACTAAACCAAGACAAAACCTAGGAATACAAACCAAGACTAAACCGGGACTAAATTCAAATCACAAACTGGAATAAACCAGGAGTCTTCAGGACTAAACCCAAAACAAATCAGAACTATACCAGGTCTAATTAAGGACTCAAGAACATGTGATAAACAAGACTAAATCAGAACTAACACTGGGACAATATTCTGGGCTAAACAAAGGTAAGGACTAAACCCAGAATTACAGTCTCTTCTACCTCAAATATCATCCAATATCTCTTTAGTTTCAGCTTCATTATTAAAAACCATGGCTCTTGAAGCAGAAGAGCCGAAGTGCTAAAATAATTACCAACATTATGAATGTTAAACTGCACAGGTCAGAGGTCGGGCACCGTGATATCACATATGAGACCGCTGAAAAAAGACAAATTGTGCTGTTCAACCATCCATATTTATTCATGGAGACACACTGGGAATATGTAGTGGCCAAAATGAAATTGTTTTTTTCACGCAGCACAGGAGTATTTCCATAGTTTGAGAAAATTGTCTTCGCCTTCGCTGTTGTTGCGATACCAGTGCACAGGAATGACTGTTTACACCTCACATGTGAGTTCACACCCTGCAAACTGTGAAGGTGGAAAAATATGTTCACACAATTTGCATATGTTTCCCTGAAGCAGGGTAGATTCAGTTTGGTGTATTTCCAGTACGCCAAATATCGCACCATAATTACACTGAATAACTTTTAAGGAAAGGTTTTTGTCTTGGGAAAAGGTTGGTGTTTCACAAAAGAATTTGGACAAATTTTGAATCCACGTTTCATTGTGGCCAGATTGAAAAAAACAAATATTGGGCCTTATTCATGAATCTTCTTACCAAAAAAAAGTTGTATTGAGGAGTACGTTGTGGTGGTTTGGTTTGCTGAGCAGTTATCAATCCAGGCTGTCAGAATTATACTGTATGCTCAGCACAAAAAAAGGGAATGTCCGGATCTTTAATTTAACTTTAACTTATGACCGTGTGCATCCATCAAATATATGATCAGCATTGACATCTGTGTATTTTGTGTGGTTATATAAGAGAAAACATATGTACTTGTATGAGTAATGTGAAGAGCAGAAGCTGTTTTACCAATGAACACTAAAATGACTCCACAGTACCGAGCATATATACAGTAGGTAAAAGGCCCACAGCAAAGGTTATAGTATTCAGCCATTAATAAAGATCAACAACATAAAATAATCACATGCCTATCCTGTGGTCTGCCCCCAAAAAAAAAAAAAAAAAAAAAGAGAATAGAGGCACCCAAAGTGACAAACAAAAAAAACAAGACACAGTAATGTACATTTCTTTAATCTTTTTAAGATTATGTGGTACCATTAGGTTTCTGATAGTATCCTTGTTGTTGTTCCCAATTACTACCAGCAATTTATTATGACTATCTTAACATATCTAAATAAATGAAAAAGGTATTTTTTATCTGAAAATGTTACTTGGTTTTATTATATATTTATCAAATACGCCGTAGCGGCTCAGTGGTAGAGTGGTCGTCCTATAACTGGAAGGTTGACGCTTTGATTCCCGTTCTCCCCATAGTTCATGCTGTCGTTGTGTCCTTGGGCAAGACACTTAACCCACCTTGCCTAGTGGTGTTCCAGCTGTAACACTGGTGAAAGGAAGCTTTTTGTGAAATGCTCATAATAATAATTGGTCACCGCACCTGATTTAGCTCCACTTTGTTTTGTGGTATGCACTTTTTAAGGTGGGTGCTGGTGGTGTTACTGGTGAAGTCCTACAGATTACAACAGCAGTGCACCTCCGAGCGTGTTAGCCCTGCACTCTCCCTCCCACCTGCCTTTTACTTAATAGAATCAGCCGCTCCTCATATCAAGTATTCCTTAACGGAATACTGAAACCTATCCACCTTTTTCCTAATACCATTAGAGGAAGAAGGAGCACCAGATAGATGTGTTAATCCTGTCGGTTCAGAGCACACAAAAGCAGAGTGTGCCCTGCAGTTACATATTAGCCACAACACTCTGCACCCAGCCACAATATTCCACTGAAAACTGAGTCAGCCTGCAATAACAAGGGGCCACTACCTGTTCACAGCTTTACATGTAATGTACTGTTCTCTATCACAGCAACACAAAGGCAAATGCAGAAACATTTAACTACAAGTGCATCCAGAAATACAAGCACATAGTGATACCAACATGGCAGTACACAGTAGTACAAACATGCAAACACAATGTTCCCTAAAACACACCACTTTCCAGAGAAAGTGATCATAGTTTCATTAGTTTGGACAATAATACTGGCAGAAATGGTGCCCAAAAACCTCTCACAATTTGTTGTCCTTCCAGTCTGGTTTTGGCCCAGGTCCCTCCTCATTCCTCAAATGTCTAACTTCATCTTGAATTCCAGAACTAAAGTATCCTGATTGTTTTTTGATTTCCTTTTGAGAGTCACATTGCGGATGTATTGCTCAAGTATAAACTCATTGTCTCACTTTACAATACTGGTTGTTGCCATCAAACCGCTAATTAGTGGAGGCAGTCGTTGCCCAGACTGAGAGGATCAAAGACAGCCAATCTCACAATCTTAGTTTAGTCAGCTAGCTTTACACGAGCACACTTGTGCCTACAACTTGCCACAAGCTGTTTAAAAACACAAACTTGACCAAACTCAATTCCTCTTTTTATCTGTTTTCTAAGCACATCCTGATGTGCCTGTTGTGTTAGTTTAAGTTTGAAATTCCTCACAAGTATGTACTGTTATATAGTTGCTTGTGTGATTGTGATCAGCCCCAGGCTGACCGGGTCAGGTGACTATTTATTACAGGTTGTCATTGTAAATGAAAATTGGTTCTCAATTTAATTAAATAAAGAATAAATAAATAAAAATATTCCGGACCATCATTGTTACTTGTCTCTCTCTGCCTACTGTCTCCCTGTCGCCTCCAGCAATGTTGTACCTCATTTCTGCCTGGTAACACTGGTCTAAACAATCAAATACCACACAAGGTCCAGATAGGCTCACTGTGGACTGTAATCAGCAGGAGAGCAGGTTTTGAACAATAATTTAATGTTGGACCGATTTAAATATATTGTGCCCATGATAAATGTGTTCTAACCAACATGAAACTGCTCACAATCTGCATCAGTTGGTGATGAAAAATGTATTATTATCAAACAATAAATAGCCAACAGCCTGTTGTTCAACATTTTCAGTGAAAATTGTTCACTTTGTTTTGTACTTTGATTAGAGGGGACATTTAAGATTGGGTGGGCCTCACAGGACTTTCTGATTTTTAAGTGGGTCGCACCACTGTTGACTTTGGGAATGGCTGGTTTACGGCAATATAATATAATCTACACATCTAGTGATGACTAATGTACAGTACAGTACAGTACACAGACAATGCACAGTACTGTAAGTACTCTACAAATCTATCTGTTCAAAGTTATTGCATTAAAGCAGTGTTTTAATTTTTTTTTTAATTAAGTCATTTTGAGGCCCTTGACATTGCTGTGAAATGTGTGAAACAGACAAGCTTTTGACAAACGGTACTGACAGTTATGAATGAGAATAATTTAGACCAATGCCCTCAGTGACCAGTCTTTGTTATGATAGAGTGCATTTGATCGAGTCCATTTACTCACCTGAGCACTGCTACTTCTAAAACCTCATCCTACCTGCAACATCTGTTATAAAAGCTATACATATTCCTATTTGATTGTCAAGAATGAAAGTGTGACACATGGATATTATGCTTCATGTAATGGCTAGATGATTTTAAACAAATCATGTTACATTACTATGTAAATTTGTCAAAATTGTATTTTGTTTAAAGCATTTTAAGTTTTTAGGTTATTTGCTTCCTCGTGTTGGCCATAGGAAGCAGAATATTAGCAGATATGAGTTAATATTTGCCATATTTTTCATCCCTAACCAAAACAAATAGGTAGAACATGTTACAGTAGCCAGCCCCTTATTTCCATTATGTCTTTTCTGTCTCCGAGTGCATTCACAGCATCTCTCCTGGAACGCTGCAGAATGCATGTCCAATCTGACACAATGGTGATGCAGATAAATGGGGTTAAGGCTCATCTCCCGCTGCCAAGCTGTTAGCATTTCCTTACCTATTTTCTGCTGTGTCAAACCTCCGCTAAGCTCAGGTGAGGTGAGGGCTATTATTTCTGGTCAGCTCAATCATGGCACACAAAGGTGCCATCATGGGGGACACTCCACTGTGGTAGTTTTAGCCTTACGTAAATATAGGACTCATGGGAAAAGCTTGTGCTATTCGTCTACTGTACAATTTTTGTTACTGTTTCATATTTAAGTTTAACTGTAAAATGAGCCTCTAAAGAGACAAAACATTCACCACAGTAGTAGCCGTTGAAAGGAGACCCCCCCCCATTGTCATGACAACAGTAATCACAGCATCAGGAAAAGTCTGATAGTCCACTTTTAAAAAAAAGAAAAGCACAAGTCACAGAACTACGTTATGATGGGAAGGTTAATGGTGCATTAAACAGACAATTTTCTTTGAAAAAGTTGTCAGTAAATATTTTTTCATGATTTAGATTGTTTTAAGAGAATAGGTTGGACTTCATTGTCATGTAAATTATTTTATTAATATAAACGGACTTCTTCTTTTGAGGATCTCCAAGGTCTACATAAGGTCCTAAGTGGATGCAATATTAAACAAAATGGACCATCCTCTACAGGCTGTAAAAGATCAACAAATAGCATGTTGTTTTGAATATTTCTAAATTTTATTCAAAGATCCATTACATATTTCAAACTAACTGGGTTTTGCAGCAAATATCTACATTGCTGTACATGCAGTGCTCCTACGTACATATAGACTAGCTCTTACAATAGATACATTAACTCTGCTGTTAATTTGCATCTGTCTTGTCTATCCAGAGTCTCTTGGCCATTATTGCCATCTCTGCCGTAGTTAGCGAGAACCTTTGAGACTGAGGCTAAATAAAAGTGCCGGGAAGTGAGCCGTGCCTCAAAGAGTGCGAGAAGATTATATGTAGTCCCTCAAATATCTTCAAAGATGGAGATGTTATTGATGCATGTTAAGTCCTCTGGGCGTTTCACTCAAAGAACATTTGGGCCTTTCATCCCTGACATGAAGGTGGAAGGAAACATTATTGAGGCTCGGCAACATGACAGAGCCTTTTTCATTTTAGAGCGGGGCATGAAAGGCAAGAGTCATCTCTGCAGCCTTTGAGAGAGAAGCCTCCTAATTGGCTCAAATAGATGCTCTTTTCTCCCAGTCCCGTTTGTGAGGTAATTGGTATTTATGAAGTATTTATGGTTCATCTTTACTGGTGTCAGCGCCTACACAGCACGCATATTGGACAGAGCAGAACCCCTAATTCTCTTTTTTTTTGCCGGAATAAAGTGTCTCTTTTTGTTTTTCCCATTTTACATATTCATAAATTCATAAAGTCATGCTCTGGTGCACTTATATAACAGCCAGAGCAGGACCAAGAGGATGCTATTATTGAGACTTTCTGCAGTGGGCCTCCACATCCACTCCTGTGACACTGCCTTTAGTGCTTGGAATAGCATTACTGTATATACTGTATGTAATGTTTCCATAGTGCTATTAAGGCAATATTAACAGAAAAAAAAATAAACCTGTTTCTTGCAAATAATATTTTTATATGCAGTCTCTACACAATGTAATACTGTAATGTAAGAGACTAATAGTAATGCAAAGATTGCCCAAAACAAGTATATTTGGGCTTTTAAAGTACAACTGCTGAAAAGTGTTGGGTAAGTTACTTTTAAAAAGTAATTAGTTACTAATTGCTTCTCCCGAGGTGCCATTAGACAGAATGTCATCAATGTCAGTAAAAAACAACGTCCTCCAAGTCCTCTTGACTGACTGCTGCTGCTGCTAGACGTTTTGGAGGTACTAAAGCACTCTATTATTGCCTCACAATGATGTCTTTGGAGGTTCTCATTCATCCAGGACATATTCAAGACAAAGTTAAAAGATTTCTGTTGTCGGTTTGAAGGTGAAGGCGTTTTATCCCATTTCCAAGGGACTTGGATTCTGAGATCTACTGGTAAGAGAGCTGAGCTTATATCTCTAGAGGGAGGGGTTTGACCTGAGACTACTGTAATTGGAGGGGGCTGTTTTGGTTTCACTTTTGTTAAGAGTTGAATGGGCAGTGTGAGTTCTAATGGGAGAGTTGTTATGCTCCTGTGAGCCATTAGCATAACTGCTCCCTTTAGGTGGTAATGTACTTCTAGTGTTGATTTAGGTTTCAAAACACAAGTAAATGAGAGACATTGTATCTGAGGCCTCCTCCTCTGTTCAGTGAGAGATGTTCCATTTGAACAAAAATGGCTTCCTTCACCCCTCTCTCAAACCATCTGGCCTCTCTGGACAAAATGTGGACATTGCTGTCCTCAAAGGAATGCCCTTTGAGGTGGAGGGCTCTAAGTATGTGCTGATACATCCTCTTTTGAAGGCCCTTCTTGGTTTCCCCATGTACTAAACTACACTCTTCACTGAACAGCATAGACCACATTACTCTGTTTGTGGGGATTTTGTCTTTAGGATGGACTAATTTCGGAGTGTTCCCAGGTTTAAAATGAACAGGAATGTGTTTGTAAAAAAAACTTTTTGAGTTTTTTGGAAAAACCAGACACATAAAAGATGATGGGAAGGGCCTTTTGTCTCTGGGTCCTGTCTGTATGCCTTTTATACAGTACACTGGCATATTCAGAATCTGCATTTTAGTTTTAAGAGGTTCCTTCTTTACCATTTTTATTATATATTATGCATTTTTGTATCATCCATTCATCTTATATTGCTTATCTTTGTTGTTTTAATGTAAATTAAATAATCCAAACAAAAACTAGCAAACTTGCAACTGGCTAATTAGTTTAACAATGATTTGACCTGTGAAAATGTTGTGCTTTTTAAAGTCAAGTGCAGCCGCATCAAGAAAAAAAAAAGAATATATTAAAATTGTAGGCCTCTTTTTAATTATTGTTTTATAATTTGTTTACTTACTTGAATTTTTGTAATTGATTGTTAAAGCTACAGCTAAAAGCTACTATCTAGATTAATATGAAAGTCTGAGAGGCAAGAGCAGATAAGAAAACCTGTCACAAATGGCCTACTGTAGCTTTAACTGTAAATGTGCTGACTGATCTTTATCACTTCACAAACCATATTTTAAATTAAATAGCAGAGTTGTAGAGTGCTGTGATGCTGCTGATGCAGTAGAGACTGATGGACAAGACTTTTTAAGTGAGATTACAGTACAGTGGGAACTAAACCATGTGTTGTCTTTGCTGGACGGCCCGTACAGTCACAGGCTTATCTCCCTCCTTTCTATTACATTCTGCTTATTCTACTGTACAACTACATCCACACTCTGCGCGACAGAGCTAATTGTTCCTGCTCATGCTTTCCCCACAGATTAAATAATACGCCATTCTGGGCATTGTGGAAAAAACACACAAGAGTGGGAACTAAGAGTGGGTGAAGGATACGTGTGGGAAAATGAAAAGGCAGAAATGGAGGACGGCTATGAGAATGTGGAGATGAGAAGGAACAGAGAAGCAATGTAACTGCATCTAAAAGATGCACATCAAATAGAAAATGCATCATGGCTACATTATTTCCAAGCATATATTTCATGTTTGAGGGATTTGTGACATGTTATGAAGAAAAAAACAAACAAAAAGCTAGTATATTCTATGTATAAAAATACAGTAGCCAAAAACATCTGCAAGAAACAGTAGGAAAAAATGTGTCCAGTTTATTCCAAGCTTTATGAACTTGCAAAGCTGCAACATGTGTCCATTTAAAAAATCAATAGCTGTAAGACACTTTCTAAAACCAGAAAAGTTCTTGTTAGGTTAAGTTTTTTTTTTTTTTTTTTTTAAACCATTTTATCTATGATTATTACAAGAAGACGAGCCACATTTGAGACAACATGGACATTCTGTTTTATTTAATGCGGTATTTAGATCCACTCTTGATACACTGAAATTGATATGGTCTTTTCTTCTCATATAAATTTAGGGAGCACTTACAACAAAAGTGCCACAAGCAACTAAAGCCACCAGCAGACATTAGACTTTAACATTAGAGTAAGAAGCGATGCAAGGCCGAAAATATACCAGTCACTAGCGGCCTCTTTAAGAAGCCATCATTCTTCATTGGGTTTCCTTTATTTCCACCCCCAGCCACAGACACAGAAGGCTTAACACACTTACAACGGAGAATTCACTGCTCTTGAAGGTGGCAGCTATTCCCTCGATTGCGGAGGAAGAGAGGACCGCAAACACAATCTCTTTAAGAAGTTTAGCCCAAACAATATCCTGACCTTCTCCTACACTCTGCAAACTTCTGGCTCCCAAACAGGTTTAGTGACAGTTTAGGGATTGTCCCAATAGATAACAACAATTTACCATGAATAATGGAACTGTAATGGTTTGTGTATAGGGTGACCATATGTTCTTATGAGGTGGAGAACAGTTCTATTTTCAAGATCCAAGTCCCAAGACCAAACACATCTTTGGGAATAAAAAGCCCGTTTTGAACAGAGTTGTAGTTTTAACTCATAAGCAGAATAAGTCGTATAAAGTCATTTATCTATAGACTCTAACTGGCTGTTCCATTTAACCAGTGCAGTTCTTGTGTTGTTCTCATTGTGGTTATAGCTCTAAGTCCGACATGTCCAAAGTATGAGGTGAAATTTAGACTACGTATCTCAGCTTTGCTAACTCTCCAGATGCTAAAGGAAATGTGTTGTTAAGACATTGTTCTTTGAATTGACTATGATAATTTTGTCATTGAAAACATTTTTTTGATAATACAGTGCACTTATATGTTACTTACTTATTGTTCTAAAACTAGGAGGGAATGTCAACCCTTTTCCAATTTGTCCCTCCAATATTTATTAATTGCTCTAGTTTGGAATGATGTAAATACATTAAATAAAAGGGTCAGTTGAAACACATTCAATGACTATATTTACAGTATATACCAAAAAGTCCTAAACAAATGCATTTATAAGTTGGTGTCCTACCTTTATATAAATAAGCATTACATGAGATTTGGCCAATATAACTGAGGCTTGCAAATATCTTGTAACTATCCATCCAACCAATAGACAAAAAAGTCACCCATAGGTTTCCAGTTGCTCACCACTCCATGTTGTGGCACAGAGTAATTGAACAAGCCACCCTTCTGTTGTTGTCCATTATGCCCAACACGGTTAAATCTTACACAGTGAATGGTGAATCGGAAGTCGGGAGCACTTAAATCCAGAGGGGCAACTCTGTTGGGTCGAGATGAGAAGAGAAAGAAGACTTACCTAAAAGAGATAGAGAGAAAGAGACATCAGTCATCTGATAGAATATCCTCAAACAGTTCACGAATGCAACAACCCTTTTCAGTGGTAGAAAGAATAAGCTGTCCAAAACATTCCTGTATGTCATTATTATTAATTACACGGCTGCACACATTAGTAATGTACTAGGAAAGTGTTTTTTCTTTTTTTTTTATCAAGGATAACATTGTTCATATCTATAAAATCCACAAAATTCTTGGATAGTGATTCTAATGAACATTTTTAACTATGTATTTTTTTGTACTTTTTTGCCCTGTTTGGACAGATGACTATCCCAGCAGTTTTTGGGCCTGCCTCTGTCATGGAACCCCTTATATTGAGTTAGGGCGCCACCACAACAGTGATATACCTCCGTCCACCAGAGGGCAGGCTCCAAAATTGTAAATATAAGGAGAAATCCCATGGCGACTTTACAAGTGTAAACATCAAGTTTACAGCCTGGTACAAAAGATGGCTCCGGTCTCTAGAGCTATGTTTTTACTACATGACAACTGTGGTACCCCGATTTTGATTAATACGTCTGTTTATGCTATCTGAAAACTATTGTTTTACTATGCAGTAAAAGCCAAAAAGCCCGGATGTATTTTATTGCCTTGTGGTCAGGACAGTATCAGTGAATGGGGGAGCAATGAGCTTGCACTATCCACTGGACACCTGAACAATCGCTGGGGCAAAAATCTTTTTGCTGTGAGGCAGGAGAGCTAACCGCTCTAGCAGAACAAAAGTAATAATACTTTTATTTTCTATTGATTATGCCTACAATATCATTCAAATATCTAAACATATGGCTGCTTTAAATTACTGTCAAAACTAAACCAAACTTTGATACAGTATAACTGGAACCCTTGTTGTAAAGATTATCTTTTTCATAGAAAGAAAATATTCTCATGAGTCATTAATTATTCATATGGTGGGGTGGTGGTGGTGGACTACAAACTCCACTCAATACATTGTTTTGAGAAGAACGTGGAAGCTATTGTAAATGTCTAATTGTCAGCCTTTGTTGTAAGTGGTCTGTGCATGTTTAAATTAAGCCTGTGACATTCAGCAGCATAGCAGTGATTATGTAGAAAAGGTTAGAACATATTGCTTCAGCTGCGTGTTCAAAATGAGATGGTGACTCATCTACAGCTCAGCAGACAAACTCCGATGGGTACAGGGGGGGATTTGTGCGCGCGGGTAAAATACCAGAGTGAACCCTTTCTAAAGGCCGAGAACACGGGAGACAACCACGAACAAACTAATGAGAAGTGGACTCAGTGAGTTATTGCTAGCTCGGAGTTTATGTCCAAGTGGCCCAGTTTTTTTCCGATGTCCATCTACAACTATTGCTCACTAGAGTTCAGATGATTTTAAGACGTCTAATAACATATAGTCAGAAGGGTGTCCTGTTATTTCACTATCACACAGCAAGAAGGTTCTGGGTTCAATCTTCAGCCAGGATCGGACCTTTTCTGATGGAGTCTGCATGTGTCTACATAAGATTTTCTCTTCCACCGACAAACATGTAAAAAAGCTTACTATGAAAAAGATTATTGTTGTCTTTGCAATAATAAAATACAAAGCACAAGGTGGAAGAGACTGGGGAAAGGGAATTCTGGGGATCCCTGCTTAGACTGCTGCCCCCACAACCCAGCCATGGATAGGCGGAAGAGGGTGAATGAATGGAGCACTAGATTGTGTGGTGATCTATGGTCAACCTCATTCCCAGTCCACACAGAGCCTCTGAAAGTGTTGTTTCTACTGTGTGTTTTGTCCTAGTGTGCAGGTTCACCTTTTTGAAAACTCTTGTCTAGATTAAGACTTTCAAAAACTCTGTGGCGATTACCGTGTGGACAGGTAAAACAAAGCTTTCCAACCAAGCCTCTCTCATGGAACCCCTTAAAAGGTCCTCGAGTAAGGGCGCCACCATGCAGCGATATACAGCGATATACAGCGATATACAGCGATATACAGCGATATACAGTACAGTGATATACCTCTGTCCACCAGAGAGCAGGCTCCAGAAGCTGAAATTTAAGGAGAAACCCAAAGTGTAAAAAACATGTTTACAGCCTGGTACAAAAGATGGCTCCGGTCTCTAGAGCTAAGTTTTTACCACATGACAACTCTACATGACAAACGTTTGTTTATGCTCTCTGAAAACTATTGTTTTACTATGCAGTAATCCCGGATGTAACCGCCATTTTATTGCCCTGTCATTACAACAATATGGGTAAATAGGGGAGCAATGGGCAGAAAACGTTCATATATTATACATTCATTGTTTCCAACACATAATAACACCTCATTGTTAATACATGCTTGGATGCTTGTTGTTGCTTTATGTAATAAGCATGTGGATATCCAGGTATAACCTACTGTTCTCATCCCATTGTGTGATAGACATGGTTAAAAACATAATTAAACCTGATTGTCTGGCTCAACAAGTTAAACATACAAAGAATGAAGGAAACGGGGAAAACAGACATTGGTCGGTTTTAAATTCAGTAAAAACTGTTTCATGTTTTGCATGGTTCTATTTTCCTTGCTACACTACAACAGATGACTCCTGTAAAACCGACTGTTTCCTAATGTGCATTGTTGCAATTTTAGTCATGGCTTAAACAGTGCATTTGAAGTTTCAGCCGTTTGTATTAATTCTATATTAATAATAACATGTCTCTGATGGGGAATTTTCCATTCTACATATATAAAATAAAAAAATCCCCAACGGGGAGTTCAACTGAAAAATGAGCCTCTGAAGACACAACACATTGACCACAGTAAAAGCCTGCATCAGGTGGCACGCCCCAAGTTGTCTTGACAACAGTAAATACAGTGTCAGAGAAAGTCCGATAGTCTGCTTCTAAAAACTATAGTGTGAAACCAAATGTTACCGAACCTAATGAATACTGTGTAATAGTTCTTAGGGCAGACCATGGAGACTTTCAGGAGAGAAAACACCTATAGTGTAGAACAGAGTCAAAATGTTGTTGCCACAGACAATACTAGCTTTGCAGTTGTAATGCATGTTACTAAACATAAAACATTTTAGCTCCACTTGCCAAGAAACAAAATACAAAATGCAATTTCCCTAATTCCATAGCTCCTCAATCGCACACAGAACCATGGTATACTGCATTCTTCTGGAGTGCTGTGCTTTTTGCATTTAAAAGGTGCTGGTCATCTTTTTTCCTGTGTGCTAGAAAATGGCCTGAAAAGAACTGGGCTGGACCTCAGAATCCATTATCTCTTTGAAGTGCAATGATATCTATATCCTGACTTTGTGCGAGGCTAATCAGCTCATTGACCTTTGCCTCATGGCACCTCCAAAAGCCACATGCGGTAGCTTTGAACCATTACTCACAAAAGCACCAAAGAAACCTTTCTAGTGCTGCACTAAAGGTTTCTCTAAATGTAACCGAACAGAAAGCACAGGAGGTTATGGCATTTCTTTCTTTATCACAGCAACCCCTAGTATCTTTTCTTAACTATAACCATTTTATAGTTCTAGCCTATAAGCACTGTTTTTTACAAATGTCAAAATGTACCCTCTGTTTGAATCTGATCAATAACATTTTTGCTTATAAATTCTAAAATGTTCTTATACTATTGCAAAATTTACTCTTTGGGATTAAAATTAAAATAAAAAATAATTATTACTGACACTACTCAAATATATGTCATTAAATTCTCTTGTTTAGGTATTATAACAAGAAAAAAATTATTCCACACTATATTCTTTGTGTGACGCACAAATACATGAGATTTTATGTGAACATGCAGTTGCCTTTTTGTTTTTTTAATCTTTTTATTATAAATTCATAGTTAAAGTCATAGTTAGTGGTTAGCACTCCTACTTCACAACAAGAAGGTCCTGGGTTGTATTAACATGAAACAACAAGGACGGCTTTACATGATGTAAACCTGTGTGATTTCTTCTGTCTTTAGTCAACTATCAAATTAAAATAATTTGAAATATGGCAGTTTGTATAAAATACACCCCTTTTTTCTCTCGTGTTGATACAGAGCATGTCCAGAAAGGCAGATTTGCACAATTAAAATGATCATACATAAAACCTGACATAAAAATCCCAGTTCAGCCTAAATAATAAGAAAATATATTTTTTTGCGATGTATCTTTTAATAGTCTACTCATCCCATATTAAAAAAGAAGAAGGGCTTAACAATACATTAAAAAATAAAAAAGAATAGTTATGCATTATAACAGTCCAATGACTTAAAATAATTATAATAATAAAGGTAATATAATAATTGGCACCGTACTGGAGGAAAGCCCTGTGATTGGTTAAAAGCAAAACACAGATTAAACATAAGTCCTTCCTCTTGATACTTGCGACAGTTTGAATAAATTTTACATGAAAAATTTATTTTTTTACTGACGCTAATTTGGACATCCTACAAGCATGGCAGCCAACAGAACATGTACCGAAATAACAACGACATGTCCCATAAAATAATAATAAGACTTGCTCCTAACCAACCCTCACGAAGCATATTGAGAGACAATTTACTGCTGAGGTGCCAGATGTGCTCTCAACCTGCATCACAGCAACAAACTGGCATATGCTCCACACAGCGCAAAATCTAACTTCCACAGACTGGGGTAAGAGGATGGAGAATTCCCCGAGTGGATATGGCCTACTTCACACAATATGGCGAGGATACGCTTGGCCTCTAACTAGTCACATCACATGACAGTGATAGGAAATGAACTAAATCAGATCAAAGAATGGCCTTGGAGGGTATGCTTTGTTTAGAATTGTGACTAAGTTTGGAAAATGTGGCCTTAATGTGAACTGCTTGGAAGCAGCCTTTACATTTATCATTCAACATTTACCCTAACTGCTAATATAATATAATATACATCCATATATTCTTCACTGAACTGAATAAATTAAGTAATTAAGGACTACACCTACATAAACCTTCTTGCAGTTTTTATTAGACATGGAAAATGATTTTCGAGTTCACAAACTCATGAAAATCCATCTTGTCCAGTTTCAAGTAAAGTATCTGCATTTCGACCGGCTGTTGTTCGACCAATGATGTGGCAGTACTGACAGTTCTGGGCGTGTTTTAGGTTTGAAGCTGTAGCAACCGTTTTACTTTTACTAATGTAAACAATGTTGGTATTGCTTTTACTCGATAAAACGGCAGTGACTCACAGAATCCAATCCAATAAATTCAATCGCCCTCACTTAAGAACATGCTATTTGCAATTGCTTTCTATGGAAGCCTTTCCCAAATGTTACTTCCCTGTGTTTACAAAAACATCTATAAAAGGTCCTTTGTCCCACTTGCAATTAAGGAGCTCAACCAATCAAAACCATCTGGAGACTTTTCCCCAGCTCTAGCACTTCAGCACTTTACCTCCTCAGCACATAGCACTTTACTAAACCCGCCCTTCAGCTGTACTGAATGGAAGGGATGGCAATAGGAGAAGGATATAATAGTCCTTCACTGGTTGAATGTATAACACATAACACACAACTCAACAAATACTATTATAATCTACATCTACATTTTCTATCCCTGCTGAGAGCATATTGCTTGTATTGTGGATCTCCATATGAAATTCCTAACATTGCAATAATCTTAAATTTATTTCTCTGTTGAAATCAAGCGAGAAGGTGTGTGGATGAGGTGCCTTTTGTTTACGTTCAATCAAAATCATAGTGGCAGTAGCTCAGTGGGTAGAGTGGTCGTCTTCCAACCGGAAGGTAGGCGGTTCGATTCCCGCTCTCCCCACAGTTCATACTGTTGTTGTGTCCTTGGGCAAGACACGTAACCCACCTTGCCTCCAGTGGCTGTAACACTGGTAATTACATTAGAACAATGTAAGTCACTTTGGATAAAAGCGTCAGCTAAATGAATAAATGTAAATGTAAATAGTGGTGCTTGGTGAGGAGAATGTAGATGTCTCCAAAAACATCGCTCAAGTTCAAAGTCTGAGAATATTTTAAACGAAAGGCCAATAAAACAGTCCTGTCACACTGTTTCATGTGAAATAACAGCAGTGCAATTGTAATGCACAATCATAAGAAAAGAAAACACCGGCAGCAACTTCAAAAGATGACACTGAGTTGTAAGTAATAAGCTAACTCTTACTACCGAGTTTCATCCTGAGTGTTGTTTTTCTTATCGTACATTACAGCATTAGAAGCGCCTGGCGCCATTTTTTTGTGAATGCTTTGAGTGTATCACTGGAATAAAACTTTTGGGGTCAAATGTGAGCAGTGCTGACAGTAAGGAGACTGTAAGCCTGACAGTCTCCGGACTCAGGGAATGCCACCAGTCCCCGTTCTGTCCCAGACCTCAAACACATCTGCAGGTTTAAATCATGTCTTAAATAAGCATCTCATTTACGTCCAACAGGGCGGCGAAACTATGTACACAAGTTCAGTACAACAGTACAGTAACTCTACATTTCCTGTGATCCTGTCAAAATAAAAGCCTCATATTCAATGGCAGCTGAAACCACTTTATTTTCAGAGGACAAAACATTAGAGCTGCAGAGATTCTCTGAATAAACAAAAGACACTGCGTCTCTACAACACAATCTGCTGAGCGACCTGTTTTTAAAGCATTGTATGTGATAAATAAATAAATATGTTCTTAAAATGCCAAATATGTATTGTTTGTATTAGATTGAATTTTTTTCTTAGCAAATAAATTGTTGAGAGAGGAAAATAACCAATAGAGTAAAAAAAAAAAAAAAACTTGTTAGACTAATCAATTAATCAAAACAATAATCAACAGATGAATCAATCGTAAAACAAGTTGTCCAACAGGAGAATAAGTAGCAGACTGTATCCATCGTCTTACACAATAAATGTATTCTTTTAAAACACCTACATCGAGGGGCATCACCATAAAACATTTTCAAATTTTCAGTTCTGCAAAAGCCAACGTCCATGAGTGAAAATCCCAATGCTCTGCACAAATACACATTGTATTTAGACTGACAGCAGCTGTGTTCAAGGCAGTTTGGGGTCACAGGGTATTACTGTATTTTATTATAACGTTCTTTAAATTAAGGTGGGTCTGGAACCACATTCATTGACCCACTGATTAACTTACCTCGAATGCAAAACAACAACCCATCATTACCAAAATCATAACCACTAAAATTGGGCCGGCTTTAAACTCAAATGGCTGGTCAGGCTACATATTCCCAAAAAAAAGTATTAAAGTGACACTACCTGATTTATTCTTTCCTTCCTGGTCCCACCACCTTCAACAACAGCAGTGCTAGAAGAGATACTATCTCTGTGTTATCTGCAACCATTTATTCTTTGTCTGCCAAAATCACTCAAGACCTCTCTCCATCAAAACATGTGATTGGCCACAGCTTCTGTATGCGCTCTACATTACAATCTTTGATGTTAATCCTAAATGTCTAAAGGTCTTGTTTTCACACAGATAATTCCACAAAAAACAACAATATGGTTTCATATAAACATGCCACTATCAGAAATGGTTTCATGACACATATGTGTTTTTTAAACAAATACAGCCCAGCACAGTTTAAGGGACCAAAAGAAACACATTTTATCTTAACCATAGACAATCACTTCCAACAATCCTTCCTGGTCTTTTTTGGAGAGAAAGGAAATATAGACGGGTGACAGACTAATTTTAAATGTACTTTTTTAATTTTCCCCTTTGCCAGCTGTTAATCCACAAGCTAATACATCTAAATTTGTTAGCGTCGCCTAAGAGCCAAGGCCTGGATTCATTATTTGAGGAGGAGATGTTGCTTGAGGTTGTACTTTTCTGGGACTGTATATGCACAATGTAATTGTCCTGTGTGGGATGTAACAGCGTTTATGGGATTGATAGAGGACTATTAAAGATAAGTATGTCTGCATGTCTGAGTGGTCGCGATGTATAAAAGCAGAACCTGATGTCTGCTAATGGTCTCACCAACACTGTATTCCACTTGAAGAGAGATTAGAGAATAACTTTAATGAATTCCCTGATATTTACAGCACAAGATTGCAGTATTTCCAAATTAGTAACTTGATACATTTTTCCTTGTTTGCTGTGTAGGAGTGTTGACAAGGCTGGGGAGGTGGATGGAGCATAAAACATCCCGCTGGAGACCCAATGTTATAATATTTCCTGAGACAGTGCTTAAGTTTTAGGTCCATCATATAAACTCTTGCTTAAGGTCAATGGAATGTAGTGGGGCAGATTTTATTAGTTTAGGATGCAAGAAGATGAAACCTCAATTTAAAGAGAGAAAAACAGATAATATACAGTGAGAAACTGTTGAGCTAACCTGTCTCACCCTGCACTAAACCCATCTCATGTTTTTTTTTAATGAGTGACCAATCCAACTTTTGAGCAAAATCTTAAACTGTTATTCAAGCAATAGATCTTCTGTTGCATATTTCTTTTTATCTCAAAACAAATGAAAATTAGCAACACTCAGCATCTACTGAAAATGGTGACATAAATGTAAGGTGATTTGACCTGGGTCAAATGACGACAGGCTACTGACACAAGTGTCGATTAGTGGGGCGCTACACTGTGAGCGACTCACGACGTGAGCTCCGCATGCTTTGAACATTTATGCCGAGGTTATGCTATAAGATTTCCAACCGCCAGTGGGGATTATACATGTTTGACGGCCTGATTTCTTCACTAAATACACAGGCCGTGCAGACCAGACTGAATGGGGAAAGACCTCTCATATACAAGAGGACGCCTGTAAAATCTCAGAACCAGCCCCTGGATCATGAAAGTATTTTACATCTTTTGAGTGGAATACTAAGGGTTTATTAAGGAATAGTTTCACTAAGTGTGTTTGCCAAAAAATAGGGGATCCAGAGAATGATAACCCGAATAGAAGGAAAAGGGGCTGTAACCACTGCCCACAATAACTCTGTCAAACATCCGTGCAGAACAAAGTTACAGAGCTCTCCTTGCTTTTGATGTTTGATTCGGACTATTATAAAACAAGTTTATTCTGCTTCACGGAGACGTGGACAACAGAAGATATTAACTTAGATGGTTTTCAGATGGTTTGCTCTGACAGAGACATGGCAAAAACACAGCAGTCCATCGGAGGCGGGCTCTCTATAGCAGTCAACTTGAAATGGGCTGTTCCAGTAACTTCACTGTAAGAGCGACAGAGTGTAGTAAAATCATGACGGTGTTGTTCAGACCCCACTACCTCCCACGGGAATTCACAGATTACAGTGGTGCTGGTATATGTCCCTGGTCCAGACTTCCTATTCACGGCGTAGCGCATCGCTGACTGCTAGAGCAGAGCTGCCAATCAGAGCAGCAACCAACCAGTGTTCCTACTTGGAGACTTTAACAGATGTGATGTAACTGCACTGCTGCCAACACTGGAACAGTAAATGACCACACACACCAGACTAGAGAGAACGCTGGATCTGTGCTTGGGAAATGTACCTGGAGTATATGTGTAAAAGGCCTGCCCACCTCTAGGCCACTCTGACAATAAAGTCATATTGCTGCTTCCCAAGTACAGACAGAAACTAAAACAGACAAAAACAATCAAAGTATCAAAAGTGATTCTATTGAAGCACTCAAGAGCTTTATGGACTGGAAAATATTTTTCCAAAGCAGACTTTTACAGACTCCATTTCCTCCTATACCCTAACAACAAGCCCTGGGATTTCCAAACACCTACAGTAAAACAGTGTCTGAACAACAAAAAAGCTGCATTCCTAAAAGGAGACACAGAGAGAGTAACACAGTTTAATAAGCCACACGCCCATCAGGAATGGTCTTTTAATACTGGTGACATCTGTACTGAGACACACCTACAGCTCAAAGGCCTGTGGAACAGACAGTGCATAAGGTCTGTGCTCCTGAGCTGGGTAAATTTATTACCCGACAGTGTCAAATCCAAGAGCAGAGTCATAAACACAGGCATACCACAGGGCTGCATGTTGTCACCACTTTTATTTTCAATTTACACAAGTAATGTAAACTGCAATGACAATAAAATAAAATTATTTTCAAGTATGGTAATGATATGGCTCTTGTGGCAAATGCCAGTGATGATGCTACTCTGCTGACATACCATCAGCAGGTCAGCTCTCTCATCACTTGGATTGAGGACAGCTCATTAGAGCTGAATGTCTCCAAAACCAAAGAGCTCTGCTGCAGCGGGAGGCAAAGAGCTGTCTGCCCCCCAGCCTCTGTTTGAACCACTGGTCCTGAACGGTCAGACAGTGGAACAGGTGAAGATCTTCAAGTATCTGGGTGTCCTACTTGACAACCAAATTACTTTTACCCAGCACACAGAGTCTGTATATAAGAAAGCACAGCAGCGCCTGTTTCTACTTAAAGTTAAAGAGCTTTCAGGTCAGTCAGGACATTCTAACATCAGTCTACAAATCCATTACTGAACCAGTCATCTCCTACAATATCACATCCTGGTTCACTTTCACATCTGTTAAAAACAAACTCTCCAGAAAATTCAACCAAACAAACAAAATAACAAGAAACAAGAAAAACCCAGAGCAACTTGTCACAACTCAACAGTTAGGCGGCTGAAAGGAGAACCACAGCCATCCCATCCACAATTCATATTTAAATGTGTCATAATGGTCCTCAGAATGTTCAAGATTCTTGTTCCTTACATTAGAAACTTGATGATGAATGATTGAACAATAGTATTGTAAATACAACTGTATAGATGGAAGATATGATTGCTGTAATAGTATCAATAGTGTTGCTGCTGAGTAGATAGAGTGTTGGTTTGTAGCCTGTCATTCCAAAGTGCTGAATGCATTGAGAGCGTTGCCTGTGACTGGCTGTTGACACTGGCTGAAGCACCTCTCTTAACTTCATTTGAAACTAATGGCCTTCTGACGTATAACTCTCTAAATACACTGCAGATAGCATTGAGCCTCTTTGATGTAAACCTCTTCAAAAGTCAATTAGAATCATATATGTTTTGAGCGGTTTATTTTTTTTTTTTTTTGCTCATGCTGATCTGATGCAGCAGCTGTAGAGATGTTGTCTAAAGGCACTTAGTGTGGAGCGGCAGCCAGGATGAGCATCGCTGGCTGTTACACTGGCTGCCAATGACGGCTGTCCACACACTGCCTGCTGTACACCTGCCACTCTGGCATATTCTGCAGCCTGCTCTAATTTAATTTACCAGTCAAGACCATTTGAGAGAAACATTTTCATTCCCAAGGCGACACGACTAAGCAGTTGGTTGCATGCCCATCTCACCCCCTTTTTAATGGGAAAAGTACATCCTATATTGGTTTGCCATAGAACCTACATTGACTATGTTTAATGCACAGTTTAGTCAAGGTACAGTCCTAGCTTGATTAGCACTGGCCACCTTTATATTTATTCAATTCTTTACTGCTCTTACACTTCTAGTCCAGCCAAAGGTTCACAGTTTGTTTCAAGTAAGATTTATTTATTTAGTGTAGCGCTTACATGACATCACATAGCAGACAAAGCTCTCCAGCAAAAAGTGTTTTGGAAACAGAAGCTTCTTCAGGGGTTCTCTATACCAAACCAACCCCAACCATACGTTGTCACTCAATGGAAATGTGCCTTTAGAGAACAGTAGCCACAATTTCAGAGGAGCCTTTTTCAGAATTCACCCAAAAACATTTATACTGCATGCATTTTACAACCCTTTTGCTCCAGTTTGAAACAAATGCTTCTAAAAATGGCCTTTAAAGACAACTATTCACTATGTGTAAGAATTGTAAAAGGCTGCCTCAAGGTGTAGTATTTTCAAGGAACCTTTCTTTGTGTTTGAATTAAAAGCAAAATTGTGACCTCACATATTGTGTATTTGTTAGAAAAAGGCCTTGCTTTCGTTAGGAAACAAATTAGAGACAAAATCAATATCCAAGAGCTTCTGGTGTAAAGCCCTTCTTACAAAGGCATTAAGATTCCAGGAAGTGATAAGCACATGACCTCATGCTTCTTTTGTTATGTCGGACATTGGATTTTTCACTTCTACTGAATGTCAGCCGAGTGAGATTTAAAAAGTCTTAACAATTAGCTTCTGATTGGTTTCATTAATGGTATAACTTGTAGTATTTTGTTTGTGCCAGCCTTGTGAACACAGCTGCAGTCAGGCCTCAGGTTGTGGGCTTGTTTAAACAGATTATCCAAAAGAAAAGCACAGCAGCGTCTAAAGGCGTACTTTCATTGTGGTTGTTGGTGATAAGGGGCTACACAGAGACAGGGGTTTGAGGGGAGGCAGGGAAGGGGCAGCTTATGCACAAACACAGAAAATGTCACACAAATGCTTTAATTAATGGTAAACATGTTCTGCTTATTGTACCATATAAAAACAACAACAATCAATTTTCAGTTAAATATAGCATAAAAATCCTAACTTAAAAGGGTTTATGCACGTGTGCACATTTGCACACAATATAAGTCCACAACTTGTCCTATTTTTATGAATGAAAGTCTGTGTCAAACAAAGTTTGGGATTTTTGCATTTGGCCCATGGCCCATTAATGGCTCTAGAGTGAATGGAAAGCAAAATTAGCTAAGCATGCACACAGTCAGATACCTTCCTAATACCTGGACTTATCTTAAATTCACTAAAAGGTTGTCTGTGAAGGTTCTCAGTCATCCAGGACATCTTGGAAAAAAAAGATTGAAGTAAAATCTGGACTCAGTTTTCAAGATGAAGACATTTTGTCTCTAATTCCAAGAGACTTTATCAATTCTGACTAAACTTCTCACCAAAAGGTTGTTACGTTTTACACATACTAAAGCTGTAGGAATGCAGTGGCACTCTGACTGGAGATACAGCATGTATACGGCGTAAATTCACCAGGCAATTCTTTAATCTAGAAGAGAAGCAGCCAATAGACATTTAAGATTCACAACAGAACGGAGAACCACAAAGACAAAGTTTTACATTTGAATTTCTCCCATGGGCATAAATAAATGTGATTCAATTAAAATGTCAAATAAAATAAATAGCCATTTAAATGTCAGCCACCAAACCAATAAAACATTATTTGTCATAAATAGGAATTGTTGTTGGATAATGAGTGAGTGTTTTGTGCCATTTCACTTGCTTGACTATTTATTGCTGCTGTGGAACAAGCAATAGCTTTTATCTTTAGGTTGTTTATGTTCAGGTCTCAATGGGACAGGGGTCTGGAGATATGTGGGCTATACTGTATGCACAAAATATGCAGAAGTAACATATGGAATCCTTCTGTAAAATAGTGGCACCAAAGTCCTGAAAATGCTGATTTTATCTGCACAATCAAAAGGCAGAGATCAAAATGACTTAAACTGTAAAACACCTTGAAAAGAAATAGCTCACTTGAAGTCATGAACCCAAAAATATGTATCGCAAGAGATATTTGAAACTTTCTGGCAAAAAATGATTCTAGTTAGCATAGTTGTGATGTTACTTTACCATTTGTTACTATCAGCACAAGGTTTAAACAGGTGCATTTTTTATTTAATTTTTTTATTGATGGGAGTGTAGCAAGTACATCATTGAAGTGCCACAAAAGTCATGTCTCTATTTGAGATATAAATCATCCGGGAGTTTAGCAGCAAGAGGTAGAGCCACCGCAGTCAACATTAAACATATGTTCCTGTTTATTCCCATCTTTCTAAACATTAAATTGAGAGAGCTGCACTAATTTTCTATCATTTATGGACTCCATTTTTGAGGCACAGGTTCTGCTTGTGTTTAATGCCGTGTAGACAATAAACACAATGTTTAAATTCTAATGCTTATATGCTGCTAACATATTTATCCTGTTTTCTGTTCTATAAGAACAAGGTATAATTTATTTGAAAAACAATTCCATGTGTTTTTCTTGTGCTGTGTGAACGTGAAAGTGAGGATTATCTAACGTCCAATCAGCTGACTGCAGTGTTTTGCTATGGTGCACTTTTTGAGGACACTTCAGTGGAAACGTGACTATAGCAAAAGTATACATAGAGAATTTTGAGAGTATTTTGGGGATTTTAGGGGCTCCTTATAGTACATTTGTTGACAAATAAAAAAAAAGAAAACTTCTTGTTTTGTGATGAGCATCAACTGAAAGAAGATCAGATGTTGGCTGCTGTCAGTTATCTTCACTATTTACTATGTCTTTTCTTAAATTTATTGGCTACATTGTGTTGCTCTGATTCAGTGTCTTGTCTTGTACTGTTTGGCAAAAACGTCTCATGCCTTACTAGATTTGTCAACATGACAAAAATTAGATTGATAGGTTGCGCTTTAAGTAAGTTAATTGATTCTTGAGTCCTGAGTTAAGCGCTACTTGAAAACAATCCTCTATTTAAACCCTACAAAACCATAGTCCACAAACCCATTATATATTTTGTAGAGCAAACAACTCCTCTTATTATGTGTGTTATTACAAATTCACTCAAAAAGTTTGTTTTCTGTGGGCGTTGTTTTGTGGGGGCTTTGAATGTATCCTCCATTCTTTATGTCATACAGTATTTGTGTCTAGTCAGTTTGTTTCTAAGCAGCAGAGAGAAAAATCTCCAGGGATCGATGCTGTCCCTATCTAAACCTGATCTGTCTGAGGGAATCTAGCCTTGGGAATGTCCTGGAGCTCCATAGCTTACACACCTGTCATACTCCAAAATTACACAGTGCCATAGTGGGATGGGGACGTCAGCGGATTGAGGGGAATATGAAGGTGGTGCAAAATCAACACTGACCTCATCACTGACAGAGCACACTTGAAGAAGAATTTCTCATTTTGGAAATCAGAAGTGACAGTGTGCTCCAGGGTGATGTGAACCTATCACTCTGCACACATTACACCACAGTCACACAGATATAGGCTCTGGTGAGACATACTGCCGCATCATTAATCAGAGAGTCTTCATTACAGGCTGCAGGAGACAAGCTGGCAACCTGACAACTCACAGCACCTGTTGGTCGGCTGACTTTTACAACTGCAACACGTTCACTGTTACATTCCTTTTAAGATGTCCAAGTCTTTGCCTTATATTCCCTAAAGTTACCAAAAGAAAAATGAAAAAGGTTAAAGTAACAGCATCTGGATTCAGTTTTCAAGGTTTTCAAGTTTTCACCTGAAAACTGAATCCAGATGCTGTTACTTTAACCTTTTATATATATATAAATGATTTGTCATTTTATATCTGCACCATTTCACAAATGGTAATATAGAATTTTTATTTTATTTTGTTCATATTCATACTTTTTTTCCCATTAGGTGAATTCAGTTTGCAGTCATTGTGTGTGGCAGAACAGACACACACATATTAGCAATCATTATCAACACTCATTCAGCCGCCGGTCAGTGCAGCAGGTCAGATGATTAAGGATACATGGACCACATCAGCCTTGAACTAGGCTTGTCATAAAGTGCAAGTAATTAATTTCAGAAGCAAGTGATTAAAGTGCAATGATGATAAATAAAAAGACAGAATAAGACCATAGTAAATAATTATAAAATCATCAATCTTTGCTGCTGCTGTTTTAAAAGCCTGATGGCAGAAGAGATAAAAAAAATGAATCATGTTTCAACTTGGAAATTTAGAATATTAACTTACTCGTTTACAGACTGACTCAATTGTTTGTATTAGTTTGTAAAATTCATTTTAGTCTTTAACATGGCCGTGAGTCAAATTTAGCGTTGGCTGTCTGTTAATGTTTTAACTGTAATTAGTGACATTTTTAGATTGTCCCAGTCACTGAAAGCAACTCCTAATAGTAATCTCCCAACATGAACATTATGTGGGACATTACTGTTGTTTTTTCGGCAATAGGCATCAATTTGGAAAGTTGGGTACAACTCCAAATACATCAGTTTATCATCTTGTGCATTCTACATTCCAGCAGACAGAGCATGGTCATGTTTTGGGAGATGGGTGAATTCTATTCCCATGCATGTCACAGTGCATCATAAGCCCTACATCCCATCTACAAAGCAGGATAAAAACATCAAAGCCACTTAAGCACACTGAGGTTGCTGACGCTAAATGCTAATTAAAGCTCTGTTTTTTTTTTTTTATGCAGCATAGCGCTCCAGCTGACTGAGTAGCGGCGCGGTGTTCTGATGCACACTGCCACTAATCCATATTAATCCAACTTGACAGCGGGCAACTCTCCAAAATCAATGTTTTTGATTGATTGCTGTCCAACTCCTAGTGCCAGCGCTCATGCTCCCAGAAAACAGTCCATCCAAGAGCATTTAGTCAGAGGCGGGTTCTACATTAATAATTCTTTAGCCAAAGCAGGGCATTTTGGAATAATAGACTCAAGTCTTTACGTCTTTCGTCAAGTTTTGGGTAACATATTTCTCAAGATATTGATTGTGACTTTTTGAAGAGTTACATTATATACAAAGAATATTCTATCTGACCATGGGATTGCTGGGCACTGGCTGAGTTTGCCATAGGCGTTTTAATCCTGAAGCACCACAACTGGTTGTGTTAAGCAAACCCCTATTCAACCCCATCTTTTTTGCACAAGTGAGAAGGTAAGCTAAGGTAGTGGATGGATGCTATAAAGATGCTAAAGGCAACCGGATTCTGGCCTAGGTCAGATTTTCAGCAAAGTGAGTGTGGAAGTGCTGGGTAGAAAATAGTGCCTTGAAATGTACTATAGTATCTAAATGTCCAACAGACTGTAATCTAGTTTTTTTAATACAGTCCAAATACAAGTACCACAACCTACAAGTACAACCTACTTCAAACGTCCCGCTACAATGGTGGCTCAGTATAGTGGAAAGTTTCTATTATATATATACGTACAAAAGTCATAAGGTAACATAAAATAACTGTGTACTGTTAATGATCACACAATAGTATGGTGGATTTGATTTGTGTCTAAAACAGTTGCACAGACTCCAATAGTAGTACAATAGTCTGTAAAAATAATCCACTGAGTCACTAAAATGTCATGGCCCCCATGTTCTACTGTTGTTTTCTCTATTATGCTAACAAACAAGTTCAAGAAAAAATGTGCTTCCCCCAAGAAAGAGAGACAGGGTGAGACATTCTCTATGAAGAGTACAAGTCATCCAGGTCAAAATAGTTTTGAAAGTAGAAGCTTTTTTGTCCCTGTTCCTCAGTCTTGATCTGGACAGGTCTCTGAAGGTTTGGGTACACACTGTTCTCTATCAAAATTTGATCACTGTTAGTGTTACAAAAAAAAAAACATAACTTCATATTAAAGTCCAGTCTCCATAAAAGTAGGTCGATATCCTAGTAATAAACTCCATCATAACAACTATTCCGACAAATTCTGTAGGTATCCTTCTGACACCTGTCACGTATCGGCTCCACATTACAATTGTCATTTCACATTTTTACCCATCTGTTTTATCTTCTTTAATGTCCTGGCCCCTATCAATGTTTGGATAAAAGGAAAAAAACACTCACAAAACTCCAAAAATCCTTCTTGTGCAGCTATCGAAGCTATCAATCAGCCGTGGCTCGGGGCAAAAAATGGAAGGCTCTTCTGATGGATACGTCCACAGTTCAATTTGTTTGGCACTTTTTGGAAAATGCAGCCACTTTAGAGCGCAAACACATTCACCACTCGCTTCCATTCAACTGGCAAAGCATGAAATGACAGCCAAGGCCGTTGGGGAAGCCTTGTGTTTGCAGAGTCGACGAGACAGCCTGAGCTGGGAAGAGCACAAATAACACGGCTGCAGATTTCAGCGAAGATGAGAGCCACTTCATCTGTCCGCTCGGATGTTTAGCATTTTTATCTGCTCCGGCATAATAGCACGTTGAGGATAGAGTAATGAGCATAGCAGATAAAGATGTACTTGGTTGGGTATGTTACCATTTAAAATATACAATAATAATAATACAAAAATCATACGGTTAAAATATCTGGAACTTGTTTATTCATACACCATTGTGTTTCAGTGTGTATTACCTGTAGAGTTTTGCTTTTGTTGTGTACTTTGAAACATAAAAAAAACTAAAAAAAATTCATGACCCATACATAATATTCCTGTGCTCCGTTATGCTATGATACAATCTTTTGTTTGTAATGTTTTATCAAGTCAAAATATGCTTTGCTACAATAAGTTATGTTATGCCATATTGCATTTTAAATCATGTTACGCTTTGATATGCTACATTGTAACATTGGAAACAAAAAAGACAAACTGTTAAATGGACAATTCTGCTTTAAGAGATTACTGGATGGTTCCCTGGAAAAGAGTCAAGTAATATGTGTGATCTGACATGCTTACACAGCTTTCAAATAAGGCCACATGTTTTATTTAAATAAGAAAGTTTCACTTCCGCTCAGAAGGCTAGGTAGATAGGCAGGTCTTGCACTCAGAGGTGAAAAAGATGTGCTGTCCAGCCGTGTGTGTGTGTGTGTGTGTGTGTGTGTGTGTGTGTGTGTGTGTGTGTGTGTGTGTGTGTGTGTTGCTACAGTTCGCTACGTCAGGTTACACCATGCTATGTTAGGACTCACTTACAGTACATTCCAAGAAAAAGCAACATTTAGAGTTTCCAGACTTGTAAGCCTCAATGCCCAGCACTTAACGGGATTCAAAGGCAAATGCTAGAATTACTGTATTTAATTTATGAGAAAATGTTATGTTACACTACATTTGTCATGTTGTGCTACATTTTTTCTGTTATGTTAGTAGTATGCTCAATTTTGTAATTAAATGTATGCTATATGTTTGTGAAGTGGCTGGGATGAGAATCAGCACTTCCAAGTCTAACACCATGGTTTGAACGGGACATTGACAAACAGATTGCTGCAGCTTCTCCAGTCATGCAGTCGATGTACCGTGCTGTTGTGCTGCAAGGCGAAGCTCTTGATTTTACCAGTTGATCTATGTTCCTCCTCTCCTCCTATGGTCATGAGCTGTGTGCCATGACCGAAAGGACAAGAAACCCCAGACGGGCGGCCAAAATGAGTTTCCTCTGCAGGGTGGCTGGGCGCTCCCTCAAAGATAGAGTGAAGAGCTCGGTCACTAGGGAGGCGCTCGGAGTAGAGCCGCTGCTCCTTCACATCAAGAGGAGTCAGCTGAGGTGGTTTGGGCATCTGTTCAGTGCCTCCTGGACGCCTCCCTATGGAGGTGTTCTGGGCCTGTCCCACCAGGAGGAGGCCCTGGGGAAGACCTAGGACACGCTGGAGGGACTATGTCTCTCGGCTGGCCTGGGAACACCTCAGTATCCCCAGGAGGAGCCAGACGAAGTGGAGAGGGACGTCTCTGCATTGACTGCTGCCCCACCAACCCGGCCTCAGATTGGTAAACAAGATGGATGGATTGAGGGATGCTATAAGATGCAACTATGATATATTTTCTAATGTTATGCTGTTATTTTATTCTATAATATGATATGATATGTTGTGGTATACTGTAATATCATACATAGGTACAAAAGTCTTGGTATGCTGTTATTGTAGTCAATGCTATGTGATGTAATTTTGTTATGCTGTTATCCCCAGAGTGATATGATAATATATAAATATACAAAATATATGCAACAGCCTGTGAAAATCAAAAGTATTAGTTATTTTTACTAAGTAATAAACTTAGTTACTTAAATCATTCATAAACAAAGTAGTTAAGCTTTTAAGTTAAAGTTTAACTTTGTGGGAATAAAAACTTAGTTATGAGTTTGAAGTAAACAACAGATTGTGAGACATTTCAAGGACAACTTGATAAGGACGTATTCTAAGAAAACAACCTGATTATTGTTAATTACAGGAGATGCTATTTTAAAACAAGACAAATACTATCTCTGTTTTCTTAGGGCCCAACTACAGACAGGTCCAAAGTGAAGCTTTGTGTGACAAAAACCTACAAAACTGTCTAAAACCCATCTCCAGTCATCCTCAACCCCCTAAATAACTCAACACTAATGACGGATTAAAAGGGTCAAAGTTGGATAGTTTTGGGCCTTTTTGGAGAACATTGAAACTGCAACTCTACTCTTCTCCTTCATAGAGCATGTAAACAATTATAGTACTATTACTATTATAGTAACTCTGCTGGGACATACTGATGTCTATGAACAAACCCAGTGAAAAGGTCTGATGATGAATTTATACACAAAAAAACAAAAACAATAACAATAAAAAAATGCATGAATGGTAGTACAAAGAATAATCATGAGTCTGCTTTTCCAGCAGTTCCCTGGGCATGTGTAAAAGCTAGAACAGGTTATAATGTAACTGAAATCCCTTCTTTTATTGGTTCTGTTGAGCTTTAATTATCTATGTTTCCAAAACACACAAAGGAAAATAGTGTTATTCTGATTGATCTGAGTGATAAAAACAATTTGGAGACATTATGACTAAGTTATTTGACCACAGCATTTTACACAATGCACCTTTAAACTAATACAAACAACCATATGTCTCGCAAATAAGTGGAAAGCATCAACCAATCTCAATCATTTTTCACTCTGATGCTCGGCTGCTAACGTTGACAGCACAAGATAAGTGACTGGAGGCCATGTTTGGTGTTTGACTGACCGTGTGACTTTCTGACCAGGCCCAGTAGAATGACAACATAATAACAACCACAAAGATGCAGGCTCGTCTTGTTCACTTCATCGCCTCGTTTCGCCGAGCTATATTTTATACTCAAAATGTAAAATCTGAACGGCCACTTACACGTCCTTCCTCAAAGTCTGAAGGGGCGTATTTGCACAAGTTATAACATCTACTGCCTGCCCCCATGGAGAGCTACCTGCCATGCCTTGTAACTTCCAGATCTTTTTCCAGAATGTCTCCAGATACAGGGATGTCCTTGAAACGTGAAAGCCCGACAGTTCGGTAAAAAAAAAAAAAAGTCAAGCACACTTAACATTTTCCTCCTGAAACCTATAACGGATCCCAGGCACGACGGCCATAGTGAGTGGCCCAGAAAAGGAACAAGGGGAATAGTATTACTTTTGATGACAGCTAAAAAGTGTGTCAGGTGAGCCGTTTGACACTAGGATCTGGAAATTATAGGGAGGACAGGTTTGCAGAAATTATAGTTGCCATAGTTACAAAATGCATGGTGTGAGCATAGTTAGATGTGTGGGCAGGCGCTAAAATAGGAGGAAAATTGGACTATAGTGAAGTTGTAACAAAAAAAAACTTTTTTTCTTTATTTAGCTAAGACATAATTAAGCATGAGGTGCATGTTAAGCAGACCACAAAACACGTAAAAATTATAATTCTGCAAAGGATTTTAGTCAAAAGCAACCGACTACGTGTGTGCTGTCAGTGAGTATAGAGAACATTAGTGAGAGGCTCAATATTCAGATGAAGGCTAAAAGCTAAAAGACACTGGGTTTTTAGGAATATTTTCTGCATCTTCTGTAAACAATGCAAAAACACCACATGGAGGAGTTATACCCGGATGGTTTTAGGCCCTGGGACCTTTAGTCTGAGATCTATCAGGCAATATTACCATATACTTTGGTAATATTACAATTATAGACATTGATTACACAAACAAACTAAAATTCCAAATCAAAAATGTCACTAGAAGTAACTACATCAGCCTCTTTAGCTCTGTTTAGCACAAAGATACATAGACTATAGTCTATTTATGTCATATGGTGCACTAGTATCTCTTTTGCATCATGTCAGCCACAAGATTAAAGCTTACAATTAACTATTCGCCCCACCTTCCATTCTCTTTAAACCTGTTTATATGGAATAGTAATTAGTTCAGTCAGGACCACTTGAGTCAAAATTACCATAGACAATTCTTTAGCCTATTTTTATAACTTTTATTTGCATGATTGTTAAAGTTTACATTTGGCGGTATGGCTCTGTTCTAAGTTACCCATACTTTCATGAGCTCCATGAAAGCTTGTCAGGTAACAGCAGCAGCTTCTGGGGAAAATCTCCCATTTAAAACTGGGAGAGCAGCAAATAAAATTCCCCCGTTTAGAACAGAGCATGCATCAATGAAAACGCGGTATGACATTGATTAAGTTAAACAAAGTTAAGGAGCGATACGGGAGGAGGTGGGTTGCAAGCAATGCAGTGGAAGCAGCCAAGCAGCAGACTGAAAATGCACTTAAATAGGGCGCCCTGTTTGAACGGACCAATTGAGTGCTATAGCAATCAGATCAGCTGATCTGGGTGTCAGCTGACAGCAGAGCTTGACTACGTGGCCTGCCTGAACTGACGCTGAAACGCTATATTTCAGTCAGGACCACTTGAGTCAAAATTACCATAGACAATTCTTTAGCCTATTTTTATAACTTTTATTTGCATGATTGTTAAAGTTTACATTTGGCGGTATGGCTCTGTTCTAAGTTACCCATACTTTCATGAGCTCCATGAAAGCTTGTCAGGTAACAGCAGCAGCTTCTGGGGAAAATCTCCCATTTAAAACTGGGAGAGCAGCAAATAAAATTCCCCAACCAGACCATACCAGCCAAAGCGAAGCCAGCAGAGATCAAGATGAGCGTTTTAAGAAACCAAATCTTATTTAGTAAAGATAAAGCCAACTGATTAACGTGAATCATTAAAGTTACATTTGGCGGTATGGATCTGTTCTAAGTTACCCATACTTTCATGAGCTCCATGAAAGCTTGTCAGGTAACAGCAGCAGCTCTGGAGACAATCTCCCATTTAAAGCTGGGAGATCAGCAAATAAAATTCCCCCCCAAACAGACCATACCAGCCAAATCGAAGATGCCAGCAGAGAACAAAATGAGCGTTTTAAAGAAGCCAAATCTTATTTAGTAAAGATAAAGCCAACAGATTAACGTGAATTAAAGTTACATTTGGCGGTATGGCTCTGTTCTAAGTTACCCATACTTTCATGAGCTCCATGAAAGCTTGTCAGGTAACAGCAGCAGCTTCTGGGGACAATCTCCCATTTAAAACTGGGAGAGCAGCAAATAAAATTCCTCCCCAAACAGACCATACCAACCAAATCGAAGCCAGCAGAGATCAAAATGAGCGTTTTAAAAAGCCAAATCTTATTTAGTAAAGATAAAGCCAACAAATTAACGTGAATCATTAAAGTTACATTTGGCGGTATGGCTCTGTTCTAAGTTACCCATACTTTCATGAGCTCCATGAAAGCTTGTCAGGTAACAGCAGCAGCTCTGGAGACAATCTCCCATTTAAAACTGGGAGATCAGCAAATAAAATTCCCCAAACAGACCATACCAGGCCAAATCGAAGAGCAAGCAGAGATCAAATTAAGCGTTTTAAAGAAGCCAAATCTTATTAGTAAAGATATAGCCAAAAGATTAACGTGAAGCAGCATATGAAGGAAGATGAGCTAACGAAGCCGTAATTAAATAAGCCCATTAGTTAGTGAAGCAAGATTTATTAACTATACATCATGAGCATCACTCATAGCTTTTGAGCATCAAGGATGGCTCGAGTATCTGCCGGAGGTACCGTTCATAAGCTGCGAAGACCGTCTTCCCATAGCTTTAACGGTAGAAACAGAGTAGAAGAAGCTGCAGTTGTAGCAGCCCTATGCGCAGTGAATGAGCCGAATAATACTCAGGGGGGAGCCCGCAGTATTGACAAAGCAAGCGGAGACGGAATGCAAACCAGTTCTGAACATAGGATTTCCTTCCTCCGTTATAAATAATGGGTCCTCCCGACGAGCTTGTGGACGGCTCCTCAGATAAGCCAACATAGACGACAGAGACAAAAAGCAGTTAGTTTCAGAAATGTATACAACAGAACCTTCCCTGTCCTGTCAGTTTGTAAGTGCTTTAGCAATATGGTGAAGTGGTGAGAAAAATTAAAACGTCTGATATGATTAAGTCATGTGACCCATTGTTTGCTCCACAGAATACCAGCTATCACTATGGGATATATTTCCAACAGAGCGGTGGACATGTTATCATCAGACACAGATTGCAGCTCCTTTGCCATTTACTAGCAAACCACTGACCATTAAAACCCCCCCAAAACCGACAGAAGGCGCAGCGTCTGTAACAAATTAAGCTGCAGAAAACTCCATATCATAGTGAAAAAGGAAATGCCATTCCAATTTTTCAATGAGCAAAGACCAGAACTTGAGATCTGATCTGCAGCCTGGATCTACGGCAACTATGTCCTAAAGATCTTTAACTTTTGGGCATAGATTGAGTGTGTGAGAATGAGAGCCACAGATCAAGCATACAAAGCTTGATGACCAGTGAAATGTCTACTTATGAGGGTCAAGTCAACAACTGACCAGTCCAATCTCTGATTGAACGTTGAATAAACATAGCAGTGTTTTTTTTTTTTTTTTTTTTTGGACAGCCGGGGATCGCTGTCTTTAAGCATAACAGATACATTGCCGCAGTCAACGACCCGTTTCTCACTCATTTCGGAGCACAGCAATATTTTTACAAGATTAACATCATACCTGCAACGATTTGGCTTCTCAACTGATGAGAAATCGCAGCAGCCGCTTTCTATAGCAGCAACAGCAGTAGTAGCAGCATTAGCACCAGCAGTAGTCGCAGCAGTAGCAGTAGTATTAGCAGCACCAGCAGCAGCGGCGAGCTGTAGTAGCAGCACCAGCAGCAGTAGCAGCACCAGCAGCAGCAAAAGCTGTAGTAGCAGCAGCAGCAGTAGCAGCACCAGCAGCAGCTGCACCAGCATCCCCAGCAGTAGTAGTAGCAGCACCAGCAGTAGCAGCACCAGCAGCACCAACAGCAGTTGCAGCACCAACAGCAGTTGCAGCACCAACAGCAGTTGCAGCACCAGCACCGGCACCAGCAGTAGCAGCACCGGCAGCACCGGCATCAGTAGCAGCAATAGTAGTAGCAGCAACAGCAGCAACAGCAGCAGTAGCAGCAACTTCACACATACAAAATTATATACAGCATATATAACCGGCAGTGAAATGTGAGTCAGGTCCGCTCCATGGACAGTGCAATTATTAAGGAAAACACACAGATGAAAAAATATGCATGAATATAGCTATGTAAGAATGAAATAAAAAGTAAACAATAAAAAATATATATATATAAGAATAGATTATAAAAAAATGTGTATTGTGTGATTAAATCTAGATCGCAATATAATGTACATGAATGTAAACTGTAGACTTAAATATTAAATGTACAGGGATGTACAGTGTGCATATATGCATTTCGCTGTGGTCTTAAATATTAAGATACACAGGAAGGTGCAAGAAGCAAATGTGCAAACAGGGTGACACTGTCAGTGTGTCAATGTGAGGTAGTGTATAAAGTAGAGATAAGGTGAACATAATGTAGAGGCATGAGGATGTTAAGAAGCTGGTTTAGAGATCCAACTAAAACCTGTTCAAATCCAACTCTTACCTGTTCAAATCCAACTCTTACCTGTTCAGCAGCAACAGTAGTAGCAGCAACAGTAGTAGCAGCAACAGTAGTAGCAGCAACAGTAGTAGCAGCAATAGTAGCAGTAGTAGCAACAGCAGCAACAGTAGCAGCAACAGTAGTAGTGGCAGCAACAGTAGTAGCAGCAACAGTAGTAGTAACAGCAACGGTGGTAGCAGCAGCAGCAACAGTGGTAGCAGCAACAGGTAGCAGTAGCAACAGTAGCAACAGTAGCAGCAACAGCAGTAGTGGCAGTGGTAGCAGGACAGGTGGTAGTAGCGGTGGTAGCAATGGTAGCAGGTGCAGCAATGGTAGCGGTAGTAGCAGCAGCAGCAGGGCAGTGGTAGTGGCAGCGGTGGTAGCGGTGGCAGCGGGAACGGTGGTAGTAGCAGTGGCAGCAGCAGCAGTGGCAGCAGGGTGGCAGCAGCAGCAACAGGTGGTAGCAGCAGCAGCAGCAATGGTAGGCGGTAGCAGCAGGAACAGGTGGTAGCAGCGGTAATGGCGACAGCAGTAGTAGCAGCAGCAGCAGCAACAGTAGCAGCAACAGTAGTAGTAGCAGTAGTAGCAATGGTAGCAGGTAGTAGCAGGAACAGTAGTAGTAGCAGCAGGTAGTAGCAGTGGCAGCAGCAGTAGTAGTAGTAGCAGGAACAGTAGCAGGAACAGTAGTAGTAGCAGTAGTAGCAGTAGTAGCAGCAGTAGTAGCAGCAGTAGTAGTAGCAGTAGCAGCAACAGTAGCAGCAACAGCCTTGCAAGCAATGCAGTGGAAGCAGCCAAGCAGCAGACTGAAAATGCACTTAAATAGGGCGCCCTGTTTGAACGGACCAATTGAGTGCTATAGCAATCAGATCAGCTGATCTGGGTGTCAGCTGACAGCAGAGCTTGACTACGTGGCCTGCCTGAACTGACGCTGAAACGCTATATTTATTGTTTATACTCAGGCAGGTCTGTGAGTACATTTACAAACAAGTCTAGTCTTCAGTAACAAACTCATGGGTGATTTGGTAGCACTTGGTTATCACTGACTAGACATCAGCCATCTTCCTGGTTGCTTTTGGCAAAAGAAGTTTTATTCCAATAATAGTTATGGATTTAAGTACATTAGTTGTAGGATCTTGATTGAAACGAGTCATTAGAGAATGATGCAAAACCATGTAAAAAAAACATTTTACACCCAGCGCAGTGCCTGAATATCAAAGCCAGTTGCAAATACTGTAGAAGCATTAAAGCAATCTAACCATGGCACTCATGTCTGTTGCACTCTAAAGTAAATCCTGGTGGGACTTCTGATGTATTCTTCACACTGGTCGGTCAAATAAGGGTGAAAAGGCTAAGTAAAAATTAAGATAATTTTTCCGCGTCTTGGACCCACCTCTATATCAGCACTTACTCTGCCAAGAAACAATTATTGAGCCCGAGTGGAGCTTAACTTTTCAATTCGACTTGCCCTCTCTGACCTCAGCCGCGTTACAAGATGCTCTCGTGTTTGGCTCGACAGTATAATGGAGTCGTGTGGTTCATTCCGAGGTGTAGACTAGCAGTAATGTACATTATGTGTGCTGTGGTGCAATTACAGCGTCCGGGCCCTACGCGCTGAAGGGTAATCATAGAGATCAACCGGTCTTATCAGCTTTACAAAACAATGCAGGAAACAAGCAGATAAGGGAAGCCACCCGAAGGTAATGATGCCATAGATTTGATCTTGTCTAAATTAAACTCTGATGTTTTCTATAAAGGTCTTCCTAAGCCTTTTAATAGAATCTGAACATACCTTACATCAGTGTAAATCCCATATCTTGTATGTGAACCTGAAGTTAATTGGTTTACTGGTATAGGCACTTTTGACCATGCTCCGTTTGTCTGCAGTGACAAAAGTGCAGTAGTCATTAGATACATTTAGGGCATTTTCAGCACCTGAAATCCAAACCAAAGCTCAGACAAAAGTAAATTAATTTATATATTGAATTTGTTTGGGTCAGGTACTATTAGGAGCCCTGGATTTTTAGTTAGTTGTAGTTATCCTAAATGAGTGCTACACACTGACTAAAAGTAACCTAACTGCAAACTGGTCACTGTTGTTAATCCTAAAACTTGCCCAAAACTGCTTACTGCCACACAGTCAAAAGCAGCCATAGTTCCGTCAAAATCACATGTCTTTGAAGGGGACCAGATGGATTCTGTGCACGGTAAATGGTTTGGTTTTACACAGCACTTTTCAGAAAATGCACCAGAGGACTTTTCTTACTCCCGGAATCCAGTTGGACTAATATAAAAAGCCTACATAGAAAAGGCTCAGCATTGTGTGCAGTGGTGTACTGCCAATAACCTGGACATAAACACCTCAAAAATCAAGAAACATATACTGGATATTTTGTAACCAGGATAGAAAATGTAAATACAGTAATAGTACATTGATAGAAGTTCATATTATAGGTTACTGTTAAAATTAATTTATGAAGTATTGTGTTTAAAATCATTTGAAAGGACCTGGTAATAAGTCACAAATTATTCAATGTAATTTGCAGTCGATTTATGTATTTAATTTATTTTGAAGCCTACAGGAAGTGCTATGTGTGTGTACTATGGTTACTGGTCTATTTTTGGTATTAGCTTTACATAAAGAATAGGTAGAGGTAGAGGTATGCGCGAGTGGAACAGCAAAAAAAAAAAACGGAGAGACAAGAGGAAAAAGAAAATGTGTCTGATGTTTCGTGAGGTGGAAACAAGTTTGACTGTTACCCCGATAGTCTGAAGTGGTGACTTGTTCCACACATGTTTGGAGAGCTTATGGACGTTTTTCAGCCCGAAGACGGACCTGCATTTAAGTATTTGGAGAAAGTTCAAGTCATTAGCTCTAGTTTATTAGCAGCCACTAGCTAAGCGGCTGCGCTCCTGAAGAGTAAAGTTAAATCAGCTTGCTAAAATACTGTTTTTCATGTTCTCGGCTTAGGGCATGAAGATGTGCCACTGAGAAGAGCTAAAAGGCTGTACGAATTAACCTCTTGGTGGTTTCGGGACCGGGACACGTGTATGTGAGGAGCAACGAAAAGGGGACCAGTGGACATGACTGCGCCGCCATCTTAGCACACGCGCTAGCTTATCCTTTCCATTCGTGGAGTGAGCAACCGGACATTTAACTCCAGGACCAGGTACCACTTATATAATTTATTTGGCTTGTAGAGTGAAGTGGCTTTAGGCCTCGCTGTTCCCAAGCACCGCACAGGCCTGCAACTATATAGGTTTAACTGCAATAATGTTCTAATGACTGTGTGAGTGGTGAGTGGGCCCACTACATTGAATTAAGTATTGAAAGGTGATACCCTTGTTTTAAAATGTTCAAAATGTTTATTTAAATTGGCTAAATCAGTAAATTTAAGTTTATTCAGTTAAATTTGTTTGGTTAAATGACTAAATGTAAATGTAATTTGAAATTTTAGATTTAGTAAAAGAACTCAGGGGCCCTTAGCTTATTACACTGGGTTTAGGGGGGCTACACAACAATAAACTTTGTTTGGACAAAGACTTTTTGGTTTGGGATGTTTTTTATAGCGCTTTTCTACCTACTGTAGTAGGCACTCAAAGCGCTTTACATACATTAAACTATTTACCAGTGTTACAGAACACTCACTGGAGGCAATGTAGGTTAAGTGTCTTGCCCAAGGACACAACGACAGTATGTGGGGGAGAGCAGGATGTTATGATGTTTTGGGATGTTTCGAGATCGAACCGCCCACCCGCCGGTCGAAGGACGGCTGCTCTACCCACTGAGCTACTGCCGCCCCAAAAATGGTAGGGTCCGCTTGATGCCCGCCTCCATCTGGCTCGATCCATGGCGCCCTCTGGGGTGACTTTCACGTGTCGAATATCTTCGACAATCCTGTCCATCCATCGTTTCTTTGGTCGTCCCCCGCCGTCAAATTACGGCGCTATGCTTGATAAGGCCATACCATTGGAGCCGTCCTTCCATCATCTTGGCCGTGATTGAAAAGACACACAACCGTCATTGTAGGTCTTCCTTTATGACGTGGTTGAGTTGTGTTAGCATTTCCATGATGTAGAGAGCTATCCATTTTTCCATTAACCCGTCAAACGCATTAAACTGCACGTCAAACCAACATTTTATAGAATAAAGATTACAAGCTTGAACAAACCAACAAATATCATTCATTATGATGAGAACCAAGGTCTTTTTTTACTCAATGCATATGTACTTTCTGCCCTTGAAAACTAATGAAGGCATCTTTGTGTAACCAGCTTAAGATTGGACTAATACAGCCAAACTGATTAACACGCTGTCTGGTTCTGAACACCGAGGAAAAATACTTCCACAAAAGCAAAAACAGAGACTGTTTAGTATTTAACAAGCAAAAGGGGCGTTGAGAAAATGTGTCTGCAGCGATCAGACGGACTACAGCGAAGCACACGGAGCCAGTCAATAGTGATTTTAGTAAACATAAATAGGCTTGGATCTGTTACATCAGCACTCAGACACTTCACAGGGAGACTATTGATCAGAATTCACCAATGGCGGCAATAAACAGCAGAGAGTAAACAGCCAGCCTAGAAAAGAGTCACTTTATCCCAGAGGACACAAAGAACGTCCAGTTTCAATCTGCGTCACAGTTTTACACATGAAAGGCACTAGAGGTGTACGATGTGTCTGCACATACAATCATTAATGATGTGTTTTACATCAGTGAGAAAACAAAGAAGAACTCTTTATTATGCATCTGTGTGATAAAGTTGATTAATGTTCACATTCAACCAAGTCTCTACTGTAGCCTCTGTTAAAATGAAACAGATTTTTGACTGAAAATCAGAAGGACTATCAAATGAACAGTGTATTATTTGATATTAAATAGTCAAAGTGTGAATACATGTTATGTTTTTTTCCCGTCCAGGCCCCAACCCTGCCTTAAACTACTGCAAAGCTACCTTTCCTGCTTTTCTTTTATTAAAAAAGTAAAACTAGCCTTAAAACACTTACACATTCCATCAAACAAAAGAGTAGAGCTTACCTTAAACTCTTAGCTTTGAGTTTGTTAATGAATTACCAATATTTATCCATGTTTCCCTTTTTTTCTATTCATATTTTTTCTTTCTTCCCTGTTCCTTTGACAAACTTATCCAGCACTGAAATAGACACTTTACCTACTTTTTTGGCAGCCATTATGTGCCACTTATTTGAGTATGCAAGCATGTGATTGTTTGTGATTAAAATTGAAACTGAAGTAAGGGTTACCATAAATGTCTGCATTTAAATTCAGCTTGGTATGTTTTTATTTTTTTGTTTGTTTGTTTGTTTTGTTATTCAGCTTGGCATTAATAATATGCAAAAGAGATGATAATAAAACCAAAGCATGAAATGCATAATGACTATGCATATCATTCTTCAGTATAAGGCTTTATAAGGTATATGTCAAAATAGTGAGAGATCATTTACCAGTACAGTACAAAATGTCAAACATGTGGCCTGTGAGCCAAAATCGGGCCAATTGGATGAATTTGGAAAGTGAGAAAATGACATGTAGGACATTAACTACAATTAAAGTTAGTGCTATTTGTAATTTGTCCACTGTGAGTCACACTGTTTTAGTAAAAGTAGCGGACCTAACACAATGCTAAGACCCATAACTAAACAGCAGATGGCAGCAGTTTGTTTTTACTTGTTACTGAGAGATCAGTGCTGCAGCAGTGAAAGGTAACTACCTTATTTCTAGCAACATAGCATTAGCATCAAAGACATATTGTGGAAACTGGTTTGGCCCACTGAGGTCAAATTGGACTGTATGTGTCCCCTTAACTAACTTAACTTCAGGCTCACAACAATACAAGAAGAATATACAGTATTGGGACTACTTTGGTGATTATTCCCATTTTCATCCAAATGCCTGAAGACAAACCCATTAGGATTCCATTTTATTCACTTTCTTTTACTATGAACCATTGTCATTTTCATTGCCGGATACTGAACCAGTACTTAGTGTGCTAATTCTCTTTCCATCCTTCATAAGAGAACCCCTCAAACCACCCCTCTGTTCCTGAGATGGCATGTCAGTGAATAAAAATGAATTTCAAAAGAGAACCTTGGCTCACATTGGCCTTTCTAAACATTCACAAGCTTAACGCAATCAAATGCAATCAGATGCACAAATCCAGCACGGCTCTGCCTCGGTTGGGTCTAATTAAAGTGCCGACCCCCGAGGTAGTCTTTCCCTCTCATGGCACCGAGGACTGTCAAGGGGGAGGCGAACCCTGCTGGTGCAAAGGCAAACAGACTTATTAAGGCAAACAGGCCGACGGTGCTGCTTCAAAATGACAAGAGAAGCAAAGGGGGGGAGATGGGGAGTGGGTGTTTTTGAAGGGGGTTCTCTCCAGCAGGCGAAGTCACTCCGGGTTCATTAATGTCCCGGCAGCAAGGCCTGCATCTCCATTCAAATATGTTCCCTAATGGAGGCGAGAGAAAAAGCAAAATGTTGGCTCACTTGGGGCACGGCTCCAGAAAAGAGAATTTGATTTCTAAGCCTCAGCTGGCACCAAACCAATGCTGTAATTTGAGACTAAATCACAGAAAAGGATGCAGAAGAGTGCCGGCAAAATGTGCTATTTATTCTGCTGCTGTTTTCCACAGCAGCTCCAAAAGAACAATTTTCCCCAATGCAAAAAAAAAAAAAGATGGACTCCTGCCAAACATTTTTCTACAGACTAGGATTTCAGTGAGAAAGGGGCTTATTATGTGCTCCGCTTGTGCTAGCATCAATACTGGCTTTTGACAACTCCGAACATCGCCAGCAGGGGTAGTACAGAGCAGAGTGAAAAGAAAGAGCCAAGTAAAATGTTGAAATGTTGTGCTGAATGCATTTCCTATATTTGATGTAACTTAGACCATTTGACTGAGAGTTATTTTCCAATGTTCTTGGAAACTAAGGTTGGAGTCAAACATCACCCCTAGATTTCTAGAATAGAGTGTGATGTTGTCAGAGAGTGGGCCGGGGGGGTTTTGAATGTGGAATATTTCAAATTTTGTGTAAGTTGGAGAAAGTTCTAAGCCATCCGACTTTTGATGTCATTAAAACAGTCTAACACAGTAGCTAGGCTTCCAGGGTCATGTGGTCTCAGGACACATTTTGGCGGGCTTTAACGTGTCCAACCTGTGATTTACCAATTGCAAGTAATGCCAGTGCGTTAGTAACGCTGCTTTAAAACAAAAGGCAAAATGCGATGTTTACAAAAAATGGGAGTTGGCGACAAAAATATTATTTTCATTCCTTCCTCACCTCAGCTCTCACCTTAACTCTGACGTGAGACATGGAGTGTGCGTGGCACTTCCACGACTGAAAGAGTCAGTATCTGGATAAACTCCAGAGAATTCCCGGACACGTTATGACAGGAAATAATAAATTACTCAACTGAGTATGGGGAGCTGATGCACTTCTAGATTGTGCTGATGCTGAATTGGAGTTATGGGAGCAAGTGAATGATACGCTGCTGCAGTGACATTTCTCAGGTTTTAAAGGACACCGCAGAGTTCTTCCCTGTTATAGGCTACACTGTGCAAAAAGTGCAAAAAGCTTTTGTAACTGCCAGTGTTCACTGCCCCGGCAGAGCGGACTTTCAGCATATAGGCGCCTGAAGACATGATTGGGAGAAAGTGCATAAACAGTTTGATGTGACTGGCAGGAAGAGAGTAAAATCTAATAGGTTTACAAGGTATTCCTTTTATTATTGATTTAGTTTCATCTCTGTTTGTTGAGCGACTGTGATGAGCCTGTGGTTGTGTGTGGGTCAGGAGCGGTGCTCTGTCTGTCTGTACCCTAAAATAATAAAATAAAATCCTGAAGGCACCTCTGCCTCCTTTACTGGTAAAACATCATGCAGGGAGTAGCTAAATTTTACATATTATTTTTATGGATGCTAGCTCAATTTGCTAAGAGCACATTTAGCCTGTTTCTGTTATATTTATCACTGTGTCAGTGGAGTGAAATATTAAAGGATAAAACCTCTCTATGGCTCATGTTTTAGCAGAGGTGTATAAAAACACTCAAAACACGATAGCACCAGTGTAAAAGCCAGGTGTAACAATAGACTATACAGAACCTGGTTTAATAACAGACTTCTGTGACATGTTCAAAAGCCTTTATTTTCCTTTAAACACCATTTAAACTGTGATAATGACATATTTTAACAGTGGACCATTGAAATAAAGTTTATTAGGTCTTTAATATCTGGTGGTACTTTTCTGTGATGTACAATTATCCAAGTCTTTGTGAGACTGCAGTTGAGTTCATAAGAAACATGGAACACGATTTTTGAGCTCTTAGTTTAAGTTTAAAACAAAGACAATAAGATTAAACCTGAGTATGTAATCCTTAGAATGGAATAAATAATATAGACAATTATCTTACCTTACTCTATTCTAAATGAGTTGTTAGCCAGCAGCTTAAAATATTTCCACAGGTCGCACTCGTGTCATTTGTCTAGACTTAAAACCTCCTATGGACAGGTGTTGAAAATTATCATGTGTGCTCTAACACTCAAACAATTCATTTGGTCTGGTCCAATTTATTCGTGTTGTCCATAGTTTCAAGTCACATTCAAGTTGTGTACAAAACTAACTAAACATGCAACTCAAGTCAGTCTTCATGTGCCATTGACAGATTGTAGACAGTCTTGACAGATTGTAAAGTCAGAAAGAAAGAGTTCTTGTGCGTTCTTGTGCAGCTTACTGATCTCAGACGTCCACTGGCTGTTGTTCAAAAGCCCAGTGCAGGGGATGGTCGATGTTGTTCAGTATAGCATCTGTCCTGTTGAATGTCTGTTGGTTCACTCCTTCAACCAGACCCTCCAAAGTAATACCTATAAAACCAGCCCTCTCCAATATTTTTTCAAGTTGCCTCTAATCTCTTTTTCGGAGACTGCCCCCCCAACAGACTGCTGCATTAAAAAAACAAGGCTATTACTGTAGACCCCTATAAATGAATAGCCATAAGTTTTATTACGAATCGCCTCCCACACAGACATAATAAGGCCTCTGATCTTACAAACTCTGCCATTTACTCTTCTGTGGTTCCTTCAGTCACTCCAAAATAATAACTCCCCTCATTTCAAAAAAGCTGGCATCCGTCCTGACTTTTGTTGAAGAATTCAATGAGCGAGGAGCTTATTCCTCGCTCAGGTTCTCATTCCTAAAACTCTGTGTGCTGTGGCCCTGATTTGGCTGACATGACACCAGCATTAGTCTTTCAATGTTCAATCAGTCATAGCGGCTGCTTCCCGACGACAGGCCAAAAGAGAACAACACGGCCACAAATCAAAAGGTGAACGCAGCCCCGGTGCTTGAGCCCACTCCGGAGATGTATTACCGGAGGCTTTGGAATGCAAAGACGGAGAAGGATGTGTTTACATGATGGCGTTGTGTTTATCCATCAAAAGCAGATTGTGAAGCGGCAGTGTGTTGGTATGAGGAGACGGAGATGACGGAGGGTTCAGCTGAGTCTGGGTGGCACGCCAATCTCACAGGCAGGTCCCGCCGCTGATGGAGGGCAACAGGTCGATCTGGTGCCACGTCTTTCTCAGGCCACCAGTCTATTTGGGCTTGTTCCTCTGCAGATCAGACTTAACAGGGGGCAAGGTAGGACTTTCTAGTGACCCTTGTGACAATAGTTGGACTGGGAAAAGGGAGAGTATGAAAGTCTAATCCGTTTCCAAATTCTGTTGGTCATTTGACCAATACCACTTTCTAAAAGATTTAAAATAGTCTTTATAATGGGATATCAGTGGAGTGACAAAATGCAACAAACACTTTATAAATCAATAAAACAATAAGTCAAAAAGTAACACAATTTGTGCCACAATTTGACAAACAACCATATTAAATTTACTCACTATAAATCTTTAAAATTTTCTATTTTTCTAGATCAACCTTTTTGACACATTCAGTATACATACATGCAGGAAGAGATTAAGGTTGGAGCATGCAATTTGAGCCACTTCCCAGTTAGACAGTTTTACCAAGTAATAAGTGTAAATAAATACAACAGAGGCCAGTGTTTAGAACATACTCTTCTTTTTTTTTCAGACCCAAAAAAAACATAATTCTAGCCACTGGTTAAAGTTGTTCGTCTATTGCTTTGAAATCTCTTTTGTTTCTGAATTTGTCCATGTAGTTTTTAATACTGTTAAATCCCAGTCAGCATGAATGCAGCATGAGTCCGAGTGGAGGCTGAGGACACAGAGGTTCAATTATTTCTCATGCTGTAACTCGGACAAAGTGAGAACTCCAGCGGGAGAGAGGGTTTAATCGAGCTATGAGCATAGTACGAGTTACATTTGCGCCAGTCACATGACCACACAGACTGTGAAGGCATAGCGGCACAAACTCTTCAGAGTTGGGCTACTAGCTGAACTAAAGTCCTCAGTAGTGTGGTGGTAACGTCGCTGTTTTCTGAATCAAATAGTTTTTTGGTTGTGAAGCTCTTTATTTATTAAGTAATGCAGTAGCGTCCGCCCAGGCTACATTTTAATTACAAAAACCTTTTCCTGTACCAGAACATACATCACTGGAAGATCTGTAGCCGCAGGACTGCATCTATTATAAATATCTGCATAAACCAGAGTTTATAAAAGACACTGCTCTAGAGCCACAACGTCCTTTACCTTTTATTGTTCTCTGTTGATGCTGCTGCAGTAAAACACCGCTTTGAGCACATTTGTTTACATTTGTGAAAAACTAAACTTAGCCGCGTGGCTCATTTGCATAAATCTACAACGACATTTACCAATGTCCACTAATAAATGGAAAGGACATGTTTTTGGTGGATTATTTGACCAGACCAGGACCAGACAAGGACCAGGTCAGGATCAGGACCAGACCAGGACCAGAACCAGGACCAGACCAGGACCAGGTTAGGACTGTGGGTGGATTACAGCTGTTGGAGATGTTGCTGTTGGTGAGTCTTTTATGTAGGCTATTGAATAGGTCCACTTAATAAAATAATTCTACAGTTGTAACTAATGCTGACAGATGATATGACAATAAATGCTATCTTAGCTTTGAACATGTGTGTTTGGAATAAATAAATAAATACATTTAAAGCTTGCTATATTTCTCTGGTGGGTAGCTTTAGTGTAGTGAATTTTCATTTAACGCAGAGATGTAGGATTGGTTTCAAAAGTTTTATGTTGTGAAAAAAATAATAATAACAGTTACTCAGTACTTCAGTCTTTTAACCAAATACTTTTTACTCTTACTTGAGTAATGTTTTGGATGACTACTTTTAACTTTTACTTGAAGTAACGCTACTCTTACAGAGAGTACAATTTTAGGCTACTCTACCCACCTCTGATTGCATTACACTCACTTCATAAGAACTCATGCTTTAAAAACTGTCTATAAAATGTAAAAATACGCATTACTTGAGGAACACATCTTGTATTAAGAATTCAAATCTTTGCATAAACATAAACCCTTTCCATATAACAAAGAAGATTAAGAAAATGCTGGTAATTATCCGAGGCTTGGTTTGCTCTCAACAACAAACATCAGCGTGCGGCGATGGTACCAGGTGGTGGAAAATATGCAAATATGGCCACTGTGCTCCAAAGCTGGGCCCAGAGTGGCTCCAAGCTCTTATTAGTCATGACTCATCAGCAGCGCACACCCACAGAATCCTAAAGTCGAGCCGAGGTATGAGGGAGCACTGAGCTGTGGACATGATCCACACAGTCAGGTGACCCGGGGTAAGACCCTGACACCTCAAACTGCCTCTTAATAGTAACATATCTAGGAACGGGCAAAGAAGACAAATCATATGGTCCGCAAAATCCAAGAACTACATTCTTCTCAAATAAAGTAGGAGAGAACATCTGCTCTAGTTGGAAAACAACTGTTGTGTTAAAAATACATTGTCTGGCTATCAGAGTTAATTCACAAAGCCAGATGATAATATAAAATGGACGGCAGTCTGCTTATCTTTGGTTGGTTATTTCTGAGATGAAGGAGGGTCTAACCTTTCCACTGCTGTGATTAGTTGCTTGTTGTTGTCAATGAACTTATGACTCTGATATAAATATTACAGACTATGTTCCCCACCCCACAGTTTACAAACAGACGGATGTTTCGTCGGTGAGACTTTATTTCTTCTAAAGCCCCATTCTTGTGGGAGCTGAGATGGAAATGGAGTATAATGGGTAACATACCAACATGAGCTGGTATTGCTATGGGTTATGCTATTGCAAAATCCATATAATACGTACTACTTAAATATAAATAAATAAATACTTAAATCCATCTTTTTCTAACATGGAGTGACAAAAGCTTCAGTTTTTGATTGTTTCTTTTCAAGTGTTTGTGTCTTAGTTGTGATCAGGAAAAGGCACAGGGCTTTGGTTAATTAATAAACGTCAGCCTGAGTTTATTCACTATAGACTTATATCTAGAGTACGGTACTGTCTGATTCAGCTGTAGGCTCTGAGTATACAGTGAGCACAGGGGGCAGAATCAGCTAAAACGTTAGTGCTTTGTAACAACCAATCACAGCACAGTGTCCCTCCAGCCACCCTGTATATCACCATTTTCCTATTATGTTTACATGGAAGGGACATTTTTGTGAGTCTCTCCCAGCCAAACACAGCTCACAGAAGAAAGCAAAATACAGCAGGGGACCAGAGTTTGTTGACAGCCTGAATAAAGTTGGATTTGTCTTTTCACTGATGAGCATTAAAAGAGGATGGATCATAGGGTCAGTTACAAACTTTCACTCAAAAATCCTGAGAATGAAGGGACGTTTTAGAATGTAGAAGATACTCCAAGGACATTTTCTCATCATTCAGCAAATGTTCACAAATAGTTTAAAAGCTACTTATGTGCATTTGCAACCGATTACTGTCAAATTAATGTGCGTAGCATAAAATGTGGTAGTAAACACTTGAACAAAATTAAACCGTAAAGTGAAAATGAAACAGGAGGATCTGTGAGAGGAGACTGTGTTAATCTGCTGCGTAAAAGCACTTTCAGGCAGACGGCCTGGTCTGTGAGAGGCTAGAGAATGGAATTTAATTCCTGACAACATCAAAGAGTCAGTTTCAGTATGTACAACTCTTTCACTAAACAGTTAAAACAGTGGATGATCAACACATACACTTGTCAACACTGAAATAAGACTAAGTTGTTTGGTATGTTGTGTGTCTTTTAATGTGAACCCATGTGTATTTTGTTATAGATCACTGCTGCTTTTATTGTCTCTGTATTCTTTTTTGTTCTTGAACATTCAGTTGTTTGTAATGACCTGCTTCGTTCGTTCTTATGTTTGTGTTGAATTGTCCATGTTCTTTGTCTGTGCTGTCTTTTTAATTATGTGTATTTTTACACTGTAGGGAATTTCAGATGAAATATAGCTTCTTGGCTAACTCTGACTTTTTTAACTCATGTTTAATCATGTGTTCCATGACATTGCTTTGTCTCTTTTGAAATAAACTTATCAAACAATAAATACATCTAAACTGTTATCAGTATTGCATGAACACACCAAAGTGCTTGTATTTGTCTTGAAAAAAATAACATTTAAAACCCACAAAACACAGTGGAAGTTCTATAACTTATTTTCCTGTTCCTCCAGCTGCCCAGAGCGGACAAACTGAGCACTGCTGGAGGAGAAGCACAATAACTTGAGCATGCATTAGGTTTAAAACATGTTCTCATGCTCTAAAAATGTAGGAGTGTAAGGTTTGTAATCATTTTGTAGTTTCATCAGCTGGTGGATTATAATAAAGAATAAAATGTAAAGTCTCATTTTCTGTTTCGGTCACTGATCTAAAACATTTGTTGTAACTGTAGCATGGGAACTGAGAGAGAGGTGGAAGGAGGCTGTTTGGAGACTACGTAGTATGACTTAATAAAGCCAGCTATGCTTTTCAAAATGTTCCACTTGTTTTACATAAAATATTTGAGGTATTGATTCTTTGATGTATCAGCTGTATCTTTCGTTGATGTGTTTCTTTAAAATCTTAAAAAAGTTGCCCCACTTTGGGCTGTCATAGACAAATGTCATGAACACTCCACAAAATGTGCTCCTTTATGACCAGCAAAACACTTATTTTGTATGTGAGTCAATTGTAAACCTAAATGGAAGGTGTATCATTGCAGTGTTTTCAAGGGAACCATCAAAAACTCAAAAATGCTTTGTTAAATTGATTACAGCAGCTCCTCTATTAGCTTTCACTGTATCAGTAATGTCAAACAACAGATGAGAGCCATGCTTTCAATGTTTACTGCTGTTATATAATTCACATTTGCTACTGCTGTACTAATATGGTTCATCTGCTTCACACTTATCCAACCGTCCATTTTGAAGCGGCACTAAACAGTCTTCTCTACCCACACCTTTTGTTTTCCCTTGCTGTAATGGCCCAGCAGCCCTCTGCAGATACACCACTGACCTGCCTCATAGCTCCGCTCTGGAGGAAATGAGCTCGCCGACAGAGAGAGCACGGCGCCGAGAGGAAAGGTGGGATTAACTGCTTGCCCTGCACTCGCCACCAAAGTAAACACTATTTATAAAAGAATGGTAGGGGGCTCACGGGGAGATCATATTCTGCTTTAGAGGTGAGGGCAGGGGAACAGGGAGAGAGGAGGCTGTTGGGAGACAGGCATGATGTAATCAAAATGTGCTTTTAAATGTTAATGTTACATTCTGTTGTATTTGTGTTGTATAATCTGCTCTATCAATTATTTAACAACTAAACACAATGTTGCTCTATGTTATTAAAATGGTTTATAATAAAACTGTGTGGAGTCTCCTAGAAGCGTCTGCAGCCCCCAAACTCATTAATACTGACCATTCATATCACTGGCACTAAATCAGATCCCAGTAAGAGCTGACTTCAGTTTAGTGTATTAGGCTGTTGCGTAAAGAAATGCATTGACTTTGTGGTTGACTCCACTGACCCCATTATTATATATTATATATTTTAGATCTGTTTGATACGGTGGCCCAGTGCACAACACAACAATGTTAAAAAAACAATTATAGCATTTTGCGGTTTGTGTGGTTCTAATGTCCAGTTTTTGGCTAAAGAAGTTCAACGTAAGTTTGAAGGTAATAAACAGACTTTATTTAAATTTACCACGTTGAACTTCTTCAGCCCAAAAAATTGAATTTTAGAACCACACATGCTACAAAATACTATAATAGTCCCCAGATTGTGTCCACAAAATGGACAAAACATGCCAGCCTAAGAGGACACCTTAAAATGTAGCTCAGTGGTCATTCATAAAAATGTTACATACAGTATATTTAAATCAGATCACTGGCGACCTGAGGAAATATAGGTGTTTCAATATCAACACTGCCTCCTTGTGGTCTGGAGCATTTCCGTTGTCTTGTGGCTTAATGTCTTTGTGTTATGAGCTTATATTTGCTTTTTTTAATGTTGTTGTGTTGTGCACTTCTAGGCCACCGTAGCATGACAACTAACTGATTCCAAATTATTCAGTTATAATTTAATAGCAAAAACTTTTAAAATTCCAGGGTGTGTTTGGGCATGTAGTTAAGTGCAAATGAAAAAAGAAAGGGATCATCAATCAATTCAAGTTCGTGAACCAGCTTCTGCAAAAGCACGGTAACCGCCTGTTTGAAATTTGACCTGGGGACCTTCAGCAGATGTTGGTCTGCAGACCACAGAGCTCCGCTCGGTTGATGCTTGCTAGACATTCAAAATTTCACATAAATATTGGATGGTGCAAGGCCATTAATACCAGTTAGCAGGTGTGTAGTTCAGTTATGTCTTGGTTCATACTGTATTGTTTACAGTTGCATTTTCAGCTCTGGGCCAAATGACAACAAACTGAGCTTTAACGCAGAGACACACTAGATGGCGCTGTCAGAGGAGCATGGGTGGATAATGGTTCAGTCTATTTGGACTGACGTTAACTTTGTGAACCAAATCAATGATGGCTTTTAGATGCTATTAGTTTTTGCTCCACACTGCTCCACCAAACACTAATAAGACATTTTACCTCCTCATTGCACCACATTTGCTCATTTTAGTTTGATCCCACCAGACATTGCTCTTTCCACTTTTTGGAAGCTATTCAGTCTTGAATAGTGATTTTTCTTGTCAAGTTTTTTTCCTGTTCTGGTTAGATGCAGCATCTCACATTTCAATTAAACCATATTTGCACAGGTTTGGTGTACACTGAGGTTCATTGGGCAACATTTATCCATGTGAACTGCACCAGACTTTGTTTAAACAGCCCTAAATATGTCAAGTCTAAGTAATTATATGACTTCATTTTAGTGTGATTTCTCTGTGTATTTCACAATTATAATGTATTTAAGGCTGATTATCCTTAATTAGAATACACTTGCATTTAAAACCAGATGCAACATGTTGCCATGTTTAATATTTTTACTGATTACTAAAAAGCTCTCCCCTTTCACAGCACTCTGCCCTGGAATGTTCTTTCTGTTCTGATCAGTAATCAGTGAGCAGTGTAGATGGTGCCACTTTCTAAACTGTAACTGTGAGGTGACTTGTAAATGACTGCTCATGCATGTACATCGTTACAACAGTATCTATTTTGGGAGTTTTGCACTTGGAAACCCACTAATATGTGATTGCGGGGTTGTTAAGTCAGCTTATATCAATCAGGTTTTCACCTAGAGCTTGACGTGTAAATGCTTTTCTAAATGCCCAACTGTGGCTGTAAAAAGACTAATTGTGGAGTTATTGGCTGTGTATGTCACTTAGAATTGTCAGATGCAGGTGCCATGATAATTGAGCTTGTTTATATATATATATATATATATATATATATATACTGTATACAGTATATAAACAGTTAAACAGTATAGCATTCTATACTGTCATGAGTGTAGTGAGTTACAAACATTTCTAAACATGAACTCTATCTTGCTAACAATACACTCAAAAAATAAACAAGGAAGGTTGTGCACTTTACATAATAAATTTAAATTTAGTTTAGTTATAATAATTGTCTTTGTTGACTTGACATGTTTTTTTCTATTAAGGTCCACTTAATTAGGTTCTAAATTAATTGTACAAAATCCTAACGTGTTGTCTAAACCAAGCCTCTCCCATGGTACCTCTAAAATGGTCGTCGTGTAAGGGCGCCGCCATACGGCGATTTTACAGCGAAATACAGCGATATACCTTCGTCCACCAGAGGGCAGGCTCCAAAAGCGGAAATATAAGGAGAAACCCAATGGCGACTTTACAAGAGTAAAACTCATGTTTACAGCCTGGTACAAAAGATGGCTCCGGTCTCTAGAGCTAAGTTTTTACTACGTGACAACTCTGGGGGGGTGAATTTTTGATTATTACGTTGGTTTATGCTATCTAAAAACTATTGTTTTACTATGGAGTAAAAGCCGAAAAGCCCGGATGTAACGGCCATTTTATTGCCCATTCGTAATGACAATATTGGTGAATAGGGGACCAATGGGCGGATATCATCCATATTTATACAATCTATGTACTGAACACAAACCATTTATGTTAAGTAAAAAAGTTAATGTTAAGTAAAAAATTGTACATCCAGAGGGTGGCAGTATAGTGCGACGCCAACTGCCATGAAACCCGAAAGAAGAAGAAGAGCAAGACTCGTCAGACTACATGTGCACAATATGTGACTCTGCACACCGGCGTGACCCCTGCAAAGCTTTTCTTCGATTGGTTTTGACAGAGGGATGTCTTATCTTTTCAACGACTGGTAAAGGTAATGGGATATTTTTATTTGTAAAAAAAGTATTTTTGGCCTGCTTTTAGTTTTAGAGAGTTCTGGCGTCTTAGACATGCTAACGTTAGCTTGATAGTTTAGCCATGTGGTGCATGTTGGTTCGCTGCATATTTCCATTATTTGGGCGAAAACTAATAAGAGATAGTTAATAGATTAAAGTTTTCCGTCCCTACCAGGGGTTCCGTTGTCCGGTAATTACCGGTCATTGGCCGGGAAAAAAATTAAATGTCCGACAAAATTAAATCTCTCCGGTCAAATTGTCCGATTAAAACTGCCTAATAATCCCGGCCCCGCCCCCCAACACAATCTGAATCGACCGTTTGAAAGTTTTTAAACAACGCCATGTTGCATTTCAAATAAAGCGCCGCCTAACGGCTATAATATAGACCTAAACCACGAACTATTGAGAGACGTTTCAAATATGGCCAGCCCAGGCAGACTAGCCTTAAAAGTTTTTCAGAGGCCAGGCGAAGGAGGATACTGAATCAGGAACGCCTGAAGCCTCAGATGTCCAGAGCCAGACAGCTCCGCGGCGGAGGGTCCGCCAGGACGGCTCCGCCAGACAGCTCCGCGCGGCTGTCTGGCGGAGCCTCCGCCTCGGTGGTGGCGGAGGCTCGCGAGGCTCCGCCACCACCGGAGAAAAAGCCGAAGTGTGTATCGGTCGGAATGGAGTGACAAGTTCCCATGGCTAAGATGTGAGGTAGTTGATGGTAACGAAAAAAATGTCCGGAAAACGAAACCTCTGCCGGTCAAAGTGACCGGCACCATTTTTTTCTAGCGGAAACTCTGGTCCCTACGATGGATTTTAGTTAACTGGAGCGATTATTTCCATCAATTGCAGGGTTACTGTTTGTCTTATATTTCCTTTTCATAATTTAAAGGCTGTAAATAGTGTAATAAATGTCCTAATTTTAATTTGAAAAGACGAGGGGTATGTGATCAAAGCCTGGAGTGGATTTTAAGCACGTTTTTCTCTTTACTCTAAGGGTTCTGTTAATCTGCTCGGTATCCACTCTGGGTTTGCCACTCACGGAACTGCTCCTTGTTCACTACATTTTAAAAATTATACTAGTATGTTTATTTTAATACAATGAACGCCTGAATGCTACATTTATAATGGAATATGTAATGTTTTGGAAATTATTCTACACCTTTAGTTAAATAGAATTAAACAATGTCAAAATGTATACATGAACTGTGTAACTTCCCTTTTGATTTTTCTGACTGTAGTGTTTAAGTTGTTGTAAGTTTTTGACCACTAAAGCATAAAAATACAAAAATATGCAAATAGATATGACATGTACTAAGCTAACATTCTTGTTCATTTGAATCAAATTACATCAAATCATAGAGTCCTCAAATGAATGGTCCTCCCGAGCAAAGTCCTAGGTATGACTTTCACACCTGACATGTGGCTCTGACTGAAACAAACAGAGCCCGTTGTGGCTTGTGTCAGTGTATTTTATATGCTTTCTCTGTGAAAACAGTAACGACGAGCAGCTGAAGTGACAACACATTCAGCCCGGAAACAGACATCAACCAGGTTCAAAAATACATTGTTATGTTCTCATTCAATCACAATAAAATACAAAATATGTGTACCTTTTATAAATTCTTTGCCACCTCTATTTGAATTAACCAATGACCTTTGACATGCTAGTTTTAAACTCAAAGCATCAAGGCAAACTACAAAATAGGAGAGCCATAATTTAGACATATGCCAGCGCTGTATTAATATTCTCATTTTATAAACTCCATCAATTAAAGACAGGGATATAAACTGTAATGCCCAAATGATACCCAGAAGGAAGCACTTAGGCCAATTTGAGGTATAAAAAAAACAACTAAAAACAGTGCCGTTTGTCAGTGGTATACACCTATTGAGAGTGTGCCATCTGGCCAATCAGCAGTCAGCACGACCTCCCCACATCCACACATCTGACCATCAGAACATGGCGCTGAGCTGCCAGCATCACACCCACACACACTGGCACCACGGCACCATCCGTGAGAGGGTGGACACACACAGGAGCCAAAATACACCAATACATACAGGGACAGGGAGCAATTGGGATGCTACAGCAACACCCCACTCTCAAGCACACATGGGGGCAGGACTCCCCTGCAAAATAGATTAGTAATCTCAGTGGGACTTTCCTGGATAAATAAAGGTTAAATAAAATGAAGAAAAAAAAATGGTGCAGTGAAGAAAAAGACTAGATTTAAAACCAGGAAACACAGTTGTGTATTTAAAGTCAATCTATAATAGTTTTACCAGTTACTGTGTCGTATGTGCCCCATATGAACATACTATGTGGATCTTAGACCACAGACCAGAAACAGGACGAGAAGCTCAATAAGCAACGCTAAATTTATAAGACTTGATAGCCTTCTGAAAGCAGAAAGTGTGAAAGTTTCCAGTGAACTGTCAGCACAATATCATATTAATATTTTGTCCCAGGTAAGAAAACTAGAGTCCACACATCATGTTGAAATATGCCAAATAAATCTAGTCAAGTCCTCAAAAAAGTGCGGGAGCCTTGACTTGGAGGGTGGTGGAGCGAGATAGAGTGGCCGCACTGATCACTGAGGAGGAAATCAGGCTTTTTCTCTTATCTTCCCGCGACAGGCTGCCAACAGCAGATACAATGGAGCTGGATTTTATAGACAGAGACCTCAAAGGAGAGGGTCCAGACACTGCTGACGAGCGGAGGAAAGAACATCCGAAACAACCTTAAATTCCCCTCAGTAACACAAAACAAAAGTCATGTCCTTTTTATTCAAGTCTGCAGGAGTTCAGATATAGTCTATAAGCTTTGTTCATTTGCATGCTTTCCCCTCCAGGATTTAGCTATTTTTGAATTCAGTCTTTAAAGCAACTCCATATATCTGAGCATTATTTCTCCAACATTAAAATTAATGCACATTGTGAAACAAACTGTCTGCATACACATGGGATATGGATGCTTTGGCACATAGCCTTAGTAAGCATCACAACATTGCTTTACTGTGATCTGTGTAAAATTACTGTTAGTAATTTAGGTCCTAGTAATGCTGCAAGAGTGTCTGCTACATGCTAATATTGTATTTCATCCTAAAACAAATTTCTGCTAAAAATTCCTTAACTATGAATATTCCTTAATCTCTAAAAGGCAAAGTGCAGTGTAACAAACCAAAAACAAAAAGGCTTTAAGGTTATGTTGGCTGACCAAATGTGTTAGATATTATATTGGTGGTTATGTATGTTTTTTTTTAGTTTATGGATTAAAACCATTACCACCAAATTTGACCTTTGACTCCTAACAATGCATAACACAATTGTTACACCCACAAAAGTAATAGCTATTTTATTTGCAGGAGCTTATTACGTTTGTAGGTACAATCATGATATAATGTATTAGGACAATTGTTAGTCTATTGGTGCAAGGGTCCCCATACGTTTTTTATCTGAGCTTTAGTGGTGTGGCCATTTTTCACTGAAGTGGTCCAGCTGAAGAGTAGCACCAGGCCCCCACCTAAAAGGGTGTCCCATCAACAGCATTTTAAAGGCATATGAGTAGCCTGAATTGGATTGGGGGGCTGGTGGTCCTCCCTCAGATTTTTTTTTTGTTGTAAAAGTGGATAACATTCAAGATAGAATACTTAAAAAATATCCAGTTTAAACTAATTTGAATGCTGTTAATAGTCAAAGCTGAAGCAGTTAGTCCATATTCTGTCTAAATCCATTGAAAACTAGTAACGTTTTAAGTCTGAAAGCTCTTAAATCTTAAATAAATTAAATTCAGTCACTAAAAACACTCAAGACCTACGCAAATCTAAAATAAAGTCTAATCATCACTTACCTTTATCATTACTTTTAACCAGTTTAAAATCAGGTCAAAACCAGTCCAACAAAAACTTCTTATAATCCCAGTTAGAGCAGTAAGTCCATGTCTCAATTAAATCCATTTTTAGAAAGTGAAAGCGCTTAAGATTCATCAAATTCTGCTTTAAACTAGTTTAAATCCATTCAGAAGTGGTTACAGTAAAAAATAAACCCCTTAAATCACATTCAAATTTGAGTGTAACCCTGTAAATTTATTTAAAACCAGTTCAAGTCTAAGTTTATCTTTTTAGTCTTTATCCAGTTGTAAGCAGTCCAATTCTCTTCAAACTCTAGTTATAACAAGTTTAATCCATTTTGAACTGGTTGAAGTCAGAAATTAAACACTTAATACATTATGTCCAACTCTGGTCCTAGTCAGTTAAATCAGTTAAAAGCAGCTCTAGTTAGAGTTAAACCAATTAAAACTGCTTAAATTAATCCAAACCACATTAAAGACTAACTTAAACTTCCTAAAACCTGTCCAAATCTTGTTGTAACCAGAAAAATCAATTTTTAAACTGGTTAAAATCTGTTTCTTGTGTAAACAGCCTTACCCATAAGTCACAGAGAAGCAACTGTGTTAATAAAGCTGCTCACTGCTGAATAAACCAGACTATTTATGTTTAAAGCTTCCAGTAAATGTGCCCACAGACAGTATACTGCGCTGCGCTGGTCGGCAGCCAAACACACTCCCAGGACTGGACCGTGGGACTGAGTCTGCAGACTGCAAATGAAGGAAGATGGATGGAGTTCTAGACTTGCCGGATTTACTGTACAGTCCCACGGTGACAATTTTCAACAAAGTTTCCAAAAATGGTTCCAGGATACCACAGACTCAAAACACAAGGTTTGAAAAAGCAGGCATAGATTGATTCTAAAGGTAGTTAGGTAAGTGTGTGCATGAGTAGTAGGGCTGCCATGAGGTCTGTTGTTATTTTGATTATTATATTTATTGTATGTCATTATTTTATTACTAAGTCAGATCTATCAAGTGATGGAAATGACAACTCTGCAGTGCAGTGGCTAAATTACTTCTGTTTAGGTCAATTTTGCACAAACGTGAAAACCTCCAAAGTGTATTTCTTTCTTAAAACCCAATGACACACCTTCTGCTGTCGTCACATAAGGAGCATGAAAGAAAATAATGATATTTGAGAAAACATTGCTTTTTGGACTGCTGAACTGAAAATAAGAATAACATTGTTCTGCCTACGGTATTGTTCCACGTCCAACACACATAACTGCAAATACTTTATCGTGTGGATGCTGAGCTTCAGCACAGTTTGTTCTTTTCTTCTGCCAAACTTTGGATGCTAACTAGTCCCACAGCATTTCAACAATCCCAAAATGACAAGAAGCCCAAATGAATTGGACTAGTGCTATTATTTTTTAGAGTTGATATGATTCAAATGTAATATTTTATCAGTCAATATTTTTTTTTTCATCATAGACTTACACTAAAGTCATATTCATTGGAATCCAAACAAGTTTGTTATTATTCTTTTGGACTTTGTTTAAATAATTTTATTTAAAATAAAAGAATTTAAATGTTGCTGCGAGCTCTGATCAGTATTTGATAGAACACATCATAACCAGCGGCGTAGCACCAAGTTTTGGGCCCTGGGTACAAACCATCTTGCTGGGCCCTCGTACCAAATACCATAGTGATACCAATGTATATGTATGTTTAGAAGGGCCCCCCCTCCGCCTCGGGCCCTGGGTACTCGGTACCCTTTTTCCCCCCAGTCCCACGCCCCTGATCATAACAGTCACTTAATAAACATTATACTGTATATGTAAACACAACAAAAGCAGCAAAAAATAACAGAATTCAAATGATCCAAATAAAGTAGCGTTGGCATTGATCCAGCTGCTTTTAAGCTCATGCAGACTTATAAGAGCATCGATCGACCAGGGGTTGCTCTATTACCACCTCCTCCACACATTTAATCGCAGTAACTTAAAGCAACTTAGAGCATCACTCCAGCCAAACGCTGCTGCTTCTAGATGCTTCGTCAGTTCCAATACCACAGCTTTCCATTACCTCACGCCAAAGAGCTTTTCCAAAACGGCCTTAAGAGCAACAGCTTTCATTTCTCATTTGTCCAAAGGAAAATGTAGTTGTATCCTGGGTCACTCAGCCTTGGACTGATCCATCACGGACAAGAAACAGCAGCGGCAAAGTAAGGTTTTATTCTTTTTGCACAGAAATGAATAGGCCCAAATCATTTTCCATCACTTTCCATTGACCTTGGCAGAGAAGTCAAGGGAAAAGAAGTGCAAAAAATACAATGGGTTTTGAAATATTACGATAATAAAAAGAAGAAATTGGTGTTTATAGTAAAGTGTGAGATATTTTGTAGATTTTTTGGCAACTATATATTACTGGCAGCCCACATGTACTCCCCTCTAGAGAGTCATTGGTATTTATCTGATGAGAATGACACTAATTGCTAAATGCTGCAAAGAATACAGAGGAGCCTAAAAGAATATTTGATGTACTTGAACATATAAGTAAATGTGTAAAATGACTTTGTAAAACTTACATTAAGAGAGAGTGTAAACCAATGGCAACAAGCAACCAGGCTATATTTGGCAATTTTTAAAGGTACATAGTGGTTTTAATTGGAGGGGTATTCCATAAAATTTATCAAATCTAGCTTGTGTGAACATAAACATATGAACTGAGGAAAAGGCGCTTGTATAAATCCTAGTCTGGGCTTACACAGAATAATACACAGACTAATGCAAAGGAGCTGCAAAGATGCTGTGCTTCAGCAGAACACTGAAGTTGAGCGTTGATTCCAAATACCCATCGTAGATAACATCCTTTGAAAATTCAAAGAAACAAACCCACTCAAGGAGTGGAGGAATACATAATCAGTTTGATAGAAGTTGAGAATAGTATCATGGAGTGAACGAGCATGTTGCATTAAGTGTGTTTTACCGTCACAAAAGGAACTGAGGAGTGTCAAAGGCCAACCAATACAGAAATATTGTATAATGCTAATGATGGCCCCGTTTAGGTAAATGCTCAGAGAAAAGACTCTTGGAATCTCATTTAGTCTCTAATTAATTGATCAAAAAAAAAAAATACAGCGGGGAAAATAAGAAACATAAACAACAGATGATATTTAGGGCTGTATTATGTACTATATTTATTACCATCATTAAATTAATATTGAAGCAGTTACTAACAGATTTTCTTTGGAGTGTAATTTGTGCAAATTAGTCTGATGGTGATTTTGCTTTATGTCTATTCATTTCACACTTCACACTTAAAATAGATAATAAAATACAACATAAAGTACAGATACATTATAAAATACATATAACAATGTTCATTCTATCATATCAAAAAAATAATGTCTTGAGTTGCTTTTTAAAAGTTTTTGTTGTTATTGAAATTGCAATAAATAGTATTGTGAGCTTATAAAATATGTCAGTTATGTAACCATCGTGAGATTTTGACAAAATCAATAGTGTAAATATCATACAGCATGTAGAAACCTTATATTTAGACTTCATTTTAAAAAATCATCTATGAAAATGATTTGCCCCTAAATGAAATCAGACAAAAGATGAGTGCTGATTTCAAATGAACTGTAATCACCGGAGACACACTTTCCTTGATTGAATTATCATTTCTAAGATAATGATTTTCTTGCACATTGTGGTTGTCCAGTTAAAGTGAGTCTGCACTTTGGGATTGTTTGACCATTGTGCTGCTCCTCCACTGTCCACCAGCTCTCCCAGTGCTTACTTAGCATTTGTGTCGGAGCAGCCGCTGTGATAAAGTGTTGCAGCGTATTGATTTTGTGTCAGTGGTTGGTCTATTCTGGTTTGCTTTTGTTTCCCTGTTTTCCTCTCCGCTTCGTCCCCTGTGCTTTTTTCTGCTTTGGATAGCAGAATAACTAAGATGTGTAGGCTCTCAGCATCGTGTCGAGAGGCCACCGGACCACGGCCTCCTGCCTGGCTGTTTTTCAGCGGTTGTGAGGCTGGAAGGACTAGCACACACCAAACACCAATCAATAGACAAAGCTGTAAAAGCAAGCAGCTCTGGCACTGGCTAAAATCATCCTGTCTGCTCCACAATTTGGCTCATGTTTATTTTCTTCAATGCTGAGCCTGACACTTCTATCACCAAGCACCATCTAAACATACATTCTGATCTACTCTGTGCTCTAGAGCTGTGGACTAGCAATGCAAGCCTTTGTCAACACTGATCCTAGCAAAGCCTATCATTTTAAAGAATTTGAAATAATTTGAATAACCAACAAAAACAAACAAACAGATAAAAGTTTAATGGAAGCTCTAGCCTTATTTTTGATAAGGTAATGGATTTGTATTTTTTTATGTGAAATATAGGTACAGGGTAATATCATTGTCTCAAAAAGTGACATGCTATAACACATATATACAATTCATCATCCATATTATACAGTATGTTTATTTCTCCATAAGGCTGCTGTATATGTCGTTATCTGAGAACTAAACACTTATGGTTATGAATAGAATTGTCTTTTTTCCAATGCTACTATGGATTCTCTGCAACTCCCTGCTCAAGGTGACTGTACCTGCCTCAGGCCCTCATCTGATCAGAACATCCAAATGTTGTTGTGATACCAGCAGTTCTTTGCAGTACAGATGTTGTTTTTTTTGACATTGCAATAATAATACATTTGCAGTATATTGTGCCTGTGTGATTGAAAGTAGGCTAGTCCCCTTTTTATGTCATCCTATTATCAAGCTGCAATAAAGAGTATATCTACTAAAATATCATGACGATGTTTAGTAACTAAAATGTGTAGATTTTGGCTCACTATTTCCCATTGAGATGGCATGTTGATATTTTTGTTTTTTTTATACACTTTCTCATTCTAGAAGCAGGGCTCTAGTGCATTAAATGAGTAACAATAAGGACAGACTGCTCCAGACGGGAGACAAAATGGATACAAATTTGAAAAGAGAAAAACAGAATGATATGAATGGATGGATGGATGGATGTTGGACGAGTGAACGGCTGGATGGGTAGACAGAGGTTGGGTGCATGGCTAGAAGGAAGTGTGCTACATATTGGTATTGATCCACAGGACGGGCCATCAAAAACAGACTGACAGGGCTGGCCGAGGTGGGCGGTCCTTCGCAGCAGGAATACAGCCGTCACATTAGGCCATTTTTCACACACATTCCAGCAACTTTGTGGTCCTTTGCACCAATATCTAATGTCTTTTTCCTTCTGTCCCATTTATTTAAAGTGGGATGACACAGCAAAAACATGAGCTTAAATCAGCTTAAGCAGCGCAATAGGTATTAACCATCTGGATTATGACAAAGACTTTTATTGAACTGAGACCAAGCAAAGACAAAGAGACCAGTGCAAATTCCCTGAGAACAAATACCAGAATTCAGTTCCAACTATTGCAAATGGAAATGAGCCACAGGCAGGCTGCCTTAATGTACCAATAGGCCCCGGAGCTGAGAGCCTCTGGATCCACTGCATTCCCTCGCTGGGTAAATTCTATGTGAGCATTAGATATTCTACCCCAGAACACTCTTCAATTGAAATGTTGTCATCTAAAATGAAAAATACTTTCTATTATAAAATTCTATTATATTTATTTAATTGAGCCTCTAATCATTCTAATCCAGTCTTTGTAGCCTGTAAATATGTGCTGAACAAGATGGACACGCAATCCCAGCTAACACCTGACACCTCACTTAAGTCTCACAAACACCATTGTTAAGTCTAGTCACTTGATTACACTCCCTGTGGGGCCCAAAAACCTGCAGAAACACTAATGATAACAGCATAAACAGATTTCCTCTGTGCTGCAGCTTCTAAACAAGGACTGAACCAGAATCAGAATCACAATTTGTACTCAGCTACATCTACTAGGCATATTATAAGATATGTAACAGTTTAAAGCAACACACTTTGTATATTACAGCAGCATTTTATAGCACAAAATACTGCACTTCATCTCCTTTTATGTTTAGACTCATAAGCCTAACAAGTAGAAGCAATGCTAAGTAAAAAAAAAAGCATTCTTTACTTTCACTGATTTACAGACTGTGGCTACAACAGTTCCTTTTGCCAGTTTCAGGATGATATTAAGACCAATTAACAGTGCTGTTTTTACAGGTGAATGAGCTGCCTCTGTCTCTTCTCTGAGCCACTGCTCACACTGTTGTTTCTAACCTGATAGAACACATGCACTTTTCTTAACAATGTGAAAAAGTTAATATTAGCCATGTTGTTGGTGACACTAATTTGCAGAGACTTACACAGAGGGTGTAAGAAAAGCAGCGGAGAAGCTCTAATGAGTGACTGTAGAAAAAAGTTTTCTTAGTTAGTTAGTAGGCTCCTAACCAGGCAAGCCTGTGCGTCGAGACATTAGTGACGTTAGTTTATTCATTCATTTTCAACCTCTTGTTCATGTTACAGGTCATGTGAGCAGGGATAACACAACCATCCCTCTCACATTCATCCACTATGGGAAAGTTAGGGTGAGTTTCTAAATTTACCGACATTTATATATTCTTATAATCTGGACCAAAACAATCCCTCTAAGCATTCACAGTGGCATTTTTAGCACTAAATCAAACAACAGCAAAGACTGAGCTTTCAGTGGGCAGTGTGGAGAAGGGCTCAGTCTGATTGACATTAACTCTGTGACAGTACCATAACACCGCTGCAGTGGCGCTTCCTATTTTAGGTCTAATTAGACATCTATAGTGCATGTGGCTAGAGGTAAGTTAGAAGTTCACTTTTTCCAGGGATCTTGCCACATGTTTAGTGTGCACTGAGGAGGGCTGTGCAATTAATCGCAATTGCAATTAAATAAAAAAATATTCAAATCGCAGAGCCCGCAATTATTTGTGATGTTACACATGTTGCTAAGAAATAGAAGGTGAAGATAACCTGTGCTACTGTGTTGTACGTACATATAAACATTGAGTGTTCCGAGGAGAGAGGTCTAGTTCATGCTTAAGCTTGTAGTCATGTTGTTGTTCTGTTAGGCACTCATTTGAAAAGCAAACTCTTAACTCCACACGGTGTCCCAACAGAGAACAAGCTCAGATAGCTCAGAAAGTGAGGGCCCATGGGCTACAACCATATTTAGGGCCCCATTTAGGAGGTCTGGGGAGGGGGCTATCTCATGACTTCTTTGAGGCTCAGATGAAGCTTTCTCTCCTTGAATGAACCTATAGCAGATCACAAAGACACCAAAAAGGTTTCAACAGCCGTTTGAATATAGTGTAACTGTCAGAGAAATAAAGTGGACCAGGTGAAGAACAAAGACCCCAGGGTTTAAACTCAAGGTTCATGTCCTGTGATTTAAAAATATGTCATTCATATCATTTTATACATGACCTCATGTCTTAATAACATACTCTATAGGCCTGGCCACAAGAAACACAAGTTTGTTAATTGTCAGTCATATTTATTGATTGTGGACATCTAAAAAAGCAGAAAGAAAATCGCAATATTGGTTGAAATAAATTGCAATTTTATTATTTTCCATAAACTTCTCCATGTGAACTGCTCAAACAGAGCAACCCAATAAGGTTTCAGCTCAAACATGGCAACCCTTAGAGTAAGCCTGGGCAGCACAGAGATAATAATTGTCTATTGGACAAGAGTCACAAGACATAAATACATACACTAATCAAGGTCAATGAAACAACACAAACAGGACATTTTGGAAATCTAAATTTATTTAGCTAATTGCATCCCTCAATATATCTTATTTATTGTAATGATCATCCTAAGAGACCCCTTTAGTATTTATATTTTTGTAAATAGCAGCATACAAATTTTGGCGAATGTAGGCGATCCAAACTGCAATATCAATAGGAAAAAAGAAATACGTTTTCAAAAATAGCATTAAAGAAAATTTATGCAAATGACATAGCAAAGAAATATATAATCTTCTGCAAATCCCAGTCTAACCAGGTAGGCCCAAACCTCCCCCTCCCCAGACACTTCCATCAGCGGTAAAACAAAGGGAAGCTAAGAAACATAGCTCCCAATGTTTCAAGAGAGCATGATTGTAAAAGAGAGGGCGTCTTTTTCCTAATTATCCTTAAAAGCTGTTGTAAGAGCAGAAAACTCCCGCAATAAAAGGTCTACTATTGTCATTCTTCTGCAACTGTTGAGCTCCTCACACATCCTCCATACATCCACAGGTAGGGGGCTCTGGGGTCTTGTTAGCTGCACTAGTTGATTCACACACATTCTGTATTCAGCATGGACTCGCAGTCAAACGAAACGCAGCTGGAGTGAAGCCTTTTATTGCTCCCTCGACAATACGCCTCGCACACGTAATGAGCACAAATATCCACAGAAACATACGCACAGATAACATGGTGCCTCCAAGTTAAACCTTTATTGCATATTTTATGCCACTTAAGGGAATAAGAAACTGACAACTACAGCCGAGCCCACTTTTAATCAAGGAGATTAATTTTTAGGTCTGCTTAGTGTTTATGCTTGTGTTTTTTTGTTTTTTTTTTACAAAATGTGTCAGATTCTCCGTCAGTCTTATCTGATTCTGCCGTGACCCCTGTCAGCCAATCACAGTGTTGTTGTCAGGGTTTTAATTCGGCTCAGTTCTGGTCTGTCAGTGGAGAGCTGCCCCATCTGCCCTCAATGCACCTTTAGCCCCATGTTTTCCCCAATGCACTCCCTCCAGGAATAAGTATTATGCATAGAAACCTCACTCAAGGGAATTTCCACTTAAACTGACACACCGAATGTCAGTCACATCTAAGACAAAGTTTAATCCATTCGTGGAGCTAAGTAAATGGATAAAATGAACATCACTGCTTCAATTAACTGTGTTGCCATTAAGTGGAATAGCTTTAGTCTAAGGTTACATAAGATAACTTATTCCCTATAGTGCACAAAAGAGTGATTACAGGCCATTTTGAAGTGGAAACTCATTGTATAGTTCAGAGGGCTGTGTATGGATCTCCATAGACACTATTTAGTGTTCTACAGTATATACTGTGTATGACTTTTTTGCAGTGTCCAAATAGCTAATGCAGTGATTCTTAAACCCCTGTTTATGGTGCTTAAAGTCAAAGCAAACATAAGCTCTCAACAACCTTACAATTCTTCTCCGTTGCTTTGGCACATTTGATCAGATCCGAACTTACATATTCAGAAACACTTGTTCAACCTCCAGATGCTTTAGTTACTTTAGTGACTCATAATGTCAGTTTCTTGTTGTGTTTTTACAAAAAACAAATGCTTTGGTGCTGTGTTTGAAATGAGTTTGTACAATTGTCTGTTATTTCTTACACTGTTAGTTGCTTTTGTCATTCTGATCTAAATGAATTACGCTGCTCTCTGCTAAATGATCAAACCTCTAAAAACATTGTGGAATGGGTTTATTGTTTGAGCCATTGTAACCAAAATGGATAAAGTCAGACATTACATCATTGTATTGAATCAGTTCAACCAAAAAAGATAAACTGACTGACACAATATAATATATCAGATAGTTTATAAATATCTAAATATATCCTGATCCTAATGAAATGTTCTCAGAGAAGAGCGTAGGGAGGTTCAGGTAGACAGGCCAGGGTTTTGTTTCTTATTTTTGCCCATTCAGAGCAGTAACTGTATGCTGCATTTTGATGGCAATATATATCAACAATGAGACATTTTGATTTCATTTTGAAAGCTAGACATTTTTACAGACAGTAACAGTACAGACAGTACAGTGAGTCAAAAATTCACTTTTGCAATTATTGTTGTTTGAATGAACTGTTTTGAAAAATGTGCTAAAACCTTTTTAAAATATAGGTTCTGATCTGAGAAATGTGCCAAAGCAACTGATAAAAACTGTAAAAAAACAAAACAAACATAAGCTCAAAACACACTAAAAATGCTCCAGACCACTAGGGGGCAGTGTTGATATTGAAACACCTTTATTTCTTTAGGACGCCACATAAAATTATGTGAGTAATCTGATTTTAATATATGTAACATTTTAATGAAAACATTTCAAGCATTGTCTTCATAGGCTGGCATGTTTGTCCACTAATCCTTGTTTCTGCAGCAGAAACACTGCCCCCTAGTGGTCAGGGGCATTTCCATCGTGTTAGGGGTTAATGTCATTGTGTTATGTTTGCTTTTTTTGATAAGCGTATATATATATTTAATTAATGTCTCTTGCCTTCCTGAAAACTCCAGCCCTGTTTCTGCAAGAAATTGTTGTATATTAACTTTGTAAATAAAATAAAAAAGCTTGTTTATATAATAGCTCCTTGAAGAGAGAGAAAGTTGCTATAATCTACTCACAATGCAATGTCTGTGTGTATATGTTCTGCTGTTTTTTGCTTTTGATCAACATTAAATCTTTTTCATTACACATTTATGCAGTGTATCTATGTATATTTCTATTTTAGAGCTCCTCTGTGGTGGAAAGGTGATTGCACCTGGTTTGGGAGCGGGAGATTGGGGTTGGAATCCTCGGAAGACACTAAAGTCAAAGTCTGTGCCAGCCCCAAGCCCGGGTAAATAGAGAGGCTTGTGTCAGTAAGGACATCTGGCGAAAAAAAAGTTACTTATGCAAACTACTTTGCATTTACCTATCAATATATTTATTTTACTTATTTACTTATTTTATCCAATTTTATCCAAATCTCCAAAATATGAGTTGCAGGGGAGCCCTAGACCACAAACAAATGTTGAAAAGGGTTTATTTTTTTTATAGCGCTTTTCCACCTAGTAGGCACTCAAAGCGCTTTACATACATTAAGCTATTTACCAGTGTTACAGAACACTCACTGGAGGCAATGTAGGTTAAGTGTCTTGCCCAAGGACACAACGACAGTATGTGGGGGAGAGCGGGATGTTATGAGGTTTTGGGATGTTTCGAGCCCACCTGCTGGTCGAAGGACGGCCGCTCTACCCACTGAGCTACTGCCTTATTTTTGGTAAACTTTGCTGACTTTTCAGTTTTGTGGACCACTATCATGGGATCTTAATATAATGTCTTGCTAGTTTTTGGGTTTGATTTATTGGAGCAATTGTAAACCTCACAAAACAATGGCATAATCACAATTTACACAACTTACACAACTGTAAGTAGAATCATTGCCTGCCCAGTATCTGAATTTTCCACCACAGCATTTCCAGGAAGTGAGGTCCAGACCACACAGGCTAATTAACCACCACAGTCTTACAATTTACACCCAATCAGCAGCGCAGCGTTACGGCTGCGTTGCATGTAAACTGCTTTCTTCTATTTTAGTCAGACTGACAATCTGTTAATAATAGTTTCAAAAATCCTTTTCCTATTTACCTTTTTTACGTTTTAGCATTTCCCATATTGTATCTATTGCTCAACTGCACAATAAGGATTCTATACACTTTTGCTGACAGTAAATTTATTCTATTGTATTCTATTCCTTGACAAACAAAAACTCTATAGTGAGTCACGATTTGCCGAAGCTGAGATGTTGCCTCCATTTATCTCCATTGTAGCTCTTGTACAACACACACTTTCTGCCTCCTCCTCACGTCTTTGTCATGCTTCCATTGTCATCTGTGTAAGTCCTTGTGCTGTACCGCTGTGCTCGGTGTGTTCGTCCCCTCACTGTGGAGACCTCAGTGGGGGGCCCCTGACCCTGTCACAAAACCAGTGCTACCTCCGTGTTTCTGTGAAGAACACTGCTGTTAAATGTCGGTTCAGATACTGTCAGAAAAGCGAGACTACCTTTCTGCACTCTGCATTAGATTGTTTTTGCACATAATAAATCCTGTAGGTACATTGTGAAGTAATATTTCTAAACCAAATGACTTTTTGTATGTGACCTTAAGTATGGTCAGTAACAAGAGTCTACGATACATAGAGACATGATAGTTTGAGCTAGTATGCAATGGTGTTAGAATGGCTATAAATAATGGACCAAAACAATTTTGTTTATCAACAAAACAAAATGAGCTGAAGCCAAATGCAGGGCACTGCGGACTTAAAATACCTTATTTGCATTTGGGCTGACTCCACCATCTAGTGTGTTTCTTGAGAAAATCCTAGTTATTTGTTTTTAAATGTCCTGTTCTGGTGTGAACTAAATGAAGCAGACTTTGAGTGTGACCATGCCCTGAGCTGTCATTCATCTATTCATTAACAGTGCATCCGGAAAAGTTTTTCCACATTTTGTTATGTTACAGCCTTATTCAAAAAATGATAAAATTCATTATTAGCCTCAAAAATTCTACTAACAATACCCCATAACGACAATGTAAAAGAAGGTTGTTTGAAATCTTTTCAAATTTATAAAAAAAAAAAAAAAAAAAGCACATGTACATACTGTAAGTATTCACAGCCTTTGCCATGACACTCAAAATTGAGCTCAGGTACATCCTTTTTCCACTGATCATCCTTGAGATGCTTCTACAACTATGGTAAAGTGGTGGAAGGAAGCCACTCCTCAATAAAAGGCACATGACAGCCCGCCTGGAGTTTGCAAAAAGGCAGCTGAAGAACTCTCAGACCATGATAAACTAAATTCTCTGGCCTGATGAAACAAAGATTACACTCTTTGGCTTGAATAGCAAGCGTCATGTCTGGAGGAAACTAGGCACCACTCATCACCTGCACATTACCATTCCTGTAGGGATGTTTTTCAGCGGCAGGAATTGGGAGACTAGTCAGGACCAACCGAAACATGAATGCAGCAGTGCACAGAGACAAAAAAAACTGGGGTGAAGGTTTATCTTCCAACATGACAACAACCCTAAGCACACGCCAAGATAACAAAGGAGTGGCTACAGGACAACTCTGTGAATGTCCTTGAGTGATCCAGCCAGAGACCAGACTTGAACCCAACTGAACATCTCTGGAGAAATCTGAAAATGGTTGTGCACCGACGCTCACCAATTAATAGATTTGCAAAGATTTCAAACAACCTTCTTTCACGTTGTCATTATGGGGAATTGTTTGTAGAATTTTGAGGGAGAAAGAATTTAATCCATTTTGGAATAAGGCTGTAACAAAACAAAATGTGTTGTGAATACTTCCGGATGCACTGTACTTCTGATTTTTATCATAAGGGGTCATAGGGGCAGGAGCCTATCCCAACAGTTTTTACTTTTGGGCTTGAGGAGGGAAACACTCTGAACAACAGCCTGTTAGGGACTACAAGACACTCATTCACATGGGACAATTTGATTGATCAATACAATTGATTTGTTGTAATTAAATTGTGTAATATAGTGTGTTCTCCACCTGCCTGTTCAAGCATATCCTTCCGCTGTCAGTGCAGAAAAAAAGAAAGAACTGTCTCTGCGTAAAAGCATAAAGATTTTAATAAGCATCTCTTCTGCGTTTAGTGGAGAGCCGATCCCATGTGAATGTAGAAAGATGCATGTTAACAGTAATGGTGAACAGGACCCTTAAAGCTGTAATGTTTTTTGAAAAAGCAAAATTTGTAATAATTATTATGCTATATATGCTCATGTCTTACTTCTCTCCAGACTTTTTCGGCACGTTATGTTAAACAGTCCCTCCATTCTTACGCTTGTGTTAGTCTCCCTCTGTGTGGCACATTAAAGGCTCCTCTCCTGCACAAACCTGCCAGCCCCCCAGCCTGTTGATGGGCTTGGAACAGGGTCACAGCATCGCAGTTGTCCAAGACGCTGCCTTTGAAGCCGACTGGGCCACATCTACAGACACATTACACACACACACACACACACACACACACACACACACACACACACACACACACACACACACACACACACACACACACACACACACACACACACACACACACACACACACACACACACACACACACACTCCACGTCTGTGATGAAGTGGCGAGGGTGCAACTCTCTCCTGATCTCTCCTAACGCCTTTTATAATAATGAAGTTGGCTAATACACAGGCATGAATAGTAGGAATGAGAAATGGACTCCAAGGATGGTTTGCAGCCAACACGCGAGGACTCCATCCACCATCCATCCTGCGAGTTAATCAAACCGACTTTGTGCCGGAACAAGGTTCAGCACTGTAGCAGAAGGATGCCCGGAATAAAGATGCAATCAGTGGAACATGGAAGTCCACATTTAGAGTTTATGGAACAATATGGCAACTGGCATCAAATAGAATGCTGCCAATGGGGATTCTGATTTTTTTAATATCACAGTGGCTTCAATTCATGTGCTGTAGCTTCTTTGTCTTTTTCTTCAAGATGACCTGGATGACTAAGAACCTTCACAAACATGTATTTCTTAAGACAAACAACCAGGTACAATTAGTAAAGTGCCAGGTTTTGAAAGGACACATTTCTGTGACATTGGCTGGGAAGCAGGGTTCACTGAAATATGCTAAATATAATGGACTATGTTTGATATAATAAAGCGCCAACCATAATAATGTTTAATGTAACATATTGATGACATTGGACAAACAATAGGTAAATACTTAAATATGAATACAAAGTCCAACCCTTGTTAGAGAAATTCATTTAAAAACATGCCAAAACCTGTCTACTTAGATTCTATTCAACCCTGAAAGTCTTCTTATATTTATCCATCGAATGTTTCCCAGAATACCTTGAAACCCCGGCGCGGTGGTCATCCACACGGCTGCCACATTATCCACTAATAATTAATTCCTGGAAGTGTGAAGTGTGTCACGTTAAAAGGCAGGGTGCCATTTGATATTCATGAGGTGTCATCCGGTTTCAGAAGTCCCCTCCGGTGCTAGCGTGACAAAATGCGGGCCCGTTCAATCGTAGGCCTCCCCCACCGAGGATCATCATTCATTTCCGGTGCGCGCTCAAACGCAGAGGGGGCACCGAGGTGGGTTTAGTAAGGCACGCGGTGGGGGTTAAGCATCAAGGTGAGGGGAATGTAGTCTGGCAGCCGCTCTTTCTCTCCGGGGCCAAGCCTGACTGAGCGCTAATGTTACCGCCATGCTCTGGTTTGATTGGCCAGTGGGGAACCATGTGAACAGTTAAAGCTCCGGGAACGCTTGTCTCTCATTCTTCTCTGCAATAACTGCCACTTCATAATGGCTACTATTAATTTTATCTCAGCCATTTCAAATGACCCAGCAAGATAAAGTATGACACACAGTTGGACATGTCACAGCCAGATTAAACATGGTTAGATCAGAAAAATATTAACAGAGTTGTTTTTTTTCTGTCCCTTTTGCTCAAGAAAAGGTGTAGTTACACATATACTACAATACTCTGTAAAAGACTGCTTAAGTACTTACTTTTGTGTAACTAAAGAATTTAACCAGGCCAATATGAAAAAAAAAGTTCAAAACCCAGCCGACTCCGGTCTTTCTGTGAGGAGTCTGCATGTCCTCCACGTGTTACCGTGGGTTCTCTCCGGGTACTCCGGCTTCCTCCCACTGTCCAAAGACATGCATGTTTAGGTCAATTGGCAAATCTAAAGTGTCCCTAGTGAATGAATGTGAGTGAATGGTTGTCTGTCACTATCTGTCTCTAAAATGTCAGCCCTGCGACTAACTGGCCACTGTCCAGGGTGTACCCCGCCTCAGGCCCAAAGCTGCTAAGATAGGCTCCAGCCACCAGCGACCCCTAATGGGACTAAGCGGTAGAAAATGAATGAATGAATGAATGAATGAATATTATAAATATTAACATTAAATTTGAAGGTACATTACACACACACACATTTACACACACATTCACACACACACACATACATACACACACACACACACACACACACACATACAGTGTATATTTTACCTAGATAAATAAACTGTAGCAGCCTCTGACCAAATCCTGTGCAATCAATCAACAATGGTGAACCTCAATTTCTTAAACCAATTAAAAAAAAAAAAAAAAAAAATTATATAAAAAACTTTGTCCTTCACCCTCCGCGGGTGGTCTCTCATCCTTCGAGCCCAGAGGCCTGGGAGCTTGAGGGTTCTGCGCAGTATCTTTGCTGTTCCTAGTACTGCACTTTTCTGGACCGAGATGTCTGGTGTTCTTCCAGGGATCTGCTGTAGCCACTCTTCCAGTTTGGGGGTTACTGCCCCGAGTGCTCCGATGACCACAGGCACCACTGTCGCCTTCACCTTCCAAGCCTTTTCCAGCTCTTCTCTGAGGCCTTGGTATTTCTCTAGTTTCTCATGTTCCTTTTTCCTGATGTTGCAATCACTTGGTATTGCAACGTCAACCACAACGGCCTTCCTCTGCTGTTTGTCCACCACCACAATGTCTGGTTGGTTCGCCATTACCATTCTGTCAGTCTGAATCTGGAAGTCCCACAGGATCTTGGCTCGGTCATTCTCTACCACCTTTGGGGGTGTTTCCCACTTTGACCTCGGGGTTTCCAGTCCATACTACAGATGTTCCTGTACACTATGCCAGCCACTTGGTTATGGCGCTCCATGTATGCTTTCCCTGCCAGCATCTTACACCCTGCAGTTAAGTGTTGGATTGTCTCAGGGGCCTGTTTGCACAGCCTACACCTTGGGTCTTGTCTGGTGTGGTAGATTTGGGCCTCTATTGCTCTGGTGCTCAAGGCCTGCTCCTGTGCAGCCATGATGAGTGCCTCTGTGCTGTCCTTCAGTCCGGCCCGTTCTAGCCATTGGTAGGATTTCTTGATATCAGCCACTTCAGTTATGTTCCGGTGGTACATCCCATGTAGGGGTTTGTCCTCCCATGATGGTCCCTCCTCCAGCTCCTCTTCCTCTGTTCCCCATTGCCTGAGACATTCACTGAGCACGTCATCTGTTGGGGCCTTATCTTTGATGTACTTGTGGATCTTGGATGTTTCATCCTAGATAGTGGCTCTCACACTCACTAGTCCACGGCCACCTTCTTTACGGCTAGCGTACAGTCTCAGGGTGCTGGATTTGGGGTGGAACCCTCCATGCATGGTGAGGAGCTTTCGTGTCTTAATGTCTGTGATCTGTATCTCTTCCTTTGGCCACCTTATTATTCCAGGGTATCTGATCACTGGCAGGGCTGTTTATTGCCCGTGCCTTGTTCTTGCCATTGAGCTGACTTCTTAGGACTTGCCTTACACGTTGGAGGTATTTGGCAGTTGCTGTTTTCCTTGTTACCTCTTCGAGGGTGCCATTTGCCTGTGGTATTCCAAGGTACTTGTAACCATCCTCAATGTCTGCTATTGTTCCTTCTGGGAGTGAGACCCCTTCTGTGTGGACTACCTTCCCTCTCTTCGTCACCATTCGACTACACTTCTCAAGCCCGAATGACATCCCAATGTCAGAGCTGTAGATCCTGGTGGTGTGGATCAGTGAGTCGATGTCCCGCTCACTCTTAGCGTATAGCTTGATGTCATCCATGTAGAGGAGGTGACTGATGGTGGCCCTATTCCTGAGTCGGTATCCATAGCCAGTCTTGTCGATTATTTGGCTGAGGGGTTCAGGCCTATGCAGAACAGCAGTGGGGATAGAGCATCTCCTTGGTATATGCCACATTTGATGGATACTTGTGCAAGTGGCTTGCCATTGGCTTAAAGGGTGGTTTTCCACAGCCTCATTGAGTTTGCAATGAAGTCTCTTAGAGTCCTGTTGATGTTGTACATCTCCAAGCATTCAGTGATCCATGTGTGTGGCATTGAGTCATATGCTTTCTTGTAATCAATCCAGGCAGTGCACAGGTTGGTGTGTCGGGTTCTGCAGTCTTGGGTGACTGTTCTGTCAACCAGGAGTTGGTGTTTAGCTCCTCTGGTTTCTTTGCCGATGCCCTTCTGTGCTTTGCTCATGTATTGATCCATGTGCCCACTTATCTTAGCCGCAATGATGCCTGACATGAGCTTCCATGTTGTGGAGAGACAGGTTATTGGCCGATAGTTGGATGGGACTGTACCCTTTGTGGGATCCTTCAGGATCAGGATTGTACGCCCTTCGGTAAGCCATTCAGGGTGCGTCCCATCCCTTAGCAGCTGGTTCATTTGCGCTGCAAGGCGCTCGTGGAGTGCAGTGAGCTTCTTTAGCCAGTAGGTGTGGATCCTGTCAGGGCCCGGTGCTGTCCAGTTTTTCATACCTGAGAGTCTTTCTTGGATGTCTGCCGCTGTGATGGTAACTGGATTCTGTTCAGGGAGGTTGCTGTGGTCCTCTCTCAGAGCCACCAGCCACTGAGCATCGCTGTTGTGTGATGCCTCCTCTCCCATATACTTTTCCAGTATTGTTCAGTTTCCAGCCTTGGAGGGTCTGCTCTGCTGTTATTACCCTGCCATTGAGCGTACACTTTTGCAGGTTGAGTTGCGAACAGCCGGTTTATTCTTCTGGCTTCGTTCTCTCTTGTGTACCTCTTTAGGCGGCTGGCCAAGGCTTGGAGCCTTTGTTTGGCAGTTTCAAGTGCTTCAGGTATGGGCATCTGGTTGTACCTCTTGGGTACCTGTTTTCTCATTGCACCTTTCTTGGCCTCTGTCAGTTGGCTTACTTCTCTACGTGTCTGCTTGATCTTAGCCTCCAGCCTTTGTTTCCATGGTGGGTACTGTTTCTCATGGCTCCCATGGTTGCTCTTATAGCCAAGCATCTCAAGGATCACTGCTGCGGAGTTGTATAGCAGCTCATTGGTTTCAGTGATGGATGTGGTAGGGATCGCACTCAATGCTGCATTCACATCTTCTAGGAGACTTTCTGATGGTACTTCACTTAGCCGTTGTAATTGGCGTCGGGGTTGCCTTGCATTCATTCTCGCCATGATCTTGTCTTTCAGGTCAGTCGCTGCCTCGTTCAGCGTTATTGTTGGGGCTTCATACCCAATCCCCGGTTGGGGAGCCCCTGTTGGCTCCCTCTGACCTTGCGTCCTGGCTCCCCTTGCCGTAGCATTTGTGTTGTATCTCGTCAATCTCAAGTTGTGATAGCAGCTGCCGCTTGTGGATGTTGGAACACTGAGCTACTAGTTGCTTCGATGTAAGCCTGGATTGTGGGTTTCGTAGTAACCATTCATCCCACATTCTCTTCATGTAACCCCTCTGACTAGGGTTACTGGAGTAGTAGCATTCCAACAGAGCCTTGTTATCGCATCTCGCCCATCTCCGTCTTGTTCCAGTAGCCCATTTGTCATCAAGTTGCTCTGGTTCCCCAACACCTGACGCAGACCTTGTTTGGCCGGGCGTCGTCTGATCCGGCATCTCATAGCATTTATTGTCTCTCATCATCATTATGAGGTAGGCAGTAGCGCGAAGGGTCTTGCCTAAGGACCCACACTGGATAGCACCCCGAGGGGGATTCGAACCTGGGTCCCCCGTGTGAATATATATATATATATATATATATATATATATATATATATATATATATTTTTTTTTTTCTACAGGAGGGGATGTCACAGATAGTTTGTACTTGCCTATTTCAAGATGATCTTGAAAATAAAAATAATACCTTCCTTGCAGTAGATTGAGTAGAGCCATTGAACAGTAGTTACAATGTCAAGCCAGAAACAGAAACCGGTCTAGTACTCAACAGGTAAAGTATAGCATTAGGTCAACTGATCGACTGAAACCTATCCCAGCAAATTTGAGCCTGGAGCGGGGTACACCCTGGACAATGGTTAGTCGCAGTAATAATGCTATAGTTAAGGCAAGCAAAATTTCAAAGGCATTCAAAAAAACTTTTTTTCCCCACACTTGGACCTTTCTGTTTAGTTGATAAAATGGGAAAAATATATATTGTGATTGCATACCACCATCAGTGTGTGACTGTGGAGTAAAGTGTCTTTGCGTCCCCTGACAGCGCTATATAAATTTGATGTTTTTTAATAACAATTGGACAAACAATAGGTAATAATAATATTATAATTCAAATAGTCTACAACTGTTTTGTGTTTCTCTTTGGAAACATCATTCTTTGAGGCTAGGAGCTAATTTCTAGTCTACAGTTAGATCATGTTCCTGATCTATGGCTGATCATTTTCTATGATGGAAGTAGTCTGAGCAATGAAATCCACAACAATCTAGTCTCCACAATGCAAAAAAAGCAAGTTAAAATTCCATGCAGAAATCTGAAAATGCATCTGAATTAGATCGCTTTGGACAACACAAAACCGACAACTATCTCCTCGTAGCAAACAAAGCTGGTGTAATATATTTAGTATTGACTGATGATAGTTGTCTGCACATGGCAACATCCCACTTAGGCTCCAGCTGCACAATAAGCGAGACACTTTATCATTTCCTTTCCTCTGGATAAGATCTGCTGGAGCTGTCAGAGAATATTGTTTATGAATAAGACCAAATCCCACCATCATAAATGTACTGACAGTAATGCTCAAATATTGTCTGTTTGTTGTCGGCTGGGAGTCAGCCACGGCGTGGAATTAAATATTGATGCTGGGCCTTTCTTTGATAATGTGAAGAATGAGAAGACTGTGAAGAGAGTCTTTTGTTGCTGTAAAATCCAGCTTGATGCTCAATTTCAAAAACAGTTGCACCTGTAATTAGACAATGTCGGAGAAGCTAAAGATCCTAGAATTAGGTTGTATTTCAATATTCCAATACACATGTATACACTGTCTTTATTGCACAACTCATTACTTTTATTGGGATTAATTGCATTGTTAGTAGCTATTAAGTCTCTGGTTCATAAACCTAAACTTGTGTAATAAACTTGTCTAACTCATTAAGCATCTCTTGTAAAAAGCAGCAGTGCCAGCACGGTTCATGAGCTGACAGGTTTAAGACTGTGGTGAGCTGCTGGTGTTTACACAGTGACAGCTTTCACATGGCTAAATATATTTGCACTGGTGTGCAGAGGTGGGTAGAGTAGCCAAAAATGTAACTTAAGTAAAAGTAGCATTACTTCAATGTAAAGTAAAAGTAAAAGTAGTCATCCAAAAAATGACTCAAGTAAGAGTAAAAAAGTATTTGGTTAAAAGTCTACTTAAGTACTGAGTAACTGTTTGATTTATTTTTTTTAGAAATGATTTAATCAGACACAAATATAAATACTGTGCAAATTCTGGTATTTCCAATTAAAAAAAAAATGTAAAAAGAAATAAAATCTTTAAAAAATATATAAATTAAGGAACAAATTTCCAAATCTTACTTTTTTAACAACGTAAAGCTTTTGAAACCAATTCCTACAGAAGGTCTGTGTTTGAACAGTACAGCTGTTGTTTGCTCTGTGTGTGAACCATGAGGCCAGGGCTGTTCACCCTCTTCACTTTCAACACTGGAGACAGTAGCCTCTGACATTGTTTATGTTTTTATTCCAGCTGCGTTAATCATGTGAAGAGTTTGTGCATCTATGCCTCCACAGTTTGTGGTGGTCATGTGACTGCAGGGCTACGTCTGATTGGTGAGACACAGTTACATTTACATTTACATTTATTCATTTAGCAGACGCTTTTATCCAAAGCGACTTACATTACATTACATTACCAGTGTTACAGTCACTGGAGGCAAGGTGGGTTAAGTGTCTTGCCCAAGGACACAACAACAGTATGAACTGTGGGGCGAGCGGGAATCGATCCTACTACCTTCTGGTTGGAGGACGGCCACTCTACCACTGAGCTACTGCCGCCCAGTTGTGATAGAAAAAAAAGTAACTGGCTGAGTGTAGCCAAAGAGTAGCGTTAATTCTTCACAAATCTAATCAGGTTAAAGTAAAAAGTATGGTAAAGTAAAACTACTCTTTTAAATGTGAATGTAACTAGTTGCCACCCGCCTCTGTCAATGTGTTCATATGTCTATAAGTTGTCAAGATAAATACATTCTGCAAAAGAGTGTTTTGATTAGATGCATGGCGGTATTTGAACAAGTGTCCATCGGTCTAAGTTTTATATTTTCTCCTTATTGCATTAGAAGAGCATGGAGTGTCTCTGTATCATACTTATTTCTATGTATCCACCTTGAGTGCACATTTTGATCGAGCCCACACATGTATATTTTGGTTCATTCTATAGATTGTCTTCTGTTGTACTCAATTTCTAAACATATGGTAAAAATTATTCATTCATTCATTCATTTTCTACTGCTTTGTTCCGTTAGGGGTCGCGGGTGACTGTAGCCTATCCCAGCAGCTTTGGGCCTGAGGCGGGGTACATCCTGGACAGTGGCCAGTTAGTCGCAGGGCTAACATTTAGAGACAGACAGTGACAGACAAACATTCACTCTCACATTCATTCACTAGGGACACTTTAGATTTGCCAATTAAACTATACATACATGTCTTTGGACGGTGGGAGGAAGCCGGAGTACCCGGAGAGAACCCACGGTTACATGTGGATGACATACAGACTCCTCACAGAAAGACCTGGTAGAGTCTGGTAAAAAATTACTATATCACTAACTGAATTACCATTTTTGTTGAACATATCATTATCCAAATGTTTACTGCAGCAATGTATGACTAAACCTCATCAGAATTTTTTATATCATGTTGTCATTGCCAATGCACCCATTTTTATTTAAACAAATACAATTTATATCTCCCCCAAAAAAACATTTGTGGCACTTGTGTGACTTTACTGTTTACGTAGCAAACTCTCCTAGAGCCAACACAGTGACATTACCAAACTGTGCCATTCTGAGCAGAAACGAACCATACCAGCCAATGGAAAGTAGGCTTTTAGGTTAGGGGTTTAATGATTAGTGCTTGAGCAGAAAAGTTATATAAGAAAATAGAAGCCACAGTATCAGATGTAAAATTTCCAAAAAGACTTAAGCATCTGTGTTTAGCAATGTTAGCCAATTTTGTAAAGCAGCTTTTATCACAAACAAATAATCTCAATGTTAAACCATACAAGCATTGTTTTATTAGCATTAAACTGCAATAATAAAATAAATAAATACAAAATATTTTTTTAAACCTTAAGATAATACTATGAAAAGGTAGAAATTTTGACTGAGGGCATATTTCATGAATGAATCAATGGTCTAATATAAACACCTAGACTGTCTTTTTGTCTTTAGAAGTATGGGCTTTACTAACACAATGTACAAATGTTAGCTATGGCTTGTCCCTAATCCGACAAAACTGGTCGACTGAGTTGTTCTTATCAAAACATCCCACGGTTAACTTCCTCTCACACAGATCCGGAGTAAAAATGAGTAAAACCCTTCCTGAGGCTGGGAATAAATGAGGCTGGTGCATGTGGACAGAGCTGGCAGACAGTGAGCCAGGAGCCGCCTGCCACTCATCATCCAAGGGCCAGCAAGCACGCCACAGGTCAGCTGATCCATCTTTAATATCTGTGTGTGTGTGTGTGTGTGTGTGTGTGTGTGTGTGTGTGTGTGTGTGTGCGTGTGTGTGTGTGCGTGTGTGTTTGTGCAGTCAGAGAGGCCGAGGAAGATGTGTGTCACTCATCTCTGGGCAACACTGCCGCGGCTCAGGATATGTCACATCAACCACAGGCCACTGAGCAAGGCCTGGGGAATAGGGCTCTCTGAAAGTCGGTGTGTTCCGGTGTGTGTGCCGTACATGTGCTCAGCAGAAGAAGAAGAAGAAGGAGGAATGGTACTGGAATTTTGGTTCAGAATGGTACAGTATTTTCAATAAAATAGTCACAGTAGCAATACAGCTAATGCAATGTGTGTATAGGTTTAAGTGTAAAATGTCATCACTGGATTAATTCAGCAAATAATAACTATATATATATATATATATAACTATAATAATATATTTTTTATATATTTATTAGGGCCGGGACTTTAATATTAATATTAATTAATTACGGGACTTTAACGCATTAATTAAGATTAATCACGCAAAAAATAAATAACCAATTTAAACCACACTTATTTTTGCACCGCGGAATGTTTTTCAATGAATGAGTTTCGACGGACCGATTGTACTGGCGCACCAACTAGCGTTCTTGACTTCCGACAACAAACCACAGTCATCATGAACGAAGAAGCTGACGAGACCGCTTTGCTTGGCCCCGTGGATGGGAAATTTTGTTTTAAAAACGAAAGGATGAAAGTGTCGACGAGAGCATGGTTGTGTGCAAGCTATGCAACAAGGGATTTGCGTATTGTCGCAGCACATCGAGCCTCAAATATCACCTCAACGCAAAACACAGGAGTTAGCGTGGACGTTAGCCCGACTCCGAGTAAAGTTACAAGGACCAGGGTAACTACACTGCTACACTTAACATTGCACTGGTCTGCTGGACTGAAATAAATAAACAATATTTTGTTGATTAAGCGTGTGTATTCAGTCATTATGCAAAGTGCTAAATAAACAAATGCTATTTGAAGCAGAAGTATTATTACCCTAAATCTACCAGTCATCTTGGCCAGCCCCCGTTTTGGGGGTTACAGAACAGTGGAAACACTAGCCTCCTCAGTAACAAACTGTGCCGTACTGTTTGAATCCGTAAACAAGGCTAAGGCTGACTGTGTCACTATAGTCCTATGTTCCAGTCAATGTTAGGCTGCTACTACAATATTGTATTTTTCTCCAATTGAATTTACTGTAGGTTTTAATTGACAGCATACCACAATGGGAAATAAAATACACACGAGAGACCAGTCAAAACAACAATTCACAGCAACTTATAGTTAAACAAAAACTAACAAGAAAAAAAACTAATATCACAAATAAATTTGTAAAAACAAATCACAAAACACACAAGCAATACAAAAAAGGGGAAACCTTGTGCTTGATTGTGATTGGACAGAACAGAACTTCTTCCTTTTCACAAAGTGCACAGCTTGTGCTGATGGTGTTTTACAGAATAACATTACATTAATGTTCATTCTATCTTAATCTTAGAAAGTCTGAGTAATTTCATAGGCTGGTTCAATTTTCTGCTCATGATTAAACCGTTTCATGACCTTCCTCTTCTACTTTTCTAACAATTGTTATGCTTTTGTTTTCTTTTAAGAAATAGTTTCTGTTCAATCACACACAAGGTCCAATAATCAGTGATGGTCTTTTTTTAATTATTATTAAAAATAAATTTTGCTCCTCTTGAGTAGTTTTTTTTGTATTTTGCACCTTTTGTGATTTTCTGTGAGTGTGTTTGTTTTACAATTTGTTTTTGTGTTTTCTGGCTTTGTTGTAGTCCTTCAGTGACAAAGTAGAACATTTTCAAATAATCTGTGTTTTGATAGCAAAAAGGTCAACTACAAAACCAGACTTGAGAAAGTTTGAAATACAATTTGTCATGTTGAGAGAAGAGAGGACAATACCCTTTGCGTTCAGTCTGAAAAAACGTCAAACTGACCCAAAGAATATCTAAGGATAACCATGTATGGAAAGTTAAGACAACATTGATATTTTCCATATGTTTAAAACCATAAGTTATGCTTACGACCATAAATAGGCTTTGGGGAAAAGGTTTCATGCTTCAACAATTATTTATTTTTCTTCATGGATCAATTTGACCTGTAGCAAAGAGATGACTTGTCTTGAGTCCCATTATAATCTAATGCACTCACACATATTACCCACATCATGCATCAGACTTCCCGGTGTCTGTTGAGTTGTCTGTCTGTTGAATGTTGGTGTCGGCTGGAGGAGGGGGGTGTGCTGTGAGAGATGACACAGGGGTGAAGTGAGTGGGGGAGTCGACGGTGACAGACCCTGCAGCTAATCAACTCCCCCACAGTGACAGCATCTCCATCTCTGCAGCGACACCGACAAACAAACTCATTTATCCACTTTCATCAACACAAGCTGTTTCATATTGCACTGGTGGGTTTGACTTTTGGAGTTTGACTGATAGCTCAAGCACACGATTATTATTTTAATCATGACAAAAAGTACATTTGTAATTAACTTGACAAGTTTTGTTTTTACATGTCAGGAGTTGAATTTTAATTGCTATTTTTTTATTTATTTATACTTTTAAGGTGTGGGTGATACTTTGGAGTGACATTGAAGACTGGGGGGAGCAAAAAAAGGTGTCACAACTTTTGGGACAAAGGGACTAATCTTGGCCCTGACGAGAGCTGTAGAGCCAGGGACGCATAATTGACTGGCTATCTTCCGTCCCATTTACTCAGGGACAGCTGAAAAGCACTGGGCCAATGTTCAACTGCGACTAATCCGATGTATTTTAAGACGTGCACTGGCGAAACTGCAAAGTTATTGGGCGTTTCGACATAGGATTCGTGTTTGCTCAAGGTAAATATCTGCTTAACATCTTGTTGTTACATTTATTAGCAAGGCAGAGACAGAGTAAAAGACTGACGTTTGTTTACCTGCGTGCACACATGTTATTTGTGCAAAGAGGGGACATCCTTTTTTTTTTTTTAGATTGACAAGTCAAGTTGCGTATGCTGGAGGTGAAAGCACAGTGGACATTTAGTCATTTTATGTTGATGTTTATGATGTTGTAATTACTAATTTCTCTTGTGTACTCAAGGGACATGTATTTACAAGATGACAAATAACATATATTTCATGAATAACAGCAGGTATTGTACCTTATTTTACCCAAATCACTGATTTGCTTCATGTCTGAACAATGAACTAAATAAATCCGTCTTGTGCCCAAACCCCGCCTCAGAACGCCCACAGCGGTGCATCCCGGCTCATCCTCACCTGAGTCAGGAGGAAGATGTCAAATCAGCCATGTGTCACAAACTATGAGCCTTTCTCCAGCCGAAAGATTGGGCCCAATGAGTCCACTGTATAGTCCAGCTCTATGTAGTGGCTGAGGAGTTAGGGAATTGTTTTAAACACAGCTTTAAATTTTGTTTAATTCTGTTTTGGCATCCACTTCTTCGAGACCAGCTCGAAACATCCCAAAACATCATAACATCCCGCTCTCCCCCACATTCTGTCGTTGTGTCCTTGGGCAAGACACTTAACCTAGATTGCCTCCAGTGAGTGTTCTGTAACACTGGTAAATAGCTTAATCTGTGTAAAGAGCTTTGAGTGCCTACTACAGTAGGTGGAAAAGTGCTATATAAAACAAAGATTATTATTATTATTATTATAGCATTAGTAGCGGATGGCCTGACACACAGCATTCTCGGTTCTGATTGCTCTTCCAGCCATCTTTTGTGTTTTGGCAGTTTGTGACAGTTTTAATAACACTACGCACTTGGGCTATCATGTTAAAATCCCAGTCCAAAATTCCATCAAGTTGCTATGATTCAAACTGAAATACTGGATATAAAATATGCAGCATAGACTGTGGATATAAAGCTAGGGTGACCAGATTTTCAAACCTCAAAACTGGGACACTGGGACAATTTTATATACAGTAGCCTACGCAAATCAAAATCAATATACCACCAGTAAACACTAAAAACGTGAACTGATATTAACATGTAACAAACAGTTGTATTGTTCCTAAAGCTCATTAGTAAATGGAAACTTTCTTTCTGGCTGATGACAGACTGAAACAGTAAAGCTGGAGAAGAGACACTTAGCAATAGTGTCATGCTTAAGGACGTAAATGGACCAATCAGTGTTGAATTACAAACATGTGCACAACACTGTTGATCTTTTCCAATTGGTTAATATTGATGTAACCATGGCAACTCAGTCCACTGAAAAATAAGGCTTTATAATCAACATTGATGGTAAAAAACGAAACAAGAAACAGGACAGGAATTAGAAAAAAATTGGGACATTTTAGTGTTGCAGATATCGTCCGGGACATGGGACAGAGGGCTTTAAAACGGGACAGTCCAGGCTAAAACGGGACATATAGTCAGTCACCCTATATGAAGCAAAAACCCTAGTGTTGACCCATAAACATTGTACTTTGCAAGTTTTATTTCCCTCCAATCGACTGTCATCCATTCAGTCGTTAAACATTGGTTATCAATAACTATTGTCTATGAGCATGTCCATACAAAGCTTCCCATTTGGCTTTTTGCTGTGTCAGTGTTCACAGCATGTCCAATCATGACTAAGCAGCTCCGGAGCTTGTAATTTGCTCCGAGCTGAATTTATTTTCAATTATTTCTTTAGTTCTGCGGCAGATCCAATCTAATCCTGGCTAATCTCTGCTAAAGCCATGTCAGCAGTGTGTCCAATGTGCCGGGGCTCTGGCTGTGTGGGTTTGTGGGCTGAGGGACACCTCACTGATGGATGCCTCAGTGTCGGCCCAGTACACACCTCCAAAGTCGGCCTATAAATAATAAATGACTGTGTATGCAGAGGTGGCATCAGATGGACAGAGAGCAGAGTGGCCTTGTTAACGTAGCTCCACACTCTCGGGCAGATAAGCAGGCCGCTCGGGGGCACTCATGGCTGCCCACTGATGCTGTTATAAAGAATACTGCACCAATTATATAAGAGATAGGGGTTATTAAAGAGGCCCTCTGTTATATCAGGTAACTTTTTGTCTGCTTTGCAGTAGTGATCCCAGTTTTGTCAGTAATGGAAATATATTTTCAACACTTATTTGTGCTTGTAGGAGTTTATGACAATTGGCAGGTCTAGGTTTTTGGAGGTCCTTTGCTTCAAGAGGGCACCAACAAACAAACAAACAAATAAATAAATGTAGCCAAAAGGGGAATAAACTACCAATCCTGTATTACAAAAAAAAATCATTACACATTCGGTTTACAATCAATCAATAAGTCAGCCCTCTCTTCACTTACATAAAAAAACATTATATTTTCATGATTTAGTGGATCTGAAAACAGCAACGTATGGATTTAAACAGTTACTTCCCCAATCACAGAGACAGCACATAAATAAATAAATCAATAAATAAATAAGACACAATGATTAATACATAGAGCAACATCATTGACATTACATTAACATTAACAGTAGAAGGCTAATTTCCAATCGTTTACTTTTAGTTTGTGTTAAAGCTACTAAACTTTTTTTAAATCCCTGCCCTTTGTTTGGGGCGCAGTTGCTCAGGTGGTAGAGCAGTCGCTGAGCACAACACTTCAACCACCCAAACACACTGGTGTATGAACGTGTGTGACTGTAGAGGTGAGTTTGGTGGTGGAGGGAGAGTGCTGTTAGCACCTGGTGTATGTCAGCCCCCCTCTCTGTCTGTCCCAGGTGTGAATGTATGTGAATGGAAGCTCAATGTAAAGTGCTTTGGGTGCCCGAGAAGGGTACAAAAAAGCGCTATATAAATGCACACCATTTACCATTTGTTTGGCAGCAGTAAACAAAATATTTATCAATGCATTTGGAATGTGCACATGATATTAAGTTCTGTTCGGGAAATAAGTGTATGGACCATGAGGCTGACTAACATTCATTGAAGAAGTTGCCACCCTAACCCAGGCAGTTGACAAAAGTTCCACAGTGGACTGACTGGAAAGCCGTCAAATGGAATTAGGCCTATTCTACCTGTTTTTAAATCAGGGAACAACTAAAATAACATTAGATGCAATTATTCCAAGGAGAAACTGTTGATTTTAGGATGCTGTTGCGTGTCAATAGGTCAAGCACCACAAATCTGGGCACAAAGTCGTCATTCACAAACACAATCAGCTTGGAATCCCTTTCATTTGTTGTAATTAACCGGCGTGTGTAAAGCACCCACAACCATCTTTTGTAATGAGACCAATTTGTACTAAATGTTTATTGGATTGCTAAGTAGTATCCTGCGCTAATTTCCCATTCAATACTTGGGAGTGGAAATAACACCGACAAAAGACGAGGCATATAAATGAAGTGGCTGCGGCAAACTCCATTCAGTATCAGCAGGAATAATAGAGCGCTTCCAATGGCCTACATTTCTCACATAATTCAACGCTATTTGTGCTCGTACAAGTTTATGACAAAAGGCTAGTGTAGGCTTTTGTGTACAGTAAAACCAAAGTGGGATTTTTGCATTAAGGGTGCAGTCCAGTTCCTTTAAAGTCCAAAATTATAGTGGAAACAGTCCTTTGACTTAAATGTCCGCCTGGCAGTGGAGGGTCAAATGCAAGGCTCACTGTCTGTATGAATTTCCACCACCATCCATCAATTGATTGTAGATTTGTAGCTGGAACTAAACGGAGCATTGATTGAGCACTGCCAGCTATGAAACCAAAGTGTGAGTAAAAACAGGCATCTGAACTAAGAACAGAAGCTCAAGGATTGTGTACTCTATGAAAGGAAAACAACATCTTATTGTGATCCCAATTGTAATGTTGGCCAATAAATAAAGTGCATGCATTCTTTGATATAGGGATAGTGTAGTCTTTAATTTGTGTCCTTTGGTTTCTATTGTCTTTGAATTTGTTTTACAGGCATCCAACATCAGGCTTTGTGATCGCCACTTTGTGACTTTTCTTAACATTAATTTGTTTTTGTTAGACAACCAAAATAATGCACATTTTCCCCAAAGGTTATTAGATTTAAATGTTGCCTACTATTATCATTTATATTGGTGCTAATAATACATCAGTTAATATAAATCTGTTTACATTTTGACAAAAAAAAAAAAAATGATGCCTGTAAGTTTTGTCCTTTTTCTTTTCACTTTTTTATTTCAATATCCAATATATCTAAATGTCAAAAATGCACAGTTGTCACTTTCATTGGTACTGGTTGACTGGATCACTGTGGGGTCCAACAAGCACATAAGCATGAGTTTGTCTCCTGTTTTTGTGATTTCTTTCTGTTGAAGGTAGGCACTGTTTTGGGGTGATGTCTTATAAGAAATGCAATACTCATCTTTCTCATCTAGTCGATTTTATATTATCTCATCCATCATTTATCTTTCATCTTAGACAAACACAAAGTATAGATCTCTTTGTATACCACCATAGAATCTCCATTAATGTGACGCCTAAACTGACTTCACTCACTACTTCCCATACATTCCACAAAGAAGTGCTTTTCCCACATGCGTTTCCAGCTGTCAGAGCCATCTCAAGCTGCGGAAAAGACTTCTGCAGGAGTTCAAAGATTGTAATAAGCAGGCTTTCAAATGCAGAAACAAGTCAGTGACGCAGCGGCAGAGAAATGGAAGTAAAAGGCGTTGACGCGCATCATTTGGCGAGATGACAGCTCCTTAGTAAAGGGAATTGGCACCGCTGTTTTAGCGGCTTCCCTACAGCCACTTCATCTCTGTCGTTGTTGTGCGCAGTCACTTTGAGCCGAGTAATTGTCAAAGCCGAGCACCTTTCAGCCCCTGCAGAGAAGGTGGCAGGGCCTTGTCAGTAAACAGCAGTGTAGTTTGAATGTCTAATGTTCCACTTCTTGGGCTGAAGCAACAGTAGGCAGCACAACAGAGAGACAAATTTGAAAGATAAGAGTGCTTTTGAAAGTGAGTTGAAGAATAGAAAGCCTACACAGGTAACCCTGCAGATGTTGGCAGCTTTGAGATTCTAATTCATTCAATTTAGATTTTAGCAGTCGTTCAGTTGGCTCCAGCGTGTAAAATAGGATTGGATTGCTATGTTACAAAAAATGATCCCTATGTGCATTTTGGCAACTGAAGTTCCCAAGACTACAATATATTTTCAATGAACAAAAGAGCATCCAAAAATAGCAAACGTCTGCATCAGCGTAATGACATAATGGTAGCCTGCTGTCAGCAGTTTATCCTTGCCACAGTCACCAAGTGCATGCTCATGGGGGATTGTTAGAGTGTTCTCTAAACTAAACAGTAGACTATGGGTATAGCCCTGCTTTGCAACAAGTGTAGTAACTAAGTGTCATGAGAGAAGTTTGTTGGGATTTGAAACTTAATCATTTTATTTGAATTTATGTTTTAATTGAAATATTTGATATCTGATTAGGGATGTAACAATTTAAAAATCTCAGTACAGTATTTATTGCAATATTGCAATATTGCTGGAGTGGTCACAATAACAAAAAAATATTATACAATAATCCTTGACCAGTCATTGATACAATAATTTTTGTCATATTCTAAAGGATTAAAACATTGATTTCTCAAGTCAAAACAGCCACTGTTTTATAATCAGTGCTTTACCATAGTTATTTTTAAACACTTTCCAATTGGACTGATATTGAGAAAAGACAAACAAGGCAAGGCAAGGCAATTTTATTTAAATAGCACAATTCATACACTGGGTAACTCAAAGTGCTTTACAGGAATAAAAGACAATTTACAAGATTAAGATTTAGAAACATAAGAAAAATAAGAAAAAATAAAAACATTTTAAAAGAAGAGTGCAGATAAAAACACTTCAACTTGTAATGTAGGTGGAGCTAAAGAGGAAGGTTTTAACCTGGTTAGAACCCGAGCAGCCGCGTTCTGAATAAACTACAGCTGTCTTAACCCTCGTTTTGAGAGACCAGTGAGCAGGCCGTTACAGTAATCTAACCTGCTGGAGATAAAAACATGGATAAGTTTCTCTAAGTCTGGTTGAGACATCATCCCTTTGACTCTGGAAATGTTTTTAAGGTGATAAAATGCAGATGATGTAATTGACTTAATGTGACTGTGGAAATTCAAGTCTGAGTCCATGATGACCCCTAGATTTCTAACCTGATTTTTAGATTTTAGAGAAAGAGACTCGAGGTGACTGCTGACACTTTCTCTTTGTTTCTGTGGCCCAAAGATGATTAGTTCAGTCTTGTCTCTGTTCAGTTGGAGAAAATTATTTTGCATCCACACGTCAATCTGTTCGATGCAGTGACACAGTGAATGGATTGGTCCATTTTCACCTGCTGTGAGTGAAATGTAAATCTGAGTGTCATCTGCATAATTATGGTAGGATATGCCACAGCTGCATATTAACTGGCCTAAAGGGAGCATGTAAAGATTGAATAATAGAGGTCCCAAAATAGACCCCTGTGGAACCCCACATGTCAGGGCCATTTGGTCTGATACACAGTTACCAACTGAAACAAGATAGGACTTCAAGATAGGACTGAAACCATTTAAGGGCAGTTCCAGTGATACCTATCCATTCCTCTAATCTTTGTGTCAGGATTCCATGGTCCACTGTATCAAACGCAGCACTCAAGTCCAACAGAACTAAGACAGAGACTCAGTGTTCATACGGATGTCATTTGTGACTTTGATAAGTGCAGTCTCAGTGCTGTGATGGGGCCTGAATCCTGACTGAAAAGGATCAAAGCAGTTGTTAAGTAATAGAAAGTCATTAAGTTGTTGATTTGACAACTTTTTCAATGACTTTCCCTAAAAATGGCAGGTTTGATATGGGCCGATAGTTGTTGAGCACTGTAGCATCAAGACTGCTCTTCTTTAGGAGAGGCTTAATGACAGGAGTTTTTAAGGCCCTTGGAAATGTTCCAGACTGTAAAAAAATATTGACTATATCAGTGAGTGGTGGTAACAAACTGCTTAGTACTGATTTTAGAAATCTAGTGGGTAAAACATCGAGGCAGCAGGTGGATGAACTCAGGCTGGAGACAGTTTTTTCAATTGTTCTGTCATTAATGGATGTAAAATGTGTTAACCCAACCAAGTGTCTCCTAGGTGGCTGCAGTGTTGTTGTTGTATGCCCTTTGGACTGTATCACATGTTTAATGTCTTGAACCTTGTCGTTGAAAAACAATGCAAACTCATTGCATTTAGTGGTGTTCACTGTAGCAAACAGGACACGCGAGTTGTTACTGCTGTTGTTGATGATCTCTGAGAAGAATATTTCTCTTGCTTTTTGCAAAGTTTGTTTGAAAACATGTAAATTTTCTTTGGATACCTTATAGTGAATTAAGAGTTTCAATTTACGCCATTTTCTTTCGGCTTTTCGGCATTCCCTTTTCTGTGCCCTGACAGAGTGAGCATTGCTCCATGAAGCCTTCTGCCTCGTCCTGATCACTTTAACCTTAACAGGAGCAATGGTGTCCATAACATTTAAAACACCTGAAGTATAACAATTCAACAAATCATCAACCTGACCTGATGAGGCATTTTCAAACCTGATTGCCTCCATAAACTGTGTCCTGGTGTTATCGTTAATATATCTCTTTTTTAAAACTGAAGGTCCAACAGCAACATTTGGAATTATGGACAGATGAAAAAAGACACAAGAATGATCAGATAGAGCAACATCAATCACAGTGACATCTGAAATATGAACACCTTTAGTAATGACCAGGTCCAGAGTGTGACCTCTGTTATGGGTCGGCTCATTAACATGCTGACAAAGACCAAAAGTATCAAGAATAGTAGAAAGTTCTTTGGCATTTATGTCACAAACATTATCCACAAGCACATTAAAATCACCAGATATGACTATTTGTTCAAATTCTGTGCAGTTAACTGAAAGCACAAGTCATGAATTTTCTAGGATATATTTGTATAAAAGTAAACTCAAACAGCCCTGCTAAAGAAATCAACAGTCTCAAGGCAAATAAAGCTGCATTGCTTGGTTTTATCTCTAACGGTTGTTTACACCCACTGTTCTCCCCTGGACACAGCCTGGTGTTAGGGTTTTTACTGATTTCATTGCGAGTTTAAACAGCGGTTTGTGGTGACAGAGCAGGACAGCACAGGGCTGCAACTGAACGTTGGGTTTTAACACTACATTGCTTGATGTGGGACAAAGGTTTTCCTATTTACTTGTCATTAACGTGCACTATTACTTCAGTTAGCTCCTTACATTAGCTTTTGTGACACTGTAGAGAACAGATGGCCTAAGGCATTCTAAAGAACAAGTAGACGAATACTTGTTTGACTAATATACATTTGTAATAGGGTTTTATACTTTGACTCCACTCCATCATATTAACTAACCTTCTTAATCCTCTGGTGTCCCCTACAAAAAAACAACCATAGGAGCTGTATTTTTGCTGATACATCTTGGGATTTCTTGAGCTCTTCTGTTCTGAGGTGGTTGTAGGCTTCCTAGTCTCTCTAAAGAGACTTTATCTAGTAATCTGACTTTCTCACATTTTTGTGATTTTTTTGCAGCCAACAAAAATGTATAATACTTTGGGCTACGCCACACACACTTTCTGGAATTAACAGTTCATTTCTTTTCACAGAGTTTCTGTGAAGTCAAAAAGTACATTTTTATGTGGATTTTGTAGCTTGTTTACCTCTTCCGTCCCAGGTAAATGAACTCACACAATTAGCAGTAAAACGTCTGAGATCTGCTGTCGTGAATAAGATGCAGGTAGAGCCCAACAACAGTGACCAGTGTGAGCCGATGGTGTGTGAAGCCTCGTATTGCCCCCACTGGTCATTTATACTCGTGTAGTCCTGCTCTCATTTTGTGGCTCATTTGCTTGCATATTGCGCCTGTGCAGAATCAACATCACACAAAGCACTAATCTGGTCTGAGGAGCCAGACTAGAACCACTTCCATTCACCGCACCAAGGCTTGTGGATACACGCTGCATTTGTCAGCCTATAAATCACAATGACAAATATAATGCGTACAGGGGGGAAAAAAAAGACTGCATCTGAAATATGAGCGTGGTTCTAAACATGGCTCACGTGCATGCAAAACTGCTGACAGAGGCACAAATGAATGGCTTTCATTTTTGCGAGTACACTGTAAAGGCGTTGTGACAAATGCCAGCAATTAATGGCTTATGGTATTAAATATGACATCTGCTGGCAAGAGGGCTGCTTCCAAAAGACAAAACAATATAATAAGCTACGGAGGTGAAGGGGTTCAGTTTGGCTGTCACAATGTAAAGCCTGTATCTATGAACTATGGGACAACCACTAGATGCAGGGTAAAATGATGGAGCATTTGAAATAGACAAATAGAAATACAAATGCAAATGTGTTTGATATTATGCTGCAGCTGTATGAGAAAAAAAACTTATTAGAGAAAAAAAAGGCATCTTTTAAGATTGTTTGCAGTTTTCCCCTGGATTTTGATTTTCTAAAGCATTGAAAGATCAACAAACTATGTCTTTGTGAGTCATTTGGTGATTGAGAAACTATGGGTAGGGATTGGAGGTAGCTCCTCCAGAGTCAGGTTTGAAGCTAAGGCAAGTGTCCAGCATAACAAAACCCCTGCCCACAGTGACTGTATAACTCAGATCCCCATTTATTCGATCAACAAATTGTTTTACACATTTACTTTTACAACTAAAATGAATATCATAATAAAGTGGTCAAAAAGAGCAGTGTTAAAACTGAACTGTGCCATTTATGGAGCAAACATTATCAGAATAAAATATTTTCTATTTACAGAACAAAAGTACAATTGTATTCAGCTCTGGATTTCTTCAAACGAAGGATCCAGGCGATTGGGAAACAGCCCAGGTCTAAAAGGAATGGAGGGAATGACAGTGTTTGGGTTTTGTGGACCTATTACAAAAAGGAATCTGACTTACTAACCTTTTGTGTTCATAATAAAAAAAAAAAAAGTATAATCCCAAGACATAAACACCCTGCATATTTTAACTAAGCCAAATCAATCTTCTCATAATACGTCCTCCAAAGGGTTTTAACTGAGGCCTAACCACATCATGCACTAAACTATTCCCAGATTGCTGAAGTCCTGGCCTGAGTTTCATTCCCCATCTATTCCCCAACCTCCCCTATATTGAGCGATACTGCACCAGATCTGGAGAACTAAGTATGTATTTGTTGAGGGCCAATATAAAATCTTCTTTTCTACCAGGTGATTTACAGATATTTTAGTAGAGCCAACTTTTCAGAGACAGGTTGAAAAAATAACTTGTAGTCTCTACTTTGATATATTTCTTGAGATCCTAGCAGAAGCAGAGGAGAATATTCTTTGTGAGTTGATTCTTGCTTCGTATCAGCAGATGCGTTTGCTCTAGTCTAAAGTCAATTATTCACATCTACTGGTCTTTGGTATGGCAAAAATAAGTGAAGACCCGGCCTCTTTTGATTTATCCTGGTATCACAGTCTTTCACGGGCCATTCATCAACTAAATGGTTTTTGAATCCATACTCTAAAGTTCATTACAGCGATTAAAGATTTATTCAGTCATGGTTATAGATAATTCATCTGAGGCCTATTAAAATGCCTTTTTGTCGCTGCCCCATGTGGTTGGTTTCAAAGGGAATGGCAGATGGATGCAAACGAAGAGTGAGATATGACCCGCTCTCTGGTCAGCTCTGGTTTATTTTTTGACATATGGCTTTCAGCAAAGATGAAAAAGCTCCAGCGTTCTTGAACTTCCCAGCCCTGAACTTTTCTCAAGAGCCTCATGAAGAACGACACTTCCTTCTGAAGAGCAACACTTCCTCACCTATCTGTTTATTGTGAGAGGAACTCACTTATTGCCTTAATTAAATGCAACTATGGAACAGTCTCAGAAATTCTTATTAGTCCATCCATCCATCTTCTACCGCTTATCCGGGGCCGGGTCACAGGGGCAGCAGTCTAAGTAGAGGTGCCCAGACTTCCCTCTCCCCAGACTCTACCTCCAGCTCTTCCAAAGCGTTCTCATGCCAGCCGAGAGACACAGTCCCGCCAGTGTCTCCCGGGGCCTCCTCCCAGTGGGACATGCCCGGAACACCCCCCCAAGAAGACGTCCAGGAGGCAGCCAAAACAGAGGCCCAAGCCACCTCAGCTGGCTCCTCTCAACAAAAGGTCAAGACTATAGGTGAGAGTAGGAAAGTAGATTGACCATTAAATCGAGAGCTTTGCCTTGCAGCTCAGCTCCTTCTTTACCACGACAGGCCGGTATATAGATTGCTGCAAAAGCTGCACCGATCCGCCTGTCAACCTCACGCTCCCTCCTTCCCTCACTTGTGAACAAGACCCCAAGATACTTATACTCCTCCACTTGAGGAAGGAGCTCTCCACCAACCTGAAGGGGACAAGCCTCCCTTTTCCGACTGAAAACCATGGTCTCAGACTTGGAGGTGCTGATCCTTATCACAGCCGCTTCTCACTCGCAAAGTGTGCACTGGGACGGCTGCAAACCGTCACAGGGCACACTGCATGTCCTGGCTTGATGGAGCCAACAGGACAACATCATCTGCAAAAAGCAGAAACTAGATCCTGTGGTCCCCAAACCAGACTCCCTCCAGCCCCTCCAGGACCATTGACAGAGGGCAGCCCTGCCGGAGTCCAACATGCACTGGGAACAGGTCTGACTTAAAATTAAATAATTAAACTTATTATTAAGCTTATTCAATTTATTCAATTTCTTCTGCTTATTCCTGTTTGTGGGCGTTTGGAGGGATTGTGGTTGACCGGAGGCAAGGTACACCCTGAAATATTCACTCTCACATTCATGCACTAGGGACACTTTGGAGTTGCCAATTGACCTATACATGCATGTGTTTGAGCGGTGGGAGGAAGTTGGATTCAGCTTTTGCATCATAGCATTTTATGTAAGCCTGACCTCTAGGAAGGAGCTTGAACTCATTTTACACCTAATATGTGTTTCTTCTTGCTTATGTTAAGAATGTCCAATTCCTTATGTATAATTCCTTGTTGAATGTAAGTCGCTTTGGATAAAAGCGTCTGCTAAATGACTAAATGTAAATGTAAGAAAAAAAGTTTTATTTACAAGAAAGGTATGGATTACTTGCATATTACAGTACTATTTGAGTAGTAAAATATCAATCTGAGCAATCTGATTTTTTTTCCATATCTTTCAGCCCATTCAATTATTTTGACATAATCTCTGGTGGAATAGTTTTTGAATGCATGATGATGAAAATTCCATTGATAAAGAAAGAAAAACAAAGGCCCATTACACAGATTGTGCGTCACATCTGATTTGTGTTTGGAACTTGTAAAACATGGAGCAACAAAGCCCGCACAGGCCAATCTGACCAATCAAAGCAGAGCTGCCTCAAGTGACACAGCGACAACACAGCAGCACTGCTCCAACTGCAAATGGCTACATGAGAGCAATGGTGGAGAGATTAACAAAGCAGTGATTAAGCTGTTAACATCGTTCAGGCCATGACAGCTTGCATAATGGCACCAGTGTCAAAGCCACTATGCCAAAAAGGATTTGGCTCCATGGACAGTCTGGTGTCTGCTGCACACAACACACCAGGATATGGAATGCGCTCTGAAAGGGATGGCACCTTCTCTGGTCATGGCTTTGTGAATTACTGATTAATTATGGTTAGCCCTGCGACTAACTGGCCATTGTCTAGGGTGTCTAAGGCCCAAAGCTGCTGGGATAGGCTTCAGTCACCCGCGACCCCTAACGAGACTAAGCGGTAGAAAATGAATGAATGAATGATTAATTATGAATGAGGTTGAAATTAGTGATGAGCTATACAACTTTTCCTAGTCTTATTCCAGATACTACCCAGGATGGTAACACCTATGCAAACCATACTGCTATAAATCAGAGAGATATTTTTTAAATTTTTACTTTGCTTGAAAAATCTGGTCCACAAATTAAAAAGAGTTGAGAAACACAACTTTAAAGCAACACTGCGTAACTCTTAGCTAGTAGCTTTGCTACTAATAGAAACCAAAAATATACATTCTCATATTGATTTAATGACTATTAGACAAGCCATTGGTAGAATCCTACCTATTTCACTGATACAGTATCCTCTGCTGGACAAAAAACGCTGATATAAATTATGTATAATTGCATGCCACCGGGACAAGCAGACCTCTCCTGAGTTGGCATGCTTAGCAGCAATCAAACACAGGGAACAGACAAAGGCTGATACATTGGACCCTAGCAGAGTTATTATTTTACTTCCTATTTGTGCAAAATACACTAAAAAGGACCCTACCATTTCAGAAGACATGTTTTTTTCTTCCAAACTTGACAGTTTTGGATAGTTTCTCTCAAAAAAAACAAAGTCTGTAGAAGGATCATCACTATTGAGTGGTTAAAAGTTACATAGTGTTGCTTAAAATCATAGTTGTACACCACAGTTTGAAAGATTCAAAGACAATGAAACATTGCCTGCATTGAATTTCTCAAAATTGGAGTAACCTGGATAATGTAACCATGTTTACGGCTCACTCCAATTAAGGTTGGACATAGTGCACTGAGCATGCTCCATAGTCTGACTGAGACACAGAGTAAAACACGTAAACAGAAAAACATGAAGACCAGTGTTTAGAGACATACTCACTCATTTTTATTTTGGGTCTCGCTGCCACTAAATGTCCTGTGTGTCAATTATTTTTTCCAGTTTTAAAATAAAAAGTTTAAGCGAGAAGCTAGTCTACCATAGCCTATGATGTGTTCAAATGTTCATGTTGCAGAGTAAATAACGCATTGTTCTTACTTTATGTTCATGTATTCTTAACTTAACATTAATATTTATTAATAATTGATGATTACTGGGTTGATTAGGCAGTATGTTAGTGTTAAAAACTACGGACAAGTTGTCGAATACTCTTGTTAAATACAAAGCAAATACTGCATTTTTCTGAGCGGAGGCTGGGGACAGATTTTCTCTCGTGCTGTAAACTCAAGTGAGAAGTCCAGCTGAGAGGGTTTAATCACACTATGAGCAAGCTCTGCATGTGAACATACAGAGTGTGACATGCATCATGCTGTTGGTTGTGGCTGATTCAAACCTCACAATGTAAACTGCCTAGAACACAACATTCATTCTAACAACCTGGTTGTTTCTGTCACAAACCTTTTTTTTTTTTCTTGTGAGCTCTTTAATGTATTTAGAGCACACACTACTTTTCATTGTGACAAATTATTACTTTTCTCAACAATACAAGAAGATTAATCTGCCAGCTGTGTTTTGAAACTATTACATGCAACTCTTTGAAAAAGAAGTAGCGTTAAACTTAATTAAAAAAAAATAAGACTAATTAACATGCATTGCAAGAGTCTATAGGGCAACCAGCCTGCTTTCAGATGGCCTTAAACTAATGCTGTTCAACGTGCTCATTGTTAATAACAAAACTATTTTAATGGTAATTAAAAAGTCTGTGTTTATCTAAGAGCTGCACAATTTGCACACATTCACTGAACCTGTATTTTTGTGTTCAGCCCTGATGCCAAAGAGGTACCAATATGATACTGCAGGGCAATTAGTCTCACCACAGAGGTTGTTTACTTCACTTCTAACCAACACATACAGATATACACTGCACAATAATAAGGTGGTGGTTTGTGTGGGTTATTATTGCTGTTTCATCTAAAGCAGCCTGTCCACAAAGATACTTTATTTTTGTAATATTATTAAAACTGTTTTTTAAACTGGAGATATTAGATTTAATAACGAACGAACCGGTCTGCCAGAGCATGGAGAAAACATAGGGAACGTTTCCAAAGAGAGGGAGGTGTAGTATAGGCTGGGTTAGTTTAGCACAAAGTCTGCTATGTAGGCTTGGGCGGTAATACGGTAATATGGTATACCGCGGGATCTAAAGATAGCAACGGTATCAGTTTCAATACCGTCATAAAAAAAAAAACAATGCACTTATATAGGAGACAAGGATTAAATATTAACCCTTTAAGCGCCAAAGTCGCAAAATTGCGACAAGCAACTCAACAGGAAAAAACAGCCGCTACTTCCGGTTTATGTACTAAATTATGCTTCCACTCCCTTCCACCAGATGTCAGACACTCTGTACTTTGTTTCTAGTCCACTATTACCATGTGTTGCCATTAAAAAAATTTGTAGAAGAAGACCTCAAAGACGCGTCTCAGTGGGAGTGTCAGGACCGGCTCAATAGAAGCCTCATTCTCTACACGCGAGCTGATAAACAAATGACAAATAAAAAATACACCTGTGATGAAGTTTTGGTATTAGTAATGGCTGACTCTGATTCTGAGGGAGAACATCTACCTTTAGAGTCTTGTCGAGTGAAAGTGAGAATGAGCGAGAGTGAGTGCGTGTGTAACTTGGACAGTGGCGCCGCTGCTTGTGACTTTCTCAGTGTCTCTCAAAAAGCACACGCTGTTTTTCCAACATTTTAACAAACATCAGTGAAAGAAACGGGAGGAAAACTAGTCAGTCTGGCCGCGGTAGTGAAGGGGATGTTGGGAAGGGAAGCCGTGAGCGCGTAGCACCTGCAGCTTTACCTTTAGCACCTGCAGCTTTACCTTTAGCACCTGCAGCTTTACCTTTAGCACCTGCAGCTTTACCTTTAGCACAGGTGATAGAAGCCGGGGCGGGTGTACTGCCGTGGCCGCGGTAGTGACAGGGAGTTTGGGAATAATGCGGCTTCTATTGACAGCTGTTTGGGACAAATACGTGTTGTTCATCCTGACACTTTACCCAGTCGAGGAGGGCGAGGCAGGGGTAAACATAGTCAGCGAGAATGCACTAATCAAAGCAGCGATCGTAATAAAAGTGATGGCTGTGTGCTGTTCTTTATGAGAGGTCCCACACTCTAAAAAACTACTAAACTGTTCTGGATGTTTATGTTCATTTAATTCTGTTTGACTCTTGTATTTGCACTTTTTATAAACTGCTATTTGTTGCTAATAAAAGTTGTTTATATTGTTGTGCATGTTATTTTGTTATTGTTTCAGTATTAGTGTTTGGTATTCAGTTTCTGAACAGTTTAGGCACAAGCCAACAGTTTGGTGACGCTGTCTGAGCCTTACGTCATATTTTTTAAATTATTCACGGTAATACCGTATACCGAGGTAAAATAGGGAGGAGGTTTGACGGTATCAAAATTTGGATACCGCCCAAGCCTACTGCTATGTAAATATCAACATCCTACTGTCATAGATATACAGTATATATTTTTATTTGCAGGGGTGGAAGTAAAAGTCCGGGACCAGAGGGAGACCGCTTTGGGGACCACAGGATCTTGCCTCTGCTTTTTGCAGATGATGTTGTCATGTTGGCCTCATCAGACCGGGACCTTCAGAGTGCACTGGGATGGTTTGCAGCCGTTGTTTGCCCCCTCAAGTGTAGGAGTTCAAGTATCTTGAGGTCTTGTTTATGAGTGATTGAAGGATAGACAGGCATTACTGTAATCAAGTAGATTTTTGGAGTAATTTTAAAACTGTACTTTTACTTGTAATTATGTATAATTTAAGGCAAGTAATCTACTTTGCTACTTTTTGTCTCATCAACGAGCGGGATGCGCTATCAACAGGCTGGGTTCTAATGCTATTGGCAAAGCTTCTGAGCTGCTTACACCATGTTGTAAGTCTCTAATGTGACACATGAGGCTGGTTATGTATAGTGCAGGCTAGAAAAGGTAAGTTTCTAGCCCATTTCTTAGTCATAGCTGTGAGAGGATGAGATTATTTTTTTTTTACCTTTATTTAACCAGGATAGTCCCACTGAGATTACAAATCTCTTTTTCAGGGGAGTCCTGGCCTCATGTGTGTTTGGGGGGGACTATTGTACAAGTTTTTGGTGGTAGGGGAAACCGGAGTACCCGGAGGAAACCTACGCAGACACAGGGAGAACATGCAAACTCACACACCGAAAGGCCCTGCCCTGGATGGGAATCAAACCCAGGACCTTCTTGCTGTGAGACAGGCGTGCTAACCACTTTGCCACTGTGATCACCTATAGTTTAGAGTTTCCTTTTTAAATCCAAATGCGTAAGACAAGTGTCTGTCATTAACTGTCACGTGAAATTTTGATGCATCAATAAAAAGAGCTTTAGTGACTGTAACATGACTGACAGTGTGAGCATCATAACGGTCAGTGTTGGAAGTAACGGCGTTAGAGTATAATTTTTCAGTAACAGAGTAATCTAATTAATTACTTTTCCCATCGTTGTAACGCCGTTATCGTTACTGAGAATGTAAAGTGTTGCAGGAAAAAAAATACTTTATCCACGTCTGCCTCAAGTAACTCAAATCTTATGAAGCACCTCACATCAACACATGCTAACACGACACTTGTTGCTGCTGCTAACCCCAAAGGCAGCTGCGTGAGTTCCAGTGAAGGAGACAGAGCCACTGTTAAAACAAGCAACGCTCGATTTTACGTGTCAGCAACAACCACTGGTTTAGTTGTTAGATGAGGAGTATTTTAGAATAGATTAATGTATTATTCATTTTCTTTGAGAATGAACATGTTAATCTACAGAGAGAGTTGGATTGTGTTCTGTTTATTGTGCAATAATTTACAGGGACAGAGATGTGCACTACTTAATGGCCAGGTCTCCCTTTGTTTCTTTTTACACAAGTTTACATTTGTTTGACTTAATTTTACCATTGAATTTTATTTTCAATATTTATTTTTTATATGTTTTTATTTATATCATATAGCAGACTGCAATCTATTGAGTTGAAATAAATACCAAATGTTCTAAATCACTATATATAGTGTTTTTATTCTTCAGTTAATTTAAACATCTTTGATATTTAAGCTGTTATAGAACGTAATACCCTTATAGAACATAAAAAATAACTTCAGTTACTTTGCTGAGTAACTGAGTTACTTTTACAATGTGGTAACTAAGTTACTAACTCAATTACTTTTTGGTTGAAAAAAATTGTAACTATAACTTATTTTGAAGTAAGATGACCAACACTGATAACGGTACTTAAATTCTGCATATACATGGTTTATTTTAATTGAAAGGCTCCTGTCAAAGCCTTATAACACCTGTTCACCTGTTGAGTAGAAATAGGAACCAATAAACCAACATCACATTTCTAATACAATAGATGCATAGCATTACGAGAGGTCCACAATGTGAACCTTTTTCCAGTTAAAGTCTAAAGTCTTGGTTAAGTTCTGAGGTTTAGAGCTGGTTTAGTTTTACCCTATAAATGTAGTCCTTAAAATGTCATTCTGAGTTAAATCGCTGCCGTTTCCCAAGGCCCCGATCTACAGAGGTTTTTCTGTGGTTATACATAATTCATTAAAGAAAAACTATGGAACTTTTTTTTTATTGTGCGTCTGAAAATCATTAAAATAATAATAGAAATAACTCAATAAAACTAAACCGTTGTATCTAGTCTTTTTCAGCTGTAGGCTCTAATCTGTTAGAACATATTTTTATCCAGAACCCACTACCCAAATATACATACGTATATAATAATATATTTATTAGATTTATAAAAACAAATCCATGTGAATTTTACTGCTGAGTTTTCTCTTTTTTTGTGCGTACAGCCTTAGAAGAGTTGCTTTATACAGCAATGGCGTCAAAGTAATTAGTAATTTGTACTCTGAGTTGTTTTATTTTTTAGTTTGTACTTTTACTAGTGTTATTACTTAATTATGTTCCACAATTGTCCATCTTTCTCCAGTATTCCATTCCATTTTCAAACAAAACCATCGTCATACTTTTCAGACTCCATGCCTCACTTGTGAACTCAGATCTCCCACCATTCAAAACCAGTTCTGTTCAGCACGGTCGACATCATTTTACTCTAGTCCCTTGTTTCTTTCTGTGTTCCAAACCTCTCTACGGCACCATTCTTACACCCACCCACTCATTCTATTGTCCCGGCTCCAAACTGTAGCAGAAAATCCACTTTGCAGGTTTTGTTTTGGCTCCATGTGTCCCCTCGCACCAATAAAAGCCATTACATTTCGCCGTCTCGATAAAGCCCTCGCTCGGAGGAGGATGCAAGCCTGTTTCCTCGACTCTCTATGTGGTTATTGGTTTAGAATGGCATTGTTTCCCCAGCCCAAATGAAACAAATTAAAGGAAGAAGCCCTCCAGAGTTTCGAATAAAACCACTCCACAAACATTTGCGACAAAAACACACTGCATCTCCACCACAGCTCTCTGAAGTCCTGTGTCTTGGAAGGGACCAGTGGTGTTCCAGCCAGCAACCACCTGGGAGAATTAATCAGAATTCATTTCTATGGCTTCCAGGCTTCACACTGTGCTGCAGACAGGGCCAGACTTCACCCAAGGAGAAATGAAAGGCTAAACAGACTGGCTAAAGAACAGATGAGGACAAAAGGAGGTTCCTGCTATTTTTGACGGATTATGTTCCAGGAATTTTCCAAGACATGATTAGAAATGTTTGGACATGATGTCATAGCCGGATTAGTCCTTTTAACTGAACTGTGCTTGTCCGAGTGTAAATTCACAGGAGAATATGGAGCTGAGAGATTTTGTGAGACCAAAACATCAAGTCTGCCATTACACTGATTTGTTTTCAGATTGCTTATGTGAGTGCGTGTAAGTCATAAAAGTACAGTTTTGCAAGTACAGTGCAATACAAATGTACTTGATGTTTAAAGTACCAAAAATTTTAAGGCAGTGGTGGAGAAAGTACTACTAGTGATAAAAAGGTAATAATGTACTCAGTAAAAGTCTTAAGATTAGATTAGATTAGATTCAACTTTATTGTCATTACACAAGTACAGGTACAGGGCAACAAAATGCAGTTTAGGTCTAACCAGAAGTGCAATAGCAGCAAGTGCAAGATATATACAATGGTTGCATACGTGCAGGATATGGAGATGTACAGGATTTACAGGTAATATGTACAATGAATATAAATATACAGATGGTTATTAAATATACAGATGGTTATTAAATGGACATTTCTACTAAAAAATAAAACAACTTCTTTTTAAATGCACTTAAAGTGTGTAAAAGTATTTGACTCAGGAGCAGGACCTGGTTCTCTTCTTCACGGAGAAGGCCTGGACTTTTTCGCTCAAACTGGTCAATTTGTCCCTTTTTCTGCACCTGTCAAAGTTGTCCACAGGGCTCCCTGATTCTAGATCCAACTCTTCCGAGGCGTCCATATCCACATATTTAAGTCCTGTCCTCACTTGACCATCTACTGGAGGGGGGTCTTTGACACTCTGTCCCAGGTGTTTGGAGTGGTGCTGGAGTTTTGGAGGGTCCTGGAGGCTGTACCCACCTGAACGCTGTGGACAATGGTTCTGTGGCCATTTCTACCCTGCTGGCGTGTCAGGTGGTTCCACTAGGTGGAAAAAAACATCCCCACCATCCCACAGTCCTACATGACCTAATGTCCTGCCTGCATCTGGAGAAGTTTAGGTACTCCATGATCGACTCCCCAGGATCATTTGAGTGATGCAAAGGGGGCTTTCACCCGGGCATTTCCTGGCGCTTTAAAGTCTTAGGAATGGTGGTAGAGGCCTACTAGAGTGGTATCAAGGTTGGGGAGGGGGTAGGTTCTTATTTTCTTTTGTTGTTTTTTATGTCTGTTTTCTTCATTTAAAAAAAAAAATAAAAAATTTAAAAATTAAACCCAAGGCCCTGGCTTTAAAAGGTGATTCACAAAAGTGTTCTGTAACTATATTTAGCTACCCAAGAATGCACATATACCCTATGAAGCAACTCATCTCTAAATGAAAGTCTATTATGCCATGAGCTAACGCTGGCCAAGGCCACATTCCTACCGCTGCTTCCCCATCTGCCACCGGAACTGCACACTTGTGTTTTGTGGCTCACTAAAAAAGTTATCTGTGATATCTGACCTTTTGGGAAAGTAAAGTCAGCTGGAGTTGACATGAGACGTTATCTGAGCAGATCGTGCTCAGAGCACGCAGCTTTCTCCACTTCACAGTCTCCCACAGCTTTGCAACCTTTAGTTTTAGTTCACTCGGACAAGACAGATGGAGCAGGAAATATCACCAGGACGGTCGTCTGATGTGGGTTTCTCTGTGGGTTTTATCTGAGCCACTTTCAAGACTTTGTCAGCACAGCACATTTAGACCCCACAGAAATGAAAGCATTTACTTTCAAAAAGTAATTAAACAATTGAATTAAATTACATTTAAATTGAGTGTATCCCTGCCATATTGCAGAGCAGCAAAACAGCAGACTTATACAGAGCATCATTATGTCACATGCATTACTGCAGACAGATGTTATTTATTTACCAGTAATACCAAAATAGATCTTCAGTTTTTTTAGTCATTAAGAATGGAAAAGCCAACTTGTATTGTAGTATAAACCAAGCTTGTATTAGATTCCAACCGAAGCTAAGTAAGTCATCGTCATCTTTACTACCCCACACTCTCAATATCTTCTATTAACAACTTTGGGAGGACCTTGGAAGTTGCCATAAGTCAACTTTTGTTTCCAGAAAATGTCATCCACCACTTCAACTAAGTTTTCAGCATAAAAGTTTTTTTTGATCAAATGGGCTTCAGAAACTTGTGCATTATCATTAGATAGAAGAGGAAAACATTATAATAAAGAAGTAAGTGATACTAACTACAAAATAATATGGAAGATACAATATTATATATATTAGGCTGAAGTCAAGACTTTTGTTTGCCTATCCCTTTAAATATAAAAAAACACTATATGATACAACAAATAACAAAACACAAAACAACCACAACAAAAAACTAAACCGAAAAACATTTTTAATATCATTAATTATCTTAAATTAAATTATCATCATTAATTAATAATAATTATTTAATTTAAATCGAATTATTTATTTTAATTATTTAATAAAGTTATTTTAATTAATATTACTTTTAATTAATTAATTATTGCACTAGTCTTAGATATTTTCTTTTAATTGTAGCAGTGTTCTTGCACCTTGTTGTTGATTCCATAAGGTCACACCACTTTGAGTAATACATAATACCTCTTTTGGGGGGCTTTATGAATTTGACTTTAATTTTGGGACCCTTAATGTGAGCATAGGTTCATGAGATTTGGCACAGACATCAGTCCTGGCAAAAATACATTTTTGGTGCGGAATTTACAATAGTGTAATAAAGGTTGGTGTGACAGCCTTTTATTTCACCTTGGCCAAAATTGCACACTTCACATTTTAACCAACTCCTCCTCCGGTGTTAGACCAAATGAGCCCAAGTTTGTTCAAGATATTTTAGAGATGTATGCAATTAAAAGTTATCCAATTTTCACGCGGCATAGCCTCAAATTTTAAGTACATTTTAGCGATTTTTTGCAACCCCTAAATTGTTATAACTCAAACATACATTGTTTGATTTATGTCCCTGCTCACAAAAAAACAGGAAGTTGGCCATCTTGGATTGCAATTTCAAAATTGCACATTTTAACTTCTCCTCCTCGGGCTTTAGGCCGAATGAGCCAAGTTTATTCAAGAGCTTTATGAGGAATGTCACTGGAGGTTCTCAGTCATCCAGGTCATCTTGAAGAAAAGGTTAAAAGCAAAAGCAAAAAGCATCTGGACTCAGTTTTCAAGGTGAAGACGTTTTGTTGAATTTCGGGCAGAGAAGCCAGGTTTGAGAGATAAGTGAAGGAAGCCATTTTTGTTCAAAAGGAAAGCCCTCTTTGAACAGAGGAGGTGGCCTCAGATTCATGTTACCTAGTATTTACAACAGTGTTCTGAAACCTAAATCATAAGAGTTTTACTCTAGAACAACAACATCTGAATGGAACAGTGTCACTAACGACTCCTCCTGAGCCTTTAACGACTCTCACATCAGGAGTCACACTGTCCTTTCAGAGCTAACGACTATGATGGGACCCATCATGGTCCCATCAGGTTTAGTTTCAGAACAAACCCCTCCCTCTAGAGATATAAGCTCAGCTCTCCTACCAGTTGATCTCAGAATTGAAGTCTCTTGGAATTAGAGACTTTGATCAGTTTGTCTTAGATGCATAAAATGTGACACACATTTTGATGTCATGACATCTAAAAATGTCTCTTGGACCCTTACCTTAAATTCAACGTAATGTAAAAATTAAGTTTGATGTACATGGATTAAATTCCGTGCAGACATTGGCTGCAGTGGCTCAGTGGTAGAGCTGTCGTCTTTCAACCCAGAATGTTTGGCGGTTCGATTCCTGCTCTCCGCACAGTTCATACTGTCGTTTTGTCCTTGGGCAAGACACTTATCCCACCTTGCCTCCAGTGGTGTTCCAGCTGTAACAATGGTGAATGGAACCTCAATGTAAGTCGCTTTGGATAAAAGCGTCAGCTAATTGAATAAATGTATTATGGGACAGGAAACAAAAAAGTAAATTGGATCAGTGGCCTATCTGCAACCGTGTTACCGTGGCAATGACTGAAAAATGCCATTTAGAGCCAATAGAAACTTTATGCAATGGGCTCATATTACACATTTTGTGTAAATGGATGAAACTTGGCACAAACAATCCTCATGTGGCCTTGACCAAGAAACTCCATAGGATCCATGAGCTAAGTAAAACCCCATTGCCATGGCAACGCTCCAAAATATTAACATATGGCCTTATACAAAGCTTGTTGAATCAGTTAAGTTTGGTGAAACACATTTATCAATAGATGCAGCTGCCTATATATATTTATTATATATATATTGTTATTAATATTATTATATTATTATTTATTATACATTTTTATTATTATATAAAAGTATTTTTATGTGTGATGTTACTTTTTAGGTCCAAATGTGGTTCATTGAAAACAGCTCATTACAGCCAGACTTGGCCAAAGAGTGCTGCTGTCCAGTGCACTGCGTGTGCAAAGAGGGGGTGTGAGTGCATCTGAGCGTGCATGTAAATGCCCATATGTGCCTTGTGCGCCGTTGCCTATTAAAGCTGCTTGTGCCCAGCAGGCATAATTTTCCACTCGGCCTGCACCAACCACACAAGCCAGCATCTCCCCGCACTGGTCAGCACCCATCATTATGCTCCAAAAACCTTCCATCAACCCGCTCCTGACACATTCAGGCCCGGACCCTTTTCCCATGAGCGCTTGCACATACAGGTGTCTAAAATGAAAGGTGTCACCCTGCTGCCATGTCGCCCCTAGTGGCTAATGAAACGTCCACCTCCGTCCAGTCTTGTCTGTTTTCCACCCAACACTGCCAGTAATTAGAGGTCTTGATAATGGGGCAAGGCCAAGGAAGGTTGCCAATAATGTGTCCTAACTGCTCAGATGTATGCCAGCATGTCGGCCAAGGCCAGGGTGGCACATAATGGTTTTGGCAGGTGCCCCTGGTGACGCTGGCTTTTAATGACCACTGGAGTGTATGTGTGTGTGTGTGGTGGGGGTTGCTACAGAAACTGTTCTAAAGCACTGTGGCTGAGTAAAGAAAAACATATTATACCAATACATCACATTTTTAATGGAGCAGAATGTGGCTATCAATATTTTAAAGAGCATACTGAGGTCCCTCTATAGGAAGGGGCTATGTGTGTGGCGCTGTGGCGTTTAATAGCAACACTGTTAAAAGTTTAAAGCTCTACCAGCTCCAAGAAAATGTAGAGCATAAAATAAAATGTGTTCCATAAAATCAACTATAACCTGCTTGTACAGCAAACAGCTAACATAAGGCAGTGGTATAGGGCTTTGTCCACAATAATGATAAAACCTTAACATTGGCCGCACCAAACTATTTTTCTATTATGAGGGAGCTAGTACTTTACAAAAAGCTACAGATCCCCATAAGGATGAATTGTAGTTAATGCTCATTTATTTAAAAAAGGGTAGCTCAGCAAAAGATAACAATTTGGAGAATTTATAAGTAGCAGGATGGCTTTGATATGAACAAAAATACATGGAAATCCTCTAAATGATTTAAAAGAGCCACAAAAAGTAGTCTGCGAACATCTGAGATTATTCTGTCGGAACAACTCTTACTGTAGCATTAACAGCCAAATAGACTGATTGACAATAATGCAGTTAACACAAATGATTTGTGACCCAATTCCCTGGTCTGTTTTAGCATCATTTTGTTAATTTCTTTGTGTTTTGGATATTTTTGTCTTGTAATTGCCATTTTGGTCTTTTATTTTGCATTGTGTCATTCCTGACCATTACCAATTTACTAAAGCAACTATATTTACATATTTATATATTTATATTTACTTGTTGTTGTTTTTGTTCCTTATCACTGATATTTTATTTCTATGGACCAGATGCTCTGTGTTCCTAATAAAGTTTTAAGTAAATTGAAATTGAATTAAAGCCGCAAGCGGCGATAAAGGCCCTCGCCTCCCTTGAGACCGCGGGGACACATGCACTCGGAGGATTGCATTTAAAGCGTAAACTTCACGGTAATGTCAAATAACCGGGCCTGTGCTACTGCTTGGGCCTGCTACACCACCTTGTAATTTAGAGTTAAAGGTCTCCACAATCTCTGGGTTTCCTGGGAGCTGTCTGAACCTTTGGAAATAATAGATTATGCTTGGGCTAAGGCGAGAAAAACAAAGTACTGGCTGGAGATTTGAGATGACTCAGGAATCGCTGCACCCCCCTGTTTAAAAAGACAAAATGTAAATATAACTTGTCTAAAAGTACAAGGTTACAAGTTCCAAAGGATTCTGAGGAGTTTTCTAAGACTCTAGCCGTGGCTCTGGAGGTGCCTCCTCTAAAGGAAGGATCCTGGCAATTGGGAAATGGCATTTATTTCCCAAAGAAATGGCTGCCTCTTCACAGACTCATTACGACCACAGCCACAAATGTATCAAAAAACAAATTGATAATTTTTTTTGGCACACGTGTCTAGATGATACTCACCAAATTTGGAGCTGTTTAGATGAAAAGCCTTTAGCACAAGGGGTGAGATTTAGGTGGTCACGCATTCCACCCAACATAGTAGATTTTCTGTTGAGTTTACGGTATGGCTGTAATAAACTTTTATGTTTGCCCTGAGGTGTCCTATGGATGTACCAAGTTTTGTATTTCTACATTGGAAAAATGTACTTTCCTTTTCCATAGAACCAATGTATTTTGACTTTTCTAGGGGTCGCCACTGAGTCATTTTTCGTTTTTTTTTTTCGGCGACTTCAAAAACATAACATTTTCGCCGAGCTTGAAGTCTGGGACCAATAAAAATGACTTTTTGTGCATGTTCACTGGGTCAAATTTAGGATCATAGGTGGAAAAGAAAAATAAAAAATAATAATAAAATTAAAAAAAAAAAAAAAAAAATCCGAGCAAAAACAATAGGCCCTCCCGGTCATCACCGGCTCGGGCCTAATTACACTAAGTTCCCATTGACTTTCAGAATTATTTTTCCAAATTTCTTTTTTGGGTGACCCAAAAAGATTCTCCAGTGACCCACCTGTGGTCCAGACCCAATGTTTAGGATCCATGTGGCACTTTTGTTGATTGGCAATTGAAACATTCCACACTGCTTTTCTCAGTAAGGTAAAACATCATTTCCGTGGGACTTGATGTGTTTTCAAAGTTTGCAGTGGTGTTACTGTAGCCTGCCTTTTTTGTAGGATTTAGTGGGCCCTAGTGGTAAGGGTGCAGTTCAGATGAGATAGATTATTAAGCCATAGGCCACGTTGCTATGCATAGCCAATTAGATAAGAACCAGAACTGACACATCCAAGCACATTATGGCCTTAACAGCAACACACCTTAGCCAGCATCAACAACAAACATAACACTTATCAAAGCTGCGTTGGGTAATATTTTAAACACTAAAGACACCATGAGGCCAAACAAACTTAATTTAGTTCAACATTGTCTCAAGGAATGGAAGCATTTTAACTATAGCATACTAGCACGTAAACTAGCAATACTATGCAAATACTGTACGTACATATGCATCACTTGCAAATTAGCTTTAGCAGGAGAGTATAATTTTGGAGTTTCAAAGCTTTGGGACTTGTTTACATGTAATGTAGATATGCTGGGGTGGAAGCAGCGTGTGTGCACTTCTGAATAAGAATTATCTTTTTGACTGGGTAGAGCTGATTGAATTGGCTTAACTGCTGGCTGACCTGATATGGACAGTGAGCTCATATGTGGCTACAAACACAATGGGTATTGTTCTAATTCATAAATTGTCTCACGGAGAAACTGAGTCATTCTGAATTCAGGCTGTATCAAAGTATCCAAGCAAAGCCGTCTTGGTTGAATCAGTGCAAAGAAGGTCACACAATATCCGGTTTAATGTTCTATTTGCAGTCAGCAGTAATCAATAATCGGCACACATTTTTACCGGAGCTAAAAGCGGAGCTGCTGAATAATGCAAGAAGGGCAAATAAAGGTTTCTTAAATACTTCTGATAGAGAAATCACAGCCAAATCAAACCAGACTGAGACAATCAGACCAAAGCACCAAGTCAGCGGTGACATTGGCTTTTATCTTTATGCAGTTTTGGAGCCAATGCCGACCACAATAGTACCCCATCCCCCACATTGCTCTCGCTCTCTCTCTACATTGTCTCTTTGATCACAATCACAGCACACACAGTCTTTTCAAACCTGATCGCAGAATCACACATGGAAAAAAGCAAAGCAGGGGGAAACTCAGCGGGAGATTGCAGCTGAGTGGAATAATCCCAGAGTTGTTGACTGACACTCACCTGAAAGAAAGGAGAAAAAGAAAAACAGGGAAAATGTTAAATTATAGTGTGGATGAAATATTGACAGTACAGGAATCACCAAATCATGTGAAGGTAATTACTGTGAATATCTGAAAAGGCTGCTACGGAGCGGTGTTGTTGGTTTAACTCATGCTGAACTGTTCAAATGGAGAGTATAGTGACTGCTGTAATTAAAGCCACGCCTGTTTATTATTGTTAAATGGTATCCCTTAGCAAAGTATCACACAATGGCGCTGTGCGGTTTATTTGTTTGGGATTCCAAGCTGTTCCTCAATACACTACTGGGCAGGATTTAATTTGACAATCTAGGGTAATTTTCCTGGGACTCTCATTTGAATATATCAGCGTGTTGTTGTGGTGTCACCAGTTTGTGAGTCCAAGTCACCTTATTGTCCTTCGTGTTCAAGTGCAAGTCCGAGCCGAGTCTTGTCAAAGTTAGTCAGTCAGTCAGTAACTCAGGTGAAGCACAAGTCCTAGTCACCAAAAAACATGAAGTCAAGTCATCTGAAGTTGAAGAGAAAGTCAAAGTCTGAGTGAATAAAAAATGCTCTGACTTTAGTCTCAGGGTGCGTTCACCCTTTCCGTGGTCTGTGCGGTTCAAAAGTTCCCTGGGGTGCTATTGTCCAGTAACAAAATAATATAAACAGAGAGCAAACATGGGGCACTGAGAATGTAAATGCCTTATTAGGATTTGGGCTACCATCTTAAGAAAGGCATTGATTTTTAGTCTACTGTCTAAAATGCCAGCTGTGAACACTTGGTGGACCGGGGCTTTTTGCTGATGGGCTAAACTACGGGCTATGAGCTACGTACATGCACTGAACAGGCTCTCACCAAGAAAACAATAATCAGTGTACTACTCACACTATTATGAGTAGCAACTTCATTGTGCCAATTTGATAAATAGTATATATTTGTATGTTAAAGTGGTCCATCCAGCTACAACTACAGCTTGACTTAACCCATGTAAATATACTGATGGATGTATATCCCAAAACCTTTTGAAGAATGCCTCATTCGTGGTAGAGCGGCCGCCCTTCGACCGGCGGGTGGGCGGTTCGATCCCCGCTCGAAACATCTCAAAACATCATAACATCCCGCTCTCCCCACAGTTCAAACTGCCGTTGTGTCCTTGGGCAAGACACTTAACCCACCTTGCCTCCAGTGGTGTTCCAAAAAGCGCTATATAAAAATTAAAAAAACTTTTCACTGTTTTCATTACAACAGTTAAATGACACAATAAAAACTCTTTAGTCAAATTAGATTTAGCCACACATTATACAAAAACCCTCACAATGCATAAACATTTATAAACATTTGTTTTCAAACTGCTCTACAAAAATCCAACAATAACCAAAATCAAAGCAGTCATGCCATATCTGTGATGGATTACTCATGTCTGCTAAACTGCTCGGCCTTAGTTTTTCATATCATAATGAAATAAGGAAAGACAAGCACATTCATCAATTTGAAATAGATACATGCTTAAAAGTACACAAAATTCAGTCTATTGTGGATCATTCTCCTTCTATTGTTTGAAATAGTATAGAGCTTTTACAACACTGCATTTGTCAAATTAAATCTATTGAGTTTTCAGGAAACAAAGAAGCATGAGAAGAATAGTAATAAATTTGTTAGTCATGAAAATGATTCCATTGAGGTTTTAGCACTGGCTGTTGCTATGCCGACACTAATCGGTTTTCATTACAGTCACCTTCAGTCACTATTTTTAACGCAGATTCCAATGTTTGCTGCCTGGAAAAAAACTTTTGTATAGTTAATTAAGTTCATTTAAAAGCACACTTTAATAAACAGTCAGATTTTGCATAGAGATCATTTCAATCTAGCAGTTTTGCAACAGAATCCTTTTACAGTGGCTGAAGTAAGGCTAACACATTCAGGATTTACAACTGACAGCTGCTAACACACTGAAGTTCTGTTCAGCCAATCAAGGTTTAGAAGTCAGGCAGATGGAGAAAAAGTGATATTCAGTGGCAGGTTGACTTCCCTGTTATACTCATGTGGCTTCGAAGGCAGGAAAGAGCTGGGACGTCATTAAAAAGGTCAAAGATATTAAAATGGAAAAAAAAAAGAAATGCAATAAAATGTTGAAGGAAAAAGTAGAACGTCCAAGCATTTGCAAAGATGGAGATGCCCAGTCATCTGCAAAATACATTGGAGTAAGTCTATGAGAAAAATCCTCATAAATCTGCATTGATTTTTTTGATGGAATTAGAAAAAAGAAAGAGGAAATACAGCCATAATTTAAATAAGCAAGCAAAAAGTTGCAATAAAAACAAAGCAAAAGTGCAAGGGCTTTTTATAAAAACTAAATGTGTGGTGAGTTGTGCTCATTATGCAAAAAAAAAAAAAAAAAAAAAAGAGTAGATATATATTGGAAGTGATCAAATTATTTTAGTTTCAATGAATGTTTCAATGAATGTTGACTCTTGACCTTTTCTTTATCAACGTTGTTTAACACTGTCTTGAATGTAGTTTTGTTCCAAGTAAGTCACAACCCCATCATATGACACGACACTGTGCAGTCATGACTCTTACACTCATCAAAAGTGCGACCCATGAGGAAAGAACTCTAGTGCAACTCTTTCATGATGACGCTCTCGCATTTCTCTCAACCTTCTACTGAACAAATTGTCACACACATGAAAGAATTAAGCACATAAGAAGAGTATAAAAGAACCGCCAAACAGCTGGGAGTCAGAGGCGTGCGGAGGAGGGGGAACTTTGTAAAGACGTTTTGCTTGATGGGGTCGAACGTCAGCCTTTGAGAAGAGTAAAAACAACTGTGTGAATGACATTGTATCAGAGAGGATGACACCGACAGAATAACAAGTTTTGAAACTCATCTGAGGTGACAGGCAAACAAACGCTGACGTGTGGTTACTGCTGGGAACAGGTGTCAAACTGGCAGCGTCGTTCTCCCATCTACTGGGCTAATCGTCACGAACAAGCGTTAGACTTTCCGTGCCGCACCACAGTATGTAATTTGCAATTTCCCACTGTTCCTAAAAAAGAAAGTACCAGCAACAGTGTGTGGGCAAGAAAAATAGAACTGGGTGGAATTTTCATAAAGTTAATAATAACACAACGTGCATAACAAACTAACCCAATAAGTCAAGCTCTTTTTAATTGTGATTTTTCTTCCATAAAACAGGCCAACAAGAAACTTATGGTCCAGAGCAGGTTTAAGGTCAGTCTTAGCCCAAACCTTTGGTGAATCAGAGAGCATTTATCTAAATGAAATGGAAAAGCACACATTCAGCAACTGCCCCTTTAAAGTTTATCATATTAATGAACTTTACTAACCACAAAGACCATAGTGGCTTTAATTGTTCTTTTAATGTTGACACAGAAGCTTTATGGAATCCCTGCTTACTCATCAGATTTATTTTTTGTATATAAAAATATAAAATAAAGAAATCCTTGTCCAAGTGTGTGCAAAAAGTGCTGTGGGATTCAATACTCTAATTTTACAGGTCACAACTGGCTCTAAATCAAAACTACACCGAGACTAGACAAGAACTACATCTTTAGGTTTTGATTCAGGTTCAAGTTTTTAAGTGAGTTTCATCACCATTGTAACTGACTTTACATGGCTACCCTTCTCCAGAGCAGGATTGATTCTGGTTTAGAAACAAAACCAGACTAAACCAATCAGCTGTGAGTAAAGTCACATCAATCTGATATTTCACGACTAAACCTTTTGTTTTTCTGGTGCAGAGGATATACACAAAAACAATAAAGAGAACACTAATTACATTTTTAAAATTGTTTTTATATTTTATTTTTATTTGCAGCCACAACTTGAATTTGGGACGCATCTAAGTTTTGTAAAATTTCAAAATATGTTTTTATATTTTTAAGAAATTTTGATTTTAATTAAAAAAAGAAAAAGATAAAAGAGAAAGTTTATAACCAGCGTTGTTCAGCAGATAAACTCAAAGTTACTCAGTTTGGATTTGTTTGGTTTTATTAACGCCAAACCTACTCTACTCTAAAGCTACAACTCGGACAACAGACCCTGGAGTAAACTGGGGTTAAACTACATTTACATTACATTTACATTTAGTCATTTAGCAGACGCTTTTATCCAAAGCGACTCTCAAGTGAGGAAAACAATGGAAGCAATTTTAACAACACAAGGTACAAAAAGCATAAGTGCACAAAAAACTAGTCAGTTTAAACCCAGCACAGTATACAATGCTAAGGATAAGAGAATATATATATATTTTTTTTTTTTTTTTTTTTAAAGAAAGGAATCGATAGAAAGGAAGTAGAACTCAGTGTTTGTCAGTCAGGTGTTGACGGAAGAGATGTGTTTTCACATCTCTTCAAACTAAGTTCTAAAGCTGAGCCAACCAGAACAAGAGCAGCTTTCAGTCAGGATGTCAATTAGACAATTCTTAAAAGCCTAAATGAAGATGCAGCTCCTCAGTTTCTTGTTCCAGTCAGTTTGGCTGGGTGATATGGCAAAAAAAATTAAATCCCCCTTTTTTTCAATTCACTGATTTATATGATATTAATACATTCTAAAGCAGCAAATATAATTTATATTCCACACAAGGTTGTGGAAAAAAAGATAAAAAGCGCTCTATGGCTCCTTTGCATAAATCAACACTGCACAAAACACCTACGGCTACACTGTTCTTGTTTATAAAAATTGTCTTACCAATTCTCAAAACCAAAGGCATTCTAGAGTTAATATTATGACCTTTCACTGTTGATTATGAGTGTCACGTTATAGGGATTTTGATGCCATTTCAGCTTTGTGTCTCGACCACAGTTATATAGTGAGCTGTGCCGATGACTGTTTGAGTTTTCAAATGATTTAGAAGCTATTATTTCATCAAACATGACTATAGCACACAATACTAACAGGTAGCTCTATCTCTTTGTGCTTTATCTCCAAGTTTAATTCAACAAGCACCAGTTCTCTCTGACAGCTAGAGGCTTTCTTGGAAACCTCTTCTAACTCCAGTTCTTTGCCAGAGCATGCTGGAATGAAGCAGCCACGCGCCAGGTTGCTGTTGTCTTCATTCTTAAAGGGTCGGGGGTAGCCTGTGTAGGTGTTTCTCGGGGGAAGACACGCAGCAGTTTTTGTCAAGCTTATGTGACAGGATAAGGGAATGCAACAAAATCTGATTAAGGCCTTCCAAGTGACAACACGACCTCCTGAATGCACGCTTTCATCCAATCGTACAAGCCAAAAATAGGATTACTGCGTGTCTTGGCATCAAACGGAGGGAAGACTTTGCAGGAGAACCCAAAAAGTGGGGGTGAAATCTATCACTGGTTGTAACTCATGCTGCTTTTCAACTGAGTCTGTGGAAACCTGCACAATGGTCCCAAATGGTTTAAGTGAACTCAAAAGCAGTTTTCAGTGATCATTATTTTGAATTATGTTTCACCAGAGAAGCAGAAACTGTACACATGAACATAGTAGTAATGACAATCCTAAAAGCACCCCCCACAGTGTTGCCAAACAGATTGTAGATGGATTGGGACCAATCTATACTTTGGAAAAACTGCGGGATCTTAGTTGATGGACATGGGTAAGCTTTATGGAAACTACATGAGGGCAAATGTGGTTATAGTAGTGGAAAAGAAATTGCTGGCTCTTCAGAGCACAAGTATGCCGGCAAGAAACCTGAAATCCCCAAAGATCTGAGTAGGCATAGGAGAGCATTGTAAATTCTTTGTGTGCAACATGCTACTGAACTTGTTTTGTCTGTGGAGCATTTTACATCTATATTAGTCATTTATCTGAGGCTTTTATTCAAAGTGACTTACATTAAGGTTCCATTCACCAGTGTTACAGCTGGAACACCACTGGAGGCAAGGGGGGGTTAAGTGTCTTGCCCAAGGACAAAACGACAGTATGTACTGTGGGTAGAGTGGGAATTGAACCACCAACCTTCCGGTTGAAGGACGACTGCTCTACCACTGAGCCACTGAGCAAGTTCACAGTTCACTGCAGTTGTGTGCTGCAGAGGCTAGCAGACTGAACAAGATCACATGTTGGACTGGAACTATACAGTCTAGAGCAATAACTGACAAAACTTTTTCCCTTGGAGGGCCAAAATGGAAAAAATGTCCATGGGCCCCAAAATATTTTGCATATAATTCAAATGCCTTTTGTCTGTGTGCCACTGCATTTGCTGCTTCATTTTGTTTTGACGAGGTAGCTCCTAATTGGAAGCCCGTGCACTTGCCCGTGCAGCTGTTTGACACACAACCTTCAAAAATCCATCAGAATAGGACTAGGTTTGTGCAGACTTATAAAGTCACTTTGAACCTCCCAATTTTTCTACTGCTTAGAAAACCCAAACCAGCACATGGCAGCTATGATATCATACATGAACTCACTGAAGATTATACTATCCAATTTCTCTATGCATGCATACAATCCTGCATTTTAGATCGAAGGTGTCATGTGCCTTCTCCCTTTGCATTTTCACGGTCATGAATACTAATGAAAATATTAATTAAGTGTCTAGAGATTAAGGTTTCAAATATGTATGGGGCCTGCCAGTGGCTTTGGTTGTAACCTTAAATGTGCACTGGCATTGTACTCCCACTCACTGTGCGATCTGTGGGCACAAACGGGACACTGAGATGAGAGGTGGCACGGCGTCATACGGGACTGGGATTCATTTGTCAGCCAGTAACCAAACTGGCCTCAGGCACATTCTGGCTTTGATAAAATCACTTTGTATTTCATGACCATGCATAAGGTCATATTGGCCATCATGATCACCGTAATTAGAAAGTCATTACTACTTAATAAAAGTGGAAAAAATAAGAGATCTAATGCAATGTTTTAACTGACATAAATTATGTTTTTATATAAACTGCACAAGCATGTGATCATGCAGGATTAAGTTTAAGATTTAATCAGTAGTGGGATGTTTAAAGTAAGGCAGTACTAACATTCTGGTCACTGACATGGAAAAGTGGAAAACGTTTGACATTATTATTATTAAAGATATAACAAGTACAAGGAAACAAAATGCAGTTTGGCATCTAAGTAGTAGAAGTATCTGCAGTATACTGTATATAATAAATATAATGAAAATGTACTATGCAAGAACATAGAACAGGATTTATGAATTTGATTAGGGACCCAGCAGAGTAGAAACACACACACTTCAGGGGTTACACGTACCAAACCGTCCTGTACTGACCCGTACTGTACCATCAGTGAAAGCGAGGCGTTTTAAAACTAATTACAAGTGAACTTGATGCTATAGCCTCGCTACACTCACACATGCAGGCGTCCTGGCGTCCTGTCCTACTACTGCACCACTCACCACATCGCTGGCAGAAACCCCGCCAGAAACTGATCTGTTTGTCTGTTTTATACTGTTTGGAAACATTTAACAATAACTCAAACACATATTAACCACTCATTTGTTTTGGATTTGCTATTTACAGGTACTTGTGGTTTCTGTTTGGGTTTTTGGCAGAGCGTTTACCACCATCTTGTAGTGTGGAGAACTGTTTTATGGGTTTGTAGTAGGGCTGTGTGGAGCCCAGGTTAGGCTTGTGACAGTGTGAGGGCTGGCAGTGGGGCAGACGGGACTGGCGTAGAGCTGCAGTACAATTTTCCCGGGAAGGTAAAGAGAAGCGCTATTCAGAAAACTGTTAAATAGTTGCAACAGCTCCAGTACTCAAGCAAATTTTGTTTTAAATAAAAAACACAACAAAGACAACACAGAGAAATGACAGAGGCAGACAAACCCCTCAGACTAAAAGAATGAAAAAGCTGTTTATTGCTGTAATAATTTGTATAATTATGACAAAACCATTTAAAAAATAAATGTGGTACATAAGCATAGTGGCCCAATATTTATTTGGTATTGATTTATACTTTGTGTGAAAGAAGCTTGCTGCACTTTTGACTATGTTCTAGTTTGGACAACTTACATACTGTACATTTAAACAATAAGACAATTAACCAGTACAACGTTTAACTATTTTTTCCCCTTCAAACCTCATCAGCAAATAACAAGTACACAATGCAATAGAAAGGGGCCACTAACAGAGTTGTAAACAAACCTCAATTCAACTTTAATGTAATTTCTCATAAAGCAACACTATTTGATGGTTGTGAATATAAAAAAGAAGAATAATCCCTTTTTTCATTAACACAGTGCCACCAGCTCACCAAATACTGCTATGTGTGACTCTTCATATTCATCTTACAAGATTCATATTCAAAATTGACAGTCCAATATGGGTTTGCAACAGTCCACTTACAATACTTTAGGACATAGAATTATTTATCCATTAAATCAATATATTGTATAATACCCATGATTAACATGATTTTAATACAATTTACAGAGCAATCGCACATCATGGTTCCCTAACCCTACATAGCACAGGACTGACACTTTGATTGGCAGTTTTGCTTTTGGCACTGGCTTTGACAAAATATGTTGAAAAGCTTTTTTGTTGCATAAGGGGAAAATTATTCTTTAAGACATCCAGTGAAGCAGTGGGCAGCCGCTCAGGGGTGTCCGCAAAGCCTCTCCAAATCCTGTCAGTAATTAGTCATGTCAGTACTAACCAGAAACCACTATGGCCCCCCCCCCCCGCCAAAGAGTATTGATGTTACTGTGGTTAAGGTTTATTTTTCTAATGTGGGTTTCTCTCAATAAAAAAGAAAATTTAGGCTATATACTACGTAAAAGATTAATAACTTTAATTACAGGAAAGATAGCATTCATCTCAACTTTAAAACACCACACATGTTCACCATTTTAGCTCCGTAAAAGTGCTATCTTTTGAACCAAAAGGTTGCATGTATTTAAGAAATTACAGTAAATGTATTCTATTTTACAGTCCTATCCAACAAAAGGACTTGGTTTTTCAACAGAACATGATGGAACCTCCTGTCAGCCGTGTTTGACTACATTGACCAATAATTCAAAATGGAGAATGCAACCTTTTGAGAAAAATAACTAAAAATAAAAAAATCCAATGTGCCATTCATTTAAAAAATATATTAAAATGCTTCTGCTGAGGCAATATCCAACAAATTAGTTACGTTTCAATAGACATATTTAATGTGCAACAGAAATTATTTATGGAAAGGAGACGTCGAGATGAGAGGTGGCACAGCTTCATACAGAACTGGGATTAACATGTCAGCCGCTGTAACCAAACCTGCCTCAGGCATCTACTGGCTTTGATAAACTCACTTCTGACAATCATATGGTCACTATTAGTCATCACGGTCACCATAATTGGATAGTCAATAATAATTTCATAAATTGAAATGATGAGAGATGCAGTGTGTATGCAAATGGATTTCAAAAGACATAATGACTGTAAGCATGTGAAGATTGCAGGATTAAGGCTCATTTACACTTCCATTATGCATACCATTAGATCCTGCCATTACAAGCATTGAAGGCTGTGTATCATCTCAGCTTTTATACTTCCAAACGTTACCTACATCAACTACAGTCCTATGTTAAACAACCTGCAGGGGGCGAAAGATGGAGTCAAAGATTTGAGCAAATTAGAGGAACTAGAACAACAACAAGCAATGCTACACTGAACGAGGTTTTTAATAATGGATCTTAAGAAAGACTTTCAAACATCTACGTGGGCTTTTAGCAACTTCACGTCAAAGTCACTTCGTACACTTATGACCTACTCGCACAGTTGCTCATCAAATTGATCCGCCATTGTCTCCTATTATAACTTTTGAGAAGAGCTCACCGTTGCGACAGGGAGTCTATAAATGAATCTTTAGGTTTCAGATGTAATGAGTCTTGGATGTAGAAAACAAAGTAGGGCCCCAAAGGTTGACTCATTGGCTCAGTTTTTTGTTTTTGTTTTTTTTCTTGCAATTTTTGTCTTTGACCCAGAACACTGACCATGTTGTTCCCTTCATCTGTGGGAGCTCACACTCCTTGGCTGACTGTCGTAGTTTGCATCAGTTCTGTTACGGCCTATAAGACAAGGCTAACAAGAGTCTGCAGGGAAATGTACAAAGAGCGATAATAATGAAATATTGGCTAATAAATATGATTCATAAGGTTTGTTACATGAGCCAGTGTTAGAACAGCACTATTTGCATGCTTTAGTGAAATAAAGCCATTATAGACACAACAGCTGATGTATGTTAAAAGAGAGATTATTAGTTATGCAAAATAGCATGGGATTTTTTTTTTTTACTGAAAGTATTGAAGGTGATATATTTTATTTGACCCTGCACTTGATTGATTTTATCTTCCTCCTTGTGTAACAAAACTGTAATAACATAAAACTACACAGTACAAATATAATGAAATTATGTGTATGTGTGAATTATTGTAGGTAGGGTTAGGGTATATATGTAGTTACATGTTATTACAGTTTGTTACACAATGTGTTACATTGTACTTAATGAGGTATATACGTGTATAAGTGTAGAGTAAAATAAAGTGTTTCCGTGTTGAAGATAACAAAAAAAAAAGAAAATAAAATGAAACGTGTTGTGGGTTTGACTCAAAAACAATGGCCATGTCATTGTTGAAGAATAATGCCAGAGAGAATTAACATTGAATTACGTGGTTAAGGAAACTATATTGCTAGAGCACAGCCAATTAGAGATGACAAACTTCAGTCTCCATTTGTGAACATCCAGGCGACAACACTACTATATCACTAAGAATTCTGGCAATTCAATCAGTCACAGTGGTGGACTGTAAACAGATCATTGTGGAATAGCTACAGTATGTCTACAATGGTGTAGTGCATGCATTTAAACTTTATTCATATATATCTATTCAGTTCAGATGCTAGCATGTTTGTGTACACAGTCTTGGAGGTTTGCATATGAGTATGCAGCTACCAGAAAATATATAGCCCCAAAATAAATATATACAAACATATTCCAGAAAAATCTAGAAAAATGACATTGCTTTAATGTAGGATTTGCCACTTGGGCGATGTTGGCTTATCTTGCCAGTGCAACATTCTCCAAAGCACAAATCCCAAAACAAATACAGTAGGTGTACTTTGGATCATGTGGTCTGACCCTATGTCAGAAACTACTTCCAAAATGACCCTTTTATTCCACTTGGCCCTCACTTATATTATTTGGACCTCCATCACCCCACCTGTTCCTACATACCCTCACACCAACATCGAACCTGTCCCATTTACTGAAGACACATTGTTTTGCTGACAGCCCCTCGAGCCTCTGACCCGGCTGACAGCTTTTGTGTTAGGATCAAGTCCGAGGCCGCCGACGCTGTCTGTGGGGCTAACTATGATATAGCACCCTGCTGTCAAAACATATTGAGGGGCACATTCCAGCACAGGCCCGACGGATAATTGGCTGTCGCCTCGTAGGTGTGCCACTTAAATAAAATAGACCTCATTTATCAAATCATTTCAGAACAAATTTAGCAGTGACGAATGAATACATATCCAACAAAGTCATTTACACTAAATTAGACACCATTTGGCAGACATTAGTAAGCAATCATGCACTCCGTAATTATGTGTGAAGGTGTTTTATCTTTAATAGAATAGGTGAGTTCACTTGTATTTACTGTAATAAAAGAGTAGACAGAATGACACAGTCTTTCAAATCAAATCTGTTTTTCCTATAAATGTGAAAAATTTGATTTGTAATTCAAACAGTTGTGGAGCAGAAGAAATCTATTTGCAGGTATATAACTGGATTTGACTCTATAGTAGCCATATGGATGTTTGATAACTTGGTAGGTTGAGTTTGTTAGCAGTACTTACCCATGTTGGAGGTAAATACTGGCTTGGTGGAGTGTGAGGTGGAACTATAACAACTCCCTGTGTATGTTCTGCCATACCAACATACACATACCATAATACACATACCATCATACATATACCAACATACACATACCAACATACACATACCATAATATACATACCATCATACACATACCATAATACACATACCATCATACACATACCATCATACACATACCATCATACACATACCAACATACACATACCAACATACACATACCATAATACACATACCATCATAAACATACCAACATACACATACCAACATACACATACCATCATACACATACCATCATACATACCATAATACACATACCATCATAAACATACCAACATACACATACCAACATACACATACCAACATACACATACCATCATACACATACCATAATACACATACCATCATACACATACCATAATACACATACCATAATACACATACCATCATACACATACCATAATACACATACCATCATAAACATACCAACATACACATACCAACATACACATACCAACATACACATACCATAATACACATACCATAATACACATACCATCATACACATACCATCATACACATACCATAATACACATACCATCATAAACATACCATCATACACATACCAACATAAACATACCATAATACACATACCAACATACACATACCATAATACACATACCATAATACACATACCAACATACACATACCATAATACACATACCATAATACACATACCATAATACACATACCATCATACACATACCATAATACACATACCATCATAAACATACCATCATACACATACCAACATACACATACCAACATACACATACCATAATACACATACCAACATACACATACCATAATACACATACCATCATACACATACCATCATACACATACCATAATACACATACCATCATACACATACCATAATACACATACCATCATACACATACCAACATACACATACCATCATACACATACCAACATACACATACCAACATACACATACCATCATACACATACCATCATACACATACCATAATACACATACCATAATACACATACCAACATACATATGTGGTGCACCCACATTAGTTTTCATAAACTACTCATATGATCTTTACAACTTTTGGAATATAGGCCCTGGCTTTACGTACACAGGTACGTATTTTATAAGGACATACTTTTCTATGCGTTTGAGCCTTTTGTCCACACATAGAGATATTTTAAAAATGCTCTTCAAAGTGAAGAATTAAAAAAATCTTCAGGTGCAGCAGAAACGTGTACACGGACAAAACTGAGCTTTTAATATCCGCGCAGACGCTACGGCTGCTGATGTGGGTATTGAACATTTGTGTATCCATGGTAACAAACAAAAACCACAGCAGCTGTGAAACGGGCTTTATAAGTTTGCCCATTTGCAAGGCCATCCTTTCTTTTACAAAGTTACATGTGTCTGGTTCAAAACACCAGCCTTCTGAGTGCTCTGTGTTTCCAAACTTTTACTTATTGTTTTTTTTTATATAGAGTACTTTTGCTTTTATTTGAAAGCCAATAGACAGACAGGAAACAGGCTGACAGAGAGGGGAAAGGACCCGAGCTAAAATCTATCCCAACACACAGGTATGTGGTATGAACTCTGTGCACCTTCCTTCTTAATAATGGTGGGAATTATGCTACTGTACTAAATCAAAATGCTGATCAGCTTCTAGTGTGGTTATGTTCATGCCAAACAAGGTCTTAAAAAAAAAAGCAATAAATAATAGCAATGTAGAAATAACACATGGCTAAATTTGCATTGACCCATCTCATACGTGACTCTGCAGTGAAATGTATATAATGGGAGATGTCTAGCCTAGATTACCCTTGACTATACCTAACATGGTGTTTGTATGAGTATATTGTTTAAACACACTTTATAGATCAAATACAATTAATTATAATCCATCATAATACAATCTAAATTTGCAGTAAACAACACATAAAGGCCATAAAGACTCAATTTATCTGGCCAAATATACTGATGTGCTAAGTGTGAATGCCTAAAACATGGAATAGTATAATATTATTGCATTTCACAAAGTCATTTGCCATGTGTATACTGCACTTGTTGATATTAAAACAACAATAAAACACAAATAAATGTGTGATATTATAAAGCTGTACTGCAAACCCTATCATTCCTAACAGCATGTCACTTTCTTTTTTTCATTGCCATAACCTTTTACCAACAGAGTCAAGCTCATGCAGGTTTTATTCCACAGCAGCACATTCAAACATGGCCCTGCTCTTTTCACTGACTCTGGAACACGTTCACTCAAAGCCTTGTCTCAGTTTCCGGCGCTGTTCTGATTTCTCTCTGAGCAGTGTGTGTGAATGCCATCGGACTGAGACCAGCAGACGTCAGGTGCTCGAGCCGCTGACCCGTCCCGGCTCTGGGCTCTCCCGTCCAATCTACCTGTCACTTCTGCTAGTGACAAGGCTGGGCGAAATGGATACGCTGCGCCGCGGAGTATTGACAGTGTGGCTGCGATTCACAGGCGAAAGGCGGCTTATCTGCAGCCGGCAGCTTCAGGTTTCTCGGTGTGAGAGAGAAGAGCAGGAGGAGCATGTGCCGTCTACATGCTCCCTGTATTCTGACTGCAATACTCTGCTGGAGCATATATAGGACACGTTTGATTAATCTAAATGTCCCAGCGGGTGAAAGGGATGGCAGATGTCTGAGAGGATGCCCAAAGCAGAAATCAATGAATTAATATAACCTTATGTTTACTATTGTTACCAATTATTGGTTTAAATATGAAAAATATGAAGCCAGAGAAAATTGTTTCCCAAAACAACAACACCAGTGAGAAATGTGATTATAAATATTGTATGACTTCCCAAATTTGAATTAACCTAACTTCAAGAACTGATAAAAAAGCACTAAATATTGTAACAAATCATCAAATGCACAAAGCTTAAAACCACTGCAGCCTTCCCAGAAGAGCCAAACATGGCTCCAGGTTTACATAAAACATTTTCAATAAAAAAATATTTCTAGCACAAAATTGTAATGAGCAAGACAACATGTTACAAAAAGATGTAATATGGATCTTAAATACTGCATTAAAAAATACACGCGACCTTTCCTTTGTATGAAAATGAGACACTTTTCTGTTCTGAAATGTTTTCTGTTCTGTATATTTGGTGTATATGTACATATATGGTAGATATACACAGAGGCAACAAACCTACTTGTCTACCAGACCTCTTCCAAAACTCTAGGTGTGAGCTTCAAGACTTCTATCCTACTCCAGAGGCAAACCAATATCATTTAATCACACATTTTAAACTGCCATAGAATCTCAATTTAAATGTGGAAGAAAACATTGCTTGTGAAAATATCAAATATAACTGGAGAAAGGGTTACTTGTAATGTTCGGATTTGATAAATGCACTAAAGATAATGTTTGCCGATGCTCCATACCAAACAACAGATAATGTCATTCTGTGTAGTACATTTCCCCGAAAATAAACTCTGAGCCAACACCAGAATCTAGCATTCATCAGCTGAGAATGACTTTGAGGCATGATGTGACAGTGTGGACAAAAGACACAGGGACGCCAGATAAAAAAAACAAAAATATAAAAAACGAAGAATCATCAGCCGTTTATTTGTCCCTGGCTGATTCCTCGCCGTGGGTGGCTAATCTGCTGCGTTCAATACCGCCATGTTGAAACGGCAGGCCTGATTGATGTGCCAGCTCCTGCGATTTTTCACTCCCACTGACAAATAATTCACAATTGGAGTGTATTAGCCAGCTCCTCACCACATAATATAGGCCCGACCAACCCATGATTTATTTATTAATATTTCCTAAGCTGGCGGTGGAGATAAAAAATACACTAAATATTGTTGAATCAAGGCCTGCTTTTACATCCTCCCTCGCATAATGTGCAAAGGTAGGGCTCTTTGTTTTGCTTTGTCGCCGTTCCTTCGAAGATAATCGTGTTATCGGCTGGGGGTTGCGTGCACTCGCCGAGCTTTCTGCTAAAGCCACAATTGATCTTTCCTCTTTCCCAGCTCTGGTTCATTCCTCCATTCTCGAAAACCCCCTCCCTTCTGCCCATCTCAGTGAGGCACTTGGCCTGCAGAGGTGGGAGGGTGAAGGAAGGGAAAGGGGAGGGGAGTTAATCAAGTGAGTTAGGCGGTCAGTGGCGGACAACAGTGAGGATCAGAAGTGGGGATTTAGTGAGCGATCAGCGGCCGGGGATTGGCAGTTTGAAGTATTGATCTCACAATAGTTCTCTGAATAGTTCTACAGCTCTAATGAAGCCAGTGCAAGGATTTGGAAACTTTTAAGTGAGGGTCATGCTGAGGCTTAGCATGTGCTAATTCCTAAACGGCACTGATTTCCTCAATAAACTTGCAACTCTGCATGATATCGGAAAAACATGCAATCTTGTTGGTGTTGCAAAGACAATATTTTAAACTACGGCATAGCAAAAAGAGTTACAACCAATCAATACAGCACTGTTGGAGAACTTATCGTTCCGCAGTTCACACTGGTGCCACTAACTATGTCATTTAGTCGCACAACAAAGAGGTCTGATTGGCAATTAAAAATCTTGACAGAGTAAAAATGTGTGATTTGTGGATAACATTTTTGCATTGTCTTAGTGACATAAACATTACTCTTGTGGATACTGTGCAACCCTTTTTCAGGACAAAGAGGGTAATTTTTTTCCATGCCCTATGTTGTGCTGTTTAGGTAAGTAAGTGTCGTACTCCTAACATACTAAGGGGTCCAAAACATGACTGTCCTGTGTGGAGTCTGCATCTATGTCTTGTATATTAAATCCAAATTGCCCTTAGTGAATAAATCACCCAGCGTTTACCCCAATATGTACATATTAACACATATTTCCCTCTAGGATGGTGGTCTGTCATTTCAATTAGGGAGATTGAGCTGGCTAATTAAGGGGGTGAACTGTCCTCCTTTTTCAAATTCCATGTTCCAAACTTTACCCTACTTTCCTCTTGTGTCATGAAAGCTACCTCCGGCTTCAGGGATAAATAGCTCCAACCAAATGAGTTCTTCATCTTTGTACCAATTTAGAAGCAGGAAGTCATGAGGTTAATTGTAGCACTTGGAAGAGAACGGAATGGGTTAGGCAGACGTTTTTTTGCCGAGGAGTGTCACATTCATTGCCTGAGATTTACATCATGCGCAGTGACCTAAAGCGAAGTCGGCGAGGTGTCTGGCAGGCAGCTGCGGCAGAATCAACATCTTTTACGCCGTTTCTCAAGACGGGCAAATGCTAATTGAGCGCTACACTACAAAAGATGTCAGGCCACTGTTGTGACAGGACAGAAGAGACAAAAAGGCAACAGCAATTGGCTCCCATGTTAATTGTCTCTTCAAAGCAGGATGCCACATATTTTACAGCGCGTCAAACTGCGCTCACAACTGTTTATTTTAACCCAATAAGGCCTCAGATGTCTCCCCATCTGCTGAGATCAAATGACACAAGATCACTTTGAGATGAGAACAGAGCTAACACCCCTCCCCTGGATATCAAATGGAGAAGTGGATAAAAAGCATGGCGGGCTTTCATCTTTAAAGAAACTTGTTGAAGGGGAGCGGCACTGTTAGCTCAGAGTCTACAGCTGTCAGACTGGTACTCCCATCTTTCCCACCCATGTGCTCTGGATTGACAAAAGTGGCAGACCTCAGGGCGAAGCAAATTGTTTTGTGGCAGTGTTTTGTGGATGTGACATGGCGAAACAAATTCCTTCATCTGTCGAAATGGAGACGACAAGAGTTTGGCAGAACGGTCAGTCATCTGGACATGGTGGACCAGCATGGTCACTGTCAAAAATCCTCTTGTGAACAAATATACTTGTTTAGTTTGTTCACTTTTTCAGTAAACTGAATGAAGTCTATTCAGATTCAGACTTTTTTAAGACTTCTCGGTCCAGTCTTGGAAACAAAAAAACATTTAGTCGATTCATAATCTTGTCTTAGTCTAGTAACCACGAGTAAGTCATAGTCATGGAACCATCTAGTAGAGATGATAGTAAAGGTCCCCAACTGTCCCAAACCAGCCCTAGATCTTTGAAGGTGTGCTGTGGGATTGTTTACTTAGTTTGTCCTGACTACTGCAGACCTGAAACAGCTGAGCTTTTACTTTTTCTGTCTGTATTCCGACTACAGCCTGTATAATGATAGTGTAGCACTATTGGGTTAGAAGTAGGCTATTCTTCTATGGCAGTTTTTAAATATGATGCCCTAAGAAGCATATGGTTTCTTGCACACTGTTACAATATCAAATTCATCACCAAAACAGTTGAATGCATTTGTCAATAATTAACCTAAGAGAAAAAAATTATTAATGTTTATGTTTAGATTTTTACAATAAGGTTTTGCATTGGGAAAACCAAGGCTTGAGTTGTGCAGCGCCACTGGGCACTTAATGAAAATTGATCTGAAAATACTATTGACCTGAAACCGGTGCTGTAAAATATGAGCTATCAGAGTCAGCATATCTACATGTACAATGTCCATTTTCCAGCAATTGCTTGAAATGTATTATTTTGATAGACTTCCATGTGCCAAGAATGTAAGCAGCAAAGGTTGAGGTAAGTTAGTTAAAGTTCCTGTTTAAATCAAATCAAAATACTATTCCACTGTGCAAATGTTGAATGTTGTTAATGTGACTTGAAACAGCTTTAATCAGCGTCTTCAGTGTCTTACGCCGCGCTTCCACTGTGGGTATGGTCTAGTACAGGTATAGGTCAGTACAGGTTTGAAATGGATAACTCCTTCAAGAGGCACTTGTTTCCACTCTGCTGGGTCCAGAGAGAGATGCTTCAGAAACAGGGATTTCATCTAAGAGCCACAAAAGTTGTATAAAACATATTTGAAGCAGACTTTTTAAAATTTGGATGCATTGTCGATATTTATAATACAAGTAAGTGAGTAAATCCTGGTATGTATCAGTGCTATTATTTAAGGGCACAGGTTCTGCTTGTGTTTGATGCATTAAAAGTGGAAACAGCTGTTGCTTTGTTGCATTAAATAAATAATTGTATCATGTTTTCTGTTTGAATATGATGTTTATCACAAGAACAAAGCATCATTTATTTGAACAATAATTCCATTTGATGTTTTTTTTCTTTTCACTTCTCGTTTTTGCTGGAGTGAGGTTTATCTGTCGTCCAATCAGCTGACTTCAGTGTTTACTTACGCCCCTCCCAAACTAGGTTGTAAGCTTTGTGCTCAGAAAAGAGTGTAAACCAAAAACAAATGCAGTTTGTGTTGTAAAGAGAACTTGAGGTAAGTTGTTATAGGTTATTTTACACAGCCATTAAAGTATATTATATATTATAGTATATTATTTAAATAGTTCTACCACGTTATGATTATTATATTTTTTATCCTGTTAAACTTACACACCACACAATTTAGCCTCAACCAAGTAACATCCATCCATCCATCCATCCATCTTCTACCGCTTATCCGGGGCCGGGTCGCGGGGGCAGCAGTCTAAGCAGAGACGCCCAGACTTCCCTCTCCCCAGACACTTCCTCTAGCTCTTCCGGGGGGATACCGAGGCGTTCCCAGGCCAGCCGAGAGACATAGTCCCTCCAGCGTGTCCTAGGTCTTCCCCGGGGTCTCCTCCCGGTGGGACATGCCCGAAACACCTCCCTAGGGAGGCGTCCAGGAGGCATCCGAAACAGATGCCCGAGCCACCTCAGCTGGCTCCTCTCGATGTACCAAGTAACATTGTTAGCATTAAATATGACACAAGGCAAATATGTCTTATTGTATTTGCAATATTTACATTCAATATTAACCTTGCACAACAGCTGGATTCCTGCAAGATTTATGAGTTTATAAACTCTGATATTATTTGACCCATCATTAGTTCCGACACATGGGGCCAGGTCTACTAAGCTGACACTATTTTGTGATTACATGACGGGAAGGTGCCTTTTTAGCGGCATATTTACTAAAAATTTGGGGGCTAAGCTAACAGCTCACTTCAAGCAGCTAATTTTTGCTTTTATTGAAAGTGCACTGTCTGATGCCTTGCCTTGTCTCTAATACAGGACTGTGACTGATGGCTACGCATGACACATGCACAACAGAGAACTGAGGAAAAACAGTGTGTATGTATTCAACAGTTGGTTTAAGTCATTCCTCATCATTTATGTTACTCATTTAACACAACTCAGAATCACCGACATGCTCCGTGAACCAGTTTAAATCTGTGAATATTGTTCTGCCCTCTGACTGAAAAATATCAAATTAAAACTTAAAAGGATTAAGGAATTCCTTACAATTTAAGGACATTTTAAAGGTTCAGGTAGACTTTGTACATTTGTGCAGGGACATTACTGAAAAAAACAAGCCCGTGTCACCATCCTGTAAGACGTTATGAAAGCATTGGAACAACATAAGGAAATGAAAAGTGACTACAAAGTATAAGCCTGTCTAGTAAACGAACAAAGTTATGGGCCTTTTGTTTTGGTTTGACAACAAAGCAACTGTTTTACTGTGACTTAGGTAAAATGGCATTAATGTAATTGGATTGAACACCCTGATAATATGCTGTTACTTGCAGCTTTTTCATTCTACCACCTCCAGGTAGTCATCTGAAAATATGAGGTATTACCTATAGTAGATTTTTTTCTATGGATGTTTTGTACAATATTCCATCTAGCGGCCCTACCTTCTGCACTCCACTCTTCCTACAGAATATGCTTCCATAGTGGGACAAGTGCCCTAAAAAATAATATTTAATGTCACCTGTCAGTGTTAATAACGCCCGGCTGTTCACTGTAACCGCCACTCTTTTTAAGCCTGCCTGTTCAGTCATCAGTTCAGTCATATGTAGACAGTGTCAGAAAGCTGATGAAATGTTTGAAATTGAAATTCTTCACAAATGCATTCACAGCTCAGGGCTGCACTGTACATTTCCATACGAACATGGGCCTGCAGTAGGTTATTAATTCATGAGAGGAAAGCGTGCAGTGTGCAGAGGCAAAATCATTATTTAACCACAGGCTGAAACTATAAGGAATACCAGAGCTTTCTTATATGCAGTAGTAAAGCATTGGGGATTACCTTCCAACTCCCACCAACTCTCAACCGCATGCTTCCTGATCACATTAAGGACGGAAGGGCTTTATGAGAATGCATTTAAACATTAGCCCCTGAAGAAAAGAAAAAAAATGTTCTCAGGCCAAATTAGACATATGTTTGTCTAACTCCAGATGCAGTGTCTGAATCCTTCATGTGATATATAGTAGTATATAGACACTCCACCCACATTGTGCATTGCAAGTTGGATAACCTAGTTTTCCGAAGCTCACTCTTCTTCATGAGGATGTATTTTTAAAATCTCCAACCCCTATGGATCCTGCATAGATATACGGTTTTAAAGGAGTGGCAGTGATTAGAAACCAAAATCCATTACAACCACAAAGTAATATTTAAACCAATGTGAAGCAACGTGAAAACCTTCAGTGTTATTCAGGCTTTGAACTGAGTTATTCATTACCTGCTTGGAAAAGAAATGTGCTTGAGAGTTTTGATGATGCACCAGATTTTGGGGCAAAATCTAGCCCAATAAAGACTTATTTTGGGCAAATTAAAAATATATATGTACACCCATACAGCAATACATACACTTGCACAAACACCTAGAACTTTAACTGTGTAAAGGTGTATTTGAACACGTAAACAACCAAGCATAACCAAGCAGTTAAAATTTAAATAAAAACAAGCTGCAGAGAGGTTTCTTTGCTGCGTGGACTCTGATTACAGTGCTGCATGGCCCACGTGTCATCAGCTTGCCTCAGGAGGATCCCCTAACACGTTCAAATATTACAGAGCTACACAGATTAAACTAGGGCCCCACAGGATGATCTCCAGGCGAGAAAAGTGAGTGGATTGTGTTCACACGTGCAGACCATAGCCTCGAGGATGGTGCATGTGTGAAAAGGGCGTGTGTGTGTTTGTTTAGTAAGAATAGGACTTTGTTAACTTTGAGTATGTGACTTCAAGAAACCTGTTGTCACAATCACTTCTGATAAATTTCACTCAGCATTGGCTATTTGCTTTTCTCTTAGCCATAATACAGGTTAAATTACTCCGTTACAACTTTACATTCATGAGCCCATCCATGACACTAATGTTTTAAACCACTTGAAGCCCTTCCAAATGTAATACTGGGCAAATTCTGCGCCCATCTACTACCAGTTTAAACTTGTCCAAATCCAGTTTTAAGCTGATTATAAAAAAATTACTGGTTGAAATCTGAGTTAAATCAAACAAACCTCACCAAATAAACCTAAGACCAGTTTTAAACCATTCACTATTCAAAAATAAATCATTTTAAACCTGTCAAAATCCACTTCTAACCAGGTTCTATCCATCCATCTATCTATTATTTATTTCCACAAGGAGAAGGTAGAGTGAATGTAACAATTGCTAAATAACATAGTAGAGGTACCAGACAATACACTGTGTAATTACTACTAGTGTTATTCTTCCTGTTTCTACAACCTCAGTTTTAGGCTGCTACTTTAGGGTAAAGCAAGTTTAGATATATACATTGGAAAATACAGAATCCACCTTGTACAGCTCATAATGCAGCAACATGCCAATATGTAACATACAAACATGATGACACAAAGCATACAGTCTGACACATATTGTAAGAATTTGTTTAAACCGTCATGTACATAGAGCTGCTTATTCCCTGCTCGCATAAAGGCAGGATCCATCTGCTCTTTTTTTTTTCCACCCGCATATTTTGCATTTGCACATAATAAGCCGAGTGAAAATGAAAGCTTTTATCCTGTGCTGAGGTGAAAGAGGTGGCATATCAATAAGCAGAAGATGCTGTTAGAGGTGATGGAAACAGACGTCTTCAATAAAAGGCTATGGGCGGCCTGTTTCTGCGTTCGCTGTTCTTCTATTTTGCAGCAGATATGATTTAGGTGATGGAAAGGGATGTTTTGAAGAAAAGACAAGTGGGTCTCCACCTAACATTTGTTCTCATTTTAATATCAGAGCCAAGAAAGTGTAGGGTACAAGCTAACATTTGGTTCAGATGGGAATTTTTGAGAATAGATTTGACGTAGATGAGACAAGTTTTAGCACAAAAATGTTTTTCATCCAAGAAACAAAAGTTTCACAGGGTGGACGCGGGATTTGGTGACACAGGCAGTAAAACAGACCAAAACAGAAATATATTTAAAATGATTTGCTTCAATACTGAAATTTCCAACATCAGCTTAAACAAGTAAAAAGCCATCTACGAACATTCTTAGTGGAGGACGTATGGGTAAGCACTCAGCTTCAGTATGTTAAAGTAATTACACAACTCATACAATATGTAATAATAACAGTTTTTCACAATTGCTAAAACATAAAATGTCATTCTCACAACCAAACAGTCAACTGCTTAAACAAATGTGTCACTATTTTGTCAAAACACAGTTTACAAAACACTGAACACATTCTCGCTCAATAAAACACACGTGACATTGTTAGCCACTATGGGCTAGATTTGCACAAAAATGCAAAGTCAATGGCAAGTTGCACAAAGTGTGTTTAAGTAATGGTCGTGTCAGAATTCATTTGTGAGCATATAAATCTACTTTTGCGCCTGGCAAACACTCAGAAAGGTGGGACCTGGCGCACAGAGGCTGGATTAAGCTAAACGATGCCTTCTGGGTGTGTTCTCGGTTAACCAGTTGTGGGAGGAGGTGGCAGCAATTGTTTCCTCGTCTTCTGGCATCACTAGAACACCACTGCAATGCCGTAAAATATATAATAGGCAAGGCAAGGCAATTTTATTTATATAGCACAATTCATACACTGGGTAACTCAAAGTGCTTTACAAGAATAAAAGCCAATTTACAAGATTTAGATTAAGAAACATTAGAAAAATTAAAAACATTTTAAAAGAAGAGTGCAGATAAAAAAACACTGTAGGTTGTAGTGTAGGCAGAGCTAAAGAGGCAGGTTTTTAACCTCCCCTTGAACATTGTTAAAGTTGAGGCTTGTTTTACTTCATCTGGGAGGCTGTTCCAGGTTTTTGCTGCATGAAACTTAAACGCTGCTTCTCCCTGTTTAGTTCTAACTCTGGGCACGAGCAGAAGGCCTGTCCCAGATGTTCTCAGTCCGAGGAGGAGGAGGAGTCCGAGGAGGTTCATAAGCAACTAGCATGTCAGAGATATATTCTGGTGCTAAACCATTAAGAGACTTATAAACCAGCAGTGCTGTTTTAAAGTCTATTCTCTGAGCAACAGAAAGCCAGTGCAGATATTTTAAAACTGGCGTAATGTGGTTGTACTTCCTGGTTTTGGTTAGAACCCAAGCAGCCGCGTTCTGAATAAACTACAGCTGTCTTAACCCTCGTTTTGAGAGACCAGTGAGCAGGCCGTTACAGTAATCTAACCTGCTGGAGATAAAACCATGGATAAGTTTCTCTAATTCGGGTTCAGACATTATCCCTTTGACTCTGGAAATGTTTTTAAGGTGATAAAATGCAGATGATGTAATTGACTTAATGTGACTGTGGAAATTCAGGTCTGAGTCCATGATGACCCCTAGATTTCTAACCTGGTTTTTACATTTTAGAGAAAGAGACACGAGGTGACTGCTGACACTTTCTCTTTGTTTCTGTGGCCCAAAGATGATTAGTTCAGTCTTGTTTCTGTTCAGTTGGAGAAAATTATTTTGCACACGAAATTATTTTTCCACACGTCAATCTGTTCGATGCAGTGACACAGTGAATGGATTGGTCCATTTTCACCTGCTGTGAGTGAAATCTAAATCTGAGTGTTATCTGCATAATTATGGTAGGATACGCCACAGCTGCATATTAACTGGCCTAAAGGGAGCATGTAAAGATTGAATTATAGGGGTCCCAAGATAGACACCTGTGGAACCCCACATGTCAGGGCCATTTGGTCTGATACACAGTTACCAACTGAAACAAAGTACTTCCTGTCTTCAAGATAGGACTGAAACCATTTAAAGGGCAGTTCCAGTGATACCTATCCATTCCTCTAATCTTTGTGACAGGATTCCATGGTCCACTGTATCAAACGCAGCACTCAAGTCCAACAGAACTAAGACAGAGACTTTGCCCGCGTCAGTGTTCATACGGATGTCATTTGTGACTTTGATAAGTGCAGTCTCAGTCTGTGATGGGGCCTGAATCCTGACTGAAAAGGATCAAAGCAGTTGTTAAGTAATAGAAAGCCATGAAGTTGCTGATATACAACTTTTTCAATGACTTTTCCTAAAAATGGCAGGTTTGATATGGGCCGATAGTTGTTGAGCACTGTAGCACCAAGACTGCTCTTCTTTAGGAGAGGCTTAATGACAGCAGTTTTTAAGGCCCTTGGAAATGTTCCAGACTGTAACAAATTATTGACTATATCAGTGAGTTGTGGTAACAAACTGCTTAGTACTGATTTTAGAAATCTAGTGGGTAAAACATTGAGGCAGCAGGTGGATGAACTCAGGCTGGAGACAGTTTTTTCAATTGTTCTGTTATTAATGGGTGTAAAATGTGTTAAACCAACCAAGTGCCTCCTAGGTGGCTGCAGTGTTGTTGTATGCCCTTTTGATTGTATAGCATGTTTAATGCCTTGAACGTCAGAAGACGTGGAACAAACAAAAGCTTGCGTTGCAAAGACGCAGCACTCAAGCCACGGGAGGGGGGGCCTTCAGCGGCAGAGGATGTGACGCTGGTGGAAGTTGCTTTAATTGCTAAAGTGCTTTAATGCTCACTAGAGAGAGCATTGTGGGCTTCGGGGCGCCTATAGGTGGGCGGTAATACAATTAGCCTAATTTTATTTATTATTTTGACTCTTACAAACTATGAACTTAATTAGGCTAAAACAGTAGGCCATCCAAGTATGCCAAATTTTCCCTGCTTTTATTTTGTCTATTTAATGTACTTTAAGTAAAACAAGTTGTCTTTAATGTATTTTTATGTAAGAATGTTCAATGATTAACAGTGCTTTTTCCAGCAGCACCCCCAGCTGAAGATCCTCAGCCTGGACCCAGCAGGCAGACGCAAAAGCCAGTTAGTCCATCATTGGGAAGAGGGCCCAGCCGACGCCCACCACATGAAAGTCGGTGGTTGTAGGACCGCCAGTTCCTTGAGGTCTAGCAAGCTGTTTTACAATGCTGGATAGAGAGCTGCAGGGACTCGCGCGGAGTTGTACCCATATCAACGGCTGATGCCTGAAAAACATTGACCTGCGGCTCGGCCACATCGCTGATACCATGGGCAGACTGGTGGAAGCAGTAGTAGTGCTCTGCCGCTGCCACCGTCACCATCAATCATTCCCCCTGCTGCTCTATCACTTCCATCCACAAACTCTATGATGGCAGACCGGCCTCTGCTTCACCTGCCCCTCCCATGGTCATCCCTGCCTGCTAGTGCATTTAGGTCAATTGGCATCGGCACAAGCAGCTCAATCTCATGCCTTCTCAGGTTCTCTATTATGTCCTCATTTATCTCCACGAGACATTCATTCCGAATAGCAATGTTATGTAACACACAACATGCTACAAAGAATGCCGCCACTTTTTGAGGACTGTACTGTAATGTGCCACCCAACTTATCCAAACATCTTAGGCGCATTTTTATCAACCTTAAATGTCTTTTGTGTTACACTGCTGAATTTTTTGTGTTTTCTGTTGTACGTAAACGGTGGCATCATGTTTTTAATGGATAGCTATTGTCTCCTAACAGCCACTCGTCCAGGCATGTCAGAATTGGCCGGTTTAAAAAAGTTATAGGTGGACCCAGGATAATTTGCAAATACATGTGTAACTTTACACATTGCATCACAAATCACATGAGTATTGATGGAATAGGTTACTGTGGGAGGCTGTGGTTGCGGCTGCACAAAAAGTTGATTCTGACCAGATCAAGAAACTGACTGACTCCATGAATGGAAGGCTTGTGACTGTTATCGGCAGTAGCTCAGTGGGTAGAGCGGCCGTCCTTCGACCAGCGGGTGGGCAGTTCGATCCCCTCTCAAAACATCCCAAAACATCATAACATCCCCCTCTCCCCCACATACTGTCGTTGTGTCCTTGGGCAAGACACTTAACCTACATTGCCTCCAGTGTGTGTTCTGTAACACTGGTAAATAGCTTAATGTATGTAAAGCGCGTTGAGTGCCTACTACAGTAGGTGAAAAAGCGCTAAAAATAAAAAATATTATTATTATATTGGTCACTGAGTTTGTTTTTTTTTTTTGTAAATTTTGAGTTTGTTTATTATTCTCACATTAACAGGTTAAAAAATAAACAAGTGAGAAGGGAAAATCTTTGTTTTTAATTTAGTTACATAATAATTCTGCACTGTAATAGTTGTCTAATAATGGTGTACATGTAGATATTCTCTTAAGAAAGCCAAAACTTCACTTTTACATCTTAAATGTTCAGGTTTGAGGGTTTGGATTGACCAAGAGCACTGTAGTTGTACAAGAACAAAATGAATCCTCAAAAATACAACTTATTACCTATTAATTGTGCACACAGTGTAGTAGTAGTTAAAAGTGGCCTTAAATTTAAAGATTATTTAAATATGATTCATTGTTTTATTAGAACACCATGTTGCTTGTGCTTTAGACCAGCACGGTGTACCAAGATATCAAATGCGTCATGCCACGCCTCTTTTGAAACCAGCCCACCCAAGGTGGCGTGCCACTCAAAGTCTACTGCATCTGTCACTGACTATGAGCCTTTCATCAACCGTAAGATTGGGCCCTATGAGTCAAACAACAGGAGATCGCACAGACTCCCCTAACGCACAACCACTCAAAACCTAAAGAACTGAACTCAATATAAAGACAATTCTGAGACACAAGTGAGCTGCATCTTTTGGATTCTTTATTACCAAATCAAAAAGACTTATTAAAAGATTTTATACTTGTATCTTGATTTGTGTTTTAGTTTGCCATCACATACTATAATTAGAACAATACAGAGATTAGCATGGCCTCTGCGCAGGAATAACACTCAGAGAGGTTAGTGCTCCTGGTGCACAGCTAGGTCATGAGGTCAAACCCCGGCAGACTGGAACATCCTCGGCCAACTCAGGCCTTTCTGTGAGGAGTCTGAATATCCTCCCTAAATCTTGATTTGTAGCTGTAAAAAATAGAGAAGTGTTTGTAGCAAGATTTATAAATTACAGTGGAAAAGAGAATTTGAGGCTGTGCATTTATGAGTTTTTGTTTTTACTGTATTCGCAATATAAAAGATGTGCAGAGGATTTGTACCTGTAAAACATGCTACTGTAATACTACTGTGAACATGAATATAAAATCCAGGAGCTACACATTTGTGGGTTGGTCTGATCTGTTGGCCACAGCTGTGATGTGGATGAAGTCCTAGGGTCTCATCAAAAAGACATGATGCTGAGCATTTACAGATAAAGGTAAACTCTCCTGGTTTGGGAAAGTGTTTTTGTCTTTATTTGTGTGAAAATAAGCTGCATAAGCTGCATCTCTTGTAGTGATTGTACTATTTATTCAGTTTGTTTTAATGAGATTATCTCAGTTTTGTCATTTTGTTTCTGATGATAAACTGACAGCTGTGTTAAGAGTTTTGCTCTGTTGTGTGTTGTGACTGCTCTGTGTGTTAGTTCTGACGACAGAATGTTAAATGTAACACTGTTCATGTCTGGCTCACTTTTTCCTGCCAATATGGTAGACAGAATGCTCTGAGACACGTGACATCCAGAGCCCTATATTTGCATGTAAATTAACAAGATATGTCAAAAGGTGTAAGGAATGATGATAAAATGATGGCTTAATGTAAAGAACATAGTACCTCTATAACACTCTCTTTTGTACAAAGGTTTTTGAAGGACTGGATTAAAATTTCTGGCTTGACCTTGTGCAAATAAGTCAAAAAGCCAATCTTACTTTGCACACACTCCCATAGATGTATATTTTGTCATTTTTCCCATTTTGTTCCCTTGCTTGTTGTGTTGCCTTGTGACTTACAGCTAAGACAAACCTCCGCTCCACTTCTCTCGTGTCACTTCTTTTACCTGCAGCCAAAGTGATCCATCTCCGTCTCTCTAGAGATTAAAACTACTTACGAGAACAAAGACATAATGCCTCACTGTCTTATTTCCTACACAAACACGTGGGCGGCTTCGAGAACTAATTGTAGTCGCAGCTGTCCGAGGCGGGGGATAAAAATAGCTCAGGAAATTCATATTCTGCGCTCAGTGCATTGTGGTGACAGCCGCTGGATCCACAGTGCTACTTTTGGAAAACAACAATGAACGCAGTTGTCATTTCACAGACAATAACAATTAGAAGATAATTACTGACAGTTTTATTGTTAATATGTTATTCGTGTTTACTAATATTGCTGACACGTTCCGACCTCTCTTGGTCACTGAGAGAGAAGTGACAAACTGTGATTTACAGAGCATTCACTATGGAATGTGAGTCCCTTTTATACTATATTGAGAGCTTCCTGTCACACTAAACACCGGTCAGCTAGAATGTACTATGATGATAACATTTGGTTGAAAGACAGGAGATAAAAAGGAGAAATTCACTAAATGTCACTTAAAAGTAGCTAAAATGCCATAAAAGTATGGCTGCAGTATAAATCAACCTACCTTGGCACATATATTCTTTGTTTTTATTTCAAATATGAAATAAAGGTTTTTATATCTTCCCTCCAGTAAACATTTTATTTTACTCTACCTGAGTATTGAATAAAAGCAAAGGAACTACACTTTCAGTGCAAGCCTGTCAACTGAAAAGGTGTTTTTTTTTTTTTAAAGGACCTAAAAGCATAGCATATAGATACAACATATTTCTATCAGCACCTTTACCTCCTCCTAACCCTACGCCCCAGAAGAGATATTTCTCTTGACAATTACTCTACACGTGCATTTGTTATGGTTGTGTTTCTCCCCAATAAGTACCATAGTGGTCGGTGTACTGCCTTTTATTTTTGTCCAGATGTCTTCTTTGAAACCTTTTTTAACTATGTCCTAGATGACCGAGAACCTCCACAGACTTTGTTAAATATGTAAAGGTGAACACATTCTGCGGAAAGAAACATGTCTGTGTTGATTTAAGAAGACAAACATAAGCAAAAGGCTTTTTTTTTTAAACAGGCCTTTAAGGTTATTTTTAAGTGCAGAGAGAAGCAATATTAAACAGAACCAAAGAAACAAAAGGCAACAAAATGATCTGCTTGGGTCCAGACCAGGCCTAGGTGTGAAAAGGCCCTAGAGTGGTCTTCTTATCAAATTCCGAAACCGTACTAATTTACGGAATAGAAGCTAAACAAAACAGTATCAAAGACAGCTTTCCACAATGTTCTACACACTTCCAATTACACTGATGATGAATTGTGGCAATACGCCCTTTGCTAATTTAAAGAAATCCCTTGGGGAAAGAAAAGTTAGCAGGAAAAAAGTCATTCTTGGCATTCTACATCTGCCAGTATGTGTTGTAGCCTGATTAGTGGCGTGCTAATCGTCTTTGCTAATCACACCCTCAGGTGAGAGTGGAGATGGAAACAGTTGAGGGAAAGGCACTGGGAGTTGCTAGGTGATGGAGAAACACTCAGAGCTCCTAAAGCCATAAAAGGGTAGAACAGCTGCTGTGGTCTTTAAACGGGAGCCAGGGGAGGTGTTCAACTGGGTACAACATGGTCACGGGGGTTGTTCAGGCCTTGTATATCATTGTGCTTTTTGTTATCTGTATTACAAGTGGCCAGATGCACTGGTTTGGCTCACACCTGTAATAAACTGCTTTCAAATATTAATCTATGAAAAGTTTACAGAAATGCATTAAGTATTTTACAAAATAAAGTAAAATTACAAGAAACTATCTTGTTAAAACTATGTAAAGTTTGGTGTTGGCAGTCAGTTGGCAAGTTAGTATAAAATATATTTTAGTCTTATTTGAGTTATGGTTTAATGACATTACAATTTTTTTACTTCATTTACTTTATTTATTTTAAATAGTCCCAAGTACCATGTCTGCTGCTCTGGGCTGTGTCTGTTGCATGTATTTTCTAACTGCTCAAGACAAGCTCAGTGCACGGGCTCTGTAAGAGCTGCTGTGGACTAAGAGCTGCTGCAAGAGGGTTGAGGGAGGAGACGACTTCTTTCGACTCCAACCGAGTGACACTGAAGCGGTTGTTTGCCAGAAAAACAGAGGAGAGACAGAGGAGGAATAGCAAAACATTCAAACAAGTCACTGAAGTTACTTTCTTCACAGCGGCCTGCAACTCTTATGTAATACAGCTCCTCATGAACCTCTGTTTAATGATACCTGCCTTGATCAAAATTACTCATGTTCATTTGCATAAATACGTTATTGATACAGGATACACGTGGCAGAGTAGAAGGTTGTGCTCCTACCATGGGATAAGATATTTAAATTAATCTATAAACAACTATATATGTTCATAATAGATATTTTCAAGTTAAAGTTATTTTTTGTTCACATGGAAAATGTTAACCCTTTATTTGTAAAGCTAAAAATCTCACTTAACATAAAAAAAAAAAACAATAAAACAAAAAAAAAAACTTTACATTTTTTTTTTAAAGAAAGAGAACATTGGAAGAGCACATTGTCGTGAGTAACAATAATGCCGAAATATATAAAAAGAAATGGAAAATTCTTGATAAATGTTTGGATCCTGGATAAGATTGTAATTAAGTAAAATCAATATTCTGTGTTGCATATGTTTTTAGTTTTGTGTGCCATGTGTGCTTTGTTTTGTGTAGATAACCTTGTTTTGTTCTGTATAGTTGATTCTGGTTAATTATTCGTTTGTAATGTTGTATTTGGTTTTGTGCGAGTGTGTGGTCATGTCTGTCTCATTGTTGTAATACATTTTTTTTTTAAACTGTTGAAAAAAAAAATTTATTAAAAAGAAAAAAAATCTTTCTTATTTCTCTCCAATTGATTAAACTTCTTCTCCTCAATTTTCCTCTGTTGCTCAAGGTCTTTATAGGCCATTCGCAATGATGGGGCAATAGATGGCTGACTCAAGCACATCCTCCACGTGTTACTGTGGGTTCTCTCCGGGTACTCCAGCTTCCTCCCACCGTCACATTTTAGGTTAAGTGTAACTCAAACAGTGCACAACAAATATTTTCTAACACACATGACATTATTAACATCCCGCCATAGACCAGACATTGTTTCCACTGGTAATTGTCATAAACCAGCAGTATTGGACACAGTAACTAATTTATCAACCACTGATTATAAACCTCACAAATACAGCTCACTGTAGCCATGTTACTGACAACACGCTTCAACAAATCTACCTGTTTGATATAAACACATATCAAACACATAAATTGGTTTATATTAAGATTTAGTTTTTCTATTTTTACTTTGAAGACAGCTGCCATAATGCTTTATAATGAAGCCCTGTCTTTAGGAGTAAAGTATTGTTTTTGGGTTGATTGATGTTGACTCCTAATACACACAGCACACAGTGGAATGAGCCCTTCTTGTTTCCCTGTGTTAGAGCACTACTTGCCACGGTCCAGTGGACAGACCCCCTCCTTCTTCTAGCTGTGCAGTAATAAAGGCACCACTGGCATGAGCCTGTGGAGGTGTTAGACCCCCCACCATCATCACTATGAGCAGAAATCCAGGTGATGGTCCAGACGCCGACTGGGAATTGGAAATGTGGCGAGTTCTCTGAAGTGAGAATGGAGCCTGGGTTCCTATTGCACTTGACTACTTTAACCAGAGCCAACCAGGCATGCAGGGAGGTACTGCGGGTAGGGGGGCTGTAGTTGCACTCACCAGGGCTCAGCTGGATCCCCTTAGAAGTTACAGCCTTCTCTCACAATATCTTTCATCAATCAATTTCAGCCAGGGCCATGGTTTTAATACAAATTGTCCAAAGTTAGGGGTGGAATTTAAGGTGTCAAAAACTGATAGAAGAAGCTCAACAGCAATTACATGTGTGTTTTTCGAAGGATAGGCCGATGATAATCTGTGTCCTAAATTTCCTCTTTGGATAAGTGAAAATCAATGCAGCTGCAAACAAGTTTCTCCCTAAACAAATGAACATTATTTAATGACTCAGCAAGCTCAAAAATGGCCATTGCAATTTTTCAATTAAAAAGAAGTTAATTGCAAAATTGAAAAAAGGGTTCTGGGTCAGGAGTTTATTTTCATGTTATAGAGCTTACTGAGAATGCTGGGAGATATGGTGGGCTTTGTTCCTGCAGTTTGTACTAAGTACTGATCCTCTAATGCATGTGCCTGCAACTTTTACAACTTTTGGAATACTTTTCACAAAGAAGCCCAAAGAAAACCAAACAATTTTTGATAATTAAGCTAGTTTTATATGTCCTGTAATTTGACATTGTAGTATTGCAATTGGTCACTGACAGAATTGGTGCTATCTACAGTACAGGCTTTAGAACATAGATTTACTCTAGTTACAGAGGGGTTCCTAACATAGGCAGACTTTAAGATTTGCGTTGGGTGGGGCAAACATTTTTGCAAACATCTGTGCAAAGTCGAATTATTGCATGCATAGTTACAGGAACATATATTGAGTAGGGGGTGTTGAAAAAAGACTGCTACTATTGCTACTAATAATTAATAATCAATAGTTAATGTAGCTGATCTTATTCTGGCTGAACATTAGCTGTAATCCGTACACAGGCATAAGCACTGAGCCGTAGTAAGTGTTATTTTATTTTATTTGTTAGTTTGAAATGTTTGGCTGGTGTCATTCACCTGAGTCCTGAGAAACAGTTCTAATGGTTTATCTCAACCTGCACAAAATCTAACATTTGCATTAGACATTAGACATGATACACCCGCCTCCCTGGAGAAGACACAGGCTGCAGTCACAAACAAAGTACTCATCAACACAACCACTCACGTTTTCCCTGGTGTTTACTACGTTCCATTTGATCACAATGAGGATAAACAATTTGAAGCTGTAACTTTATATTTACATTTACATTTATTCATTTAGCTGACACTTTTATCCAAAGTGACTTACATTGTTCTAATGTAAATACCAGTGTTACAGCAACTGGAGGCAAGGTGGGTTAAGTGTCTTGCCCAAGGACACAACGACAGAATGAACTGTGGGGAGGGCGGGAATCGAACCGCCTACCTTCCGGTTGAAGGACGACCGCTCTACCCACTGAGCTACTGCCGCCCCGTGCCGTCAGACACTTTGAGTCTGAAGCAGCTAACGTGAAGCCGTTTAAAACCCGTGGGCCGCGCACTGAGATCAGCGGACTCACTCCGCGAGGCGAGACAGATTTCAGCTCTGAAGTCTGGGCAGAGGAGAGCCAAGCCGAACATAGATGCATGTTTGTGTCTATCACAAACAACAGCCAACTGTCAGTTACAACCAGCACAGAGGCAATTTTCTCACGTTTTCAAAGCAGCAAATAAAAACCAGATCCACCTAAATGAAAAGCACATTAACACCACAGCTTTAACTTTAATCAATAAATCAGAAACACTCACCACATCGTCCTGTCCCAGGGTCACTGCCTGAAAATACTGTAGAAATCCAGCTGGAGTCCCTTTGCTGATCTTTTGCGATTAAGTCACTTCTTATAAAGTCAGTCTTCTTGTAAAATCATCAAAAACTTCTGTCTTTTACATCCACTGCTAGCATCATGTAGATTTTGTACCAAACAAACTCCCTGCTGTTGCTAGCCTACTACATTTACCGCCATGTACTTTTAAGTGTTTAGCCCCTCAGCGTTTATCCCCAAAACAACTTACTTACAACCTGCCTTCACTGAACATGAGGTGGAAACGGCACAGATGCTTGCCCTTTGTTTAGGGTTATAGGATTGGTTAAAATTTGACTATTTATTTTTATAATAATTTTTTTTGCCAGTATCACTTGCCACAGTGCTTGTGCAGCAGCAGGAACAGTGGACTGTAGTCGACTTTTTGTATCCTGCGTATATGTGCACTATCTTCTCAGGTGAAGTTTACCGTCACCTCAGTGAGAAAAAAACACATCGATTGCTCCGTATCCACATTTTACCAACACTCAGGGGTTTGTACACAAATAACTACAGCTACAAAATGGACATGTTGTACCTCATTTGAAAGCTTTGATTCTCCACAATTCAGAGATTCATTTTATAGACAGAAAGAGCATCTAAGCATAATTACTTGAGATTTGCCAGTCACATGAACACAATTAGCATCGGTGACTCAAACCTATTTGTCAATCAATGTAGTGACATATTTCCGCACCCGGGGGGGCAGTGCCACCCCGCAAAACCCGCCTATGGTTGCTAAGATCATTTCCATAGAAACAATAGGACCATTTGATTACTGATGACACAGCTGCAATCAGGTGTAGGCTCAACCGTTTAGCCCTCACACAGGCGGAGCAGATGCTTCTTGAGAGTCAGGATTTTACCACTACGCTCTTGTACCTTTGACTTTTTATCACAGAGCCAGATGTTTTTTTCACCATTTTGCTGACTAATTATCCAACTGGGAAACTCTTCAAGCCTGTCTTATCCTTGAGTCTGTTCTCTAAATGCAAATCAGTCTCCATCTATGAAAATAAAGCAGCCCCCTATTTATTTATTGATGATTTATTGATTATAGGTGAAAAATATTGCAGTGCCATTTACTGTCAGAGTGATAAAAAACAGACATTTCTGCCAAGCCCTCTGTGTTCCATAATGTACATAAAAAAAAAAAAAGAAAAGTGTAACACTCAGTCATGTATGCAGTGTAGTGAATTCAGTCCATGAGGTGATCAAAAATACACCAGTCCATGTTCCGTGTGTGCTGTGTGGGAGGCAGCCGGGAACAAGTCATCATTAAATCAGTGGAATCAACAATGAAGTCAGGCTGGCTGGTGGTCTACAGACCCGGAGTCACAATGCACCAAAACGCTACCATCCCAGCTGGAGTTCTCCCAAAGGACACTGTGTGGTTTGAAGTAAACAAAGCAGAAAACACAGTAAGTCAGAGTGAGCTGCGGGGTGTTTTCCAAAAGCGATATTCTGATCCGTGCGCAAGGAAGACTCCGAAACAAAGTGGTTACAGGAATAAACATGTAGCCTGCAAGCGCCATGTTTGTGCTGTGTGGTTCAATAAGATGAAATATTGACAGACTGCGGAAATGCCACAGAAGCGCCTCATTCTAAAGCTATGCCAGACCAATAAAAGTTTACTTATATAATGTAAAACTTTTAATGCCTTTTGCATTTATCATTCCAACTGAAATGGTGATTTTTAAATGTATGTTGAATGAAAATACAAAGAGGTACCTTACATGCACTCCTGTATGACTTTCACTTTCATAAATCATCATAGTATGCCTTTGTACATTTTCATACTATTTTCTGGCTTATACAAACATGTCCAATATAGTTCAAAGCAAGACACTAGAAGACATTTATAAAATACAGTTAAGTATACTAAAAAATGTTTTTTTGTTCTTTAAATTTTGAAATTGGCTAAACTATAAAGCTTACTTTTTCCAAATGATATGTTCATATACAATAGGTTTATTAATTTTATGCTTCAAATTAAGCTATGTATGCAAAGAGACTTGTGACTTGACTTGGGCTAGTGACTAAAAGACTTGGACTTGCACACCACACATAAAACTAAATGCTGCACCAGGGCTAAACCCATAACTCAGCAAACATAAGCCCTGTGTTACAGTCTAAACACTTGAATATTACTCAAGAGTAAGGCTAACTACATCCGGCAAACATTTAAAAGTCATTAACCCAGCAGCCTCCGTGTGCAGAGTGCTCCCCATGTGCAGCCACGAGCGGGTTTCATAATGAATGTGAGTGTGGGCCTATCTCTCATTTGTTTCAGTTGGGCAAAGTGACAAGCACTATTTGTCGAGCCGAGCGGGGGGCATAGGCTAAAAACAAGGTATGGATGGAGGAAAGAGGCGGCAGATGGGACGGTGTCAGCGAGTGCAGAACCGAGCGGACCTCCATCCATCACCACTTGCCTGCACACGGCGGGACTAGACGACGACAAACATGTACTAGTCGCCGTCATTTAACACTCCGTGCTAATGGCTTTCTAATGTACACTGCTTATTTTCCTCTACAGCTACTATGGTCCAGGGAAGAAAAATTAAAAGTTGGCTCTATAAAATCTACATGAAAGTTTTTATCCCAAACTCCTAGCTAATGGACTTTCATTAAACAATACCTTTCAAAACACACAAGTAGGCCTACATTCTAAAGAGGCTAAGACTGATCACATGACCAGACAACCAAATTGTCATTGTTTTTTTTAAATTAGCAATGACATTATGTCTGTTCACACTGCAATATAGCCCAATGGTTTAAAATAAAATAGTGTCCACTTTGGGAAATTCTAATGACTTGTACGGAAAAGACATTCCTGCAACACTTAAACAAGATATTGTGACCAATAACAATATAATGAGACTAATAATAATATAATACAATATTGTTGTCCAAGAAAATGAAAGACCGACTCCTCTACAATGGCTTTGGTTGGAGTCTTTACCTGGTCCAGACTCTTTATGGTGATTTTCACTAACGCTGTCAGAAGTCCACAGCTGCTTCTCTGGACATTAGTATAACCACATCATAGCTAGCGTAGCTAACATTACAACTGTCATGTTCAGGGCAAATGCAGTGCTTCCTGAAATTTTCTCTTACTAGATTTGGATTTCAAATACAAGCGCCAACAACTTTGTAGCTTATAGTTTGTTTCATTTTGGTTTAAAAACATTTTTTCATTTTTAATTGAACCTAAAAACTGGGAGGAACAGCGAGCAACAGTATTTGCTTGCTTGTATTTGCTTTCTGTCCATGTTATGTTGCTAAAATGTCAGGCCCTGGTGGTTTCTCCTCCTGATTTCTGAATGGGGGGTGCTGGTTTTAGATTCCGGCTGCAGAGCACAAGCACAAACACAGAGACTCCAGAGTCCCAGCGGTGACCCTGCAGACTGTGAGGAAGGGACGGGGTCGCCCCTCTGCTCTGTGGACAGGGATTAGCTTCAAAAAGTGCCTGACTGTGACTAAATTAACAATGAAGGCAGCAGAGAGGGAGCTACAAAAAGACTGTGTGGGGTGTCTTTGTTTTCTGATCTGTGGTGCTGCTTTCTTCAAGGTTACCAAGGTGACGCAAGACAGAAGAATAGTTAGGTTTTGGCCTTTTGTTCCCATTGAACAGTTTATCCACCTGAGGGCCAACAGTGAAGTATGTTGTTGTGTTGGTTTAAATTGGTTAATTGCACAGTATGTAATTGTATATAATGAATATTTTGTATAAATAATTGTTGGGCTTAAAAAGCACGCAACATTTACAAGAAATCAATTTGTAATATGCAGCCAAGTTTGAATCAATTAAACTTAAACAATGGAATTGTGGAAGTGTTACACCAATGGCCAATTCCAATGATAAGATGGAGACAGACAGTTGGCTCTACTACATTTACAAAGGATCAAAAACCATTTACCAACACAGTAACAAGTGGTTACTGTGTTGTCCGTACATTCTAATGTGGCAGATTACTGATAGTCAAGCGTCTGCGTCATAAAGTTGTAGATTTAAAATCTCACATGAAACTAAACATCATTGACTCACCTTGTAATAATCTTAAACCTATTATAAGTGTTAAAATCTGCTCTCTGATATTTGACACTGTTAAGGAGGAGATTGTTGAGAAATGGTTACTCTATCTCTCTGATGACAAAACCCATGCAGGCATTGAACATCTTAAAGACAAACTTGTCAAAACTGTTGCAAACATTCTGTGTAAATCTGTTTGTCACATTTTTAACAGAGCTTTGCTTAGTGGAGTGTTTCCTGAGCACGAGACGCAATCTAAAATAAAACCTTTGCTGAAAGATAATAAATCTGGGTTTACTGCTTCTAAATGTAGACTGATTCTCCCTGTACTGAAAGTACAGTTTTTGAAAAGATAATTTTGAATCAAATTCCACGTTATTTTATAACAAATGGACCGCTCACAAGTTTGCAGCATGCCTATAGGCCAGGCCACTCTACTAACACAGCCTTCGTGCACATGGTTGACCAGTGGTTATCATTTATGGATGACAAAAACTTGTGCTGTGTTTTAAGACTTCAGAGATTTGATGTTATACACCACAATATCCTTTTTGTCTAAGCTTAGATGTTACAGGTTCTCACATCTGTCTCTCTCTCTAAGTAGTTATCTAACAGGCAGAACTAAGCAAGTATTTTATTATTGTTTTTTTTCTGACTGTAAACCTTTATCACGTGGTATTCCACAAGGTTTGGGTCCACTTATATTTCAGTGTTTGTAAATATAAGTGGACCCAATATATGCTGTTAAAAATGCTGATGTTGTATTGTATGCAGATGGTGTAACTCGGTTCTGTGCATCACCAAATGGGTGGAATGTAACAAATTAGCTCAAAATATTTCTAAAACCAAATGTTTTGTTTGTGGCACTAAACATAGCTAAATCTTGTGACCTAAATTTCATTATTAATGCAATAATAATGCAATAAACTACACTCCTGGGTGTGAAGTCGGCTCGCCTGGGATAATCAGATAGACCACATTGTGTCAAGGATGGGCAGAGGCATTACTTTGTCTCATAGATGTTTGACATATTGCCACCTTCAGTCATGAGGCCAGTTGTTCAGTCTTTAGTCTTACTACACCTGGAGTACTGCTCTGTGCTTTACTCCAGTGCTACACAGGGGTATTTGAAGAAATGACAGATTGTCCAGAATAGTGCTGCCAGGCTAGCCCTTGGTTGTTCTTTTCAGACGAGTGTGAGTGAGATGCATGCAAACTTATTCTGGCTGAAGGTAGAGGCCTTCTGTGTTACATGCATAATGCTAGACTTAAACATAATCCCTGATCCTTTGTTGATAAATGAGTCTACAGTGGCTCTTGTCACCAATATGTTACACGTCAGGTTAGCTCTGGTAATTTCAGTGTTCCATATTCAACTCTAATTGTATGAGAAGACCTCTTTTATTTAGATCAGCATGGAAACAACAGTCTGAAGGAATAAGGTAAATAGCAAACCACTTTATTTTGAAAAAGACATTAAAAGGGGCGGCAGTGGCTCAGTGGTAGAGCGGTCGATCCTTCAACCGGAAGGTAGGCGGTTCGATTCCCGCTCTCCCCACAGTTCATACTGTTGTGTCCTTGGGCAAGACACTTAACCCACCTTGCCTCCAGTGGTGTTCCAGCTGTGACACTGGTGAATGGAACCTTAATGTAAGTCGCTTTAAATGAAAGCGTCAACTGTAAATGTAACACTGGTGAATGTGAGTCGCTTTGGATAAAAGCGACTGCTAAATGACTAAATGTAAATGTAAAAGAAATATTAGTTAATTATACTTAATTATTATTGTTATTATTGTATTTTGTCCTGAATTGAACTTTTATGGATACTTAAAGCACTTTATACACATTGTAACTTAATTTGTACATTCATGTTTATACATTGTAATGTTATGTGATTTGTAAATACTGAATTGTATGGACACCAGGAAGACACGCAACCACATTTGTGGAAGCTAATGAGGTTCCAAAAGAAATGAAAAAAAAAAAATCACAACTGGAGATTCTAAAGCTAAAGGGTGTTCACATTTTTTTTAATTGCAGCACTACTCTGCATGCTATGTGACTAGGCATACAACAATGTGTCATTCTTACAGTATGATAACCTTGAGGAAAAATATCACGGTTTGACAGTAACAGATTAATGGGACATCTGGAAATGAGTTTGTAATTCAGTTGTTAAAAAAGTCAAATACAGATGGATACAGATAAATATCTTCATATAAATAAATGCAGTTCTTTAAGACGCGGCTTTAAACTCAGTTGTCTGTCCATTGTGTAATTTGGACACATCCAGATGGCATTTGAAAGAAAGGACTTTCACTGAGACACTTCCAATCCACACAACAGCTGCAGTGCTTGCCACCTCGCTAATGGTGCACCTTAATATTTCAATAGTGCAGTCAACAGTTGGAGAGTTATGATAAATAGAGACGTTTTGTAAATGTGTCAGTGCTGTCAGGTCTAGTAGGATGACAGTAAACAGGGCGAGAGAGAAGGGGATGACATTGGGCAAATGTGTGCTCTATCAACGGAGGTATGGGCGACTGCATAAGGCGATTTAACTCCTCACTTTTCCACATTTTCCCTCTGCTCATTTTCTTATTTTTATGATTGTTTATGTTCGCTCGGAAACCCTAAAAGTGACGTTTTGTTGCCAATTTGTAACACTTTTCCCGTTTGGGCTCGTTTGGACATCTGTTGTCCAGTAGAGGTTTACAGTTTAATGGGACCGTACCAGACTTCCTGTTTTGATGGGGTCTTGGAGCACTGAGGTTTGTATGGAGCATTTAGACTAATCCAAGAGAACCACATGCACCAGAGTTTATTGTAACCGCACACCAAACACGGCAAGTGTGAACACACCCTTAGTCAGTAGATAACAATCAGGTACATTAGCTAAAGGTATATTTTAGTAGCCTGAGCATTAGTTTGGATGAAAAGGAAATCTAAAGCCTAGTCAGTGTCTAATGCTAATAAATAGCTTACCAAGTTAAAGTGCACAAACGGAGCATTGCATATTCATTCTTGTTTAAAGAGGCACTGCATAACTTTTACCCAGCAGAGAGCATAGTTCCTTCTACAGGCTTCCTGTGTTGTTTTGGTTGGCGCCAAACTTTTGGCTATCTCTATAAGTAGAGATTATCCAAGCAGCAAGTTTGTAAGAAAAATGTCTTCTGAAATGGTCGGGTTATTTTAGTGTATATTTCTGCACCTTCTGTTTGAGTGCCATAACGTCTCACGTTATCTGTTGTAATGTGTCTCGTCCTGGGAAAGTTATATTGGAGGTTTCTGTTCAGCTGAGGGTACTGTGTCAGTGAGATGAGCAGGATTCAGCGGATCTCATGTCTAAAAACAATCAAAATTATTTTGATAATACATTTTGGGACAAAGGTTGCGCTGTGCTCCACAATTTTGCATGAAGCCTTAGTACATTTATGAGCTAAATAGCTTTTGTTTCTAAAATATGGAGACACATGATATCACTACATTTGCAAATTATCCACAATAAGGTAACGTGTGTTTAGAAGAATGTCAGTAGCTACATAGTCTAATAAGGCAGAAAGTTTGACCATGTTTAAACTTGCATAATTTAACTCATCGTTAAACAACAGCAATCTCTACAAGGCTCCCGTCGGAGCCTAAGGCTTAGAAAGAAGTAGTGTGATGTGTAGAGTTGCTATCGTGCAACTCAATTCCACTGAAAGCCACACACTGCACTTAATGCCGCATTAGTCATATAACTGCAAGTGGTTGATTAATAATGCAATTACTATAATGTAATTTACCCTCCATTTGTAAAGGCATCTCATTACCATGTGATTCACAAGTAGTTCAAGTTTTTGAAATTAAAGCATACTACTTCCTGACATCAAAAAGATAATTTGCTCACAAACCACTCTTCAAAATATCTAGAGAGAAGGGCCGGTAGCCTAACAGAAAATTGGGTGCATAATGCAGCAATTCCCTTCTCATTTCTGCGCCGCACATATTGCATAGGGCCAACAGAATGGTAATAGAGTTGATGTCTCCATCCGCCGATCCACACTCATTTGTTATTTATTCATGAGAAAGTGAGCGGGGAGCCTGGCTTAATATACTTTAGATCAGGCACTTTCTCCTGCTTTTCAAATTTGAGAATAATATTTGGGCTTCTCTCTTCCTGTTCCGGAAAATAAATCACTGGTTGAATTTTGTAACACAGAGTAAAGTGGGAAGATTTCTTTGACAGCGCAACACAACAATGAGCCGACAAGGCCAAGTGCTCGGGGAAATCCATCCGTCTAAATGGCTCTAACCGTGGAGTGTTTTTGTGCTTTTGATCACACGCCGAGTATCAGTTTTATCCGCAAACCTTGAAAGTGTTTCCGTGAGAGTCAAAAGTAAAGTGAACCGGAGCCAATTAAAGCTGGTGCACCACAGAGACAATGCTATTACTGCACTCCACAGTGAAGTGATGCTGTGTGAACATTAGAAACATGTGACTACAGTGCACTTGAACTGAACATTCTAGATCCAATGGTCTTATCATGCCTTTAAAACATTTGCTTACGAGACGTGGCAGCCATTTTGTGCCAACGGACTCTCCAACCTCCACCAAACATTCTCACACCTAATAATATTGGCTTTATATAGAACTTTTCAAGGCTCTTAAAGCACTTTAAATAGTCTATTATTCATTTCACAGTCACACACTGGTGGTGGTAAACTACATCTCTAGCAACAGCTGCCCTGGGGCAGATTGATGAGACCATCACCAAACACACTCACACATTCATACACCCCACAGACAATAGAGGCAAGTATCTTGCCCAAGTAGACAACGACAATATGTACTGGGGATCAAACCGTCAACCGGTTAATCGGTTATTTGGGGACGCTGTGGCTCAGTGGTAGAGCGGTTGTTCCTCAACTGGAAGGTTGGTGGTTCAATTCCCGCTCTCCCCACAGTTCATACTGTTGTTGTGTCCTTGGGCAAGACACTTAACACCTTGCCTACAGTGGTGTTCCAGCTGTAAGACTGGTGAATGGAAGCTTAATGTAAGTTGCTTTGGATAAAAGCGTCTGCTAAATGACTAAATGTAAAATGGAAAACTTGTGACCGCTCTTTCACCCAAGCCATTTTGTTTAGCAAATACTGCTGCGCACACACCTATTACATCATTAATTTTCCGTAACACAAACTGTCTATTTTATACATAAGAGTGACGAAATGAAAAGTGAGCATACTGCAGAACAAATTAATTGTCCCGTAAAAAACTTTTTTTTATATAAAATGGCAGCTGTGGTTTCCAGTTTTGGCCAACATAAAAAAAAAAATACAAGAATGTTTTAAAAGACATTATGGTTCATATAAATGTATTTATTTATTTTTTTACTTTTTTTCTGGCAGTATTAAAGAGCGCCTTATCAGTCAGCCGTCTTGTAACAGTCGGGCTGGAACTACTGGTTGGCCCTCTTTGCAAATCCTCTGTGTTTAGTTAACCTTTAAGAAGTCCTCATTAGCCGGCTCAGTCAGGAAAGCCTATTGGCTTGTCAGGAGAGAGATAAATTAACAGTGGGGGCATTGATTTGACTTATGCCTTGAGCTGGGATCACATTGGGCCGGTCAGTATGCACAATGTAATTAGCTTATCAGCAAGGAGGGAGTTTTCTTAAGTGATTAATCAGGAAAGCCGAGTGACCCTCAAGTGAAAGCGTGGTGAGCCGGTGTAGGGCGTCTTGTGGAGGAAACAGCAGGCGTGTTGGTACAAACACACAATAGTACCACACAATCAAAGCTCCGAGCAGCGGTGGTCTGAGTGTCATTAGACTCAAACAGGGGTCACGCTCCATGAGAAAGATAATAATAAAATAACCTTGGAGACTTGAGCAAATCATTGCATTGCTGTGAAATTACTATCTAACAAAGTCTTTTTGTTAGATGTTCTGTTACCTGGAACACCTCACCCATAGACTTCAGTACAATTAGCACTGTCCACTTTGCATTGCTTAATAAATTCCTTAAAGAAAAGAAAACATGAACAGCTATAAATAATCTTAATAAAACTGCACTTTTAAGATTGTTTTTTATGTAAGGGCAGCAAGACAGACACGGTAACCATTTTGAATATAAGGATAAAGGTATTTGACTTGCGATATTTGGATACCACGTTGACAAAGTTAAAGTTCAGTTGGTAACACTGCACTTGCTTCTTTGTATCTACATCCTTGTGTAACAAACTGTAACAACATGTAACTACATAGTAAATACATAATTATGCATACTTACATATTGTGGGTAGGGTAGGGTATGTACTATGTAGTTACATTATACTACAGTTTGGCACACTTCTACACACAGTATGTTAGATTGTTACACTCTGTGTAGATACAATGTACCAAGTGTAAAATAAAGTGTTATTGATCAGTTTAATAAAGAAATACCTTTCACATCCGCAGCTCAAAACTAGCTGTCTAAACTAAGGACTAAACCATGAGTAAAATGAAGGCTTAATCAAGACTGTGTCCACTCTAAACAAGGACTAAACCAGAATCTACTTGTTGATTGCAATAACAATACTATTGTGATATATTGTGCAGCCTGGTATATTGAATATGTCTTTTTTTAATAGAGAGGACTTTTAACCATAAAAGAGGTGTGTTTGATTTAGAGCCAGTCTGTATACAGGCATATTCAGGACACAGTGGCTCAGGGGTAGAGCAGTCGTCGTATAACTAGTAAATAACAAAAAAGAGCTATAGAAATGCATGCCAATATTGTAACTGACCCAGCTCAACCTAAACTGACATTGTTGGATACTTTGGTGCCCTGTCCAGGCCAAGGCAGGTATCTCAGGTGAAGACATTTGGCATATCTGTTTAAAGCAATAGGTATTTAGACAGACATACTATAACAGAGCTTGTGGAGTTTAGTGACAGTTCAATTTAGGCATGGGGCATAGTTGTGTGTAATGAGCATTTGCTTATCAATGATTATAACACAAACAATAATGTAAAAGTATAACCTACAGTTGTTATCACTTTTTGTTTGTTTTGTTGCCCATTACGTACACAATTAGATCCATCCTTTATACTGACAAGTGTTATCTACGTCAACAATAGATTTTAGCCAATAAGAACAAGACAAACTAGAACAACAAAAAACATGGCGACACTCACACTCCCAATGCGAGAAATTGACTACGATGGATTTAAAAAAAAACATTTTCTAAAGTTTGTGAGGGCTTTTTACAACTTGCTGCCAGTGAAGTCACGTCATGCACGTCTAACCAACTCGCACTTTGGCTCATCAAAAAGTGTCTCATTGTCTTCTGATTAAACCTTTAAGTAGAGTTTGCCGCTGCAGGTAATGCAGGTAATGCTAGGGCCACCTCAGGTAATGCTCCAAATGAACGTGGAGTATGGACAGAAGGCTCCGTACATATCTGAATGTGTATCTTACAGTTGAGCCTATTACAGATTCTTTTGCATATGACCTAGATACCTGTAGTAATAGCCAAAAAGTCACTGGTCTATTTTTAATAAACAGTAGGCGTGACAGGCATTTAATAAAATGTTTAATAAAACGCCTGTCAGATAAAAAAAAAAAATCAAATAAGTTCAGTCATATGTATAAATTGCATGTCGACATTGAATAAGGCTTCCATCTATTAACTTCCACTTATGCCAGCCCAAGTTACAGAGGCAGCAGCCAAAGGTGTCTGTTATCTGCAATATGATGTGCAGTGTAGGTATGTTTTAGATTATTTATCATGGCACATAATAAACGATAAAACTACTTTCTAATCTTGTCCAATCCAAGGCAATGCATTGCAGGAATACAATCGTATTTCTGTATTGCTGAAATTCATATATTATTTTCCATAAAGCTTTTATGCTAAGTAATCAATATCACATCCTGAGTTCCAGCCTAACTAGTTCTCATCCTGATTGTTTATTCTGAAAAGCTGCGTGTTTCCATTTTGGATCTGTGAAGTGTGAGACAGTAGGGACCATGAAAGATACCTACCTTCTGAGCATATTTCCCTATTCCCTTTGTCACACTGGAGAAGAATTAAACTTTAAAAAGCCTTTCTGCACTCTGCAGAAAACCAGGAAAATAATTTGGTTTATAATTGATTGAGTGTCATTAAACATTGCAAACAAAAAGACAAGTGTCAGAAAATGATAAGAAGCCTCAGGCCTCAGTGTGTCCTCTCGTTCACACTGGGAAAAACACTAGTGAGTAAAGAAAACCGCTTCAAATGAATGTGTGGCGCCTGAAGGAAAGACTGCACTGTGGTCTTTGTCTGACATAGTACCTTCCCCTTCATGGATTTTTCCACCAACTTTGAGGTTATTGTTTAGGCACAGAACTGGTCCCAAGTAGTCTTTTTATGTTTTACTGGTCTCTGCCACTCATGAGAAATAAATTGGTATTTGGTGACCTATTATGTTATGCTGGACTTGTACAAAACAACAAAGAGCACCACATGGAGGAGCCAAAAATTCTAAATGTTTTTTCTGGGACCTTTGCTTCATCAAACAAAAACTAAGATCTACCTGATGAGATTGGCACATATACAGCTTGTTTGCTATGCAAATATAAATGTACAATTTTCCAAGACAATTTTAAGGTTTTATCTTGTTGAAACTGAGTTACTGACATGTTCTTATTCTTTTATAACTTATATACAATATATTTACGGAGCATTTCAAAGTTTCATGCACTTTTGGACTCTTGTGCGGACTCATGCTATTGTTTCACAACTATTGTCAGGTCAAGCTTGCCTAATATACTGTACAGTATGTCTCAACTTTTAATCACAAGAAATGGTCTTTGGCATGAGGCAGGTGACAAAACCTGTTCCAGTGGATATGAAAAACCAAGTAACTATGTCATAAAAACATTGTGTGTGCATAGTGATAACCAATTTTTAGTGAAAAAATCAAACAAAAAAAAACACATTGAAAGCTTTTGTAACAACCAGAAACAGAGATAAAAGATGATTGGGGCTCAGCTAAACTGTTGAATGTTTTTTTTTGTTTCTTTTCTGTTATTGTCATGTTTGCACTGAGTCCAAGACAAATTTCATTTTCCCAATGTGGACAATAAAGCATAAACCTCAGTATCTTAAAATCTAGATAGAATCTAGATGTAATGATAAACAAACACAGCAGCTAGAATACCTTTGTAGAACTTTGTTAAAAATACAAGATGTTTTTAGTTTTTTACCACTTCTGAAGTTACTGTACAAAATGAATCGGAAATATTGCTGCCTTTGTGGCTCTTATAGCAGATCTAGTGTGCATTTTGCAGTGGAAATGCCACTTACGGACATGGGAAATACCTATTCCATAATGACTATTCCATTTTTCCGTTCTTCTATGCTTTATACAGTTGCCAACCCAGATGCATAGCGACTTGCAGCATATGGACACGGCCCCATGCAGGACAACTCAGGAGGCCTCACATTAGCCGTGCACGAGACCAGACACCGCTGGCAACTCCTGCTTTGGTCCAATAATGGAATCCCATTACCAAAGTGAGAGCTGTCCAGGCAGAGCTAATGAAGCCCCATACGGAGACGGCTGGCTCTTTCCCACTGAGGCCGAGCGGGCTGGACCGACAACGGACAGACATCAAATCAATAAGTGGGAGGAGATGTGTCAGAGGCAGATAAATACGAGTAAAACATTGCAACAGACGGAGGCCAAGGGGCAGTACGGGGCCGCAAGAACGGAAGCAAGAAGGAATGAGTCAATAGTGAAATAAATGGTGCAGAAAGTCCTGGCGGAAAAAGAATAACTAATTGACAGACGGATGGTGCAGGTTTCCGCCCACCTCCCTAAGAGTTTCTTTGTCTTGAAGTTTCATAAGTTAGTCGATGTGTGCTAATTGGCTACAGCCAAGCCCATGAAGCCCCACCGCACTACCCCATTGTACGGCCCTCCCTGGAGAACTGCCATGCTGTCGCACAGGCTGCTACCGTTCAGGGATTGGACATGGCAGCTGACCGAGAAATCAGGTGGCACAGCGTCCCCAGGGACACGCCGGGGGATAGAGTGCAACAGCCCCTGGATCTGAGACGACAAAGCTAAAAATACCAGGAGAAGCCAAAGGGTAAGGCTCACAGGGCGGTTGTCATGTCGACGGTATGTTCGTGGCCAGCTGAGGATAGGAAATTCACTGTGTCAGAAATTATATTGCAGATATGTTCAATATCTGTATTTTTGTCAAATGTCCATGTGTACATTGTCTTCTGGCCAGGTTGGCTTTAAACTTTGACACTGTTTGATGCTGCTTTTACTGTACTTCTGCTGTTGCAACAACACAATTTCCCCAGTTTGGGACACTTATCTTATCTCAATTGAGCCACCTGCTACCAACATAAATGAATCTATGAAAATTGACATTATGTAGTAATGACAGACCTTACAGTTATAACACACAAATAACATTACATGCAAATGTTTGGTGGAATTTTCCAATCTATAAATCCAGTTGAGCAATAATTTGCTCTTTTTGCAGTAATTTTACAGCAAGGCATTCATTTTGAATAAATAGGTCATTTACTAGGATAGGCCATATGTACCTGGACAGATGTGGATCGTGATCAAAATAATTGCACTCATTTGTGTAATTCACAGCTGCCAAAAAACTGTAAACAACAAACCTGCCATTACAGGCTAATGCCAAATTTTATTCTAGCCTTGCTGCAGCTTTATGTCAACACAGATATAGCTGTGTTAAATTGAATGTTCACAAAGGTGAGCTTATTAAATGTTATGATTCAGTATCATAAACACATGACAATAGTTATAGGAGACTTCAGAAGGTGTCCTTTTGATTTTGCATTTTGTTTTGTTATACAAGCCTGTGGCTCAAGTGTTAAAAGTGCTGTCCGTCAACTGGAAGGTTGGTGGTGTTCTTGGGCAGTTTTTACAGAAAGTGAAATCATGTAGAAACTCCCATTAATTAAAAACAAACATTTGACCTCAGTTGTAAATAAGGGGTTTAGCCCTGCGACTAACTGGCCACTGTCCAGGGTGTACCCCGCCTCAGGCCCAAAGCTTCTGGGATAGGCTCTAGTCACCCGCGACCCCTAACGGGACTAAGCGGTAGAAAATGAATGAATGTAAATAAGGCAACAGAAACCCACTCAGTCAAAATGTTTCTGTCTCCAGAAAAAAGACTGAAAAGGATTGCTTTGTCAAAATTTGTCTTTTTTTGTAATTTATTGGATAAGTGTCCCTGATTTAGAAACTGTTTATTCCTGCTGTGCGCCACATGTGGTATTTAATCATATTTTTATATTATACTTTTGAATATTTTTTTAGTTGTCTAAAACTAACTTTTAAGAAGTAGGTATTGTATACTAATAAAACCCCAGTTACCAATAGGACTGCCATAAAAGTGCAACATATAGCAGATTACAAAAAATAATGATGTAGTAATGTACAGAACATGTACACTGAATGCAATTTTGTTGGGAAAGTAATTGGAGTGGATTTCTACACTTGTAATTTACCAGTGTTCTGTGGAACATGGTTGACACGTTACTATCATTCACTGTCCCATCCCAGTCGCCCACAGTCTAAGTTGTTGTAATGTTGCTTAATGCCTTAATTTATCCTAATGGTTTCTTAAATCCCAACTGTCTCCCTTCAATACGCCTCACCTCAGTCTCATGTGACACGTTTGATGCAGGCCCGTTAGCGTCCGTCTTGTGCAACATGACAGCTTGACAGTTTGAGGATGCTCACTCCAGATATCATGAAAGCACACACAGCCCAAGGGTGGATGCTGCACCTCGTCAATCAATGCAAACCTTTTTTTTTCCAATGCCACCAGGGACTTGCTATGCTAATAATCCTTGTAAGAAGACAAACAACTTCACTCATCTCCCACTCCTCTGACAGAGCGCTCTTAAATTTGATGAAATGCTAAATTAACTCAACCCACATATGCGCTTTAATCGCCCCATTGACTTGGAATAGAGGTGTAGAGAGGATCATAGCCGTGTCCCAAATCAGTCTGGGGCATTGCTGTGAACAGGAGGTAATTTTCACCTTGTGTCAGCACTTTTTGCGAAGCCTGATTGCGCCGGAATAATGGACACTTCGGCAACTGTCAATTTTCCTCTAGGGTAAATTGTTCTGGGGTATGGCGCCATTTGATTCGCTGAAGCTGCCATTTCCCGGGACTCCTATTTCAATCAGGGCCACCTTGCTTTAAAAAGATGGGCCGAGGACTCCAGAGCGCTTTGCCTCACTTACTAATCTGCTATTTACTGAAAAGAAGAAATGAGATGGTACTTCAGACTCTCCAAAAATAAAATGTAGCCTTCACAATGACAAGTACAAACAACTCTCTGTAATCCTGAAGCGCATAATGTGAGCCAAAATACTTTGTTTGTTTTGAAGGCTTGTCTAGATGCATTATCTAACAAAAGACGTCTCATGCAGTAGTATAACAAACATCAGTCATTTTTATTGCTGTAATCCCTGTCCATAGCTCAATCATTTTTTCAGGTGTAATTATTAATAAAGCTGATTTAGGGCATTTTTTTTATTGTTTCTGTTTTAGGGCGTTCTCATACTAGGGCCATTAGAAAGGTTCTGTGACCTGTTCTCAGAACCTTCACCTGTTCTCACACATGAGAACAGGTTACATACATGAACTCAAAAACACTTTCCCAAACCAGGAGTTTTCTACAGTAAAGAACACAGTTATAGTTTATATAGTGAGGCCAGACTTCATCTTGGATCTTACTCATAACACACACTAAGTATTAGTATTACAGTAGCACACAAACCCCTTTTACAGACATAAGATTTTCTTGTGCAAATAAAAACGAAATCTACTGACAAATGCGCGCCCACAAATTTTGTGCACAAGGTATTTTTACTACTGTAATCTAAATTGTGTTAATGTTTTTGGTCTTTTTGAGTCCATAGTCCTTTTGTTTGGATTAAAAGAGGAGCTAGAAGACGCAGCTCACATGTGTCTCAGATCTGTCTTTATTACAGTGTACATTTTAGGACATCCTCAGGCACAGAGAAAAGGGATTTATTCTCAGACTACACCGCCACAGTCTCAGACTAAACAACATTACGGCACAGTGGCAGAGTGGTTAACACTCCTGTCTCACAGGGCACGACCTTTCTGTGTGGAGTTTGTTCTCCCTGTGTCTGTGTAGGTTTCCTCCGGGTGCTCCGGTTTCCCCTACCACTAAAGACATGTACAATAGAGGACTATAGATGGAAATTAGCTGTTAAGTTATAGTGTGGTACAAGCATCTCTGTTTTGGCTTAATCGCTGTCCTAAATAAATAAATAAAATCAATCAATCAATTAGACAACACGGACTCAGACTAAACAGACTCAGACTAAACAAACTCAGACTAAATAAACTGAGACTAAACAAACTCAGACTAAATAAACTGAGACTAAACGGACTCAGACTAAATGGACTCAGACTAAACAAACTCAGACTAAACGGACTCAGACTAAACAAACTAAGACTAAACGGACTCAGACTAAATAAACTCAGACTAAAAGGACTCAGACTAAATGGACTCAGACTAAACAAACTCAGACTAAACAGACTCAGACTAAACAAACTCAGACTAAACAAACTCAGACTAAAAGGACTCAGACTAAATGGACTCAGACTAAACAAACGCAGACTAAACAAACTCAGACTAAAAGGACTCAGACTAAATGGACTCAGACTAAACTGACTCAGACTAAACGGACTCAGACTAAATGGACTCAGACTAAACAGACTCAGACTAAACGGACTCAGACTAAACAAACTCAGACAAAAAGGACTCAGACTAAACAAACTCAGACTAAACGGACTCAGACTAAATGGACTAAGACTAAATGGACTCAGACTAAACAAACTCAGACTAAACAGACTCAGACTAAACAAACTCAGACTAAACGGACTCAGACTAAAAGGACTCAGACTAACCATCTCAGACTAAAATGACTCAGACTAAACGGACTAAGACTAAACAAACTCAGACTAAACAAACTCAGACTAAGACGACTCAGACTAAATGGACTCAGACTAAACAAACTCAGACTAAACGGACTCAGACTAAACAAACTCAGACTAAACGGACTCAGACTAAATAAACTCAGACTAAAAGGACTCAGACTAAATGGACTCAGACTAAACAAACTCAGACTAAACAGACTCAGACTAAACAAACTCAGACTAAACAAACTCAGACTAAAAGGACTCAGACTAAATGGACTCAGACTAAACAAACGCAGACTAAACAAACTCAGACTAAAAGGACTCAGACTAAATGGACTCAGACTAAACGGACTCAGACTAAACGGACTCAGACTAAACAAACTCAGACTAAAAGGACTCAGACTAAATGGACTCAGACTAAACTGACTCAGACTAAACGGACTCAGACTAAATGGACTCAGACTAAACAGACTCAGACTAAACGGACTCAGACTAAACAAACTCAGACTAAAAGGACTCAGACTAAACAAACTCAGACTAAACGGACTCAGACTAAACGGACTCAGACTAAATGGACTCAGACTAAACAAACTCATACTAAACGGACTAAGACTAAATTGACTCAGACTAAATGGACTCAGACTAAATGGACTAAGACTAAATGGACTCAGACTAAACAAACTCAGACTAAACAGACTCAGACTAAACAAACTCAGACTAAAAAAACTCAGACTAAACGGACTCAGACTAAAAGGACTCAGACTAACCATCTCAGACTAAAATGACTCAGACTAAACGGACTAAGACTAAACAAACTCAGACTAAACAAACTCAGACTAAGAGGACTCAGACTAAATGGACTCAGACTAAAAGGACTCAGACTAAACAAACTCAGACTAAACGGACTCAGACTAAACAGACTCAGACTAAACGGACTCAGACTAAACAAACTCAGACTAAAAGGACTCAGACTAAACAAACTCAGACTAAACGGACTCAGACTAAACGGACTCAGACTAAACGGACTCAGACTAAATGGACTCAGACTAAACAAACTCAGACTAAACGGACTCAGACTAAACAAACTCAGACTAAACGGACTCAGACTAAATGGACTCAGACTAAATGGACTAAGACTAAATGGACTCAGACTAAACAAACTCAGACTAAAAGGACTAAGACTAAATGGACTCAGACTAAAATGACTCAGACTAAATGCACTCAGACTAAATGGACTCAGACTAAACAGACTCAGACTAAACAAATTCAGACTAAAAAAACTCAGACTAAACGAACTCAGACTAAAAGGACTCAGACTAACCGTCTCAGACTAAAAGGACTCAGACTAAACGGACTCAGACTAAACAAACTCAGACTAAACAAACTCAGACTAAAAGGACTCAGATTAAATGGACTCAGACTAAACAAATGCAGACTAAACAAACTCAGACTAAAAGGACTCAGACTAAATGGACTCAGACTAAACGGACTCAGACTAAACGGACTCAGACTAAACAAACTCAGACTAAACAAACTCAGACTAAGAGGACTCAGACTAAATGGACTCAGACTAAAAGGACTCAGACTAAACAAACTCAGACTAAACGGACTCAGACTAAACAGACTCAGACTAAACGGACTCAGACTAAACAAACTCAGACTAAAAGGACTCAGACTAAACAAACTCAGACTAAACGGACTCAGACTAAACGGACTCAGACTAAACGGACTCAGACTAAATGGACTCAGACTAAACAAACTAAGACTAAATGGACTCAGACTAAACAAACTCAGACTAAAAGGACTAAGACTAAATGGAAGACTAAAAGACTCAGACTAACCGACTCAGACTAAAAGGACTCAGACTAAATGGACTCAGACTCAGACTAAAACAAACTCAGACTAAAAAAGGACTCAGACTAAATGGACTCAGACTAAACAAATGCAGACTAAACAAACTCAGACTAAAAGGACTCAGACTAAATGGACTCAGACTAAAGGACTCAGACTGTGGACTCAGACTAAACGGACTCAGACTAAACAAACTCAGACTAAAAGGACTCAGACTAAATGGACTCAGACTAAACTGACTCAGAATAAACGGACTCAGACTAAATGGACTGAGACTAAACAGACTCAGACTAAACGGACTCAGACTAAACAAACTCAGACTAAAAGGACTCAGACTAAACAAACTCAGACTAAACGGACTCAGACTAAACGGACTCAGACTAAATGGACTCAGACTAAACGGACTCAGACTAAACAAACTGAGACTAAACGGACTCAGACTAAACGGACTCAGACTAAATGGACTCAGACTAAATGGACTCAGACTAAACAAACTCAGACTAAAAGGACTCAGACTAAACAAACTCAGACTAAACAAACTCAGACTAAACGGACTCAGACTAAACGGACTCTGACTAAACGGACTCAGACTAAACGGACTCAGACTAAATGGACTCAGACTAAAAGGACTCAGACTAAACAAACTCAGACTAAACGGACTCAGACTAAACAGACTCAGACTAAACAAACTCAGACTAAATGGACTCAGACTAAACAAACTCAGACTAAATGGACTCAGACTAAACAAACTCAGACTAAAAGGACTCAGACTAAATGGACTCAGACTAAACGGACTCAGACTAAACGGACTCAGACTAAACAAACTCAGACTAAAAGGACTCAGACTAAATGGACTCAGACTAAACTGACTCAGACTAAACGGACTCAGACTAAATGGACTCAGACTAAACAGACTCAGACTAAACGGACTCAGACTAAACAAACTCAGACTAAAAGGACTCAGACTAAACAAACTCAGACTAAACGGACTCAGACTAAACGGACTCAGACTAAATGGACTCAGACTAAACAAACTCATACTAAACGGACTAAGACTAAATGGACTCAGACTAAATGGACTCAGACTAAATGGACTAAGACTAAATGGACTCAGACTAAACAAACTCAGACTACACAGACTCAGACTAAACAAACTCAGACTAAAAAAACTCAGACTAAACGGACTCAGACTAAAAGGACTCAGACTAACCGTCTCAGACTAAAATGACTCAGACTAAACGGACTCAGACTAAACAAACTCAGACTAAACAAACTCAGACTAAGAGGACTCAGACTAAGAGGACTCAGACTAAATGGACTCAGACTAAAAGGACTCAGACTAAACAAACTCAGACTAAACGGACTCAGACTAAACAGACTCAGACTAAACGGACTCAGACTAAACAAACTCAGACTAAAAGGACTCAGACTAAACAAACTCAGACTAAACGGACTCAGACTAAACGGACTCAGACTAAACGGACTCAGACTAAATGGACTCAGACTAAACAAACTCAGACTAAACGGACTCAGACTAAACAAACTCAGACTAAACGGACTCAGACTAAATGGACTCAGACTAAATGGACTAAGACTAAATGGACTCAGACTAAACAAACTCAGACTAAAATGACTCATACTAAATGCACTCAGACTAAATGGACTCAGACTAAACAGACTCAGACTAAACAAATTCAGACTAAAAAAACTCAGACTAAACGGACTCAGACTAAAAGGACTCAGACTAACCGTCTCAGACTAAAAGGACTCAGACTAAATGGACTCAGACTAAACGGACTCAGACTAAACAAACTGAGACTAAACGGACTCAGACTAAACGGACTCAGACTAAATGGACTCAGACTAAATGGACTCAGACTAAACAAACTCAGACTAAACGGACTCAGACTAAACGGACTCAGACTAAATGGACTCAGACTAAATGGACTCAGACTAAACAGACTCAGACTAAACGGACTCAGACTAAACAAACTCAGACTAAAAGGACTCAGACTAAACAAACTCAGACTAAACAGACTCAGACTAAACGGACTCTGACTAAATGGACTCAGACTAAACGGACTCAGACTAAAGCGGACTCAGACTAAACAAACTCAGACTAAACGGACTCAGACTAAACGGACTCAGACTAAATGGACTCAGACTAAACGGACTCAGACTAAACAAACGCAGACTAAACAAACTCAGACTAAAAGGACTCAGACTAAATGGACTCAGACTAAACGGACTCAGACTAAACGGACTCAGACTAAACAAACTGAGACTAAACGGACTCAGACTAAACGGACTCAGACTAAACGGACTCAGACTAAATGGACTCAGACTAAACAAACTCAGACTAAATGAACTCAGACTAAACAAACTCAGACTAAACAGACTCAGACTAAACCGACTCAGACTAAACAAACTCAGACTAAATGAACTCAGACTAAACAAACTCAGACTAAACAGACTCAGACTAAACGGACTCAGACTAAACGGACTCAGACTAAACGGACTCAGACTAAATGGACTCAGACTAAACAAACTCAGACTAAATGAACTCAGACTAAACAAACTCAGACTAAACGGACTCAGACTAAACAAACTGAGACTTAAAGTACTCAGACTAAATGGACTCAGACTAAACAAACTCAGACTAAAAGGACTCAGACTAAACAGTCTCAGACTAAACAGACTCAGACTAAACAGACTCAGACTAAACGGACTCAGACTAAACAAACTCAGACTAAACGGACTCAGACTAAACAGACTCAGACTAAACAAACTCAGACTAAATGGTCTCAGACTAAACAAACTCAGACTAAACGGACTCAGACTAAACAAACTCAGACTAAAAGGACTCAGACTAAACGGACTCAGACTAAACGGACTCAGACTAAACAAACTCAGACTAAAAGGACTCAGACTAAATGGACTCAGACTAAACAGACTCAGACTAAACAAACTCAGACTAAATGGACTCAGACTAAACAAACTCAGACTAAACGGACTCAGACTAAACAAACTCAGACTAAACGGACTCAGACTAAACGGACTCAGACTAAATGGACTCAGACTAAATGGACTCAGACTAAACAGACTCAGACTAAACGGACTCAGACTAAACAAAGTCAGACTAAAAGGACTCAGACTAAACAAACTCAGACTAAACAAACTCAGACTAAATGGACTCAGACTAAACGGACTCAGACTAAACGGACTCAGACTAAACGGACTCAGACTAAACAAACTGAGACTAAACGGACTCAGACTAAACGGACTCAGACTAAATGGACTCAGACTAAATGGACTCAGACTAAACAAACTCAGACTAAACGGACTCAGACTAAACGGACTCAGACTAAATGGACTCAGACTAAAAGGACTCAGACTAAACAAACTCAGACTAAACGGACTCAGACTAAACAGACTCAGACTAAACAAACTCAGACTAAATGGACTCAGACTAAACAAACTCAGACTAAACGGACTCAGACTAAACAAACTCAGACTAAAAGGACTCAGACTAAATGGACTCAGACTAAACGGACTCAGACTAAACAAACTCAGACTAAAAGGACTCAGACTAAATGGACTCAAACTAAACTGACTCAGACTAAACGGACTCAGACTAAATGGACTCAGACTAAACAGACTCAGACTAAACGGACTCAGACTAAACAAACTCAGACTAAAAGGACTCAGACTAAACAAACTCAGACTAAACGGACTCAGACTAAACGGACTCAGACTAAATGGACTCAGACTAAACAAACTCATACTAAACGGACTAAGACTAAATGGACTCAGACTAAATGGACTAAGACTAAATGGACTCAGACTAAACAAACTCAGACTACACAGACTCAGACTAAACAAACTCAGACTAAAAAAACTCAGACTAAACGGACTCAGACTAAAAGGACTCAGACTAAATGGACTCAGACTAAACAAACTCAGACTAAACAAACTCAGACTAAGAGGACTCAGACTAAGAGGACTCAGACTAAATGGACTCAGACTAAAAGGACTCAGACTAAACAAACTCAGACTAAACGGACTCAGACTAAACAGACTCAGACTAAACGGACTCAGACTAAACAAACTCAGACTAAAAGGACTCAGACTAAACAAACTCAGACTAAACGGACTCAGACTAAACGGACTCAGACTAAACAGACTCAGACTAAATGGACTCAGACTAAACAAACTCAGACTAAACGGACTCAGACTAAACAAACTCAGACTAAACGGACTCAGACTAAACGGACTCAGACTAAACGGACTCAGACTAAACGGACTCAGACTAAATGGACTCAGACTAAACAAACTCAGACTAAAAGGACTCAGACTAAACAAACTCAGACTAAACGGACTCAGACTAAACGGACTCAGACTAAACAGACTCAGACTAAATGGACTCAGACTAAACAAACTCAGGCTAAAATGACTCAGACTAAATGCACTCAGACTAAATGGACTCAGACTAAACAGACTCAGACTAAACAAATTCAGACTAAAAAAACTCAGACTAAACGGACTCAGACTAAAAGGACTCAGACTAACCGTCTCAGACTAAAAGGACTTAGACTAAACGGACTCAGACTAAACGGACTCAGACTAAACAAACTGAGACTAAACGGACTCAGACTAAACGGACTCAGACTAAATGGACTCAGACTAAATGGACTCAGACTAAACAAACTCAGACTAAACGGACTCAGACTAAACGGACTCAGACTAAATGGACTCAGACTAAATGGACTCAGACTAAACAGACTCAGACTAAACGGACTCAGACTAAACAAACTCAGACTAAAAGGACTCAGACTAAACAAACTCAGACTAAACAGACTCAGACTAAACGGACTCTGACTAAATGGACTCAGACTAAACGGACTCAGACTAAACGGACTCAGACTAAACAAACTCAGACTAAACGGACTCAGACTAAACGGACTCAGACTAAATGGACTCAGACTAAACGGACTCAGACTAAACAAACGCAGACTAAACAAACTCAGACTAAAAGGACTCAGACTAAATGGACTCAGACTAAACGGACTCAGACTAAACGGACTCAGACTAAACAAACTGAGACTAAACGGACTCAGACTAAACGGACTCAGACTAAACGGACTCAGACTAAATGGACTCAGACTAAACAAACTCAGACTAAATGAACTCAGACTAAACAAACTCAGACTAAACAGACTCAGACTAAACGGACTCAGACTAAACAAACTCAGACTAAATGAACTCAGACTAAACAAACTCAGACTAAACAGACTCAGACTAAACGGACTCAGACTAAACGGACTCAGACTAAACGGACTCAGACTAAATGGACTCAGACTAAACAAACTCAGACTAATTGAACTCAGACTAAACAAACTCAGACTAAACGGACTCAGACTAAACAAACTGAGACTTAAAGTACTCAGACTAAATGGACTCAGACTAAACAAGCTCAGACTAAAAGGACTCAGACTAAACAGTCTCAGACTAAACAGACTCAGACTAAACAGACTCAGACTAAACGGACTCAGACTAAACAAACTCAGACTAAACGGACTCAGACTAAACAGACTCAGACTAAATGGACTCAGACTAAACAAACTCAGACTAAACGGACTCAGACTAAACAAACTCAGACTAAACGGACTCAGACTAAACGGACTCAGACTAAACAAACTCAGACTAAAAGGACTCAGACTAAATGGACTCAGACTAAACTGACTCAGACTAAACGGACTCAGACTAAATGGACTCAGACTAAACAGACTCAGACTAAATGGACTCAGACTAAACAAACTCAGACTAAAAGGACTCAGACTAAACAAACTCAGACTAAACGGTCTCAGACTAAACGGACTCAGACTAAATGGACTCAGACTAAACAAACTCATACTAAACGGACTAAGACTAAATTGACTCAGACTAAATGGACTCAGACTAAATGGACTAAGACTAAATGGACTCAGACTAAACAAACTCAGACTAAACGGACTCAGACTAAAAGGACTCAGACTAACCGTCTCAGACTAAAAGGACTCAGACTAAACGGACTCAGACTAAACAAACTCAGACTAAACAAACTCAGACTAAGAGGACTCAGACTAAATGGACTCAGACTAAAAGGACTCAGACTAAACAAACTCAGACTAAACGGACTCAGACTAAACAGACTCAGACTAAATGGACTCAGACTAAACAAACTCAGACTAAAAGGACTCAGACTAAACAAACTCAGACTAAACGGACTCAGACTAAACGGACTCAGACTAAACAAACTCAGACTAAATGAACTCAGACTAAACAAACTCAGACTAAACAGACTCAGACTAAAAGGACTCAGACTAAACGGACTCAGACTAAACGGACTCAGACTAAATGGACTCAGACTAAACAAACTCAGACTAAATGAACTCAGAATAAACAAACTCAGACTAAATGGACTTAGACTAAACAAACTCAGACTAAAAGGACTCAGACTAAACAGTCTCAGACTAAACAGACTCAGACTAAACAGACTCAGACTAAACGGACTCAGACTAAACAAACTCAGACTAAACGGACTCAGACTAAACAGACTCAGACTAAACAAACTCAGACTAAATGGACTCAGACTAAACAAACTCAGACTAAACGGACTCAGACTAAACAAACTCAGACTAAAAGGACTCAGACTAAACGGACTCAGACTAAACGGACTCAGACTAAACGGACTCAGACTAAACAAACTCAGACTAAAAGGACTCAGACTAAATGGACTCAGACTAAACTGACTCAGACTAAACGGACTCAGACAAAATGGACTCAGACTAAACAGACTCAGACTAAATGGACTCAGACTAAACAAACTCAGACTAAAAGGACTCAGACTAAACAAACTCAGACTAAACGGTCTCAGACTAAACGGACTCAGACTAAAGGGACTCAGACTAAACAAACTCATACTAAACGGACTAAGACTAAATTGACTCAGACTAAATGGACTCAGACTAAATGGACTAAGACTAAATGGACTCAGACTAAACAAACTCAGACTAAACGGACTCAGACTAAAAGGACTCAGACTAACCGTCTCAGACTAAAAGGACTCAGACTAAACGGACTCAGACTAAACAAACTCAGACTAAACAAACTCAGACTAAGAGGACTCAGACTAAATGGACTCAGACTAAAAGGACTCAGACTAAACAAACTCAGACTAAACGGACTCAGACTAAACAGACTCAGACTAAACGGACTCAGACTAAACAAACTCAGACTAAAAGGACTCAGACTAAACAAACTCAGACTAAACGGACTCAGACTAAATGGACTCAGACTAAACAAACTCAGACTAAACGGACTCAGACTAAACAAACTCAGTCTAAACGGACTCAGACTAAATAGACTCAGACTAAATGGACTAAGACTAAATAGACTCAGACTAAACAGACTCAGACTAAATGGACTCAGACTAAACAAACTCAGACTAAAAGGACTCAGACTAAACAAACTCAGACTAAACGGTCTCAGACTAAACGGACTCAGACTAAATGGACTCAGACTAAACAAACTCATACTAAACGGACTAAGACTAAATTGACTCAGACTAAATGGACTCAGACTAAATGGACTAAGACTAAATGGACTCAGACTAAACAAACTCAGACTAAACGGACTCAGACTAAAAGGACTCAGACTAACCGTCTCAGACTAAAAGGACTCAGACTAAACGGACTCAGACTAAACAAACTCAGACTAAACAAACTCAGACTAAGAGGACTCAGACTAAATGGACTCAGACTAAAAGGACTCAGACTAAACAAACTCAGACTAAACGGACTCAGACTAAACAGACTCAGACTAAATGGACTCAGACTAAACGGACTCAGACTAAAAGGACTCAGACTAAACAAACTCAGACTAAACGGACTCAGACTAAACGGACTCAGACTAAACAAACTCAGACTAAATGAACTCAGACTATACAAACTCAGACTAAACAGACTCAGACTAAACGGACTCAGACTAAACGGACTCAGACTAAACGGACTCAGACTAAATGGACTCAGACTAAACAAACTCAGACTAAATGAACTCAGACTAAACAAACTCAGACTAAACGGACTCAGACTAAACAAACTGAGACTTAAAGTACTCAGACTAAATGGACTCAGACTAAACAAACTCAGACTAAAAGGACTCAGACTAAACAGTCTCAGACTAAACAGACTCAGACTAAACAGACTCAGACTAAACGGACTCAGACTAAACAAACTCAGACTAAACGGACTCAGACTAAACAGACTCAGACTAAACAAACTCAGACTAAATGGACTCAGACTAAACAAACTCAGACTAAACGGACTCAGACTAAACAAACTCAGACTAAAAGGACTCAGACTAAATGGACTCAGACTAAACTGACTCAGACTAAACGGACTCAGACTAAACGGACTCAGACTAAACAGACTCAGACTAAACAGACTCAGACTAAACGGACTCAGACTAAACAAACTCAGACTAAACGGACTCAGACTAAACAGACTCAGACTAAACAAACTCAGACTAAATGGACTCAGACTAAACAAACTCAGACTAAACGGACTCAGACTAAACAAACTCAGACTAAAAGGACTCAGACTAAACGGACTCAGACTAAACGGACTCAGACTAAACGGACTCAGACTAAACAAACTCAGACTAAAAGGACTCAGACTAAATGGACTCAGACTAAACTGACTCAGACTAAACGGACTCAGACTAAATGGACTCAGACTAAACAGACTCAGACTAAATGGACTCAGACTAAACAAACTCAGACTAAAAGGACTCAGACTAAACAAACTCAGACTAAACGGTCTCAGACTAAACGGACTCAGACTAAATGGACTCAGACTAAACAAACTCATACTAAACGGACTAAGACTAAATTGACTCAGACTAAATGGACTCAGACTAAATGGACTAAGACTAAATGGACTCAGACTAAACAAACTCAGACTAAACGGACTCAGACTAAAAGGACTCAGACTAACCGTCTCAGACTAAAAGGACTCAGACTAAACGGACTCAGACTAAACAAACTCAGACTAAACAAACTCAGACTAAGAGGACTCAGACTAAAAGGACTCAGACTAAACAAACTCAGACTAAACGGACTCAGACTAAACAGACTCAGACTAAACGGACTCAGACTAAACAAACTCAGACTAAAAGGACTCAGACTAAACAAACTCAGACTAAACGGACTCAGACTAAATGGACTCAGACTAAACAAACTCAGACTAAACGGACTCAGACTAAACAAACTCAGTCTAAACGGACTCAGACTAAATAGACTCAGACTAAATGGACTAAGACTAAATGGACTCAGACTAAACAAACTCAGACTAAAAGGACTAAGACTAAATGGACTCAAACTAAACAAACTCAGACTAAAATGACTCAGACTAAATGCACTCAGGCTAAATGGACTCAGACTAAACAGACTCAGACTAAACAAATTCAGACTAAAAAAACTCAGACTAAACGGACTCAGACTAAAAGGACTCAGACTAACCGTCTCAGACTAAAAGGACTCAGACTAAACGGACTCAGACTAAACAAACTCAGACTAAACAAACTCAAACTAAAAGGACTCAGACTAAATGGACTCAGACTAAACAAACGCAGACTAAACAAACTCAGACTAAAAGGACTCAGACTAAATGGACTCAGACTAAACGGACTCAGACTAAACGGACTCAGACTAAACAAACTCAGACTAAAAGGACTCAGACTAAATGGACTCAGACTAAACTGACTCAGACTAAACGGACTCAGACTAAATGGACTCAGACTAAACAGACTCAGACTAAAAGGACTAAGACTAAATGGACTCAAACTAAACAAACTCAGACTAAAATGACTCAGACTAAATGCACTCAGGCTAAATGGACTCAGACTAAACAGACTCAGACTAAACAAATTCAGACTAAAAAAACTCAGACTAAACGGACTCAGACTAAAAGGACTCAGACTAACCGTCTCAGACTAAAAGGACTCAGACTAAACGGACTCAGACTAAACAAACTCAGACTAAACAAACTCAGACTAAAAGGACTCAGACTAAATGGACTCAGACTAAACAAACGCAGACTAAACAAACTCAGACTAAAAGGACTCAGACTAAATGGACTCAGACTAAACGGACTCAGACTAAACGGACTCAGACTAAACAAACTCAGACTAAAAGGACTCAGACTAAATGGACTCAGACTAAACTGACTCAGACTAAACGGACTCAGACTAAATGGACTCAGACTAAACAGACTCAGACTAAACGGACTCAGACTAAACAAACTCAGACTAAAAGGACTCAGACTAAACAAACTCAGACTAAACAGACTCAGACTAAACGGACTCAGACTAAATGGACTCAGACTAAACAAACTCAGACTAAACGGACTCAGACTAAACAGACTCAGACTAAATGGACTCAGACTAAACAAACTCAGACTAAACGGACTCAGACTAAACAAACTCAGACTAAACGGACTCAGACTAAATGGACTCAGACTAAATGGACTAAGACTAAATGGACTTAGACTAAACAAACTCAGACTAAAAGGACTAAGACTAAATGGACTCAGACTAAACAAACTCAGACTAAAATGACTCAGACTAAATGCACTCAGACTAAATGGACTCAGACTAAACAGACTCAGACTAAACAAATTCAGACTAAAAAAACTCAGACTAAACGGACTCAGACTAAACAAACGCAGACTAAACAAACTCAGACTAAACAAACTCAGACTAAAAGGACTCAGACTAAATGGACTCAGACTAAACAAACGCAGACTAAACAAACTCAGACTAAAAGGACTCAGACTAAATGGACTCAGACTAAACGGACTCAGACTAAACGGACTCAGACTAAACAAACTCAGACTAAAAGGACTCAGACTAAATGGACTCAGACTAAACTGACTCAGACTAAACGGACTCAGACTAAATGGACTCAGACTAAACAGACTCAGACTAAACGGACTCAGACTAAACAAACTCTCACTAAAAGGACTCAGACTAAACAAACTCAGACTAAACCGGACTCAGACTAAACGGACTCAGACTAAATGGACTCAGACTAAACAAACTCAGACTAAACGGACTCAGACTAAACAGACTCAGACTAAATGGACTCAGACTAAACAAACTCAGACTAAACAAACTCAGACTAAACAAACTCAGACTAAACGGACTCAGACTAAATGGACTCAGACTAAATGGACTCAGACTAAACAAACTCAGACTAAACGGACTCAGACTAAACAAACTCAGACTAAACGGACTCAGACTAAATGGACTCAGACTAAATGGACTAAGACTAAATGGACTCAGACTAAACAAACTCAGACTAAAATGACTCAGACTAAATGCACTCAGACTAAATGGACTCAGACTAAACAGACTCAGACTAAACAAATTCAGACTAAAAAAACTCAGATTAAACGGACTCAGACTAAACGGACTCAGACTAAACAAACTGAGACTAAACGGACTCAGACTAAACGGACTCAGACTAAATGGACTCAGACTAAATGGACTCAGACTAAACAGACTCAGACTAAACGGACTCAGACTAAACAAACTCAGACTAAAAGGACTCAGACTAAACAAACTCAGACTAAACAGACTCAGACTAAACGGACTCTGACTAAATGGACTCAGACTAAACGGACTCAGACTAAACAAACGCAGACTAAACAAACTCAGACTAAAAGGACTCAGACTAAATGGACTCAGACTAAACGGACTCAGACTAAACAAACTCAGACTAAACGGACTCAGACTAAACAAACTCAGACTAAACGGACTCAGACTAAATGGACTCAGACTAAATGGACTAAGACTAAATGGACTCAGACTAAACAAACTCAGACTAAAATGACTCAGACTAAATGCACTCAGACTAAATGGACTAAGACTAAATGGACTCAGACTAAACAAACTCAGACTAAAATGACTCAGACTAAATGCACTCAGACTAAATGGACTCAGACTAAACAGACTCAGACTAAACAAATTCAGACTAAAAAAACTCAGACTAAACGGACTCAGACTAAAAGGACTCAGACTAAAAGGACTCAGACTAAACGGACTCAGACTAAACGGACTCAGACTAAACAAACTGAGACTAAACGGACTCAGACTAAACGGACTCAGACTAAATGGACTCAGACTAAATGGACTCAGACTAAACAGACTCAGACTAAACGGACTCAGACTAAACAAACTCAGACTAAAAGGACTCAGACTAAACAAACTCAGACTAAACAGACTCAGACTAAACGGACTCTGACTAAATGGACTCAGACTAAACAAACGCAGACTAAACAAACTCAGACTAAAAGGACTCAGACTAAATGGACTCAGACTAAACGGACTCAGACTAAACGGACTAAGACTAAACAAACTGAGACTAAACGGACTCAGACTAAACGGACTCAGACTAAACGGACTCAGACTAAACGGACTCAGACTAAACAAACTCAGACTAAATGAACTCAGACTAAACAAACTCAGACTAAACAGACTCAGACTAAACGGACTCAGACTAAACGGACTCAGACTAAACGGACTCAGACTAAATGGACTCAGACTAAACGGACTCAGACTAAACAAACTCAGACTAAATGAACTCAGACTAAACAAACTCAGACTAAACGGACTCAGACTAAACAAACTCAGACTAAATGAACTCAGACTAAACAAACTCAGACTAAACAGACTCAGACTAAATGGACTCAGACTAAACGGACTCAGACTAAATGGACTCAGACTAAATGGACTCAGACTAAACAAACTCAGACTAAACAAACTCAGACTAAACGGACTCAGACTAAACAAACTGAGACTTAAAGTACTCAGACTAAATGGACTCAGACTAAACAAACTCAGACTAAAAGGACTCAGACTAAACAGTCTCAGACTAAACAGACTCAGACTAAACAGACTCAGACTAAACGGACTCAGACTAAACAAACTCAGACTAAACGGACTCAGACTAAACAGACTCAGACTAAACAAACTCAGACTAAATGGACTCAGACTAAACAAACTCAGACTAAACGGACTCAGACTAAACAAACTCAGACTAAAAGGACTCAGACTAAACGGACTCAGACTAAACGGACTCAGACTAAACGGACTCAGACTAAATAGACTCAGACTAAACAAACTCAGACTAAATGAACTCAGACTAAACAAACTCAGACTAAACGGACTCAGACTAAACAAACTGAGACTTTAAGTACTCAGACTAAATGGACTCAGACTAAACAAACTCAGACTAAAAGGACTCAGACTAAACAGTCTCAGACTAAACAGACTCAGACTAAACAGACTCAGACTAAACGGACTCAGACTAAACAAACTCAGACTAAACGGACTCAGACTAAACAGACTCAGACTAAACAAACTCAGACTAAATGGACTCAGACTAAACAAACTCAGACTAAAAGGACTCAGACTAAACAAACTCAGACTAAACAGACTCAGACTAAACGGACTCAGACTAAATGGACTCAGACTAAACAAACTCAGACTAAACGGACTCAGACTAAACAGACTCAGACTAAATGGACTCAGACTAAACAAACTCAGACTAAACGGACTCAGACTAAACAAACTCAGACTAAACGGACTCAGACTAAATGGACTCAGACTAAATGGACTAAGACTAAATGGACTTAGACTAAACAAACTCAGACTAAAAGGACTAAGACTAAATGGACTCAGACTAAACAAACTCAGACTAAAATGACTCAGACTAAATGCACTCAGACTAAATGGACTCAGACTAAACAGACTCAGACTAAACAAACGCAGACTAAACAAACTCAGACTAAAAGGACTCAGACTAAATGGACTCAGACTAAACGGACTCAGACTAAACGGACTCAGACTAAACAAACTCAGACTAAAAGGACTCAGACTAAATGGACTCAGACTAAACTGACTCAGACTAAACGGACTCAGACTAAATGGACTCAGACTAAACAGACTCAGACTAAACGGACTCAGACTAAACAAACTCAGACTAAAAGGACTCAGACTAAACAAACTCAGACTAAACAGACTCAGACTAAACGGACTCAGACTAAATGGACTCAGACTAAACAAACTCAGACTAAACGGACTCAGACTAAACAGACTCAGACTAAATGGACTCAGACTAAACAAACTCAGACTAAACGGACTCAGACTAAACAAACTCAGACTAAACGGACTCAGACTAAATGGACTCAGACTAAATGGACTCAGACTAAACAAACTCAGACTAAACGGACTCAGACTAAACAAACTCAGACTAAACGGACTTAGACTAAATGGACTCAGACTAAATGGACTAAGACTAAATGGACTTAGACTAAACAAACTCAGACTAAAAGGACTAAGACTAAATGGACTCAGACTAAACAAACTCAGACTAAAATGACTCAGACTAAATGCACTCAGACTAAATGGACTCAGACTAAACAAATTCAGACTAAAAAAACTCAGACTAAACGGACTCAGACTAAACAAACGCAGACTAAACAAACTCAGACTAAACAAACTCAGACTAAAAGGACTCAGACTAAATGGACTCAGACTAAACAAACGCAGACTAAACAAACTCAGACTAAAAGGACTCAGACTAAATGGACTCAGACTAAACGGACTCAGACTAAACGGACTCAGACTAAACAAACTCAGACTAAATGAACTCAGACTAAATGGACTCAGACTAAACTGACTCAGACTAAACGGACTCAGACTAAATGGACTCAGACTAAACAGACTCAGACTAAAAGGACTAAGACTAAATGGACTCAAACTAAACAAACTCAGACTAAAATGACTCAGACTAAATGCACTCAGGCTAAATGGACTCAGACTAAACAGACTCAGACTAAACAAATTCAGACTAAAAAAACTCAGACTAAACGGACTCAGACTAAAAGGACTCAGACTAACCGACTCAGACTAAAAGGACTCAGACTAAACGGACTCAGACTAAACAAACTCAGACTAAACAAACTCAGACTAAAAGGACTCAGACTAAATGGACTCAGACTAAACAAACGCAGACTAAACAAACTCAGACTAAAAGGACTCAGACTAAATGGACTCAGACTAAACGGACTCAGACTAAACGGACTCAGACTAAACAAACTCAGACTAAAAGGACTCAGACTAAATGGACTCAGACTAAACTGACTCAGACTAAACGGACTCAGACTAAATGGACTCAGACTAAACAGACTCAGACTAAACGGACTCAGACTAAACAAACTCAGACTAAAAGGACTCAGACTAAACAAACTCAGACTAAACAGACTCAGACTAAACGGACTCAGACTAAATGGACTCAGACTAAACAAACTCAGACTAAACGGACTCAGACTAAACAGACTCAGACTAAATGGACTCAGACTAAACAAACTCAGACTAAACGGACTCAGACTAAACAAACTCAGACTAAACGGACTCAGACTAAATGGACTCAGACTAAATGGACTAAGACTAAATGGACTTAGACTAAACAAACTCAGACTAAAAGGACTAAGACTAAATGGACTCAGACTAAACAAACTCAGACTAAAATGACTCAGACTAAATGCACTCAGACTAAATGGACTCAGACTAAACAGACTCAGACTAAACAAATTCAGACTAAAAACTCAGACTAAACGGACTCAGACTAAACAAACTCAGACTAAACAAACTCAGACTAAACAAACTCAGACTAAAAGGACTCAGACTAAATGGACTCAGACTAAACAAACGCAGACTAAACAAACTCAGACTAAAAGGACTCAGACTAAATGGACTCAGACTAAACGGACTCAGACTAAACGGACTCAGACTAAACAAACTCAGACTAAAAGGACTCAGACTAAATGGACTCAGACTAAACTGACTCAGACTAAACGGACTCAGACTAAATGGACTCAGACTAAACAGACTCAGACTAAACGGACTCAGACTAAACAAACTCTCACTAAAAGGACTCAGACTAAACAAACTCAGACTAAACCGACTCAGACTAAACGGACTCAGACTAAATGGACTCAGACTAAACAAACTCAGACTAAACGGACTCAGACTAAACAGACTCAGACTAAATGGACTCAGACTAAACAAACTCAGACTAAACAAACTCAGACTAAACAAACTCAGACTAAACGGACTCAGACTAAATGGACTCAGACTAAATGGACTCAGACTAAACAAACTCAGACTAAACGGACTCAGACTAAACAAACTCAGACTAAACGGACTCAGACTAAATGGACTCAGACTAAATGGACTAAGACTAAATGGACTCAGACTAAACAAACTCAGACTAAAATGACTCAGACTAAATGCACTCAGACTAAATGGACTCAGACTAAACAGACTCAGACTAAACAAATTCAGACTAAAAACTCAGATTAAACGGACTCAGACTAAACGGACTCAGACTAAACAAACTGAGACTAAACGGACTCAGACTAAACGGACTCAGACTAAATGGACTCAGACTAAATGGACTCAGACTAAACAGACTCAGACTAAACGGACTCAGACTAAACAAACTCAGACTAAAAGGACTCAGACTAAACAAACTCAGACTAAACAGACTCAGACTAAACGGACTCTGACTAAATGGACTCAGACTAAACGGACTCAGACTAAACAAACTCAGACTAAACAAACTCAGACTAAAAGGACTCAGACTAAATGGACTCAGACTAAACGGACTCAGACTAAACAAACTCAGACTAAACGGACTCAGACTAAACAAACTCAGACTAAACGGACTCAGACTAAATGGACTCAGACTAAATGGACTAAGACTAAATGGACTCAGACTAAACAAACTCAGACTAAAATGACTCAGACTAAATGCACTCAGACTAAATGGACTAAGACTAAATGGACTCAGACTAAACAAACTCAGACTAAAATGACTCAGACTAAATGCACTCAGACTAAATGGACTCAGACTAAACAGACTCAGACTAAACAAATTCAGACTAAAAAACTCAGACTAAACGGACTCAGACTAAAAGGACTCAGACTAAAGGACTCAGACTAAACGGACTCAGACTAAACGGACTCAGACTAAACAAACTGAGACTAAACGGACTCAGACTAAACGGACTCAGACTAAATGGACTCAGACTAAATGGACTCAGACTAAACAGACTCAGACTAAACGGACTCAGACTAAACAAACTCAGACTAAAAGGACTCAGACTAAACAAACTCAGACTAAACAGACTCAGACTAAACGGACTCTGACTAAATGGACTCAGACTAAACAAACGCAGACTAAACAAACTCAGACTAAAAGGACTCAGACTAAATGGACTCAGACTAAACGGACTCAGACTAAACGGACTAAGACTAAACAAACTGAGACTAAACGGACTCAGACTAAACGGACTCAGACTAAACGGACTCAGACTAAACGGACTCAGACTAAACAAACTCAGACTAAATGAACTCAGACTAAACAAACTCAGACTAAACAGACTCAGACTAAACGGACTCAGACTAAACGGACTCAGACTAAACGGACTCAGACTAAATGGACTCAGACTAAACGGACTCAGACTAAACAAACTCAGACTAAATGAACTCAGACTAAACAAACTCAGACTAAACGGACTCAGACTAAACAAACTCAGACTAAATGAACTCAGACTAAACAAACTCAGACTAAACAGACTCAGACTAAATGGACTCAGACTAAACGGACTCAGACTAAATGGACTCAGACTAAATGGACTCAGACTAAACAAACTCAGACTAAACGGACTCAGACTAAACAAACTGAGACTTAAAGTACTCAGACTAAATGGACTCAGACTAAACAAACTCAGACTAAAAGGACTCAGACTAAACAGTCTCAGACTAAACAGACTCAGACTAAACAGACTCAGACTAAACGGACTCAGACTAAACAAACTCAGACTAAACGGACTCAGACTAAACAGACTCAGACTAAACAAACTCAGACTAAATGGACTCAGACTAAACAAACTCAGACTAAACGGACTCAGACTAAACAAACTCAGACTAAAAGGACTCAGACTAAACGGACTCAGACTAAACGGACTCAGACTAAACGGACTCAGACTAAATAGACTCAGACTAAACAAACTCAGACTAAATGAACTCAGACTAAACAAACTCAGACTAAACGGGACTCAGACTAAACAAACTGAGACTTTAAGTACTCAGACTAAATGGACTCAGACTAAACAAACTCAGACTAAAAGGACTCAGACTAAACAGTCTCAGACTAAACAGACTCAGACTAAACAGACTCAGACTAAACGGACTCAGACTAAACAAACTCAGACTAAACGGACTCAGACTAAACAGACTCAGACTAAACAAACTCAGACTAAATGGACTCAGACTAAACAAACTCAGACTAAAAGGACTCAGACTAAACAAACTCAGACTAAACAGACTCAGACTAAACGGACTCAGACTAAATGGACTCAGACTAAACAAACTCAGACTAAACGGACTCAGACTAAACAGACTCAGACTAAATGGACTCAGACTAAACAAACTCAGACTAAACGGACTCAGACTAAACAAACTCAGACTAAACGGACTCAGACTAAATGGACTCAGACTAAATGGACTAAGACTAAATGGACTTAGACTAAACAAACTCAGACTAAAAGGACTAAGACTAAATGGACTCAGACTAAACAAACTCAGACTAAAATGACTCAGACTAAATGCACTCAGACTAAATGGACTCAGACTAAACAGACTCAGACTAAACAAACGCAGACTAAACAAACTCAGACTAAAAGGACTCAGACTAAATGGACTCAGACTAAACGGACTCAGACTAAACGGACTCAGACTAAACAAACTCAGACTAAAAGGACTCAGACTAAATGGACTCAGACTAAACTGACTCAGACTAAACGGACTCAGACTAAATGGACTCAGACTAAACAGACTCAGACTAAACGGACTCAGACTAAACAAACTCAGACTAAAAGGACTCAGACTAAACAAACTCAGACTAAACAGACTCAGACTAAACGGACTCAGACTAAATGGACTCAGACTAAACAAACTCAGACTAAACGGACTCAGACTAAACAGACTCAGACTAAATGGACTCAGACTAAACAAACTCAGACTAAACGGACTCAGACTAAACAAACTCAGACTAAACGGACTCAGACTAAATGGACTCAGACTAAATGGACTCAGACTAAACAAACTCAGACTAAACGGACTCAGACTAAACAAACTCAGACTAAACGGACTTAGACTAAATGGACTCAGACTAAATGGACTAAGACTAAATGGACTTAGACTAAACAAACTCAGACTAAAAGGACTAAGACTAAATGGACTCAGACTAAACAAACTCAGACTAAAATGACTCAGACTAAATGCACTCAGACTAAATGGACTCAGACTAAACAAATTCAGACTAAAAAAACTCAGACTAAACGGACTCAGACTAAACAAACGCAGACTAAACAAACTCAGACTAAACAAACTCAGACTAAAAGGACTCAGACTAAATGGACTCAGACTAAACAAACGCAGACTAAACAAACTCAGACTAAAAGGACTCAGACTAAATGGACTCAGACTAAACGGACTCAGACTAAACGGACTCAGACTAAACAAACTCAGACTAAAAGGACTCAGACTAAATGGACTCAGACTAAACTGACTCAGACTAAACGGACTCAGACTAAATGGACTCAGACTAAACAGACTCAGACTAAACGGACTCAGACTAAACAAACTCAGACTAAAAGGACTCAGACTAAACAAACTCAGACTAAACAGACTCAGACTAAACGGACTCAGACTAAATGGACTCAGACTAAACAAACTCAGACTAAACGGACTCAGACTAAACAGACTCAGACTAAATGGACTCAGACTAAACAAACTCAGACTAAACGGACTCAGACTAAACAAACTCAGACTAAACGGACTCAGACTAAATGGACTCAGACTAAATGGACTAAGACTAAATGGACTTAGACTAAACAAACTCAGACTAAAAGGACTAAGACTAAATGGACTCAGACTAAACAAACTCAGACTAAAATGACTCAGACTAAATGCACTCAGACTAAATGGACTCAGACTAAACAGACTCAGACTAAACAAATTCAGACTAAAAAAACTCAGACTAAACGGACTCAGACTAAACAAACGCAGACTAAACAAACTCAGACTAAAAGGACTCAGACTAAATGGACTCAGACTAAACGGACTCAGACTAAACGGACTCAGACTAAACAAACTCAGACTAAAAGGACTCAGACTAAACGGACTCAGACTAAACGGACTCAGACTAAAGAAACTCAGACTAAAAGGACTCAGACTAAATGGACTCAGACTAAACTGACTCAGACTAAACGGACTCAGACTAAATGGACTCAGACTAAACAGACTCAGACTAAACGGACTCAGACTAAACAAACTCAGACTAAAAGGACTCAGACTAAACAAACTCAGACTAAACGGACTCAGACTAAACGGACTCAGACTAAATGGACTCAGACTAAACAAACTCAGACTAAAAGGACTCAGACTAAACAAACTCAGACTAAACGGACTCAGACTAAACGGACTCAGACTAAACAAACTCAGACTAAACGGACTCAGACTAAACAGACTCAGACTAAATGGACTCAGACTAAATGGACTCAGACTAAACAAACGCAGACTAAACAAACTCAGACTAAAAGGACTCACACTAAATGGACTCAGACTAAACGGACTCAGACTAAACAAACTGAGACTAAACGGACTCAGACTAAACGGACTCAGACTAAATGGACTCAGACTAAATGGACTCAGACTAAACAAACTCAGACTAAACGGACTCAGACTAAACGGACTCAGACTAAATGGACTCAGACTAAATGGACTCAGACTAAACAGACTCAGACTAAACGGACTCAGACTAAACAAACTCAGACTAAAAGGACTCAGACTAAACAAACTCAGACTAAACGGACTCAGACTAAACGGACTCAGACTAAATGGACTCAGACTAAACGGACTCAGACTAAATGAACTCAGACTAAATGAACTCAGACTAAACAAACTCAGACTAAACGGACTCAGACTAAACAAACTCAGACTAAACGGACTCAGACTAAACGGACTCAGACTAAACGGACTCAGACTAAATGGACTCAGACTAAACAAACTCAGACTAAACGGACTCAGACTAAACAAACTCAGACTTAAAGTACTCAGACTAAATGGACTCAGACTAAACAAACTCAGACTAAAAGGACTCAGACTAAACAGACTCAGACTAAATGGACTCAGACTAAACAGACTCAGACTAAACGGACTCAGACTAAACAAACTCAGACTAAACGGACTCAGACTAAACAAACTCAGACTAAACGGACTCAGACTAAACAGACTCAGACTAAACGGACTCAGACTAAACTGACTCAGACTAAATGGACTCAGACTAAATGGACTCAGACTAAACAAACTCAGACTAAATGGACTCAGACTAAACAAACTCAGACTAAACGGACTCAGACTAAACAAACTCAGACTAAACGGACTCAGACTAAATGGACTCAGACTAAACAAACTCAGACTAAACGGACTCAGACTAAACGGACTCAGACTAAACGGACTCAGACTAAATGGACTCAGACTAAACAAACTCAGACTAAACGGACTCAGACTAAATGGACTCAGACTAAATGGACTCAGACTAAATGGACTCAGACTAAACAGAATCAGACTAAACAGAATCAGACTAAAAGGACTCAGACTAAACGGACTCAGACTAAATGGACTCAGACTAAATGGACTCAGACTAAATGGACTCAGACTAAACAAACTCAGACTAAACAGACTCAGACTACGGAACACAGAAAGCTATTGGACGGCTCTTCTTGATGAGAACCAAGTTGCAGTTGTGAGATGTTTTTTTTGTTGTTGCTGTATTTCCCACAGATGCACGCACAAGCTCCTCCTTAGCTACGCCAATGAGTGGAACTCGTTTAAACAGTAGACAGGTGTCTGCTCCGCCTCCTTCCTCTGCTCTGTGTGTGTCTCCGTGTCGTCACTTGACTCAGCAGCAGAAGTGAACAGAGCAGCGACAAGACGAGTGAGTGCCGTGCGGACTTATTTTACTACTGTTTTGTGACATGTGTAAAAAGCCTATTTGCTCTTACAACATAATAACATGATAAACTAACACAAACTCATTAAAACTGCATCTAAGAAAACAACAAGCTACAAAAAAGACGAACCAGTCTGAGTTTGTGTCTGATGCCTTTTAGTCTAAGGCTGAGGCAGTATAGTCTGAAGCCAAGTCCATTTTCTCCGAACCTGAGGATGTTCTAAAATGTACATTGTACTTCAAAATGGCTTCAGTTCATCATCATCACGTGTTTTCATCTCTGAGTGGTGTTAGTCGAGATAGCAGTGCGTTAATTGTGTCTAACTTCAGCCTCCTGTCGTTAATCTTCTGACTTATAGGTGCCCAAGATTGTTCAAAGTGTTTATCTGATTGAGAATGACAGAGTTTTGTAGTTTAATAAATGTGCATGTGGTGATATCTACTATCATCCTTTTAATGGCCTTATTTTGTTTATATTATTTTTAATAATATTTATATCATATTTGCACTGCATTAAGCGTTGCTCAAATAGCTGTTGGAAAGGTCACAGTCATTTTATCTGTGTTGTAATGTTTAATGCCACAGAGATAATTCAGTCATTATAAACCACAACAGGATGATTATATCCAGCTTGAACAAATATGTTAAAATAATATAAAATGTCAGTACGAAAGCTCCCTGCTATAAGACATTTGAAAAAGTGTAATCAAAGAGGCAGCCTTTATGAGATCATTCACTCACCTGAACATACTTTGAAAGAGCTGAATGTAGAAACATTTTAAAAGTTATTTTCTAAGGAATTGTAGCAGTTGTTGATGACTAAAATGCAGTTGCACTTGTGAGATGGAATTCAAATCAATAGGATTTTTAAGAAAGAAAAAAAATCATGCAAATACAGACCAGGGAATTTGGAAATGATGCTGATATGCGGTCTTTTGAAATATGGATCCCATTTGAAAAGGTTAGGTAAATACTGATATATACTTATACTATTGTGGATATTTTCCATTCTTTGTTCAAGGTTTATGTGTCTAACACATTAAATGCACAATACAAAATGTAATGACGTTTGTTTTTTGGTGACACTTAATTTGAAACTATAGTTGACACATTGTATCTACCTCCTTGTGTATTTACATAGTAAATACATAATAGAATTATGTGTTCTTACATACTGTATGTAGGGTATGTATGTACTATGTATTTACATCTTATTACAGTTTGTCGACTCAGTGTATTTTTTTGGACTTGGCTTTCTCTTAGCGTAAATAAAAAGTGGAATAAACACTAACACAACTGATTCTTTAGGGCTAGAATCAAGCTAAAGAGAATTTTGTTCTGTTTATTCTGGTTAGGGGTTTCAGAGGGCAGAGACACCCTGAACAAAGGTCCAGTTAGCCACAGGCCTAACACAACACATAATTAAATTCCCCAATTCACTTCTAGACCAAGAGAGAATCCATAGTAACACAGGAAGACTCCACACGCTAGCCCAAGAGAAACCCACAACCTTCTTTGCTCTGAGGCAGGGGCAATAACCACCCCCATCTATAAAAGTCTAACCGCCTGTGAGAAGCATAATCCCAGCTCAAAGGCTCACACAATTAATGAAAAAAAATCATCCAAAGTAAGGTTTACATTTTCAAAAAAGACAGACATTAAATAATTATGCGACATTAAAAAACTAAACTTTCTCAAACACAAATAGTAGACTAATCATAAAGTATAGTTAGCTATACTTTAAGATCAGTAGGCTGTACGCTACACATTCAAATGGTGTACATATTCAGTCCATCCATAGTGCACATAATATGGAGCTTATGTGTTTGGTTGCATCATCTGCACTTAGCTTACTGTTTCAAGTACAAACCAAAAAACACCACCTCTAACTATTTGTAGATAACGTATTTTAGTAGAGATATGTCTCACCTCATGGGACCTATGTTCATAAGGCAGCATGAGAAAATTATGTAAACATTCAGTTCAATAAAAGGTTAATAACAAGGGTTCAAAATCATTGTCAAATATAATTACTCTAAAGTATGAAAGTGTATGAAGGTTTTGGAAAAGCACTAGACAAAATTGCCACTTAAGAGTAAGGGTAACAAAGTATTGTGAGAAAAAGGGTCCTACTGTTATTATTGCTGCAGGTACTATTTCACCAGAAGAAGCAGTATATTTGCATTTGCATACATTTCAAAAATAGCCAGGTAGCAGTCCGTCTTATAAAGCTGTCTTCATGTCATTTAACCCTAACATCATTCTGCCATTTTCTCACATCCACTCATTCTGATGAGACTGCATCCTCCACCTAAACACTGAGTAGTTAAATTTTTTGCTGTGTGTAGATGATCCAACCTTGAAATTTCAGAAAGAACCCTGCAGCCTTGGACATAATGGTTGCTTTGGCTGGAAGACTATGTAAATGAGCCGGGGTTGAGAGCTCTGAGGCCTCATCCTTGACTCAGACTGAACCACATACATCCTGTGCATTTTAAATTATCCCGTCACATTCACCTGAGTGGCTCTGTGCCGCCGGCAATCCGACACGTACTAAACTTGCGCGCTGACATTTCTGCAGAGACAAAGTGAATGTTTCTGTCAATCCAAAGTGTAGCGTCTGTTTGCTTAATCTTGTTTTACAAACATACTTTTTGACACTTGCAGAAAACTAAATATAAGTTAAAAGGTACTGGATAAATGCAACTTCATCTTTAAATGAAATCTCGACAGAAGATAGGATGATCTCTTATTATAATGTGTAGTAACAGGGCTCTATGCAGAATGTTATTACAATAGAGGTCCACAAATATGAAGTTTGTTTCCGTTATGACCTCTTTCTGACAACTCCATGGGTGCACTAAACATAATATTTGAATAATGTTGGCCCACAGTATGAAAGGACACTAATAATTTGAATGTTGAAGAGTCTTGTGTTCATATTCACTTTGGTGAAAAGAACACCTCAAAGTTGCATCCAGTCATCTGTCTTGTTTCAAACGCTGAGTATGAAGTACACTATGTAAAAAGGTGGACATTAAATTCTACCCATATCCCCAAAGGAAGCTTTCCTGCTTTCCTTTTATCTAAAAAGTAAAATTCCTTCTGCAAAATACTAGTAAATTACACCAAACTGAAATTTAGAGACCGTAAACTTTTAGCTTCAACTTTACCGTCAGAACAACAACAACGATCTCCTCCTCCTTAAACATTAGGTCACCTGATTGAATTCTAAATACTTATCTCCCTTTCATGTCCCTTTTTTCTTCTTTGTGCAATTTTGCTGTAAAAATACATTATATAATATTATAGATTCATCTTGTTACTTTTTTTTTAATTCAATGTATAAAAACTGCAAAAACCTTCTTGATTTAGTGACACAATGGTGGTTGCCAGCCACACAGCAGATCCAAGTGCCATCCAAGAACCCTTATCCCTGAAGCATCTGCCAGCTTCTGCTCTCCTTTTTGTCTGCTCTATCTGTTTACATGCTTTGCCATTTAATTCTTCCCGTTATTAATATTAGAGGCATGAAACAAACAATTTCAGGACGAGAACGCTGAGGCACAAACAGGAGACGAGAGATAACAGAGAGCTGCTGAAAGAGAAATTTCATTTTCAAATTAGAGCCACGCTGTGCACAAGGCGCCATGAAAAGCTGTCTCACCAGATGCTGTTTTGGACAAATCCTTCATTTGATTTGCTTTTAAATGCTGTTTAAAGAGCCTCGGCTAAACGGAATACAGTTTTTTTTTTTTTCCTTCAAACAGGGAACGACTGATCCTCTCTACAGCATTAGATCCACAGGCCTGTCGCACAGAGCTGCCAAATATTACTGTAATTAGACTGGAAGCACAAAGCTAGAAATCTTTTGATTTACTATGCACTAGGGATGGTAAAAAAAGAAAGAAAATCGGTCTCAATGTTAAGTTTAAGGAGTCAGAAGTTTTCAAATGTGCAATAAGGTCAGAGTTTGGAAACTGGAAGTGTGCAGATGGTGGCAGCGTTAATGTAACTAGACAGAAAAGTAGTACAGACAGTTATAAAGCTATATTAAACCACAAATTAGGCTTGGGCGGTATCCAAATTTTGATACCGTCAAACCTCCTCCCTATTTTACCTCGGTATACGGTATTACCGTGAATAATTTAAAAAACAAATATGACGTAAGGCTCAGACAGCGTCACCAAACTGTTGGCTTGTGCCTAAACCGTTCAGAAACTGAATACCAAACACTAATACTGAAACAATAACAAAATAACATGCACAACAATATAAACAACTTTTATTAGCAACAAATAGCAGTTTATAAAAAGTGCAAATACAAGAGTCAAACAGAATTAAATGAACATAAACATCCAGAACAGTTTAGTAGTTTTTTAGAGTGTGGGACCTCTCATAAAGCACAGCCACACAGCCATCACTTTTATTACGATCGCTGCTTTGATTAGCGCATTTGCGCTGACTATGTTTACCCCTGCCTCTCCCTCCTCTACTGGGTAAAGTGTCAGGATGAACAACACGTATTTGTCCCAAACAGCTGTCAATAGAAGCCGATTATTCCCAAACTCCTGTCACTACGGCCACGGCGAGTACACCCGCCCCGGCTTCTATCACCTGTGCTAAAGGTAAAGCTGCAGGTGCTAAAGGTAAAGCTGCAGGTGCTAAAGGTAAAGATGCAGGTGCTAAAGGTAAAGGTGCTAAAGGTAAAGCTGCAGGTGCTAAAGGTAAAGCTGCTAAAGGTAAAGCTGCAGGTGCTAAAGGTAAAGCTGCAGGTGCTAAAGGTAAAGCTGCAGGTGCTAAAGGTAAAGCTGCAGGTGCTAAAGGTAAAGCTGCAGGTGCTACGCGCTCACGGCTTCCCTTCCCAACATCCCCTTCACTAACGCGGCCAGACTGACTAGTTTTCCTCCCGTTTCTTTCACTGATGTTTGTTAAAATGTTGGAAAAACAGCCCATTCTTTGTTCAAAGGTTTATGTGTCTAGACACGAGTCAGCCCAATACAAAATGTAACAGACGTTTGTTTTTGGTGACACTTAATTTGAAACTATAGTTGACACATTGTATCTACACTCCTTGTGTATTTACATAGTAAATACATAATAGAATTTTTTCTTACATACTGTATGAAGGTATGTATGTACTCAATAGCCTCATTCTACATCTGATTACAGTATGAAAAAACACTCAGTGTATTTGGTATTAGTAATGGCTGACTCTGATTCTGAGGGAGAAAGTCTTCTTCTACAAAAGATTTTTAATGGCAACCAATGACTGTAAAAGGGCTGGACATAGGAGTGTGGCGTCACCCATAGGCGTTACGAACCTCGAGATTGACGCTATTTCAGTCGCCATTTTTAGCCGTTAGGGTGGTCGCCATGTTGATTTTATGGAGCCAGAAGTCCCAATTTGGGCATATGGACTGAGTTGAGTGCCCGTTGCATGGTAACCAGTGAGCCAAGCTTGTTCGTTGACCACGTGCTCGCTCCTGCAGAGCCGTAAAGCTCAGAGACCTGAGCTAAACTTAGCATCGCTGCTCCTTCACCGTCCCTGTTACCGGCGCCCTCTGGTTGCTGCTCTAATTCAGGTAAATTTCACTTTTACACCAATATCTACGTTTTTTTTATATATTGACCTACTTAACTTATCACTATGTTTGTCATCTTGTCAAGACTGTTCAAAACCACATCTACAATAGTACTAAACTGCTATATTATTAATAGATATCCTCATAATTATAAACTGTATGTTGTAAAGATATATAAAGTTGATCCTTTAGAATGATATTTTCTGTAGGAAATCTTAGAATCTGTGGTTAATAATTTTCTTCAACTTATTCTAATAAATACATAAAAATAGGCACTTTGCATACCCTTTTTAAGAAACTGGTTATTTAGAAATTGTAGTCAAAGAAGCAAGTGCTGTATTTTTGAGATGGAGTAAATATGTGTTAAACCAGTTTTGATTTTTGTTTTTCAGTTTCCTTACCGTGCAGCTGCAGGTCAAAGACCTCAGGAACAACCTGAAAGTTCAAGAAACCCTTCCATCTTTGCACCACTACTTCATTATTCCCATTTTAAAAAGAAACAAAAAATGTGTTTTATGATTTCCTACTCTTTTCCACAATAACTCCTAATGCTTATGGCATGCTAAAATAACACTAGAGTGATAAATAAATGATTTAAAGTTATGTCGGTTTGCTTTCATCTACTTTCATGTTATTTAAAAGTTTAACTCACTTAAATAGAAAGTGTATAAATTGTCAGATTTAAGAGCTTAAAATACAGTTTATATATGCCTTCAAAACCTAGAAGCACATACATGAATAGAGATTTGATTAAGTTTAAGTTTATTTAAAAGAAGCTGAAGTTGTAGATGGACCAGGATGTGAAGTCAGATGAAGCTGAGGAAGACGAGGCTGGGCTATGACAGCTGTGCAGGAGCAGAGAGGACCGATAACTGGACTGGGGGAGGGCCGACAGAAGCAGCAGCAGACAGGTAACTGTAGAGGGGCTCTGCAAAGACAGAGAACAAAGTAAAAACTTATGTTTAAGACAAGTCTTGCTGTTGGGACTGGTCACCTCTGTTCATGAGATTTACTGTTAATCACAGAACATATTACAACATTAATGTTGGTCTTTTATTCACCAGCTCACTGTATGTTACTGTGTGTAAGGACTGTTTTTAGAAAATAGTAGACTTTGATTTGAACTTACATTTGCCAAAATGTAATACTTTAGTAAATGTGAACTGTACTGGGTTAGAGGTAATGTCTGTCATGTTGAAAACCTGCCATGAACATTTACCTGTCTACTGTTGTCATGATTTACTGATGACAAATGTACAAATATATGTAAAATATATAAAACACATGCACTTTAGCTACAGTAATGTTTAAAGGATGTATGACTGCAGAGTAAGGAAAGTGTTTTCTTGAGTAAAAAGTCTCAGAGGTTAGTGGGCATTGCAGGTGTAATGTTTAATGTAATGTAGTGTAATGTAACAACCACCTTTGTCTGAATATCCTCTTCAAAGTGCTCACAGCACAACCAAGAGCGTCTCTTCTGATCAGCCTCAGCCTGACAGCATCACCTTTAGAAAATCTGTGGAGAGAGAACAAGATCTATTTTAATTAAATAGGCATGTTTCAAATGTATTTACCAAAATGGCACAACCCAGATTTTTTAAAGAGTACTTTAAGCCCACTTCTAATTTTTGCTTTTATTATCATTATTATATTATGGCCTTTACTAGGTTTGCAAACTACACAGTAATTATTTAGTCAGACATGTATCCTTATTTTACTATTAAAAAAAACTATAAGAGCATTATGCCCTTTTTCTTCCAAAATTTAAGGTTAGATATGATCGTATCTTCATATTAAACAAGTTTGGTCCAGTGGAGCAGTAGTTAAGTTAGGCCTTTAGCAGCCACCTTCGGGTCAGCTAACAAAAGCTCAATAGTTTAGCCAACTGTATATATTCTGAACAGTATTTTAACACATGCAAAAATGTACTCACCTAGAAACTGAAGCGTGGTTCATTTAGTGCAGTTGGACGATGAAAAGGTGATTTAAATCAGCTGAATTAAACCAAACACAGCTAGCGTTAGCTTTTAGCTAACAGTAAGCGATCTCCATTCATGAACAGCAGCAACTAACAAAAACAAAAAACGAAGACATATTGGCTAAAAAGCTTCGGAAAACATAGAATAACCCAAAACAAACTTTGGGTGTAGCAAAAAGCTCAAATTTCACTGATTTAAAATGGTTAGCCCTGCGGGATAGAGTTGTGACGTTCGCGAACGAACCGATTCTTTTGAACGGCTCATAAAAATGAACGATGGGAGCCGAGTCGCGGCTGGAGGGGAGCCGTTCTTTCTGTCGTTCTTTTTTCCTATGCCTGTCTCACACAGATGCACAAAAATGAGCTCCTCCGCGAGACAGAACAGTTATAGGGGGAGGGGCGCACCCAGCGCAGGCCGAACATTTATAGAGAGTGATGATATTAGTTATTAGTTGTGCACGCATCCTTCACGTGAGTACTTCATTGCAGCCCACTTTGTTATTGTTCATTGACTTGAAGGGGCTGATGTCCTATTTGCAAAGTTTACAGTAGTAATAGTATGTAGTATGTAGACATTTCCATTTTATTTATTCTAATTTTATCTACTTTAAATATTTTTTGTTTTCTATCAAAATGTTCTTGTGTGATAATGTTCTTGTGTGGAAGTGGAACACACACACACTTTGTACTAAATGTAAATCCAAAATAGTGATGTCACTGTCTAAGCAGAGAGATTTGTGCAACCCTATGGAATATAGTCCACACATGACAAATGAGGTAATAATTAATATTTCAGAATAATTCAAACTCAGATATTGGTGTGTGATATCTGAGTTTTAATTATTTGACTACAAATCTCACCACATCATTATTTCCAGGATAAACTGAGATGCCCCCAAGCTGGCTTCTTAAAACTGACTAAATATTTAAAAAGAGCCAAAGAGCCGTTCTTTTGAACGGCTCTTTGAAAGGAACGGATCGCGAAGATCCGGATCCCCTCAAAGAGCCATAAATCCCATCACTACTGCGGGAGTCTCGGTTCTGTACCTCCATAAATATCCAGGGCTTCTTCTCCCGAGTGCAAGACGTGAGTGCCAACCAAACCACGCCCCCGTGACCCCGACATCGCAGAATGGAGGCAGCTGATAGGTTAGTTATTAATCTTAATATCTTGAGTTATGTGACAAATATCAATAAAACGATTAATAATATAATAAGAATGTTTTCAAACAAAGACGGCATAGTTAGAATGATGACTGTGACAAAAATAGTCACTTCGTAATTGGCGCCGATTTTTCAATGGATGTCAACGGGGGTCATGATTGATGGAGCCTACCCCTACTTCCTAATAGGCTTCCAACCCGGAAGCGGGCTTGCTTTGTCCAGCCCTTTTACAGTCATTGATGGCAACACAAGGAACGACTAATTTTGCAAAATGTAATTGAGTAAAAAGTAAGATATTTGACGTTGAAATGTAGTGAAATTAAAGTAAAAAGTACCCCTTAATGGAAATACTTAGTAAAGTACAGATACTGGAAAAAACTACTTAAGTACAGTAACAAATTACATTTACTTCGTTACTGTCCACCACTGTTAGAATCTAACCAGAAGTACAAAAAGACATGCATAAATTCAGTGCAAACAATATATACAATATTTATCAGTAGCCTAAAAGACAAGTATTTTAAAGAGTATTACAGATAGATATTTACAGCTAGACTGCACCGTATGAGCAGTAACTGTGGACATAATATACAGATAGATGTATGCACCAGAAATAGTGCAGGGTGAAAAGATAAACATTAAACTACACAAGTTAACAGTGCCATAGATGTGCAAAGATAAATACTGTATACAGGATCTGGATGTGTGCAGTATGCAAATAGATAACAGTACAATATTTTGTCTGTAAAGTTAGTGCAGGTGAGTAGAAGAGTTCAGTAGTGCAGGTTACAGGAGAGATTGCTTTTATTCTTATAATGATGATCTATTTAAGAAGCTTTCCATCTACATGTAACATATTTTGCTAAACCACACACAACAATAATATCACAATTCTTCCACTGTTGCCGTACACTTACTGCAGTTTGTTTTTAATGGCCAGACAGGCTCAAGAGTGAGCAGAGCACCAACATATGGGCTGAGATTTTCTTTAATAAGTAATCCGCAAAGACAGTCCCAAATGAGCATACGCCTGGAGTGAGGCTCTCCAGAAGGGGGGGATTTTAATGCGGCTTCACGTTAAAGCTAACTTCATTATGTTCTCAACGGGGACCTCAGATGTTCTGGGGACTGTCCTGAGAGCAGCAGGCCTTCAACGCTCCGGAAACTGCCAGGGTTGATTTTGTGGAAGGATATGGGACGAACACGTTTGGATCACTCAACTCTACCTTTAAGAGTGTTAGTGAAGTGGGGGGTCTTTAGAATAGAGAGTGTTAAGAGTGTTATAATACGCTCTTGAGATCTGTCTGTGTGACTGATGGACACTGGGTTCAAAAAGTATCACGCTGTGTGGGCTTCACTTAAACCCCAAATTCTTCCGTTCTCCAAAAACAAATTGTTACTTTTAGCCATATCACAAAGTAAACCAAGTAAACCAAATCACCTTTACTGCAGAAATAACCCTATTCATTTTCTTTTTGTATGTAATTCCTATATTAATTTATTTTTTATCATAATATTACATCTGACTAAGGCCATGTCTACACAGAGACAAAAATAGTTTTTGTCTCTGTGTAGACATATGCATAATACTTTACAGCGCCACTAACAGGCCTGGCATATATACTACAGTGTTATATACATATTTAAACAATGGTTTTGTGTGGACCCATGTTTTTGAAACCGTGCCGTGTTTACGGAAGACGTTTCTGAAAAGAAAACACTTTTCTTGGGATACTTGCACTTCAACTACAGTACAGAGCTGAGAGGCATCTGTAGAGGTCCCAGGGCAGGATATTATTGCAAGTTGTTGAGACATACGTAATGCAATGGGAGTTGTTAGTATTATTATTAATTGTTATAACTAATAATATTAATTTAAATGACTCAAATAAATAGATGTAAAAATATTAAATTGATTAATTAAAAAATGATAATTAATTGATGATATTAAAAAATGCTCTTCTGTTTTGTGAATTGTTACGATTGTCGTGTGTTTTGTGTTGACCGAAATAAAATAAACTACTCTCTGGGCAGCTGCAGGAAAAGAAACAGGAACTAAAATGGCTTCTGTGTTTCTAGGAGCTTTTAATGTCTACTTTTTCCAAAGATAGACAAATACAAATGTTATTATGAATTGGTTATTGAACAAAGTAATGACAAATTTTCCATTTTAAACATCAATATAAAAGGGGCAACAACATTATTATCATTTGAAATACTATATATGTAATCATTAATGAATAAAATAATTTGAATAAATAATTAGATTTAAAGATAATTTAAATAATGACAATTAATTAATAATATATAGGTTTTTTTTGTCTTTTTTTGTTAAATCATGTTGTGTTGTGCTTGAATGTTAAAAGAGTTAGGCATAAATAAGTCTTAACTTTGGCTTACACCTTTTTCGTTTAGTTAATATTGTTTTATTTCATTACTTGTTGACCGATATATACTAAAAAAAACAAAAAAAAATAATGCCAAAACGTACCTTTGCTCACAATATTCCCTACAAACTTCATCTTTACAAACTATATAAAAATGTGAAGATTTTCTCTATAACCCCCCCCCGCTGATGTTATCATGGACTATATTGATTTTCATTTCTTTAGATACATTTGATGGACTACTATATATTACTGCCCAGGACACGTCAATTGCATGAACTGTCCGTCCTGGGAATGGATCCTCCTTCTGTTGTTCTCCTTTTTTTTCCCGGCTGGGTTTTCTGAGTTTTTCCTTACCCTGATGGAGGCTCTAAGGACAGGGGGTGTTGTCTTTTTTACAATCTGTCTATTTGCTGCTTTTTGTCTCTGTAAAGCCCTTTGAGGCACATTTTACTCATTTTTCTTCCAGACGTATCTTTCCACAATGTCAGTGGTGATCCACTTACAATGACAAATAGATGTAACCAATTAGCAAAATCTCAAAACTGCCCATCCTTTGGCTATAAAAATTGCATAAGAGAAACCCTAAGCTAGAAAAAGGAAAATGAAATGATAAAAAGTGTTATCAAAGATTATTATTATGCCAATCACCATAGCAAATTTTACTGCAGTTTATGTTGTCACATTTTTCTAAAATCAATGTCTAAATCCACTAGTGAGAATGCTATGCCTTTACCCTGAACATGTTGGTAGATTTAGTAACATATACTGTAGGTCAAAGGAGGATTAAGTGACCTAGACGCTAAGAACAACATGGAGGATTTATCTCCCAGTATATTGCATTTTTCTGCATCTTGCTCTTGATCAAAACTGACACATTTTACTTCCACAAGACGTGCTAAAATGTAACGAGGCTGTTGGCTGAGTACACACCATTTCCACTGCTCTCCATTGTCCATCTGTGCAACACTGCGGCGCGGAGCAGGACGCAGCAACAACTGTCGAGCGAATTACCCCGCCATGTGTCAGGTGGCACATATCCGGGGACCACTGCTAACTGCTAACACTTTCTTGGTGAATCTTGATCATTGCTCTGTGGCAAGGCGAGCCAAGACGTCCATGTGTTAACAAGCACTATTAAGGTCTTCTTAACCAACAGCCTTTTACCAGCTTTACCAAGAACAGACTGGGCAACGAATGGAGAATGGACTGAAACCAACATCCAAGAACTTGATGTAATCTTGTCAGCTTTTGATAAATCTGTTCATACTTATTGCAATGAGTGTTCTGTTCTTGTTAGTTTGGAGTAATTAAAGGAAAAGCCAACTGTTGGAGCATTCGGTCAAGTGTAGAGGTCAATTTGCAGCTTCTAAGTAGTGGCACGCACTAATAGTATACAATATGCAACCATGCAATAACAAATAGCTGACCCATACAACAGCACAAAAGTTACTTCTTTGCTTCCTATGTGCCAGCTAATGACGTCACAAAGTATGGCTGACTGTGCCAATCCCATGTTGTAATTGGCTGGACTTGGTTCTCTCTTAACAAAGAAACCTTAATGCTCAAATATTGAGTGTATTTCACAAAGTACAGGCCCCACAGTTTAGACTCTTACAGAGGTCCGAGTCTGTGACTGTCCACTGTGTAAAGCCACTGTCTTGTATTTATTAGTTATTATTATTATTGATTTTTCTAGTTAGGAGAAAAATGTGAACACATTCTACCAAAGTAAGGCTTAACAAGTGAGAAAGGCATTGTTTCCCATTGGCCACAATCATTCTTACAGCCTATTATATTTGAAAATATTTTGATTCCAGCCACACAGGGTCACAATCCAGTTTTTTATCTACTAACGTGGACAACCAGACATGCTCACCTAAAGATGACTTTATATATGATATTCCTATATTCCTATGGAGTCTCTCTCAAACAGACAGATCTGAAATATGCATTATGTTTGGTTTATTTAAAAGATTTATAAAGGACATTCCCCATGCTATATTTCTTTTTACCGGCGCATTCACACAGAGCTGGCGTCTGACATGTTTACTTTACAACTCCTTCAAACTTCTGAGGCAACATCCATAGCTCTTACATAAGTTTACCTTTTCACACTGAGAGAATGAGAAAACCTGGAAGCGCCTGATTTTTTTTGATGGTTTGCCTGCCGACGGATCGAGCTAAATTGGACAGAATCAGGCGCTTCTCTGCAAATGGAGGCAGCGTTGTCATGTGTTCTTGCCACAGACACTTAAAAAAGCAGACTACAGTTCACCGCTGGCTGTTACAGGAACGTAAAATGAGGAAACTGTCCTAAAACTTCATATTGCTCTTCCCTTTTTACCTACATGATGAAATCTAGCTGACTTTCAAACAGCCGTGTGTTTTCCGCCTCCAGTGTTCTGTCTGTCTAAGGCTACAGAAGAAAAGAGACAGGCTAGAGATAACGGTTAGCTGGAAGAGCTTGCCTTCATTATGTCGGCTTATTGCTAGTCAAATATTTGCCAAAGCATCTGGGCCTTTTTGTCACGTTAAGTCCATTAACACTCGCTAACTCACATGTTAGCGAGTCAGAAGAGCTTAAATCTCATGTTTTACTGGACACCAACTTCCAATAACGTGAACCTTTGCAAGTAAAAATGACTAGAAATGGGGAAAAACAAAAGACTATATTTACAATTTGCAAACAAGGCCACTTAAATCATTCTATTACATGACTATTAAAAGATTATCAAAGATTTTAATAATTGGGAATTTTGCATACATTGGAGTAAGGGATGCCATGTTTGATGGTTGAATCATAGAGACATGGGAGAGTAGCTTTTTCAGCGCTGGCAATGACTGCTTACTCAGCAAAAAATACATAAAGGGAGAAAAGATATGCATAGAAATCCAAATATAAATTAAATAAAATGTAGCAGATCTATGTTCTGCTAAAAATATTGCATTTGCACATTTCCGCTACATGTGTCACCAATAAGTTCTTGGTCATGTCTTGTTTTATTTTTTTCTTGCTTACAATTGGGTACTGGAAAATGGCTCAACTCCCAATTTTTATGCTTTCACATCAAAATAAAAACCTATAGATTGACAACATCTGACTTTTTCTTCCATTTCTAGGTTTTCCTGGATTTGCAGAAACCTTGCAAATCAACGATAGTGCGCCAAACGGCCGAGGCACTGTCAGTCAGGTGAAGGCCTGTTAATGAGCGAGTTCAAAGCAGCTACACTCTTCATTACAAGCCCCACAGTCCTCATGTTACATCCTCATAGAAAATACATCTGATTGCTAGACAGTGAAAAATGATCTTCTCTCTTGCTGCCAGACAGGTAAGGTAAGACTATAGCACTTAGACAGCTTTACTGCGAATGTAATCAGGTTAAGTTTCATAGTTGTTCAGTTCTTCTAGACTGAGAGGAAGTCTACTAGACTAGAATGTTGGTAATGTGAAAATTAAAGCACCTGCCTTAAAGTTGATTTGAGTGAGTTAAAGTGATACTATGGCTTTCTGTAAACTAGAGGTATAATAGATTCTTCCACAAGCATCATCATAAAGATACAATAAAGAAATGATAGGATTAAGATCCTATCACTGATTTATATCAGTGCACAAGTTCAAATCACTTTTATCCTTCAGTTGGTTTAACTTAAATGTTCAAATTTGTAGAAAAGTAAAAAATATATTGCTGTTTGCTAATGTTCTCTACCTACTCACAAACAGCACACACTTTTAGTGAGTTGGTTGCCATTGACCCAAATCATCTTGTTTTTGCATGAATTGCCATTTGTGGTGACTATAAGAGATAAGAGATATAACAAGACACTAAGGCTAGACAATAGAGAATTTCAGAGTAACGCATTCTCCAACAACAAAAATACGATTTTTAGGTTTTGTACTACCTTAAGCAATGTTAAAAATTGTTTTTGTGTGGTCCATAGAGGGGAACCTAAAATAAAAGTTAAAGACTGACAGCAGCTAACTATGGTGTAAATGCTTTGTCCAGCCTACAGCCCATTCATGAGAAAGGATCGAGGTCAGTATCATTAAAATACTTCAGAGTTAAAATATTTAAGTGATGTTAAGTCCATTTTCCTAATAATACTTTTTACATGCCAACTCTGGAAACAATGGAGAGGTGTGACTTTTTTCACAAAAGAACAAACACCATTTTTTAAACAGTGCTGACTTAACGATTAAAACAGCACCGGATTAACAGCCAGTAATATGACTCATCCCATGTTCCCACCACAGGCCCCAGTGTAATTAAAGCCTTATCTCTGACTGTTCAAGAACACATGCTAAGAGATAATTGCACAGATACAAGATAACAGTCGGATGACTCTTATGAACAAGAAAAGGGAGTCAGGATCTGATCTTGTAAAACAATTGACAGCAAAGATCAAGATCTAACGTGCAATAGCAAATCATGTTCACCGCTTATTGTGAGCTTATTCACAGGAAGATTTTAAGTTTTAATTTTATTTTGTATCATTGTTGGATTAGGCCCAGTGTTGTCAAATGTGCAGTAAACTAATGCATAGAAATTTTGTGGCAGTTGTTTAATTGCCCCCGGTGAATTTTGTTTAGGACTAATAAAAAGTCCATGGTAACCTTTGTACATTTAGCAGTGAAGTTGTGATTTTTGATCAGAAAACTGGCCGCCAATCAGACAGTTCTCTTTGCCATTGTCAAAACAGTCACGGAAATGCCACAAAAATGAATCTCCTTCTACAAGGGTTGAACACGAGCGCTGAATTCTAGGTTTACCAGCCAAGTGAGAACCCTGCAGAACTTGAGATCGCGCCTTATAAAACACAAGAGTAATGGCGGTTGTCATATTGCTTTGTCCTCTACAGTGTTCTTACACAGATACTCAACTTCTCCTTTTGTCTGGGTGATAAAGTACCATTGCAGACCTTTCTCTGCCCCCGGTCCTGCTGCCTCACTCCACTTGAAAGACATTTTCAATTGGACACGAGCGTTCGGGGGGACATTGTTGGGCGTCTCCATCTATTTCTCCGCAGCTGTGTCAAAGGCAGGATTGTGGAGCAAGAGCTGGGCCTCCCTGTGGACAGCCGCAAGCAGCCTTTGCGCTGAAGTTTCCTTGGTAACAAAGCCCTGAGCTTTTACAGTGCATTCCCATTTGCGCTTTGTAAAGGTGAAGCTCCTGGATTTGGCTTGACAGTGGGGAGTCACTAGGGGGCCAGGATACATGAAGCAATTTTGACAGATCAGCAGTGGAGTTATGAAAGAGGAGGAAGTGCACAGCTGAGAAAGACCAGAAAATGTGTGTTCCTTTTTTAATAACATTTATTAACTATGGTTTGATGTTCAAATATTGTGTTAATACATAATCCTATTTCAGTCACCATGAGGGCATCTGTCTAATACTATCTGGGTTAGTTAATTGCACTTAAACACAAAGCTGACAGCTTTTTTGCAGTAATTTGTTAACCTGATAACCATGCCTGCAAAAAGCACTTAATGTAGATTTGGAAGTTCTTCTATCTTTATATTGATTGTGTTACTGACACAATCAAAGGTATTGTTGCTAACATCCCTTCTTCCTCAGGGATTGAACCAGTAACACTGGTGCTACCTCATAAACCCATGTGGCTTTGAAGCAGTCCTCTGGGAGCTTTGGAAAGCCATGCGGTTAGATACTCCGCTTAGAGAAGATAACAAGTTTGGCTTGGATTGAACTTCTGTTTGACACCACAGGCTTGTAAACAACACCTGGCTAGAGTTTCTGCTAATGGATTCTAGAGTATTCAGCAGGCAACAAAACCCAGTAGCAATGCACTTACTGCACCGAAAAACAGACCCAACTCTAACGTTCTAACGTAGAATACCTTTTCAAAGTTATAAGGTACTGTAGCTATATAAAAAAGGTAATAGCAGTAATGTTTTTATTCTCATGTTCTGCTGTTGACTCTGCAGCTTAACACTTAAACATAAGGCTCGGCAATATGGCAAAAGTTAAATATCACAAAAGATATTTATATATAACCGGAAGGTTGGTGGTTCGATTCCCACTCTCCCCACAGTTCATACTGTCGTTGTGTCCTTGGGCAAGACACTTAACCCACCTTGCCTCCAGTGGCTGTAAAACTGGTAATTAGAAGCTCAATGTAAGTCGCTTTGGATAAAGCGTCAGCTAAATGAGTAAATATTTCTTATTCCAAGATCATGATTTTGATTGTAATACAATTGTATTCTCAAGTTTATTTTCTACTATTGCCTATATTCCCACACACATTGGACTACTACTAGTCTAGTCTATTATTAAATAATTGGAGTAAGTATTTGTTAATGAAAATGTGTCTAAGTGAAATTTTTTTTCAAACCAACACAGAGACATGCATCAGTATATATATATATATATATATATATATATATATATATATATATATATATATATATATATAAAATCATGAAAAGTGTGGTACGATACAGAGATCTTTCCAAATTGGCAGATCGTCATCACTTCGGATTGTAACACAATAAAAGATCGCCCACCCCTACCTTAATATTTATTGTCACAAAACAAGAAAGTGTGATAGATGATAATGCTACATGGGCATTAGTTGTAGCAACAGACAGCAAAGACCACACATGTTAAATTTGAGGCCCACAGGACAAATGATTATGCCGTCCCTGAAACAAATCAGTTACAATTAAAAAAATTTGGTTTGGACTTTCTAACTTGCCCACTTGGTGTGATTCCACTCTGCAGGTGTGAAAGCCCCAGTGGGCCATGAACCATAAACTTAATATACATTAATTATAATATACAAAGAAATAAACCATAAAAATAAATAATTGGTTTGTGGTAAAAACTTCTGGACCATTATGGTTTGGCCTCTCTGACCAAGGGCATGGAGAATTGAACAACAAAGAAAAGCAAAGTTAATTCAGGACCCAAAAAGTTTGCAACCAGACATATCCTGTTACAAACTTTTCAGATCTGAAAAAATCTTCCTTAGTCTACAATCTTGGACTTGCACAATTCAGGAACTTTTTTCAGGTGAATTTTCCTTTTGTCCATGCACTTTCTTGAGTTCAATCTTAGGTATGAATGTGTAAGAATGTTGAGTGAATGTATGTGGTGATGGTCGGAGAGGCCGTAGGCGCAAAATGGCTGCCACGTCTCTGTCAGTCTGCCCCAGGGCATCTGTGGCTACAGTTGTAGCTTACCATCACCAGTGTGACTGTGTATGAATGAATAATGGATGGACTGTAAGCGCTTTGAGTCCCTTGGTCCCTCGGGAGAAAAGCGCAATATAAATCCAAGCCATTATTATTATTATTATTATAGGTTACTGGGGTCTATATCCATGTTTCCTAAACAGTTTATTGGTGCTGACAACTGGCAATTTCCAAAAGCAAATACATATAATGCAGACCAAAGCAACAGACAAATCAATATTTACTCCTTTAAAGTCTACCTTAGTGAAATGCTTAGGCTATGTTTACAGTATATATGATTGGTATTTTTAATCTTCATCTTCAACATTGCCGGGTCTCTCTCTGAAACATTCCATTCCATGCTTCTTTAGCTGTATTTTTGCATTTCCTCTCTTTCCAGTGATTCATCCAAATGTCACATTGATTCTAGGTAGGAAAAGGGTCTAAATGTCACCACAAAAACTAGATTTCATAAAACCAGCGCTGTGGCCCTAGGCGTTTCCAAGGTCTGCCTTTTGTATGCGGCGTTTGATCTGCTGCCATTGTGACCGTGATCCGACACCCACGGAGGCAGCATTAGCATATCACTCGGCACAGTCTGCGCCCAGCCATGTCCGCACCAACACTCCGGTTTTGAAGGTGGAAACGAGCAAGGTCTTCTCTGGCCCCCAGCACGTGGCAGGACTCGATCTGCCAACCTTTGATAAGTCGACGATACAGATCTGGAGCAGCAACTTGCGGCAAGAGATAAGGCCTGCTGATGTCACACTTCCCAATAGAGGTCATGTTATGTAATCATTGCTTTTTCCTGCTATTTATATCCAGCTCAGGCTCGCAGAATTCAATTCGCAGATAAAGCAGGGTTTTTAAGGAATTCGAAGAACTTTCCTAAAATATGCAACCTAAAATGAATGTGTAAGAAAAAGACTAAAGACGATACACTGACATAGATCAAAAAAATAATTTAAAGATCCAAGGTCTGACTGCACTAAAGCAAAATGTAAACAGCGATCAAACTTCATACTCACTACTTTATCCAGTACTAAGACATGTTTTCATCCTGATATTCAAATAGTGTTTGTGACTAGTTCATTGTACATGTTCTGGTGTATACAGTGTTAAAGAAACAGTCCTAAACAGTGCTAAAACACAGAAAATTGAAAAGCTCTGTGTAATAAAAACGATTTCCTAGACACATCAACAGAGCATTCTGAGCACCTAATGTATTTAACAACGGCATCATTAACCAGTGAACACCACACAATGACACAGATGTAACATGTTGTGATTGTTTAATTTAGGTTGTTTATTATATAAAATGTTCCTGAGGTCTGTTGCAAGCTCCTCCCACAATTCAGTGTGATTGGCTTGTCTGAGAGCATGACACAGAGTAACAAACAGGGTGCGTTGGTGGGAAAAAGCAGACTTTTCCTGCTTCTGTTTATAGGACTTAAAACAAAAAGAAGTCCATTAGACCATTGACAATTTAGCAAATTTAACAAATCATCAACTATTTTCCATCCTAACACAAATTAAAACCATCCCTAATACCACGTGTTGCATCCGAACCATCACAAACAACCAGTGGCTTGTGGCGTAAAATGTATCTGTAATGTGGTTGTTTCAACGTTTTTGAAGACATTAGATAAACCATGGAGATTTGGAGATGTGGTTGCTTAATATCTATTTACAGTGAAACTTAAAGCTGAAAACAAACTAAAGCAGACACAAATGCTGCAGTCTTCCTCTTTCCAACAGAAAGCATACACACATGCCCAGCTCTGGAGGTTTGAGTCTCGGGAGAGGCCTAATGTTGTCTTTGTTAATCAAGGTGTTTAGAAGAGATCCGGCAGAAGAATTTGGGGAAAAATGGAGTCGTCAGGAATGCTCCCTTGGCGTGCTCTGCAGAAACTGAGCGTGGAGGAAATCACCAGAGCGTGGAGCCTACGCTGCATCTACTCACGGCATTAGAGTGTCAGTTTAACTTGACAAAAGAAATGTAACAGACAAATTAGGTGCAAAGTCTATTCATTATTTCACTGGTTACTAATTTAATTCAAATCTCACTATGTGTACCACAGTTAGAACAGGAAACAACACAGTTGTGTCACACTAAATAGAAAATACCACTGAGATTCTCATTACAAGTTATTAGTGCCACACAGATCCATTGTAAATATATTATTTGCCAGACTTTTACACCTGACACATTTGGTTTGATGAAAACAAACTCAAGTGTTTAAAACTTGTGTAAAGCTGTCAGTCAATCTCTGGTGCAGACTAAAGACCTGTACATAGCCTACTGAAAAATTAGGTTCTGGTCCACTTCCAGGTGGACTGCAGTGTGGTTAGTTTGTGGCGAGGATGCAAATGGGCCTTGATCCACCTTTGTGGATTAAACAGGCTGCTGTAGTGAGCTGCGTAGTACAATATTCTGCAGAAAATGACAAACTATATAATATTTCCAGATAATGCACTGCCATAGTGAACACTAGTCTCTTTGTGTTGTCCCGTGGCCCTTCATTTTGTCACAATAATGTTTTCTTTGTGTTTCTAGGGGTGAATGTAATGCCATAAATAAGACTTTCACTTTGTGGGGCTTCGAGTTTAAGTCTATGTACTCATTTTCTATTAAAAACAGTCAGGACAAGCAGCTAAACCGACCACACTTTAAGACCAGAGCCGGCAGACGTCTTTTCTAAACCAGGTCTCATGTACTCGACTCACATAACTGACTAACATATAATTCAGGGTTTGGGAAAAGCTCCATAAAACACAAACCAAACGCAATTATCAACCTTGGTCCAGAGATCTGACTAGTATTTTAATGTAATGTAAACCTGTAAAACCTGTTACACATTGTGCAGTTTTTGTTCCAGGAGTAGCAAAAGTGCAGACTGCAATTCCACACCTAACACTACTCACTTTAGAACATGTGAACAGCTATGGTAGCCCTGCAGGTGCTGTATTCTACAAACAAACCCAGTGTAAACATGTCTGATGGTGACTTCACTTTTTAAAAATGAATAATTTCAAATAAATTCTATTCAATTGAAGTATATGTGCTCAAATAGAAACACGGCTGTTGTTGAAACAGGAACTTTACTTTGTCTATATAAGAAACAATGTAAAAAGACTACATTGTATCTTGTGCAAGTATAAATGCATTAATTTTGATTTTTCAAACCATAGTCAGAGCCACAAAAGGTAAACTTTTCTTCAAGTAAAAACAGTTTTCTCTTTTCCTTTATCTGAATTCCTTTGATTAATTTGTTTGCTTTATGCGAGCGGGTGTTCTCTCTGCCTAGGTGGCATTTGAATACACCATGCATGTTTAACCAAACAGACTTATACATAATTGAGGTTGCACACTGGCGTGCACACTGAGCAGAGCTGCAGTTGGACAGAGATGGGAGCTGGGATGTGAATGTGGGTCAGGGATTTGACTCAAGTCCACATTTGTGCCAAATGAAATTCAACTGGGGCGATGTGGGCCTGACATCTTAATTCACTCGTATTAATATTAGATTCAAGAGAGTTAATGCAGAGTGGAACTGGGAACGGGATGCACTGCTGGAGTATTTGTTGTAAATAAAGTGGAAACTGTACGTGTTATATAAGACAGTGAGAATCTAAAGAAGTTCACCGATTCTCACATTGATTGTATGGATCATTTGCCTAAAGCCGTCTTAGTTCAAGTCCTGTGGAGTAGATCAACTCCAGATCAACATAGTTCACAGAGTCTTGACTAGTCAGCTCAGGCTTTCTTCAGACGAGTTTTTATGTTGTGCTTTGATGATTAAAGGGGTACAAAATAAATATCTGGTACCATGCCACATTTGGAATCCCTTTGTTAGGGCGAAGATAGTGGAATGGTTACTAAATGGTGGACCTGAATGTCACCTAACCTAACGTTTCGATGTGTGTTTATCTTGTCAACTTGTGGTCTGTTGGGAAAGATGACATCTTAGTTAGAAATGAGATGAGCTAGATCTCTTATGGACTGTAAATTATACCACAATGTCAAAAACATGGCAAAATAGTGATTTACAATAAATAATGCACTATATATTGAAAAAAACTGTTATCACATATCAACATTTTTGATTTTGCAATAATATCATGTGACAGACATTTACTCTTTGCCTTTCAAATCAGAGTCTTAAATCAAACCATGGTGTGGCCTATTAAAACATTCAAAAAGTCCTGGTTTCGGTTTGGTTTAGATTTAGTTCGCTCTTAAATTAAGTCTTACAGGAGGCCTGGACTTCTGTGCTCAAGCTGGTCAGGTTGTCCTCTAATCTGCACCAGCCATCAATTAATTCAGTTCAAAGTTGTCCACAAGGTTCACATTTAGGCGACTGGTGTTTGACACTTTGTCTCAGATGTTTGACATAGAGCTGGTTGTTTTTTTCTCCATTTTTTATTGCTTTATTGGTATTGTTTTTTTTCCCATTTTTTTATTGCTTTATTGGTATTTTTTTTTTCTTCATAAAAAGAATTATAAAAAGTATTTTGATTTAAATTAAGTTCTACTTTTGACCCGTGGAAATTACGCCTAACCCTTTGATTCTGACTCTCATTGAACGTTTACTACGCCAAAGGGAATGTTCAAATTTTGTAGGTCTTTTTGATTTATTTTGATTATTATTATCTAGCCTTGAATGGTAACTGTACCTTCCAATTTGACCTGTACACAGTTAGATTTTTTCTCTCGTAGCTCTTCTATTGTATAGTATAAGTCCACTCACATCTCAGAAAAGGGCTGGAGGTTAACAGTGAATGAGAGGAACACACAGGCTTGTTCAAGGTGTTTCGTTTGGAGAACAGGACCACTAAGTGAGAGACTGGTCAAAAGGTTTCAGAAGCCTTAAAACCACCGCTGACTGTATCAGTTTTACCCATAATCCCTTTCTTTGTTCTGTGTCTTTAATAAAGCCGCGGAATCATGTGCACATTAGAAATCCCTCCTGGAGTAATTAGCCATAACATGTGAGCCGCCAACACCGAAAACCAGGGAGCATACTCGGTTGCCGTGGTGACATCCCGGCGGACCGCAGCCGCATACGGCTAATACTGATCAATGTGAGCAGCAGCTACAAACAGTTCATTATGAGGAACGCTACGTGTGTGAACATGCAACTCTCTGGTGGGTCACAGACGTGTGTGAGGACTACAGAAAGGAGTTACTGAGGTCACCAGCAGACAACAACACAAAGGGAATCTGTCTGCAATTACCAAACCATACCTTAGATCAGGGTCAGCTTTATTATGGGACATTAAAGCTTACATTTTAAAGATGGAAAAGGTAATTGTGCATAGCTCACTATCAGCTTTTACGTCACACAACGTACGTCCTATAAAATAGACCGATTTTACAGCTCAATATATTGCAGCAAAGTAAAAAAAATATCTAAGTGGGTAAGTAGTGATTGCTCTCAATTGTTCACAGTTATTTACCAGTGTGCAGTATAGTATAGGCGTAATGCATAGAACCACTAACCATTAATTGTCCAATAAATAATTGCGATTATGACAATTAATTGTCTGTTTTAGGGCTTTGACAATTAACTGTCATACAAATTGTTGTGATTATTTATTTGAATCCCTTGTAAGTTGTCACTTGCAATAACACATTAATACACTTAAAGCCTTTAAGTATTAAAGTAATGTATTCAATGAAAAATATGTATCTTGTGTATTAAAGTATAAATAATAGAAACAATCACCATAAATTTACCATAACACAAAAAGGACTGTCAATATCTCATTCCTAACTAAAGTAAAATATAAATATATTTTACAAATTTGAAAATTCTGTAAATAACAGAAACAACAAATCACAAATATAAACTATGACCATAACTGGTCTGAAAGTGTATCATCAGTATGGTCCTTATGGGGTGTTTCTTGTCTCTAGACATTTTGATACTAGTGTCCAGTCAGTTGTGAGGTAATGTACTGTTAGGCTCATGTACGGGGCCATATTAACACTGGACCACATGTCTGTTGTGGCTGAATAAAAATCAATTTCTTTCAAATCCTTGAGGGTTTCATCCTTCACTTGTCTGTATAAATTTGGAATTGCTGTTTTGGAAATGTATGTTATCCCTGGCAATTCATATTGCTTGTCAAAGTTGTGGGGCATTTCTTTAAATGCTGGTTTCTCCACAGTATTAAAAGGCTGCATTTCCTTCACTGCCGTCTTTTGGCTGTCCTTTATCATCGGGCGTAAAACCAAAATGTGCCCAGATTGGCGTTGTCGTTTTCGGCTTCGAAACAAAATCCATCTTTGCTGAATAAATGGGCTGCTCTAACTCAAAAGGATGGAGAAATCAACAGTATATCAATATTATTTGAACGTAATGCTCAGCGTAATGAATTCAGAGGGAGACCGGTAGAAGTAGAGTGCTGCAGGTACGTCGTTCATTAACAAATGATTCTTTGACCGAGTTGTCTCAGAGAGTGATCCGTTCATTTTGCTGAACGAGATTCAATGACCCGAGTCTGTAAAATGACCCAAACTTCCCACTACTAACTACAGGACCCCCTTGTGTCTAATATCGTTATTATTGCCCACTATCATCTGTAATGACCGCAATTAGACCAATTAATCGCGATCAAATGATTATTTAATAATCGTGACAGGTCAACTAACCAGTGCAAAACAGAGACCCTTGTATTAACGGTAAAGCAAATGATAAATGGTTGAAGCAGGTCTGAATCAAATGCATCAGAGCATTAAATCGTTCAGATTAAAGAGTTCTCATCTGACTAGCACAAATACTCAGTAGTAACATTACAAAAGAGTCACCTGACCAGCCAGCCCCAACTCCACCCATTGAGCCTGTCCTCCAACCGAGCTCTACACCATCGCCCAGTTATAACAGTTCATCTAAAGTATCATATGGAAGTCAGCAATGCTTATGTCTAAGACAACGTCTCGGGTTACTTGACTGTAACCCTGTTCCCTTAGAAAGCGGGAACGAGATGCTGCGTAGCATTACGCTATGGGGAACATTCTTTGTGTGACCGGTTGTGAAGCACGTGTGTCAAACACGCCAAGAATTGGCTTATAATACCTCTGTTGGTGACGCAGCTCATCAGTGGCAGCTGTGTGATTGCGCGCACCTGAACAGAGGGTATAATAACACGTGACGCGGAGCGCCTCAGGTCAACTTTGTCTGAAGAGCGCCGGACACGCCCAGTGCGGCATTGCAGCGCAGCATCTCGTTCCGCTTAAGGGAACAGGGTTACAGTCAAGTAACCCGAGGCGTTCCTCGTCAAAAGCTACACTCGATGCCGCGAGCATTACGCCATGGGGAACGAATACCAACGCCGCCGCACTGTAAGTGTCTGGACCCTCGGGTTGTGAAGTGTGCACAAACACAAAAGAGGTCTCAAACACAATTTTGGGATGATGACTCAAGGACATGCGAGCCCACAGTAGCATGAACATCCAAGCTATAGAATCTGATGAATGTGTGCGGAGAGGACCAGCCTGCCGCATCACAAACTTGCTGCAGAGGGGCACCTTTTGCTAGAGCTGTTGAAGCTGCAACCCCTCTAGTAGAATGAGCCCTCACACCTATGGGCGAAGTTTGACCGCGCACGTCATAGGCCAGGGCAATGGCATCCTCACCCAACGTGATATAGTTTGTCTGGTAGCTGCAACCCCAGCTTGCAGCCCCGTAACATATAAACAGCTGTTCGGACTTACGCCACTGGCTAGTGCGGTGGACATAAGTCTGGAGGGCACGTGGACACAGTAAGTGAAGTCTCTCCTGCTCCGGTGTTGTAAATGGCGGAGGACAGAAGGCTTCAAGAACGACCGGATTTAAGGTCGAGAATGGAACTTTTGGAAGATAGTTAGGGTGAGGATGCAAAATGGCTTTGACCAGCCCGGGAGCAAAGTCTAGGCAGGAGGGCGAAACTGACAGAGCCTGCAAATCTCCAACCCTCTTGAGAGTGGTAATGGCCGCCAGAAGAACCATTTTTAGAGTCAGAAATTTAACAGACGCTGACTCCAGTGGTTCAAAAGGAGTGCTTACTAAGCCCTCCAGCACTATAGCTAGGTCCCAGGAAGGAACTCTAGCTCTAGTTTGGGGTCTCAACCGCTTGGCACCTCGAATGAAGCGGGCAACTTGAGGATGTCTCCCTATCGAGACACCTTCAATCAGGGCGTGGCAAGCCGAAATGGCGGCCACGAAAACCCTGAGTGTGCTAGGATTAGTGCCCGAGGACAGTTTGTCCTGCAGAAACTCCAGCACTGAAACAATCTGGCAGTGGACTGGGTCTGCATGATGTGTAGCACACCAGGCATCAAAGACACGCCATCTGCAGGCATAGGCTCTCCTAGTAGAGGGAGACCTAGCGCTCAGAATAGTCTCTACAACAGGGGCTGGGAGCCCGACATCTCTTAAGTGGTCCCCCTCAGGGGCCAGACGTAAAGGTTCCAGAGCTCGGGCCGGGGATGAAACACTGTCCCCTGTGCCTGAGAAAGGAGATCCCTCCTGGTCGGAATCGCCCATGGCGAGCCGTCGAGGAGAGATATTAGGTCTGAGAACCACACTCTGGTTGGCCAACGGGCGCTACTAGTAAGAGGCGCAACCCGCATTGGACGGACCTTCGCCAGGACTCCCGGGAGCAGAGCCACCGGGAAATGCATAAAGGCGCAGTCTGGGCCACACATGGGCCATTGCGTCCAGACCCAGGGAGCTGGAGGAGTCAGAGAGAAGTAGAGGGGACATTGTGCTGTCTGCTGTGAAGCAAAGAGGTCCACCTCTGCTTCGTAAAATCTTTCCCAGATTTGGCTCACTACCTCGGGTGGAGTTTCCACTCCCCATGTGTCACAGCCTGTCTGGACAATAAATCTGCTCCCACATTCATGCGCCCGGGATATAAATCGCCCTGAGGACAGGAACTTGTCCTGAGCCCAAAGCAGCACCTGCTGCGCTAGCTTGTTCAAGCGGCACTAACGCAATCCGCCCTGACGATTTATGTAAGAGACCACCGCTGTGCTGTCTACTTGTACTAGGACATGGTAGCCCCTTAGCTGCTGGAGGAAGTATTTCAGGGCCAGAAATACAGCCTTCATCTCGAGGCAATTGATGTGCCATGCGAGAAGATGGCCTCTCCATATCCCTTGGGCTGGACGGCCATCTAAGACCGCGCCCCAGCCCGTGAGGATGCATCTGTCGTTAGCATCATGCGGCGACAACATGGACCTAGGGTGGGACCCAAAGTGAGAAACTGGGGTCTGAACACATAGATAGGGTACGAAGCCCTCGGCGCGTAACCCTTATTTGCTTCAGGGGGTTGGCCCTTGGATGAAACCCCCTGGCTCTGAGCCACAGCTGAAACGGTCTCATGTGCAGAAGGCCCAAAGGAATTACCGTGGATGCAGATGCCATGAGACCCAATATTCTTTGAATGAAGTGCACAGCCACTTCCTGGCCTAGCCTGATAGCTTTCAGGGTAGTTAGAATGGACCCGACACGTGCAGGAGACAGATGTGCCTGCATCTCGGTTGAGTCCCAAACAACCCCTAGATATGTTGTCCTTTGGGCGGCCGAGAACGCTCTTCTCGGCGTTGAGTCTCAAGCCTAGAGAGTCGAGATGAGCTAGGACGACGTCCCGATGTCGAGCACTAGCTCCTGAGACTGAGCTAATATCAGCCAGTCGTCTATGTAATTCAAAATGCGGATGCCCTGGAGTCGCGAGCCAAGGCTGCATCCATGCATTTTGTATATGTCCGGGTGACAAGGCCACGGAAGAACCCGATACTGGTGGTACGCCTCCCGGCGAACCTCAGGAACTTTCTGTGCTGTGGCAGGATTTGTATGTGAAAATCCTTTAGATCGATGGTGACAAACCAGTCGCCTAATCGGATCTGGGACACAATCATTTTATTGTGAGCATTTTGAATTTTAATGCTTTGAGGTAGCGGTTTAACCCGCGAAGGTCTAAAATCGGGCGCAGCCCCCATCTTTACGGAACTAGAAAATATCGGCTGTAAAACCCGGATTGTCTGTCTGGTGGGGAACACGTTCTATGGCCCCTTTGTCCAGCAGAACCTGCAGTTCCTGTGTCAATACATGGGCTCGTTCGGTTTCACGGAAGTGGAGACCACGCCGTTGAAACGCGGAGGGCGATTGGCAAACTGGAGTCTGTAGCCTTTGGCCACAGTCCTTATTACCCACGGGAGATATTTGGCAGGAGCATCCATGCTGCCAATTTCTCTGAAAGGGGCAGTAGTTTTGTCACCTCGGTTCTTGGGGATGTAAGACATCCGTCCTGAGCCAAGGCAGGAGACGGCCGGACACTTACAATTGCGCTGGAGACTGCTGCTCCCGAAGCGCCAGTGGCGGCGGAGAAAAACAGCGGACTCCTGAGGGTGTCGACATGGAGTCTTTAGACTCTCTTGGATTTTGTTGCGCCCCACCCGGTGGGAGAACACCCTCGCGCCATGGGCGCGCCAATTTCAGGGCCTCTGCTTCCTGGCGGAGATAACATTCCGCAGGTCTGTTCTCTTTGAGCAGCGAGAGAATCCGCCCTCCAGTCCTTAAGAGGGGGGGCACGATTCGCCACACTCTCCTTCTGGGCAGCCCGCTTTTCTCTGGAAGGGGCTGGACCTGGCCGGGACAGGGTGGCCGACGGTCCCGGCTGCTGAGCACGGCGCGGAAGGAACCTCACAAACGCCTCCTCGTAGCGTTTAGCCTCGCGGAACTTAGTGGCGGGAGTCCACCGCGTTGCCAAAAAGACCGGAAGGCGAGATGGGTGCATCCAGGAGGAAGGCGCGGTCCTTCTCTTTGATGCCCGTGAGGTTAAGCCACAGATGTCTTTCCGTCGCAACCAAAGCAGACATGGAGCGGCCAATAGCGCGGGCCGTCTGCTTAGTTGCACGGAGAGAGAGGTCTGTGGCACGGCGTAAGCTCAGAAAAGCGCGTCCTCGTCCACAGAACCCCTGTGCTCAAATCTTTGAGCAGCTCAGCCTGGTATGCCTGCAAAACCGCCATGGTGTGCAGTGCTGCACCAGCCTGACCCGCCGCCTGGAAAGCCTTCCCCACCAGTGATGACGTGAACCGGCATGGCTTGTTGGGGAGTGTAGGTTTTCTTAGGGAGGACGATGTCCCGGGGAGAGATAGCCATAGCGTCTCTTCCACCTGGGGCATCGACCCATAACCCGCACCTGTGCGCCACGATAGTCGAATAAATCGACGTCGAAGGCACAAAAACACGGGACGAATAGGGCTTATTCCATGAGCGTGCCAGCTCCTCATGGAGGTCCCCAAAGAAGGAGAGACCGCCGCTGTGATCCCTCCCCTGGCCACCTGACAGAAACCTGTCATCCAGTTTAGAGTATTTAGGGGCCCTGCTCCTGAGGCCACTCAATATTCAGCCTCGCCACTGCTCTTGTAACCACCTCGAGCAGCTCCTCAAACGCCGTGTCAGAGCGGGAAGAGCGCCCGAGGCTGCGGCGCCCCAGAAGCCAGGGATGAGGCTTCATCGACGTGCTCACGGAAGCGCCGTAGCGCGCCGCCCGAGCACAGAGCCGGTGTCTGCCTCATCTGGTGAGAGCACGAGGGACATAAGACTATCTGATCCCTGCGCCTCAGCCAGATCAACACGCGAACCCCACGACCGGAGTGGGGAGGCGGCTCGCTCCTCTGCAAAGAAAGCGAGCCGGGCACGTAGGATCTTGGCAGGCAAAAGATCACAGTGCTCACACTCCCAGAAAGTCCGAGGGCCGCGTGTTCTTCCCCAAACACTCAAAACAAAATTCATGCTGATTATCGTCAGCAATGTGCCTCTGGCAAGGAGGAACACATTTCTTTCTGAACCCAGCCATGATACTCTTGTATTTATTATTTTATATATATTCGTACTGGCACAGAGAAAGGTTTGCTCACACTTCACACAATGCGATCTGAAGACAAAGAAACCTGAAGACGCTCCCGCGTCATGTGTTATTATACCCTCTGTTCAGGTGCGCGCAATCACACAGCTGCCACTGATGAGCTGCGTCACCAACAGAGGTATTATAAGCCAATTCTTGGCGTGTTTGACACACGTGCTTCACAACCGGTCACACAAAGAATGTTCCCCATAGCGTAATGCTACGCAGCATCGAGTGTAGCTTTTGACAGGGAACCAGATCATAATAAACCAAATGTGGGACAACAAGACAGTTTATGCAGGACAAAGAGAGACAATGCAGGACACCCTACTGATGATGTAATAGACAGCAGGAATGGAGATTTTCATCTTACATAGCTCACAACAAACCACAGAGTCTCATTGGACTGGCCTTACCCTTGAATAGTCTTTTTCCCAGTTCTCATTGTATCAGCATCTTTGCTTTGTTCAAAATGAAACAAAAGCTTGAAAATCTTTATTTTTTTTCTTTTAGTTTTTTTATGACAAGGTGAGTGCATCAATACAAATACAGCTGGAGCATATTTGTTGGGCACAATAAAAACTTCAAGTTAATGTGCACCATGGTGGTGGCTGCCAACTAGGGATTTCCCCATGGAAATAATAATAATAAAAATAATGATTGTATCCATAACCAATTGACCTCTGAAGTAGCTCTACAGTTCTCAACAAAGTCAGCACAATGTTTAATCTAATCAAGACTATAGGTTCTGGAGACCTAAGGCAACCTTAGTCTCCTTTCAAGAAGGTTGTGAACATGTTTTTATCCCTTATCCTCACAGTCATTGTTCTGATCTGTGGGACGCTTTTAAGGACATTCAGCTCAGTTAGAAATCTAAATTCACCAAAATAATAGAATGTTGAATCACATGTACAACTTGAACTGGTTGGCCTTGAGCTTTTAAGCTTTAGTGCAATTTTAATCATCACAAAAAAACATGATGAGACAGAGTGCCTTGACCGTGTTCACCTGTCTGACGCCTGGCAGACTCTACAGTCATCGTAATGTCAGCCGCCGGCGACCAGGATGTACTTGACATTAATGGAAAGTGCAGCTCTGTCACTCATCAGTCGTCATTTTCAAGGTTAAACCTGACATTCAGACTGACCTCTTTGTAATGCTATTAAACATTTAAAGAATAACTGGTAATTCCTTATAATACTAAATATAGGACTTTTTGTATTAACTTGCTTTGACTCAATCAATAAAATGCCAAAAGTTATTTTTTTTCATGCCCAGCTTATCTTTGACATTGAAAACAACCTAATGGAAGGGGCTTGTATGTCAGTTTCTCACACTCATGAAGCACGTCCGAACCCTGAGAGGTTAATTACCTGCTGCATGACGTGTTTATTTATTTAGCACAAAGTTCATACCCGCTGCTTTTATCAGTTTCTTCACAGCGTGTCAGAAAAAGGCCTGGCTCAAAAAAAAGGTCTTTAAACTGCACCATTAAATTGGAACAAACTGGAAATTCTGGAAGTCCAAACAAAGAAAAGCCTGAGCGACATTTCTGGAAAAACTTTAGTGGAATGTACCCGAGCAAACAAAGATTGTTCTCAAGGCAGAACATAAGTTTGTACAGAGAAAGAGACAGTCTGCAATGAGGATATGGCTGTCTGTAAAATGTCACTTTCTCTCTTTTGTAATAAGTTTTATTTCTTTTGACTCATATAAAGATGGACAAAGAGCTTCGGAACAGAATGTGTCATTTCTTGCATTGTTGTTTTCAGTTCACTACAGAAAGGACCCATGTGTCATATCACTTTTTGCAGGGGTCTGTTGCTCATGTTGCTCTGTACCACTGTCTTATATACACAGTTAATAGAAAAATAAAACATATTTTATCTAAAGGATTTGTTTACATTTTACTGATTATTTATTGAGAATACTGAATCAGATGGCCCACTAATGCAATGTAACATGTAACAAATATTCACTATACATGTAGCTCTGTGGTCTGAAACATGGCCAGTGGGTCCCTCCAACTTTCGACAGAAGACAAGAGGAACAGTGTGCTCCATATATGATTAACAATGGTGGCACAACCCAACTCCATGTTATCATGTTATTGTGCACTTTCAATTCCGTTTTTAAATTTTTAGGTCATTACGTCTTAGATTACAAGAGGTCCGCTAAGTGAACTCTTCTCCAAAGTTTAAACCCATTTAAATCATATTTTAGTATTAGTTTAGTCCAGGTTTAAGAGTTTTCAGATGCAAGGATAAACTCAACCAAAGGGCCAATGTTTTTTAAATAACTAAAGGACCCCCAGGGGTCTGGATTTGATTAAGGAGTAAGCATTTTTCTTCCTAAAAAAATGGCTTAGAAAAATTCCTTTGAACCTAATGAACGCACTTTTTTTTGTGATAGAAAACATGCATTGCTTCACCACTGCCTCAGCCCAACTTCTACCAAAACAGCTTTTGGATTTTAGTATTGCATAAAATTTAGTAAGTACTAAAACATACTGATTAAAAAGAAGAAGTGCATCACATGGTCTTCGTAAGATAATATGTTTCATCGCTATTTAAACCATAACAGACTACACATACAGTATAAGATAGTAAAAACCAAACCGCAACAGTAGCCAGTGTTAGACTAAGTAGTGCTATTTCCTATGACTCTGAAGTCCTTAAACACACCAGGGACTTCCCGCCCCAGTGGCTCTGTTCACAGCAGGATCCTGAACATACTGTACATGTTTGAATAATGAGATTACAGGTCCCTGAAGTTCCACAAAAGTTGAAGCGCACCGTGTCATATATCCAAGTATTAATTAGCTTTACATCACTGAAAGCCATTATAACCCATGGTGGAGCAGCTTATTCACAGCGGGAGCATTTGAGGAATATGGTTTTATGTGCACATTCATCCCATCCCTGGGGCGTAAGCGCTCTGGAATATGTCAATAGAAGTGTGTATTCTCTTGGGGCTGTCTTCAAAATCCACAGAGATATACCTTAAAAAACTAAACCCTTTTATCTGCTCTGCCATTCAACTGTTTTGGGCATTAAATAAATCTGCTCAAATTTATCAATATAGTGGAGTAATATAATGTAACATCACTGACAGCAATCAGACTTGAAATAAACTTAAAGGTTTGAGGAATTCTTGTCGTCAGAGTGTAGGCAGAGCACGCAGAGCTGCTGACGCACGGGCAGACTGACACAGAACAGAGCCAGATAAATGAGGGTAGAGAATATATTCAGCTGTTTGCCCCGTTTAAAGTTGTTCAGAAAGCAGCCTAGTAACGATACAAAGGAAAGATAAATACATGTAGCAACAGTTTATCGGAGTTTCACAAACTTCTCCTTCTGAGCGTTACCATGGAGATCCAGACCAGCGCCTTTACTCACCAATATGAACTATATCAGGTGAGTTTTGAAATTAAGCTGCTGTTGTATTACTACTGTAGAGTTTGATTCATTAAAATAAACGCATATAGAAACCTATCTCCAGTGGTGGAAAGAGTACTGAATATTTGTACTCAAGTAAAAGTACTGTTAAATGGCCAAAATAATACTCAATTATGGTAAATGGTGTGCATTTTTATAGTGATTTTTGTACCCTTCTCAAGCACCCAAAGCACTTTACATCATGCTTCCATTCACACACATTCACACACATTCACACACATTCACACACATTCACACACATTCAGACCTGAGGCAGACAGAGAGGCGGGGCTGCCATACACACGGCACTCACAGCCTTCTCTCTCCACCACCAAACACACAGTCACACACATTCACACACCAGAGCTGTGCCACTAAAGGCAAGGGGGGGTTAAGTGTCCTGCCCAAGGACACAATGACAGTATAAACAGGGGCGATCGGGAATCAAACCGGTTAAGGACTGCTCTACCACTGAGCTACTGCGCCCCCCATTACAGGTAAATAAGAATAAATTACTTGTTAAAAAAATGACTCAAGGGTACAAATTACTAATTACATTCACACCATTGATGTATAAAGCAACAATGGGGCAGACTGACAGAGACGTGGCAGCCATTTTGCGCCTACGGCCTCTCCGCCCATCACCACATACATTCAATAAACATTCTTACACATTCATACGAGGCAAGGTGGGTTAAGTGTCTTGTTAAGATGGGAGCCTGCAACTCACACTTAAAGACTAGGCACAAGAGGCTAGTTTATTGTTTTATATCTATATCAGATTTCATATTTTAGGAAAAGGTTTGTCTTGCTTTCATGAATTATCGATTGGCCATGGCAGAGATTTAACTCAGAGAGAGAATGATACTTTATCAGGTAATACAATGACTAAACTAAACACGTTTATAGGCTAAGGCTAAACCACATTTGAACCGCACAACTTAACGAAGATTTCTGACCTTAACTGGGAAAAAGCTCAAATAGAGTTCCCTGTCAAAAGCTACACTCGATGCTGCGTAGCATTACGCTATGGGGGAACATTCTTTGTGTGACCGGTTGTGAAGCACGTGTGTCAAACACGCCAAGAATTGGCTTATAATACCTCTGTTGGTGACGCAGCTCATCAGCGGCAGCTGTGTGATTGCGCGCACCTGAACAGAGGGTATAATAACACATGACGCGGGAGCTTCTTCAGGTTTCTTTGTCTTCAGATCGCATTGTGTGAAGTGTGAGCAAACCTACTCTCTGTGCCAGTACGAAAATATATAAAATAATAAATACAAAAGTATCATGGCTGGGTTCAGTAAGAAATGTGTTCCTCCGTGCAGAGGCACATTGCTGACGATGATCAGCATGAATTTTGTTTTGAGTGTTGATCTGGCTGAGGCGCAGGGATCAGATCCTATGTCCTCGCGCTCTCACCAGATGAGGCAGACACCGGCTCTGTGCTCGGGCGGGCGCGCTCCGGCGCTTCCCATGAGCACGTCGATGAAGCCTCATCCCTGGCTTCTGGGGCGCGCAGCCTCGGAGTGCTCTTCCCGCTCTGACACGGCGTTTGAGGAGCTGCTCAGGGTGGTTACAGGAGCAGTGGCGAGGCTGGGTGTTGGGTGGCCTCGGGGCAGGGCACCCCTAAATTATTTTGGGTTGCCCTGCTCCTGAGGCCACTCAGTATTCAGTTTAGAGTATTTAATACTCTGAACTGGATGACAGGTTTCTGTCAGGTGGCCAGGGGGAGGGATCACAGCGGTCTCTCCCTTCTTCGGGACCTCCATGAGGAGCTGGCACGCTCATGGAATAAGCCCTATTCGTCCCGTGTTTTTGTGCCTTCGCGTCGATTTATTCGACTATCGTAGGCGCACAGGTGCGGGGCTATGGGTCGATGCCCCAGGTGGAAGAGACGCCTGCGGGCTATCTCTCCCCCGGGACATCGTCCTCCCTAAGAAAGCCTACACTCCCCAACAAGCCATGCCGGTTCACGTCATCACTGGTGGGGAAGGCTTTCCAGGCGGGTCAGGCTGGTGCAGCACTGCACACCATGGCGGTTTTGCAGGCATACCAGGCTGAGCTGCTCAAAGATTTGAGCACAGGGGTTCTGTGGACGAGGGCGCGTTTTCTGAGCTACGCCGTGCCACAGACCTCTCTCAGTGCAACTAAGCAGACGGCCCGCGCTATTGGGCGCTCCATGTCTGCTTTGTCGACGAAAGACATCTGTGGCTTAACCTCACGGGCATCAAAGAGAAGGACCGCGCCTTCCTCCTGGATGCACCCATCTCGCCTTCCGGTCTTTTTGGCAACGTGGTGGACTCCGTCGCCACTAAGTTCCGCGAGGCTAAACGCTACGAGGAGGTGTTTGTGAGGTTCCTTCCTCGCCGTGCTCAGCAGCCGGGACAGTCGGCCACCCTGTCCGGCCAGGTCCAGCCCCTTCCAGAGAAAAGCGGGCTGCCCAGAAGGAGAGTGTGGCGAATCGTGCCCCCTCGTAAGGACTGGGAGCGGATTCTCGCGCTGCTCAAAGAGAACGGACCTGCGGAATGTTATCTCCGCCAAGAAGCAGAGGCCCTGAAATTGGCGCGCCCATGGTCAGCGGGCGTGCTCCCACCGGGTGGGGCGCAACAAAATCCAAGAGAGTCTAAAGACTCCATGTCGACACCCTCAGGAGTCTGCTGTTTTTTCTCCGCCGCCACTGGCGCTTCGGGAGCAGCAGTCTCCAGCGCAGTGTAAGTGTCCGGCCGTCTCCTGCCTTGGTTCAGGACGGCGGTGTCTTACATCCCCCAAAACCGGCGTGCCAAAACTACTGCCCCTTTCGGAGAAACTGGCAGCATGGATGCTCCTGCCAAATATCTCCCCGTGGGTAATAAGGACTGTGGCCAAAGGCTACAGACTTCAGTTCGCCAATCATCCTCCGCGTTTCAACGGCGTGGTCTCCACTTCCGTGAAACCGGAACGAACCCATGTATTGACACAGGAACTGCGGGTTCTGCTGGACAAAGGGGCCATAGAACGTGTTCCCCACCAGACAGACAATCCGGGTTTTATAGCCGGTATTTTCTAGTTCGGAAAAAAGATGGGGGCTGCGCCCGATTTTAGACCCGCGGGTTAAACCGCTACCTCAAAGCATTAAAATTCAAAATGCTCACAATAAAAATGATTGTGTCCCAGATCCGATTAAGCGACTGGTTTGTCACCATCGATCTAAAGGACGCGTATTTTCACATACAAATCCTGCCACAGCACAGAAAGTTCCTGAGGTTCGCTTTCGGGAGCGAAGTGTATCGGGTTCTTCTGTTCGGCCTGGCCTTGTCACCCCGTACATATACAAAATGCATGAATGCATCCTTGGCTCCTTTGCGACTCCAGGGCATCCGCATTTTGAATTACATAGACGACTGGCTGATATTAGCTCAGTCTCAGGAGCTAGTGCTTCGACATCGGGACGTCGTCCTAGCTCATCTCGACTCTCTAGGCTTGAGACTCAACGCCGAGAAGAGCGTTCTCTCGGCCGCTCAGAGGACAACATATCTAGGGGTTGTTTGGGACTCAACCGAGATGCAGGCACATCTGTCTCCTGCACGTGTCGGGTCCATTCTAACTACCCTGAAAGCTATCAGGCTAGGCCAGGAAGTGACTGTGCACTTCTTTCAAAGAATATTGGGTCTCATGGCATCTGCATCCACGGTAATTCCTTTGGGCCTTCTGCACATGAGACCGTTTCAGCTGTGGCTCAGAGCCAGGGGGTTTCATCCAAGGGCCAACCCCCTGAAGCAAATAAGGGTTACGCTCCGAGGGCTTCGTACCCTATCTATGTGGTTCAGACCCCAGTTTCTCACTTTGGGTCCCACCCTAGGTCCATGTTGTCGTCGCATGATGCTAACGACAGATGCATCCTCACGGGCTGGGCGCGGTCTTAGATGGCCAGCCCAAGGGATATGGAGAGGCCATCTTCTCGCATGGCACATCAATTGCCTCGAGATGAAGGCTGTATTTCTGGCCCTGAAATACTTCCTCCAGCAGCTAAGGGGCTACCATGTCCTAGTACAAGTAGACGGTGGTCTCTTACATAAATCGTCAGGGCGGACTCCGTTCGTGCCGCTTGAACAAGCTAGCGCAGCAGGTGCTGCTTTGGGCTCAGGACAAGTTCCTGTCCCTCAGGGCGATTTATATCCCCGGGCGCATGAATGTGGGAGCAGATTTATTGTCCAGACAGGCTGTGACACATGGGGAGTGGAAACTCCACCCCGAGGTAGTGAGCCAAATCTGGGAAAGATTTTACGAAGCAGAGGTGGACCTCTTTGCTTCACAGCAGACAGCACAATGTCCCCTCTACTTCTCTCTGACTCCTCCAGCTCCCCTGGGTCTGGACGCAATGGCCCATGTGTGGCCCAGACTGCGCCTTTATGCATTTCCCCCGGTGGCTCTGCTCCCGGGAGTCCTGGCGAAGGTCCATCAACGCGTGTTGCGCCTCTTACTAGTAGCGCCCCGTTGGCCAACCAGAGTGTGGTTCTCAGACCTAATATCTCTCCTCGACGGCTCGCCATGGGCGATTCCGACCAGGAGGGATCTCCTTTCTCAGGCACAGGGGACAGTGTTTCATCCCCGGCCCGAGCTCTGGAACCTTTACGTCTGGCCCTGAGGGGACCACTTAAGAGATGTCGGGCTCCGGCCCTGTTGTAGAGACTATTCTGAGCGCTAGGTCTCCCTCTACAAGGAGAGCCTATGCCTGCAGATGGCGTGTCTTTGATGCCTGGTGTGCTACACATCATGCAGACCCAGTCCACTGCCAGATCAGTGCTGGAGTTTCTGCAGGACAAACTGTCCTCGGGCACTAATCCTAGCACACTCAGGGTTTTCGTGGCCGCCATTTCGGCTTGCCACGCCCTGATTGCGGGGTTGAGACCCCAAACTAGAGCTAGAGTTCCTTCCTGGGACCTAGCTATAGTGCTGGAGGGCTTAGTAAGCACTCCTTTTGAACCACTGGAGTCAGCGTCTGTCAAGTTTCTGACTCTAAAGATGGTTCTTCTGGCGGCCATTACCACTCTCAAGAGGGTTGGAGATTGCAGGCTCGGTCAGTTTCGCCCTCCTGCCTAGACTTTGCTCCTGGGCTGGTCAAAGCCATTTTGCATTCTCACCCTAAATATCTTCCAAAAGTTCCATTCTCGACCTTAAATCCGGTCATTCTTGAAGCCTTCTGTCCTCCGCCATTTATAACACCGGAGCAGGAGAGACTTCACTTACTGTGTCCAGTCACGTGCCCTCCAGACATATGTCCACCGCACTAGCCAGTGGCGTAAGTCCGAACAGCTGTTTATATGCTACGGGGCTGCAAGCTGGGGTTGCAGCTACCAGACAAACTATATCACGTTGGGTGAAGGATGCCATTTCCCTGGCCAATGACGTGCGCGGTCAAACTTCGCCCATTGGTGTGAGGGCTACTAGAGGGGTTGCAGCTTCAACAGCTCTAGCAAAGGTGCCCTCTGCAGCAAGTTTGTGATGCGGCAGGCTGGTCCTCCCGCACACATTCATCAGATTCTATAGCTTGGATGTTCATGCTACTCAGGGCTTGCATGTCCTTGAGGCATCATCCCAAAATTGTGTTTGAGACCTCTTTTGTGTTTGTGCACACTTCACAACCCGAGGGGTCCAGACACTTACAGTGCGGCGGCGTTGGTATTCTCGTTCCCCATAGCGTAATGCTACGCAGCATCGAGTGTAGCTTTTGACAGGGAACGTCTCGGGTTACTTGACTGTAACCCTGTTCCTTAAAAGCGGAACGAGATGCTGCGCTGCAATGCCGCACTGGGCGTGTCCGGGCGCTCTTCAGACAAAGTTGACCTGAGGACGCTCCCGCGTCACGTGTTATTATACCCTCTGTTCAGGTGTGCGCAATCACACAGCTGCCGCTGATGAGCTGCGTCACCAACAGAGGTATTATAAGCCAATTCTTGGCGTGTTTGACACACGTGCTTCACAACCGGTCACACAAAGAATGTTCCCCATAGCGTAATGCTACGCAGCATCTCGTTCCCGCTTTTTAAGGGAACAGGGTTACAGTCAAGTAACCCGAGACGGACCTTGTTAAAGACATTGGACACAGTTGATTGTTCTACGGTTTAGGCCTATGTATATCACACCATCTGTGAAACTGTACATCAGTCCGAGTTCCGGTGATATAATCTATCATGAGAACAAGACAAGCTTCATTTGAAAAAAATAAAACACTGCAGTTTTCACAAACTGAGGATTCTCTTTCCTGCAGTTTACCCCTTGACCGTTGAACAGAACTTTACTGATTAGAGTGTTTATACATGTTTATACATACACAGCAAACACCATTTGCTACAATTGTTGAGGTTTTAATGATGCACACTGTTTTGAAATCTAAACATAACAGTCTCAACAAAGTCTTGTGTCTGACCAACAAAACATTACAGCACGACTCACCAAATGTCTTTGCGTACTTCACCAGCTGAAAACACTCAAAATCTTACAGTTAGACTTGAAAGGGTGAAATACATCCTGTCCATGGAAATAAATGGACAGGATGTTTACTGCTGCAAATTTTCATTATCTTCCACATAAATCACATACAATCATAACTTTGGTTAGCTTGTTTATGTTAGCCAAAGCAGTGCCGTCTGAAATTGAGACTAAACTGCACTGACCTGACAAGTATAATTACATTTTACATTTACTATTACATTTAGTCATTTAGCAGGCACTTTTATCCAAAGCAATTTACAAGTGAGGAAAACAATGGAAGCAATTTTAACAACACAAGGAAGCAAAAAGCAGAAGTGCACCAAAAACTAGTCTGTTAAAACCCAGCACAGTATACAAAGCCAAGGATAAGAGAGAATGTTTTTTTTTGCCGCTTCATTGAGAATGTGGCAATAGGGTAACACTTGTTCCTTTTAAAACAGCAACAATCTTTAAATCTTGCAGCCTTTGGAATTGAAATGTAATGTCTTAAGAATACACACTTTTAAGAATACACACTTTTTTCTTGATGTTTTTCATCATAAACTCAACCCTTTCTTTTGCACAAGCTTCCCACTTATTTCAGACTACCCACTGCTCGTTCAGCCCACTCCTCTTTACTGCCATTGGTCACAATCCCCTCCTGTCCAGTTTAACTCTCCTACATCCCCCTGAAGCGTGGCCATTGTTCGTCAAAGGACTCCCCACTCATTTCCAGGTCCAACTCAATTATCTTCTGCTAAGCAACTAATCTACAATGGTTTCTGCCCAACATTTACTTATTTCATAATGTCTGTGAAAGAGCAGAAAGCCCTTTTCACCATCATCTAACATATTTCTATTCTGTGACACATAACGGCTCACAACTAAGTCTCCTACACCATCACTATTGATGTCATTTAATACATGCATACAGAGGGAAAAAATAGTCACGCATATTCATTTCTTGCCTAATAATGGTTAAAGCTTTGTGATAGTATTGCAAATGGCACATCTTCAATTGATTTTCTCCTGTAAAGTATTGTATCTAAAAACTACTGGAAACAGTAAAGCAAACAATTCAATAAGATCGATCTGTGTACTTGGCAGCCAACAGAATTTTGTATTGATATGAGACCATGTATTGCATTATAAATATGTCTATTGACTTTCTCATTCTATTTTATACTCTTAATTATTCTTGAAGTGCAGACTTCCGGACCGTACCTCACTGTCACCATTGGGTTAGTTAACCAGCTGATGCATGATGATGAGTGTATACACTATAGAAGAAGTTTGTATATGAGAAAAGGGTGAGCAGGCATTACTTCGTATGATGTCAGGCAATCAAAATTCATTAGTGTTAGCATTACTATGCAGAATCAAGCTGTGTTATAAAAATAGAACAGCAAACATTTTGAACAAATGTTACAAAACATTATGTGTGCAAATGAAAATCCACTGTGAGCTTATGTCAAGCTCCTTCCGGGAAACCACACGGATCACATCGTGTCATTTTTTTTTCACATCTAAGGTAAAGCCATCATTTGTAGTGAACTTGTGAATCTTTCCTACCATTGGTTTGGTTTAGGTTTAGTTTAGTGAGATACAACATGTGAACATTTCAAATTGTTGTTGCCCTAAACAAAATTTGCTTAGTGGCTTAAAAATACAATGTAAAACAAACCGCTGAACAAACATGATGCGGGTATACCAAATTCATGTAGTCTCAATATCCATAACTAGTCAACCCTATTTGGTGGTTATGCAAATATTGTTATGGCATAACATGTAATGGGATTTTGTATAAACGTTGTCCTTTACACTTTACTGGTTCTTTAGCTAACAATGTACACCAGAAATTAAAACACATCTTGCAATGATTCAAATGTTCCTTGAAATAGAAAACGATAAGAGTGAGAGATATTTTATTTAAAGATCTTGTGAGTTAGCGTCAAGTTCTACCCTGGTGGCCCTAAGCTCCAGAGACACTATTTGGACCAAAGTGCCTCTAGTTTCTGCTGCTGGGCTACAGTCGAAATTGGAGTTGAAGTAGCTGCAGGCAAGAGGCTTTGGAGTTTGTTCACTGTTACTCATCTAGAGAGAGTTGTGGAGGATGAAGGGGAACAAGATGCTTTTAGAAAAAAAAAATCGGATTTATGATGTCTGCCTATAGCACACTGGATTTAGCCAATCCCTTGACATGACTTTTTTCCTGCTCTTGCCCACAGCTGTCATGCAGAATATCTTATCACATCGACTCAACGTGGGCGGCTGGCTCTGTCACCTCTCTTTGGCGGTGAGTGGATGTGTGGCTTGTGGTTAAAAAGGCCAGCGGAATAATCACTCGGGCACCTTCCCCGGCTCCCGTGTGCTGTTATATGCCCCGCTACTCGCAAAGTCAAATACAAGACAAGCCTAATGATTCCCCGATGCTGCTCTTTATAAATGACGGTGTTAACGAGGAGTCTCCCAACACTTAAGCGCTCGCCCGATCAAACATTATACATATTCCTGTGGTTTGTGCTTCCCATTAATGAGTCAAGTTCAGCCGAGAGGCGTTTTAAGTGTGAAACTCCCTGTTGATTTGTCAGCTTAGGTGTTTTAACAACAACCTTCACTTCATTAACTTGACTTTTTCTGCAATACAAATCCACAGTTTATCTCAACTTTAGCTCAAACGGGCACAAGCAGGACGTGTACAGAACTTAAGGCACTACTTTACTAGCACAGTAGGGAAAAAGGGATGGATCAGTGTGGCTTAAATTTAAAGCCTCCCAAAGTTTTGGTCACCGCTCCACTATGGTGAAACATTTATTTATTTATTTTGATTTTTTAGCTAGAAAAAGATTAATAACAATCGGCCTGACTCAGTATAAAACTGTTTTTCAGCAGGTTCCTGCTCTGCAGACAAGACAAGACACACATCACAAATGTCAAGGCAAGATAATACAATCATACAAACACAGACTGAGAGAAGCAGCATTAGGAGGGGGTCACAGCTATAACTGTCCGTCAAATGGCAAACATAAGTCTTTTTAAATAGTCTTTGTGATGTTATAGTCCTGAGCTGTGGGATCACATTCCAGGCTTTAGTGAGCACATAAAAGAAACTTCTCTGTCCATAGCAGTTCCTAAAGGCAACATTGAGGGACAGTTACTAAAATGTGAAGTTAAACAACTGCAGTTAGTTGATTGAAGTTGGTTAGGCAAAAAAGTTAATCAAAATGACAAATGAAGCTTGTCTTGTTGCTAAAATCTACCTGTTATGGCTGCATTGTAAATAAAAAAATAGATTTGCTGTCTACGCAAGTAACTTATGACAATAAATAGAGTCCGTAAATTTAGGGAACAATTGCAACTCTCTGAATTTAACGCTCATAAAGCTTTGATTAAACCAAAAACTATTTTGTTATAACGCTGTTTATTCTATACGATAGATATATTTCTATTTCTTTAGTGAATCTATCAGCAATGAACCAACATTTTCCAAGTCTGCTCTAAATATGATTTCTATCTTATAAAGAAACACAACTTGTGTGGCTCATGAGTGTCAGTGTTTTGCTTTCCTGGATTAAAAACACTGGAAACCGTATGTTTCATATCACATGGCATTAAAGCCTTTTTTTCCCACAACTGTAATAATGGATCTAGCATTTATTTCAAAGTTTTTTCATTTTGAAATTGTCATACATGTTTTTCAAATCAAAAAACACATTCTCTTCACAACTCCACTCATATATCCATCAATTAAGGTCATTGATGGAATTTTGCACTAGCCACATATAAAAACAAACATTATATAATAATAATATAATAAGCTTAAACATGCCTGCTGCTTGGTGTTGTTATTGTAAGAGACATTTGCTGTGTCTATAAAAATAACTGCTTGGGAACCTATGGGATGTCACATAGACTTTTCCACACTTTCTTTCACAGAGCATACGCCCACATTAAGACCGTCCATGAAGTTGTCAGAAGAAAGCATAAACAATTGTTCAGTCTTATAATGTTTGCAGTCTTATTCAAACTGCAAACATTATAACCAAAATTAACAAAATATGTTGTACACATCATTTCTCAGTTTTCTCAGTTTTGTTGTTGCCTGAATTCTGCACGCATACTTTATGAATGGAATGTCAGCAGCACATTAAACTAATGACAAAGCCCAAATCTATTATTCAGCCAAGATTTTGGCTAATTTAGATGTCGTTTTTTTGCAGTCACTTACGTTTTCTGCAGCAGGATCCTCCAAAAGCTCATTTCTTATATTACCTGTTCTTGGCTGCATGTCAGCGGAGTAAAAGAGCATATAAGAAATTTGCTTAGTGGCTTAAAAATACAATGTAAAACAAACCGCTGAACAAACATGATGCGGGTATACCAAATTCATGTAGTCTCGACATCCATACCTAGTCAACCCTATTTGGTGGTTTTGCAAATATTGTTATGGCATAACATGTAATGGGATTTTGTATAAACGTCGTCCTTTACACTTTACTGGCCAAAATCTGGACCTGACTTTGCTTAAAGTCTTCCTTCGTTGGGGCTTAAGTCCTGGTCCAGCCCAAGTCTAACAGAGCAGTATAAAGCAGCATTTAACTTAACTAATAACCACAAATATGTGTGTAACTAATGCCTTTCTGTTCATTTAAAAAAGTTAACAGCTAATAAATACTCGCTGTAGCATTGTTTAAAGCAGCCCTCCAACATTTAGCCAGTTGAGGGCGCAGTGCCCTCTCTGTGTAACTGCAGTGGCAGCACCGCCATATTTGTAGAGACTATCCAAGCGGCAAGTTTGGTATTTTTTACAAGTAGGATTCTGCTAGGGTGACGTTTCTGTTTTGGCCTATTTTCTTTATTATATGCGTAGTGTGGTTGAGCGTGTCCAATTAACGGACTAAAATATTTAGCTTGACAATTTACTAACCATACCTCATTGTTGAAACCACAGAAGAAGGTCTGTTCTGTCTGGTGTGCCATACTGATGTCATGGCACAAACAAGAGAAGTCCCACCTTACACTATTACTAAGTTCATTAATTTAGAAAGCATTACTTCTGCATGATACATAGTGTTGGTCATGATACATAGTGTTGGTCATCTTACTTCAAAAATGTAATTAGTTACAGTTACAAATTACTTCTCCCAAAAAGTAATTGAGTTAGTAACTCAGTTATCACATTGTAAAAGTAACTCGGTTACTCAGCAAAGTAACTGAAGTTATTTTTTTATGTTCTATAAGGGTATTACGTTCTATAACAGCTTAAATATCAAAGATGTTTAAATTAAATGATTGAAGAATAAAAACACTATATATATATTATTTTAGAACATTTGGTATTTATTTAAACTCAATAGATTGCAGTCTGCTATATGATATAAATAAAAACATATAAAAAATAAATATTGAAAATAAAATTCAATGGCAAAATTAAGTCACACACATGTAAACTTGTTTAAAAAGAAACAAAGGGAGACCTGGCCATTAAGTAGTGCAAATCTCTGTCCCTGTAAATTATTGCACAATAAACAAAACACAATCCAACTCTCTCTGTAGATTAACATGTTGTTCATTCTCAAAGAAAATGAATAATACATTAATCTATTCTAAAATACTCCTCATCTAACAACTAAACCAGTGGTTGTTGCTGACACGTAAAATCGAGCGTTGCTTGTTTCAACAGTGGCTCTGTCTCCTTCACTTGAACTCATGCTAACTGACTTTGGGGTTAGCAGCAGCAACAAGTGTCGTGTTAGCATGTGTTGATGTGAGGTGCTTCAGAAGATTTGAGTTACTTAAGGCAGACAAAGTATTTTTTTCCTGGACATAGCGTGCATGTTACAGAAACATTCTTGCCTTTAATTTCAATTAACGAGAAGTAGTGCTGGTACTTCCAGTTCAAGAACGCTACCTTTGAATTTCCCCGACTTGTCTCCATTGTCGCTGACGCTGTCTTGTGTTTAGTGGAAGTCAGAGCGCACAGTGAGACCGCAACAGCCAATCATCGCTTTTGCAGCGGTGTCATCATCCCCTGCTCTCCAGCAGCAGCTGATGTGTAGCCAAAGCATGACACCTCGCGCTTTATTCAACCAAATTGTAGTAACGCAACTATTTTTATTCTCAGTAACAATAACGGCGTTGCAACGATGGGAAAAGTAATTAATTAGATTACTCCGTTACTGAAAAATGAACGCCATTAGTAACGCCGTTATACTCTAACGCCGTTACTTCCAACACTGATAGTTAATATGCTAATGTGTAACTACATGCATTAATTATTTGTTTGTTTTTTTTGTTGTTTTTGTGCTTTTCTTTTGCTCAAAACTGTGTAGTTAGTGTAAAGTGTTACCAAGAAACTACCGGCAAGGGAGAACATTGGTGATGTTATGGTTGGTCGGTTAAAATATAGACCCACCATAATGCATTCAGTGCTAATTTGCTGTATATATTTATTCTGCTAGATTATAGTTTTAATTAATTCAATTTTAATGTTTAGACATTTTTTCAGAATTATTTTGAGATTAATGCACTGTCTCTGAGCACACACTTCTTGACAATCCAGTCATAAATGATCTTAGATTTTGACACACAAGAATTTTTTCATTCTTAGTGGCCAATTCATGTGGATTGAAAGATAACAAAGAAATATTTATGTAATATACATGAAATATTCCAAACTGGATAGCTAATAATCTATACAAACTTTAATGAAAGTTTTGCACCCAGTGAAAAACTATAAAGGCAAGCAATGAGTTCTCCTTAAAACAGGCCAGTCCAGGTATGCAATGTCTCCATAAGGGCTCTTCATATTCTCCTTTTTCCCATTTTCCATTGGCAGTCAGTTTGAGCGGTTTGTTGGAATGGTAATAATAATTCACCCCCCAAACCAGAGCCAATAAATAAAGCAAATGGCATGGAGCGATGCAAAAGTACAATTGTTTTTTAATTTGCTGATGATGAGCAGGGTCTGGCCCATGATTAAAGTCGAGGGACCCATCATAGTACAGGCTTTTCTGTTTGCACCTTGATGAGCCGAATGGGTCGTGAGTGTGCAGAATGGAGCGCTGTGCCACACTTTAATCCCCGCCTCACCGCCTTTGGCACTCATTGATTGAAAAGAGCAATGCTGATCTGCCTAACAAGACGCGGCGAAGGGGAGATTAAAGCTGAGCGTGTTTGGGTGTGGGAAGTTTGTGAATTGAGCCGCCACCTACACACACCAATCTGAGTCACCGAAAAGGATAAGGAGTGGGCTGAGAGAAAGAGTGCATGGGTTTTGTTCTATGGAATCCTGAATCAGGCAGAATTGTTAGACCAAAACAACCAACAAACAATTTATAAGTGGCATAGAAGCATTGACCTTTTCATGAGATTTGAGAGTTTACAAATTCTCACAAATACATCTTGCACTGCTCAGATTGAAAAAAAAAAAATCGTTAAAAGGATCTAAGTCAGAATGCTTTTGGAATGAACAATATCATTTAATAAAAAAAATGAATATAATGGTGTGGGGCACTCTGAATTTTGTTTGTTCTTTTGCACAATTAGAATTTATATAGGTCAGTGAGTCATGTGACTCAATATTACATGCCAAAAATAATTGTCACATAGAAAAAAACAGTGTTCTAGCAATGAAGTTGATCCGGTAAGCATTCCCATTACCTGTATTCTAAACAAGGACTATTATACAAGTCTTCAAAACATTTGAATCCCAAGTCTGAACTGTGCACACACAGCACATCCTCTAAAATATCATTAAAACTTGCCAAGCAGCCATTAATAAAGCAACACCATTTTTCCAAATTCTCAACAAGCAGAAGCCCCTATTTTCCATTTTTCGTCAAATTCCTAAATGTTTGGTTTGTTTCTTTTGTCCTTAAATTTCCTCGAAAGACTCATGTGAGTAATTCATAATTGCCTGTTCAGACTTTCAAATGAGTCCAGTTCCACAGGCTACAGTGGCACAAGATGCTAACCTGAGAGCCTGAAAGAGCCGGCGCTGTGCTGAGACGCTCCAGCCCACATCCTAATTGGCTTCCCCAAACTCAGATCGGATCAGATCACAGCTTGGGCCGCTTCACGTGCGTTCACTTTCTTTGCATGCACACAGTCCATCCACAGTGACAATAGAGGAGCCATGACTAGGTTTTAACTATTTACTCAGAATTCTAATGGAAATACCTTTACTGTCTTTATCTGAGCTATATTTTTAAACAGCGTGTCAACCACAAGCTATGAAAACATACACATTTTAAGATACATATTGGTTTTATGTACAAGTGTAGCTTCATTTGGGCCATTTCCTAGCGTAAACCAATACAATGTGTACCACAATTGCTTTAGTAACTTCAATGATTGTTAGCATTCCATAGGGACATATTTTATATAGCCTGGTCAACCAGATATAGCTATTTATTGTATACATACAGAAAAATCCGTCTGGAATTGTCTTGTCTGCTCTGTATTCTGTTACGGCTCTTTCTTTCCGGGCCTATTGTAATGAGGCATATTGAGCTCAACAATTTCTTCAACCAAAATAGTCAAGATGATTGTTTGATACTGCACTTGCTTCTGTTCTTAAAGACTTGGACATGTCTTTAAAACCACATCAACTTCTCTCCCGATAGCCACGCTGGTATACACTGTGCTTGTGAGCAAGTGGTTGTGAGGAAGCATCCCAGTCCAGGGCTCCACTATTTGTTCACTATCCATGGATCTTACAATACTATATAATAGGAGATAAACAAAAATGTTATGATACAGTTTGAAGGTCAAAATAAGTAAGTGGTCAGTGGCTTTATTAGAATTTGATCAAATGAAGATGTTGGTGATACAAGTGAAGATTATTCAGGATACCTATAAATGTCTATTCAGACTCATCCAATATGCTAAAATGGAAAGTCAGATATCACAAGTTATATGACTGTAAGAGCAAACAAAACATTGCATATTGGTTGTATTGGTACTGTATACCTTATATTCCAATTAACTGAGGCGATATTTCTACAAGGTCAACATAGATGGTATGCAATTACATGAAGCCAATGAATAGTCTCAAATACAATACAAGTGAAGATATTCCCTCTCTATAACTTGTCTCAGAGTGTGTACATTTAGTGATCCTATACAGCACCCTGGTGGGAATTGCTGCCGGTGTGTTGAGCGGGGCTGAAGAGCTGTATAGAAAAGGTCAGAGAGAAGCTGCGGCTCTGAACTTGTCTCACATATGAAGAAGTGGAACATAAGTGGATCTCTTGACATTCGGCTATTTTTCTGTTGCTGCTGTGCATGGCATCGGATGAGAGCCATGCAGCTTCTGGTGAGAATCCCCCAGAAAGGCAAGTTGTACAAGACTATATGCACATTTTGACAATGCACACTTACTCTTTGAATATGTTTCCACTGACACTAAATCTGCTTAGTGTATTCAAGGGGCAGTCATGTGATTTTATGGAATTAATGCATTGCTACAACTTTACTATGGGGACTGCAACACCATTTGGCATTGGACACTTATTTTGGGTAGCAAATTTAAAGAAGACAGTTAGCGCTTGACAATGTTCAAGGGTCAACTGTGTCAAGGATTCAATCTTTGAATCCTTGACACAGTTGACCCTGCAGGACCAGACAGCATCAGCCCCAGACTAACTCACCTGGAGACCGCAGGGTCATGTTCTTTTTTTACTACAATGCTTTCAACACCAGGACCTGGCTGCTTGGACCATCAACTACCTCAGCAACAGGCCACAGTACAGAGGAGGCTGCACAACTGTGAGTCTGAGTCTGTAGAACTGGGGCCCCTCAGGGAACAGTTCTCTCACCATTCCTCTTCATATTCTACACTTTGGACTTTACTTACCACAGCAGCAGCTGTCACCTCCAGAAGTTCTCTGATGACTCAGCCATTGTTGGCTGTGTGTCTGAGGGGAACAACCTGGAATACAGGTTGGACATCATGGACTTTATAGACTGGTGTGGGCTCAACCACCAGCAGCTAAACACCAGCAAGACCAAGGAGATGGTGATCAACTTCAGGAGAAGGACATACCTTCACACACCAGTGAACCTCCAGGGCTTGGACATTGAGATGGTGGACAGTTTGAAGTACCTGGGTGTTCACCTGAACAATAAACTGGACCCCCCTGTACAAGAAGGGCCAGAGTTGCCTCCACCTTCTGAGGAGACTGAGGTCCTTCAGACTGTGCAGGCCTCTGTTAAGGACTTTTTATGACTCTTTCCACTATACTGTGGTCTGCTGGGGGCGGGAAGCACAGACCTTGAAAAGAAGAGACTGAACAAGCTGGTTAGGAGGGCCAGCTCTGTCCGGGGCTGTCCGCTGGACCCGATCGAGGGGGTAGGTGAGAAGAAGATGTTGGCCAAACTGACATCCATCAGAGACAACAGCTCTCAGCTGCCTGCATCAGACTGTGGAGGCTCTGAGCAGCTCCTTCAGCGGCAAACTGAGACACCCTCAGTGCAGGAAGGAGCGTTACTGCAGGTCCTTCCTACCTACTGCCATGAGACTTTATAATTCAACCCATCATGTTTGTTTTAAAACCAAGGCTGAAAATGGTTGAATTGTCTAAACCAGCGGTCCCCAACCTTTTATGCGCCACGGACCGGTTCAATGTCAGACAATATTTTCACGGACCGGTCTTTAAGGTGTGGCGGATAAATACACAAAATAAAATAATACTACTAAAAATAAATAAATAATAATACTAAAAAGTGTAAAATTTTCTAAATATATTAATAAACGTGTTTTTTTAATGCAGGATGCTTGGTCTCCAAGTGGCGAAGCAGTTTTGAAGGCTTCAATGCCTCATAAGAGAGCCGGCCGCCACATATTATGCTGAGCGGGCTTGGTGCGCAGGAATCACCTGTCGCTATAAATCCATATTTTAAGTAGGACTCTTGCTATTGTCTGTTAAATGCAGCTTACTTTGTCTTGGAAGTCGTATGGTCTTCTACTGTCTCCTCACTTAGTCTTTTCCCCTTTGCAAAGAAACTTTCCAAAGACGTTTTTTTTTACTCATATTGCTAGCTTGGAGGTTTAAGTTTAGCGGCAACGTATTACGTGACCAAGACAAGCGTCAAGAGTGACAGATGTAACAGAGGGAATCCGGTAATTTTTCAAAATAAAACATTGTTCAGACTCAGATAATAAATAAAACCTAAATAATGTAAGCCATTTATTCTTTCTCTGCGGCCCGGTACCAAATACCCACGGTACCGGTCGGGGACCCCTGGTCTAAACTTTAGACAATTACACCAACTGGAACAATATGATGCAAAACATATATATATATATATATATATATAAATTATACATCCATATTATATACATATATATATGTATAATAACAACATATTATATGAGACTCGCCAGTCGAAAATCTATTGGGTGCCTTGCTTTCCAAATCCAAAACTTACTGAGCATACCCAAGCCACATTCACGACTCTAAAATATGGCTCCATATTCTGCCACAACAAAAAATAAAGTGTTGAAGCAAATGCAGCGAGGAGGCAGTGTGTACGCCACGAACTGTCGCATTAGCCCATTAAAACATCAGCCGGGTGGAAAGCAGACATCTGTGCGCAGCCAGAGCCGATGAAACAAAGGTTCAAGTGAATTTAACACCAATGTGAGCGGATCTGTCACTGTCAGTCTCCGTGAGTGCTATTTTACCAACCGGCTACAGGCTAACATTGTTTCCTCCATGACAGATGACAAAAAAATTGCTTTATATTTTACACAAAAAAGGGGGCAGACATGAAAGAATGGGGAACTTTTACACAGCACAAAGGATAATTATATTCTCCTGGAAGAAAAGTGACTAGTCATATTTCAGTACAAAAAAGACACGCTGGTTTCACATGTGCTGGATGATAGAAGCTGTCATTTGCATGTTAAAAGATACGGCACTGTAATGGCCGACCGTGATGAGATGAAGGGGGTGGGCTTATGTGTTAACAATAAGGATTTTATTTTATTTTATTTAACCAGGAATGTTCCACTAAGATTACAATTTCTTTTGCAGGGGAGTCCCGGCCCCATGAGTGTGTGGGGGGGACTATTGTGTTTTTTTTTTTTTTTAAACCTACGCAAGCACGGGGAGAACATGCAAACTACACACAGAAATGGGAATTGAACCCAGGACCTTCTTGCTATGAGGCCCAAATATACTAAATAAAGCTGAGAACAAAGCTTTTGAAGGCAAACCGTGTTCTGATCAAGGCTCAGCAGCGTGGATGGTGGGGCATTCCATCCTCAAACACAACAGCCAACAGGAGAAAGCGAGTGCTTACCTAGAGGAGAAGAAAAAAGAGAGGAGAGATTAGTCAAAAAGGCAACGTAGAGAACAAAACCATTGCCACTGATTTGACTTTTGACTCTTATTAATGCAGATGAAGCTCTTTATGTAAAAATCTATACTGCGTAATAATAACTAATTTGTGTAAGTCCAGCCACATTTAGCAGTACTAACACAGCAATAGTGTCTCGTATCAAAAATGGACAGGAAGAGGAATACAGGAGCCTTATAGATAACTTTTAGATGGAGCCAAGCAAACTGTCTCATAAACACCCCCAAAACTAAAGAGATTGTCATTAACATGAATTGAATACCCCCATTTCAAACTGTGGCCATCAGTGGAGAATATATTGAAATTGTTTCCACCTATTAATACCTGGAAGGGAATCTGGACAACAAGCTAGATTGCTCCATAAATACAGATGAACTTTATTGGAAAGAATAAAGCAGGCATTATTGTCTAAGAAAAATGGCTAACTCTGTTTTTTATGCTGTCTGTCGGAGGCCGTCTCAGAAAAAAAAAATTTGTGACTTCAAAAACTAATTTGTCTGGTTCAACTGAAGGTATTAGTTTAGGGCCTGTGGTTGAAACAGTGGAGCAACAGACAAGACACTGCTGCTCTTCTGAACAACATGGACCATCCTTTGCATATCGACAAGAATCAGTTAACAGTATTTAGCTCCAACTTTTGGAAAACGGGCCAAAGGCCAAAGGGTTACCAAAGTATACGGTACAGTACGGACATACATGGTACTACCCCAAACATTTCCCCAAAAGCTCTTTCTGTCAGGCATCACGACTTAGTAAGTAATGCATGTTTGCTGACTATGATTAATAGCCAACAAATTAAACCCAAATTACACCACTGTATGTCCTTTCAGTGTAACAAATAATGCTGTTTTAACTGTAACTACATTTTTATTAATGTAAAGCCTCAAATCTGATCAAAAAATAATAGCTCAGGGTTTTCTGCACTTGCCCAACACTTTGCAATCCTTGTTTATCAAAGGGGATATTCATGGTTCAAATGTATATATTGTTGGTTGGGCTGCATTGTGATATATGGCCCTCTACCATTTATTCTTGCTTGTCATGCGCATGTTGTGATTAGCACTCAGTCAGATCCCAGGAAAGAGTTAATAGGCTGCCAGTGTGATTGTGCTGGAGTGCCTATGATTAGCAGGGTCGACGTGCTAAAGAGCTTTCGAATATAGAATCCGCCCTACGATAACAAGACATCCCCCTTTTTGTAATTAGCTTTGTGTGTACTTGCATTTACCAAATTAAGGTTAAGTGTTAATTGACAGGAGTGAAATTGTCGGCTAATGCTGGTGCTGCACCGGGCTAATATCGGCTTCATTAGCATCTCGCGCACTTTAATTAGAACCTCCATTCAGCTGTGTTTTCATAGCCTCAAAGACTATCTATTTGGAAAATCTCAGGTTAATCAACTTGCAATGATACAAGACAAAAGCAGACAAAAAAGAGTATAGGCCATGAGAATACAAATTGTATCAACCTGACACGGGGCTAATAAAGAACAGAATAAAGGCAGATCAAAATTGCCCACTATGGTGTAGAAATTGATTAGGTTATGATGCTGGAATCGGAAAATGGAATCCAAGCCAATATTAGCTCCATTTATTCAAAATGGCGTGTCTGTTTAATAAAGATTGATGGACAGTGATGCCATCGGGAGTGGATTTCGTGGAAGCTATGTCGGAAAATGGTTCTAGATAAGAGAGAGGTCTACAGGGAGAGATCCAGGAGGGATATCCCAAATGAATGTTTTCTTTAAAGAAAAGGCCTCTGGCTAAAACTGAGATCGCACAAGGGATGGTTTATTTGTTCCATATTCTGAAGGGTGCCATGAGATTTTTTGCTACCCATATTTCACAATCCAAACAGAACAGTGAGGTGACCCAACTTCCTTATCTGTTTCAACTCATTTTTGACCATTATAACCAATTTCCAAAGCAGATATGTCAATGGAAATATTTATTAATATAGTTATAAATTCTGCAGCAACACTAATAAAACCTCCAGTGACCAAACTTTGAGTGCCAACCCCAGTGTTTTAGAACCTCTCCTGTAGATGCTACGCATTATAAAAACAATGGACTGGATTTCTTTGAGATTTGAATATTCATGCTTTTATCCAAAGTTTTAAAGAATATACTGTACTTATGTAAAGTTAATGGGTTCATCTTGTTACTGTGTTGCAAAGCCAAAGTGCAGTAACCATACATTTTTTTTTTTAGTTATAATGGATCCTACTCCGATGTGAATCTCCATACACTATTAAAGCTTGAATGTTCTTGCAAGCCAATGTTTTTCAAAAATTTTGAATTTTCCTTTCTTTCTTGTGCGTTTACTCTTGTGTTGTTGGTGTAATTCAAATGGATTCTGGTGCGTTTGCTCTGTTACCGCGGTTTACTTGGAAAAATGTGAATGCTCTAAACCAGGGGTCTGGAACCAAGAACAACTTCTTGCCAAAAATATAAAATGTCCATCTGTTGGGAACTGAGTAGACCTATTTCAGATCTTTTACATTTTGCAAAATCAACTTGGTTTGAATTAGCTTTTTTATAAAATCTAAATTATTTATTAATTATTAATATTTGATGACTGATGAGTAATTGCCGGCATAAAAAATTAAAACTGTTAAGAATACTGATCAATAAAAAATGATCAATAAACACATGTTGCCTTGACCATAAATGACAAACTTATTTTACAATCAGTGATTCACAAAGATCTGGACACTTTTTGGTCATTGTAACATAAATGCTAAATAATAAATTGTTAAAATGTTACTTCATTTCGGTAATGCATGGCTCACTACACCAGCTTCTTTACAAAATAGGGACATAGTTTGGCTCTTCCTGGTGCACGTGAACTGTTGTGCCTAAATCTTGAAGTGCGTCCACACACCTGTCTTGCCTCTGACCTTGTGCAGTAAAGTATAAGCTCCTATTGTGCTATAATGGAGTGGTGGTAGAGCCGTCGTCCTAATACCGGAAGGTTGGTGGTTCGATTGCCGCTCTCCCCAGTTCATACTGTTGTTGTGTCCTTGGGCAAGACACTTAATCTTCCTTGCCTCCAGTGCTCTGGTGTAAGGGTGTGTGACTGTGTAGGGGAGTTTGGTGGTGTATGGCAGCCCCCCTTTCTTTCTGCCCCAGGTGTGAAAGTGTGTGAATAGAAGCATCATGAAAAGTGCTTTGGGTGCCCGAGAAAGTTCCACAAAAGCTATATAAATGCACACCATTTACCATTATAAATTCTTCAGGAGCAGGACACACATGCAATGCATAGATCTACCAGCTTATATCCGTGGGGGAGTCTAATAAAGTTTACTGCCATAATGAGCAGTGCTTAAATGACCACTCCTCTTTGTAACATTTGTAACTCCTTGAAGACAAGCTTGGTCGGTGTGATCAATAAATAGTGAACACATTTACTCATGCGCTAAAAGGATACAGTCCTCAAACTGTGAATTAATTGTCACGGACTCCAGGATGAATAAGTGAATTCATTTGACGCACAGACAACACAGCTCCCTGTTCTGTGTGCGCAGTTTGGACCTTGTGCAGTTTTAACCAAACACTTAAATAGCGCAGAGCCCAGGCAGCTGCAAGTCAATTTGACTATTTGTTTATTCACTCAGGCATGGGCTAAACTGTTATGTTATTTTTAAGTCGTTCCATTTCATGTTAAATAGGATATAGTTCTTTGTTTGGTTATTAAACGTTAGACTGAAATAAATTCAAGTCAAGCAGAAACACTGCCCTGCACATTTAATTAGAGAGGGGGGAGGAGGGATGTAGAGCTGCATGCTGCTCCAGAGATGCTGGTTGCTGGTGCCTTCTCTATACGAACCTTAGTGTGAACCTTTAAAACAGAGATCTCAGAGCACTATCAGCTGAACTCTGATACAGTTCAATTGACAGGAAGAGTGTATAGTATATTGTCTATTCCTGAATATAGTTCACCATGTACTATACATAGTAAACTGCAAATAAGAAATTAAATACTGTATGGCTTTCAATATGTTGGTGCACTTATACTAGTTTTTCTGTATCTGAGTCCAAAAATGAGATATTTTGGAAATATTTGGCAATATTTGGTCTCTAAATATTTATGGAATGCACTGTTTAAGTTGCTGCCCTACCAGTGAACTAAAGCGACTTTCATACATATGCAGAATACATATGTTGCTATAATATAATTATTGATTATTATTATTATTATTATTATTGATTTTTTTTTTCACGATGACTACCCTGACCACACGTCCTCCACACACAAAAACACTCCTGGAAAACAAATTTTTTGGGTTGAGAAGTTTACCCAGAATTTGCCAAAAATGTCCAAATGTCTTTTAAATCTTAATTGTATGTATTTCCAATTGTATTTAAGCCTCTTAAATCATTGTGGTCATCTTTGTTTTGTGGTCACATACATTTTTTTTGAAACTCAAACTTTATATAAACAATCTAAAACATAACAGTACTCTTTATTGGAACATTTAAGTTTGACATCTGACCCTCTGTGGCATTTAAACCAAAGCAGAGAGAAATGTTAAAAAGAGTAACAACTAAATACAATTGATGGCTACACATGAGGAATCAAAGTGGTCCTCAATTGTGAAATTTCTTGCATAAAAATGGCAACCAAAAATTAGACCGAAACACCACCGTCTACAAATTATTTACAGCATCTTAAGAAAAATGACAGAGAGATTTACTTCCTGAACCAGCCATGAAATATAGCCACTCCCAACAAGCAGTAAATGGCCGTCCCAGAGTTAATTTGCTCAACAGCCAGCAGATGATGCAGAACATAACTTCCACCTTCTTCTGCCATACATAATTCATGCTATTGACTGGCGAGGCATGCCACTTTCATGCACGAGCTCAGTCAGTGATGCCACTTTCACACACCGGCTCAAGCCAATGAGTCCACACCAACTGTTCAGTAACGCTTAGCACACAACTGGTGTTGGCGTGAAATGTCCACAGAAGATAAAAGCATGCTCACATTTGGTTTGGATTCTGGCGCCGGCACAGGCAGACTACTTCACAGGCTCAAGAGCACACACTGTTACCAAAAGGTGGACAAGAGAGACAACTGCTTTGCTCATACTTGTGATAAAACTATTTTTAAATTGACTCAGTACTGTTGTTGCAAGAATGCATTAACCAAGACAAGTCTAGAACAAGATACATAAACAAAAGATACATTTTCCTGGGGGGTTTATGGCATGCTCAAAAGTACAACTGTACACCTCAGTAGATGCTAATCTCCTGGTCTACCAGAGTTTTGGGGCCTTTCTGAAACGACATACGCACTAACACTCCAGCTCCTAGTTCATTTGTGTGTAGTGACACTCCCCTTTCTCACTGTGTAGTGTCTCCTAAACGCAGTGCTTGGCTTTTAGATGCTCTTCCCTCTCTTTGATGGAAACAGGAACTCTCTGTCACCATGGTTACCAACCAAGCTGGCAACTAATGCATTTTCCTCTAGATATAAGGAACATGTCACATGTTTTCTTATTTACAATTAAAAGTATACGTAACAACAAATTAAATCTTGCATGTCTGGATTTTTCTTAGACCAGTAAACTTTTATGTGATAAAACAATTTACTTTTAACTTCATAAAAGCTTGCATTATAGTAATGTCAAGCCATAATTGTATGCTTTCATAACAAACCTTCAGGAAGGCCCTTGCAATCTGCCCAACTTGAACACAAATTCTTAACTGATGTTTTTTTTATAGAAACCAATAGGGTGACTGTACAGGAAGAGCAAAAAAATGTGTCAATAACTTTTTGGCATCAGTGTTTTATGCCATCACAACCTTTTAGCAATTTAGCACTTTTAGACAGTCTTTTGGTTGGTTTTTGTTTGGTAACTGACTATTATTGTGATCTTTTTGACAGTAGAAAAATACTCATCAAGCGCTTTTATTTAATGTTACTCATGCCTTTTTGATTATCATCATCAAAATAATACGTGAATGCCATGTATGTGTCTCAGAGAGTTAATAGTAGCACAGGGGCCTCACAAGCACAGTTCAGAGCAACAGGCCACGCTTTAGGTGTGATGCCCAAAATTGCACCATGGTGTCTCATTTTCCGTTCCTTTCCGCCATTTTGTTTAATCCAGGGGAAGACTTCAAATCTAACTCATGTCTCTGAAAGATAGCTGAGAAATAATGTTTGGATTGTTGCCCAGGCAACTGTGTTCATACTTGTGCTACATATCTTTAAAGTGTGAATAGTATGAAGAACACAATATAAATGTTACCAACAAACTGATCAACTGAAATCAACAATACTCCTTCAACACTCATTCATACATGACGCCACCCAGAAGTCACCAGCTGCATACCCACTCTGGATGAGCTGGTACTGCTTCTACTGCTATAACTACTACTGATAACAATTAAAATAAAGGGATTAGGGGTGCACGTGGAAGACAGCGCTCCGGTCGTGAGTTCAAAGTGGTGAGTCACCCCAACCCCTTAAGGGACTAAGCGGAAGAAAATGAATGAATGATGATATTATGAAATTTTTATGTCATTTTGGAAACAAGTTCTGTGGACCGATGAGGTTAAAATAGAACTTTTTGGCCGAAATGAGCAAAAGTATGTTTGGTGAAGAAAGGGCACAGAATTTAATGAAAAGAACCTCTGTCCAACTGTTAAGTAAGGGGGTGGATCGATCATGTTTTGGGGTTGTATTGCAGCCCAGGGAACTAGCCCGCTGACTACAGAGTAAGTCCGCACGTGACACACGGCCTTAGCATCTGTAATCTGTCCAAACTCTAGCCCCGAAGCAGCCATCTTCTTTTACCCATTAAAAGACCCTTTGTTAAGTTTCAATAATTTAGATTAACATGTCTAAACATTCCTTTGGTTCACAAACCCTCTGAAGGCAAATGTTTATCCCATGTGTTTATCCCTGGGCATACGTTTTTACAGCTGGAACCAACAAGGACACAGGTCGAAAACCACGAACGGAGAATGAAGGAAAAGGAAAAGTACGACTGATAATCTGGTAACAATTGGTTACAAAAACTAAAAATTGGTAAGTTCATACCTTTCATTTAGTGAGTCAGAGGAATTAATATGACATCACTTATTTTGGATAACATCAACTTGTAGTTTTAAAGCAGCAAACTAAACTTAACTATAATTTAAAGTTTCTACAATAGTCATCCTAACTTAACCTTGTCATGGTTAAAATGTGTCAGGTCAAAAGGAAATCATATTTGAGATTATTAACTAGATAAACGTTTAAGTGGTAAACCTTCAAAATATACCTTATACGTTTTTCCTGTAGGGGATATGTCATCATTGAAGGGCAACAAATTTGGGGTTTTATGATAATGCATTGGAGAGGAGTTAAATGTTTATGGTGAATGAGAAGGTACAAAGAGCAGGAGACTTCAATTTGTTAATTATTAAACATAAGGCTAGGACAATCTTTTGCCCAAATATGTAGACCTGTAATAGACTTTTGAACTATTTATGAAGTACACCATCAATGAAGGATATCTCTAAAGTACCATCTGTATTCTCATGTTTTTTCTTAGCACCAGCAGGAGCTGTGCTCAGACCTCGGGGAGTGAACAAAGTAACAGTAATATAGTATCAATAAAAAAAACAGACTTTACTGAAGTGTAACAATCATGTCACAGTGGTTTCATGTAAACAGGTGTTGAAGAAATATTTTTAGCAGGATAAGAAATGAATACGTGTTCTAACAACCTGTCTCATTGTTGATAATACAGTACATCTAGATGTTGTTGTGTTGTGGCTGTAATGTTGAGAGTGCAAATGTTTTCGCTGTTATTTTTGTGAGTAAGAGTCTGTGTTTAGTTAATGTTGTCTTCTTTCTCAAGGAACAGTGTATTGAGTGTATGATGAAAAAGAAAAGGTTTTGGAAGCATTATAGAGAAAAAGATTTAGTTTAAGAGATCATATATCTGGCAGGTTTAATTGAGAGAAACATTGTACAGTAGGTCAAGTTAGGATGTAGTCAGTATTCTTGGGGGCATTGTAGAATATTTGAAGACATTGATCTGGGTTAAATAAAGAAAGGATAGGAACATGTGATTAGAGTGGCTCTGATCATGGAGAGAGGGGGCAAAAGGAAGCTTCATGATGAGCCTTCTAGAATTATCTGTTGGTAGCTATTTGTTAAAGAGTACAGTCATTTACCAAAATCTTGAACTTGAGTGACAAAGCTTTGTTTTAAATAATTTAAATAAATGAAATGATAATGACATCTGTATTTGGTTTACCCTGATGAACCAACCTAGCTGCCTGGCAACATTTCTGGACTCTCTTTAAGCTTGATAACAGATGAATAAAGTGATTGCTTGCAATTTGCCAAATTACAGTAAGGACATAAAGATTGAAACAGTTGTGATCTTAGCTAGTCTTAGTTTCATAATTTAGTTTTACAACGATTCTTTCTGTCCCAGACAAAAACAATTTTTTTTTTTTTTAAATGCATTCCGACAAAGCAGAGATCTTCAAAGACTCAATTCCACCAATGAACTCAACACTACAACACTGATATTTATACCGGCGTGGAACACTAAAGACCCTCATTGTCTATAAAGAATTATTCATAGTCATGTGCACAAGTCCCACAAGTAACATTAAATATAAATGCACACTGTGTGCAACTCAGTGTGACCCACTTTAAGGTTCCAACAACTGCTGTCACAGAACAAGCATTCAGCTCCGAAACCAAACGCCAAAACAACCAGCTTTTTGATTTGCTAAAATTGGAGGTCATATGACTTCTGACAGGACAAGGCCTCACAAAGAAATACCAGAGCTTACGGTTGTGGCTGACCACATATTTGCTACAATGCCTTCCCAAGTATCAGCAGATGGACGTTTTCACACAAGAGTAAATTTAGGCTTGGATAACACCAACAAGTGATGAATCTTGGAAGACACTTTGTAAATATGTCTAATATTGTCTTTCAGATCCAAATGATGATGTTTTTTTTTTTCTGATGATGCTGAAAATATAACACTTGTAAAAACCAATTTTAGGATCAATTCTTGAATATGCTCTTCCTGCCTAGCTTTGAAATAACAGCCAGTAAAAGGGAAAGAAAATGACTGAAAAGAAACATGGCAGCATAAAAAAAAAGTGTTAACTGAAATGACACTCTAATTTTAAACTCGTCAAAGGTTTGTGGAGAGATATTTTAATATAGGACTAATATATAGGGCTAATATAGGAGCCATAAATTGGAGCTCTGTTCTTTTAGGGACAAATGGGTGTCCTAATTCACAAATGTCACAAAGACTTTCAATTGTAGGCAATTATATAATATAAAGGACTAATGATGGCTGTTTTTGTCCTTATCCATTCATTCATTTGCTTCAACTTAGTCCCATTAGGGGTTGTGGGTGACTGGAGCCTGTCACAGCAGCTTTGGGCCTGAGGCCAGGTACACCCTGGACAGTGGCCAGATAATTGCAGGGCTGACACATAGGGACAGAGATGTTTAAGTTGATGTTTATGTTCAATCAAACTCACAACCTTCTTGCTATGAAGCAGGAGTGCTAAACACTCTGCCACTGTGCACCCCTCCTTAATATATAATTAACATAATAAAGACTTTGTAACTTGCACAGAGCAGAAAACTAAGAATGTGTGCACACATCCTAATTTTGGCACACAGGTGTGGATGCTCTGTTATGGTGGTCTGCTTGGATAAGTGTGACAACACAGTTTTCCCACAGTTCATACTGTCGTTGTGTCCTTGTGCAAGACACTTAACCCCACTTACCTCCAGTGGTGAATGGAAACAAACACTGTTGAATGGAAGCTTAATGTAAGTCGCTTTGAATAAAAGCATCAGCTAAATGAATACATGTAAATATATCATATGTATTGTCAACTTGAAATATGCAGCACTTAAATCTTTGATAGTTGATTAGAAACGAACTGTACTTTGATTGTGCATAGGCAATGGTAGGAAAACTAGATGTGGGTGAAGGCCTATGAACACGAAGCATATTTAGCAACTATTTACTCAACAAAAGATCACAGATAATGGACCTCCTTTACTAAGATCAAAAAATGTAATATTGCATGTGCAGGGTTAAAAACTGCATGCACTAGGGAATGTATGATTTAACAAAGAATTCTGGTGCGGGGTTGTGGGCATAAATGTGAGTCAGCTAACCGTACGTGAATGAGGGCTGTTTGAATGATTGTGCTGAACAAAGAAATGTAACAAATAAAAAAATAGATTGGCATTAAATAAAAGCGCTTGATAAGAATTTTTCTACTGTCAAAAAGATCACAATAATATTCAGTTATCAATCAAAAAAACAACCAAAAGACTGTCTAAAGGTGTGTCATTATGAAGTTCTATCATATACAACCTGTGTCCAGTCACAGGGACCTAACAGCACTGAAAGTAGTAGTAACATGACAAATACAGATAACCTACTGACTTTAGACCAGCGGTGTCTAACGTGTCAAAAGTGTTGAGGGGCTAATATAGTAAATATTTTTCAAAGTTATGTTATATTTACGCACTCCATTGTGGACATATTGGGAGATTTACTAAAGCATTGTGCCACTGCCCCTAACCCTAAAAGCTTTTTACTATTGTGTGTTTTCTTCACGTTGGCAGTAGCCAGACAGCAGCTACTGTTCTACCATCCACCATTAGATTGTTATTGTCACATCTAAACCATAAAATGAAATGTACTGTTAGTAATCATAATGTTGTAGAAAGTCAGTCTAAGGTGAGGTTTCCTTGCTTTTGTAGCACAAAGAGTTACATTATGGTAAATATGGTTTATTCCAAAATCAAGTAGCTAAGATCTATAGTTTGCAATTGTCTAGTATTGCAATGATATAGTAAGGGTCCATGATTACGTAACAAATCGATATGGATTGCAATGCAGTTCCTGTGAGTATATGTCAAAACACAAAATCCTTTCTCTTGAAGATGAGCACATCTACCACTGCCTCAAACCATGGAACACTTCCACAGAGTGAGAATGTCCCCTGCTGCGCTGTACAATTGTGAATACCACCTCAGCAGTCACATTTCCACTGACTGAGTTCAAAAACAGTCCAGAGTGCATGTCTGGAAAGAGTCCACAAATGATTTGTTCCGTTTAACCGAAGACTGCAGTGTATTGTTGTTGAGAGATGTGTGCTGTGGCTGGTTTAATCTTCTGGTGTATAGAAAAAACCTGGTCATTTAGGACTGTTTAAATTACATGTTCTCACGTTTTTTTATGCAGAAGACTGTTTGAAGAGACATACATAGTTGGGTAGTGTTTCTTGAGAGATAAATAGTTAAGAAACTGCTTGCGATGGCTTTTTTGTGGAGTCTTGATGTACTGCCTATGGTTTGACCCAATGCCCAACATAAAAAATAATGTTTATAGGACTATACTGTATTTAGTGAATGTATGTCCAGTGTTAGCCCTGAGATTATCCTAAGATTATCTCTCCCCCACATACTGTCGTTGTGTCCTTGGGCAAGACACTTAACCTACCTAGCCTCCAGTGTGTGTTCTGTAACACTGGTAAATGGAAGCTTAATGTAAGGCGCTTTATGGTGCCTACTACAGTAGGTGGAAAAGCGCTATATACGTATATATTTAAAAAAAAAGAATTTCCTGTCTGACAATGTCTGAAAACCTTTATTAAATAGCTTTCATTTGGTTATGTGTGACCAATTATAATTATAAAAAACTACCAAATTAATAATAAAAAAAATATTTTGCTGGCTTAGGTTTGAAGTATTGTATTGCTGTTTGACACAAAAGTGTTTTTGCACAACTGACAGTTTACTTTGGTGACATTACTTTGACACTTGAAAGTTTTCTGAGTGTGTTGTAAAACTACTGTGTTATAGACTGTATAATACATAATAATAACACACACAATCATCTGAATGCTCGCGCTGCATATGGTCATTGAAGCATATCAAATACTAAACTATTGTTACAGAGGAGTGTAACATGGAATATTTTCAAAGTGCCAATGCGTTGTTAGTTCTAAATAATGGTTTGGCTGCTCAGCTCAGTGCTGACTTTAAACTTGTGTAGCCTATATTTACACCAGCTCCTGACCTGGCGTGGGATTTGAGGTTACGTACGCCCACGTTCAAAATGATAAATACAAAGATTGTGAGGAAATGGTCATACACCTAAATTTTGCCGAACACACCTTTGATAAATAAGGGCCAATGAAAGGTTATCCCCTGGCTCTAATTTGTCTCCTTTCTGTGTCTCCGCTGTGGGCAGGATTTTGATGCAAGGAGAGGAAAAGCAGGACAAGCAGGTAAAATGAGATGTATCTGTGGTTTTTTGTGCTCAAAAGTGGATCAGTCTCACTCTAAACGGGCGGCAGTAGCTCAGTGGTAGAGCGGCCGTCCTTCAACCGGAAGGTAGTATGATCGATTCCCGCTCTCCCCACAGTTCATACTGTCGTTGTGTCCTTGGGCAAGACACTTAACCCACCTTGCCTCGTATGAATGTGTAAGAATGTTGATGGTGTTGGTCGGAGAGGCCGTAGGCGCGGAATGGCTGCCACGTCTCTGTCAGTCTGCCCCAGGGCAGCTGTGGCTACAGATGTAGCTTACTACCACCAGTGTGTGACTGTGGAGTGAATGAATAATTGATATGTAAAGCGTCCTTGAGCTCTGGAAAGGCGCTATATAAATATAACAATTATTATTATTATTATTATTATTAAACGTGGACCACCTTCAGTTGGTTTTATTTGGCTTGCTCCTAAGTGCATTTGTATTGAACAGTGGAGCAGGACAGAGGCCTAAAGTCCAACTCAAGTCTGACTAAACCATTTACACTACATACAGTATGGCATCACCTTGGCTTGTTAGCTTGACAGTAAAATGAATCTGACTTTACAGTGATCTGGGTAACATTTAGGCTTTCTTTGCCATGTAAACATAGTCAATGTAAAGGAAACATGGCAGACATTTTTTTTTTTTAACATACTGACAGAATTAAAGCACATGCATATTATCAATTAAGCCTGCCTTGAACGTCTTTTTGGGTCCAAGTCACTCCTCTGCCGAGTTACGGTGACATTTGGGGATTGGCCTTATCTGAGCCCGCAGTGCAGCGCCTCAGGAGAACTGAACGTGACTCAGCCACCACCTCACCCCGTCCTGTCGCGCTCTCTCACTCTGTTCCGTCACTCCGCGCCTCACTCTTCACGCTGAGAGCAAATCTTAAGACAAGCAGTTTGATGTTCAAAGCAGAAAAGGCTTGAAAGCTTTCCACCATAACCATCCACGCTCCACACTTCCCCCTCCTTCAAAGAAAGACAGAAATTGGCTCGAGACAAATCAGCAGCGCCCGGCACAAACATGAGATGAGCGGACATACACCGGCGGACGTGCCAAACTCACTGTTGATAATACTCAGGTCTGCAACTTCAGCCTCTACTGTTGAAGTTGACTTTGCTGGAAGGAGAAAATGAACTATTACTAACTTTTTTGTTCTTTTATTTTATTTAAATTCTACAGTTGAACAGGAGAAATACAATAATCAGACCGGAATAGGACATATAGAGACATGTTATTCTTAGAATAGAATTAATACAAACAGCTGAGATTTCTTCTGGTCCAAAGAAGAGCACTGTCTAAAACCCTGAACTATCAAGAAATGTGGTTTCAGACTACAAAACAAACCAGACTTTGGTTGAGTTTAGTCCAGACCGAGAGCACTTCTTTTACCGGAACCATGGTCCGCTGGAGCTTTCACATCTGAAAGTCCAGAGCAAACAGTGCAGGTGTGAAAGCGCCCTTAGTTTAGTTTAGTTTAGCAAAACATTCACAGATACTCTTTTCTTAGACTGACATTAGTCTATTACTAGTTTAGATGCCACTATTTTGGTATTTGACTTAACTTAACTTGACTATGACTTAACAGACGGACAATTTGAATCAATTTGATTTGTTTTATTAATCTATTCATTATGTAACAGCATGTTTTGACTGAAGCAACTGATGCTAAATCAGACCAACGTGACACAAAGCTATATCGTCAACAGACTCTCGACTATGTTTATATGGCTTCACCTTAGCTTAAATTCATCACTGATGTCAATTTTACCTAGTACAATACATAAACATAGTCATGGACTTTATCTCGTCCTGCTCTGAGCCTCCATTTCAATTAACTACTTTCAGAAGAATCTAACCCCATGAACCCGCGCTTGTTTCTAGTTTCGGCTGCCTGAACACTGAATTATGAAAGTACATAATGGGAGTGGAGATAAGGCATGACACTGTTAAAAATTAATTATGATGCAGCCCTAAATCCTGAAGAGCAGCCAGTTTTAGTAGGGAGATAGGAAGAGGAGAAGGATTTAAAGTTAAACCCTGCCAGTGGGCCTTTAAATGTGGATAAATACAGTGGTGTGGATCAGTGGGAAGTGATAATGATTTTCTTTTTCATTCTATATTTGGTATCTTATTGTCTACAGCTACAACCAGCTTCTTAAATTGTATTAAAGACAATACTTGTCAAAGCAGCATTATGTAACTCTGAGTGGAGCAGACTCTCTTCAGATCTCTACATCTTACGCTTTTGGTAGACTAGAAATGACTCTGTACCAAAATAATGTTTCAAATGTTGGAAGTGATTTACAATAGAAAAAAAAAGTATGTCTATGGTAATTAGAAAGTGGAAACTGGACATTTAACTTAACATACTGCACAAGATGGTAATATTCAGCGAGACTGGACCTCTAGGACACACACCTGGTGACACAGACCACAGTCTGATCTTGACCCTCTCAATTATCACTGAGCTTCAGACCAGTCAGTCAATTTTAAGTCATTGTTACTTGTTCTTTTCTTTGTCTCAGACATAGAGATCTTGGAATTTATTTTTGTAATTTATTTACCCAGTTCGTTGATTTACCCAGTTCTTGGGTCAATATATATATTTTCTATTCTTAATATCCCTATAACAATACTTTCTTTAATAAATGTTAACGCTTCCATGAGTTTTTTCCTATATTGGCTATATTTTCTTTGTTGGACATGGACAGCTCTTGTTGAAATAGATACAAAAAGCTGTAAACCTCAATATTCAACATTGTATCAGACTCAGCAGGTGTCCACCGTCACTGAACTCGCCACAAGGGTCCGGTGCTCACTATGGGATAGTTTTGGCTTAGAGTCTGGCTGTCAATCGCCAAAGGTCTGGCCGATTTAACCTCAATGTAAAGAAATGTAGTATTTTAGCTTCTTTATTTAAACATTACACTCATAGGATTGACTGTCATTTGAAATCCTTAAGCTCATTTGTTGTACAACTACAAACATGATTTGTATAAGATTTTTTTTACACACAGATCTGCTCTTGTTTCTGCACATGTTTGATCATTAAGAGCCGTTGGAACCAGCCAGTTTGGATTTTGTATGTTTCATATATAAACTCCTTTACAATTTGGAATCAAAGCCCAGCTCCTCAGGTGTTTCATTGGCTCTCACCAGGATTAAGTAACATTTTAATCCATAATGCATTGCTTTGAGTAGTCTAAACTCCACCCCAGGTTTCATTAGACATCAGGGACACAACTAAATACCATTACAGTGTGCTTGTGCTTTCTGCTGAGATCCACGGATATAGCCAAAGAGCAACAAACAAAGCTGTCCAGTGCCCCATGAAGAGAGCCCGTGCTTTGTTGCTCAATAACAAAGAGAATCACAAGTGGATCTACTAAGGCGAGGGCAATGTACAGTAAATAAACAAAGCTTGAGCTAGCTGTGGATTTTGCCCAGCACCTTGGCCTCCACCTGTCAGACGCCGCAAGCAACAACATACTTGTAAAAGAACTAGCAATATATTCCTCAATGCAAGAGAGGTTGTGTTTTTGTGAACAACTGGACGATGTTCTACAATCTAAAAGTGTCTAAATGGTGAGATGACTTTTACAAATTTACAAAGAAATTAGTTTTTAAATGAATAAAGCTACATGGTTTGCCATAATCTGTGTCTTCCTGGGTTGAATTGTTGCCTCACCCTTCAGAAAGTTAGTCCTACATAAGTGTTCTTATGGTACAGTCACACTGTTGAGCCATGCCACGCTGAAGTATGATTGCTACATACACATGCCCATACTCTGCCTTGGACCACCTCTTCCAATCTGTCAAACTCCAGAAAGAAGCAGTCACACTGGAGTGGATGAGGTGACCAGCCCGGACTGCACAGCATTTCAACATAAATCTCAGACTTCAAATTGAGACTGTGTCCTGCATTTTTATTGGCTGTAGATAATTAGATCTGGCTCTGCTTTGTCCAGTAGTAAAAAAGTAGGAAAGACCATCATTGCAGTTCCGCCAATCAATCAGTTTTATTTAAGTGGAGTGCGCAGTTTGATTGACAGCTCCAGCTCTGCCGCTGACATCAGCTCCGCCCACAATGTAAAGCCGCAAATGACTGAATGGAATTTATATTATTTATTTTAAACATACCACAGAAAATACAGCTTAAAAAAGAGATGCTGCTGCAAAAAAGACTAGGAAAAGACTATTCTTAGATTGTCTGTTGTTTTTTGTGAGCTATGTCAAAGGGAATCAGGAGTTACTATAAACAGAAAATGACTAAAATCCTGACAATGTTATGTAACCAGCGGTATAAGAAAGTACTGGACTTGCCACTTCCAGTGGCCAAACATTTAATTAATGATAACGTGTGCCAGCGCTGACTTAGGACTCATTGAAATTGTGTAAGTCGAGCTAGACACTAGATATGTTCAGTGGCAAGGTCTGAAAAGCCTGTAGTGTCCCAAAGTCTTGTTGTCATTACAGCCACTCCCAATTTGCAACATAAAATGGGTCTTGAAACCCCTTCTCTTAACAGGAATTTCCACTCGGTTAAAATCCTGTTGGATCAATCAAAACCATTTCTCTAAAATTTAGTGGGATTTATTGATTAAATGTATGTCTATGAAATTGTGTCCAGAGGTAGTTTACTCTGGGTCCACTGGTTCTAGAAATATAATAAGGATTGCTGGTTAAGCAAAAAAAAAAAAAGGTCAAACATATTATTGAACTTTATGTCCTGTAACATGCCCTATACATGCAAACACATTTGTATCAGGCAGGCTATCATGAGCATATAGTTACTCAAATAAATATGATGCCCTGGCCTTTGGGAACTTTGCAGATATTTTATGAAAAACAGAGAAAAGGACAAAATTAAGGGAAAACAAGGGCGAGTAGACAGCTTTTATTTGGTGAAGCGTTAATTGAAACTGAATACTTTTTAGAATGATACATTTTTATTACATTCCAAATGTTTTTCAGGACCACAGCCAGTGCATGACTCGTCCTAATAAGTCGCTCTAATCCAGCGGCTCGTTGGCATTCTGTCCCGATCATGTTGGTATCAGAGCTGAACCTGGGAGAAAGAGCCTTTGTAAATAACAGCTGAATGCAGACTGGAGGCTGGCACAGGACCAACAGAGTGACATTTACATTCGAATCATCAGGAAAAAGAGAAGCTAATGCTGACTGTTGGCGCCACACTCCCCCGCTTTATGAAAGTACCATTTCACAGTCATTGCCTTTCACATAAAAAAACACTTCCATCAACAAAATCGAAATAATTTGTCCATTATTCTGCAGAGTGTTTGACAAATGTTTCTTCAGAGAGGTTTGGGGATAGAGCATGTGTTTGAACCAACATTTATCAGTGTCCTATATATAATAGAAGTGCCAAGTCATTAATTAAAAAAAAAAAAAAGAAGATAGGCCTAAATGCCTTTTTTTTGGGCAACACGGTGGCACACAGCACTGCAAACCCCACCCCCCCCATGGTAAAATTGACTCTAGATAAATTGAGTGTCAATGGACTATCTAAGTGGAGTCTGAACTATCTGACATTAAAATAAATATGTTTTAATCAAAATAACTAAGCCATTGTACTGGCATTAGAATTGTTTAAGTTGTGAGGTCCATTATAGGTTTTTCCTACCACTAAAACCATGTACAATATAGGACTATAGATAGAAATTAGCTGTTAAGCTATAGTCTGGAACAAGCATTTCTGCTTTGTACATTCACAGCATACAATGTACATTATACCATTGTATTGTATTCAAGCATTGTTTGAGCCATTACATGGCGTGGTCTGGCTGTAAACATGTCTATTTTTACACTGTATTTTATGTCTCAGAATGGCTTAGGCCAGCTGTACATCTGATATCTGGAGATAACCTTGTTATTTATTCAGGTGCCACAGCTCCATGAGAGTACATGGGCCGCGTGCCATTAGCTGTATCCAACCCCTCTTTGCCATTTCACTCCACGCTCAAATTATTTTTTATCAAAGCCCATCGATAGGCTGCCTGCTTCCTGTCACCACGTACAGTCGCCGTCAACGGAAAGCAGCCATGCCTTCAAAACCTCGGGGGAATCGTCTTTGTCTTTCCTCCCTCCGCTTTCCCCTCCTGCCTATACGTCTGCGGCCCACTTTGTGCACAGCGGCGTGGCATAGGGGGTCAAGAGGGACAGGAAGTGTGGGCGGGCTAATCTCCCCCTCGGTCTGCTCGGGAGCCGGACTTCCATCAGCTCACTGCAGTAGTCTTTGACATAATAGATGGCAGAGGAGATAAAGGATGGAGAAAGGCCGCCCTGACAAATTGGAGAATTTGCTCAAGTGCAGCGCTACTTTGGAGATAATGGTTACGGGATAAAGAATGTAGGCAGCCAGGAACCTCTTGACGAAAAAATCCTGACTCAAATAGTGTGGTTATTTCATGATGTGAATTTTAACAAGACTGCAGTCATGATTGCATTTGTCATTAGCCAAAGCAGTAATGGAAAGCCATACTTCATTTACCTCGAACCAGTATGTCAAATATTATCACAACAGTCACACTACTGAGCTAACAAACATCCACCTGGCTACTATAGAGTCAAATCTAACTCTGAACCTGTTTGAATCCTGTGGACACAGTACACACAGACTAATTAAAGGAGTCTTCTTTGACCATT